>CAJRST010007779.1:8034086-8137021 GCA_907169785.1 Menidia menidia | reverse complement strand
TGTCTTTCTCTTTAAATATAATCTCCCCCTCCTATGGTTTTTCAGGCTCCGTGCTTCCCCTGCTATGTGAAAATGAGATCCAGAGTGGTCCTGCAGCAGCTTCTCACACTGCTCTCTTCCCCTCTGCAGGCTGTAGGTAGCCCCTGATAGAGGCCCCATCTAAAAAATCAAGAACTCATAACAGCTTTTTCCCACTTTCACTGCATTTCTATCCGGAGTGATTTCCAGGGCCAATTGTAAGAGTTTTGAAAAGCAAGCGTTTGGCTGCAGACCTTTGGGGAAGGAGAGAAACAGTCGATAGAGCAACTCCTATACACACTGCTGAAGGAGAGAGAAAATTAACTGCAACCTTTGACGGCCTTTGCTGGGGCCAAATCAAATTTGGTGAGAAGAAAATTCACTATAAAAGTTAATTATAACCGTAAAAGTTAATGATTTGAATCCATTATAAGCCAACACTAATTCTATTGGGTGTCTTCAAGTTTCTTTTTGGAGTTCATGAGGCTGTGTATTGTTATAGACATTTAAGGTCAACAGGTCGTCGTAGGAAATATAAAAACATCCGAAAATTCAGACCTGGAGACTTTATTTTTCTCTCAATTAAAGAGCCCTCATTATTTCACATATTTAATCCCCAATTCAGATTTAAATATTGTAAATTAAAGTGTATCACTTGCATAAGATGCAGAGGCTTTTTTGTGATTTTTAATCATATCTGTACCTGGAGCATTTCAAATAAATACCTGAAACTGCCATAAAATATTTCCAAGACATTAACAAAACAAAGTGCGACATAGATTGACACAGTGTACTTTGATTAATTCAACCCCCTCATACGCTACAGTAAACCCTGTAAACACACACATGTAAAGCATTTGTTTGGAGGTGCTTGGAATCTGTCAGGAAGTCTCAGTTGCCATGAAACTTCAATCTTAAGGATGCTCCTGCTCTGTGTCTCAGAGCTCTGTCAGACAGATCTCCCAAAGTTTTGCCTCCTCACCTCCCTCATCCCCTTACCCCCAATACCTCATGATGAATAGTCTCAAACACAAACAAACAAACGGTGCTCCTCAGTCCTCCAGGGCGCTTTGCTACTTTTATTAAAGACAAAGCATAACTTGACTTGATTCAGCACTTGCACCGTTAAGTCTCTTGCTTCGAGTGCACTCCTCCTCAGAAGTTTTCTCTTCAAGTAGAGGAAACCTCTTGTGACGAATGTTGCTCATGATGCGCCAAAATCTGCCTGACAGGGCTCTCTCCTTTGGGATAACCTTGTGAATATGGAAAGCAGAATCAAATATATATTTTGGGGAGCAAATAGGCACAACAAAAATCAACACAAAATGCTTTTGTCTCAGGTTTCTCCTCTGTTGAGGAAGAAGAAGAGATTCAAACAAAGATAATAAAGAACCCGTTTGCCTGGAAAAGAAACCAAGAACCACAAATCTCATGTCAGCATGCACTTTCACAACATTATCCGTACTGTTATGTCTACATGGTCTCTTTTTATTTATATTACTCTTTCACTTATGGTGTGAACATCTCTGTAATGTCGTCCTGCTGTTGCTGCAAGTCTTTGAATTTTTATTGAGCGAGCAAAAGAACAGTTTCTATCTTGCAGTGCTTGTAGTAAAACTGAGCGGTTATGTGGAGAGCTTTTTTTCTTCAGCCATAGATTTTTTTTTTCTATTTTGTTAGACACAGGGAAGAGTCTATGTGGCTGCACCAGAGATTTCACTCAACTTCCCAGCAGGGAGGAAACCCCTAGCGTAATCTGAGGCTCTAGGGGTGTTGGGTTCTTTTACAGTTCTTCATGACTTATGTCCTGCTCAGCCTCTGTCCACTTGGCTCTAAAAGCCTTTAATCTTGAGGGGAAAAATGAGAAAGTACAGACTGAAGTTTAGAGAAAGTTTTAATCCCAGCAAGGTGCCTCCTGCAGATATAACAATCACTAAAGGCTATTTAGTGAAAAAAAATCTCACAAATGGTGAAAAACAGTGTCTTGAAAGCACAGTCGGTCAATTATGCTTGTTAGAGGAGGGCAGATGCATAGACATGCATTTGCACCAGCCATACACGCACATTTGACTTGCCTCATTAAAACGCATCCAACTACCAGAACTCAGAGATGTGAATGCTTCCCTTGAGGCACAGGGCACGTTCATTGTGAGAAAAAGCATAAGACTAAACTTTTTTTATTCTTTTTTTACTTGCTTATAATTACAGAGATTGCTGGAATGCCTGACCCCGAGAGTAAGGCTGAGTCCTGAGAGAGTCCAGCAGAATCCTCACCATCCTCAGTCTTGTTCTCCTCTGTGTGTCTCCCAAGTTGAACGCCACCCACACTGGGCATGAGTGAGGTTGAGGCTGTGCCTCCAACACCAGAAGAGCGTTCCCCGGGGACTTTACACTTTGCTTCAACAAGCCAAACTCCTGAGGCTGAGAAAAAAGGAAAAACAAAAGTTAAGACTGTGAGTGAGTGGGAATGTTGCCCCCTCAGCACTGAGGCATTCTCTCACTGTAAACTGATTAAAAAAAGAACAAAAACTACATGGAGAGCAAGGATTCACAAGGCATCAGAATTGGCAAGCGCGGCGTGAGTGTTGCTTTCCAACCTCAATGTTGTCCAAATTGTCAAGCAATTAGATATTGGGGCATGCAATCATTATATAAATACAGACCAGACAAGCACTGAGTTATCTGAATGAGAAGAAAGGGTTTAAATAGTAAGAAAAATTATAAAAATCCAAATCCTATATGAGTATTCAAAATATAACTCACAGCATTAGAGTCGGTGGCAGCCTTTGCGTGTAAGCATCCTTAAAGAATCGAGGAATGTCAACGAAACACTTACAGAGGAAATATGGAGTGAGTGGTCGTCATCAGTAGTGACCTTCCAGCTGGATATCCACAACTTTCATCTTCCCAAGCCAAGGAGCCCCATGGAGTAAATCCCAAACCAGGTCATTAGCACAGTGGTGTCACCAGACAGCGGATCACGGGCCAGAGAGGGAGTGAGAGGGAGACTCCTGGCACTGCAGCGGCTGCTGTGCGCTTTGACATTCAGGCCTGGCTGATCTATGGGGCTGGGGAGACAGTGCCCTTGCTCTGGGTCTTCACGAAGAGAAGGTCCTGGCAGAGAACCCCCCCACCCCCTCTCTTACTTACTTACTCCATCATAAAAAGTGAGGTCACGAGATGTTAGACTCTCATATCTCCTCGAATCACGACCTGATGCGCGGGGTGTTACCATTTCTTTGGTGGTTATGGCTGTAGCGTCACCTGTGAAATCAAGGTAATTTAACGTTATCAGCCAACAAGTTGCAATTTAAAAAATCAAAAAATCTGTGACATGTACTTTCAGAAGCTCACTGCATTGTTTCAGGTGGATTCAAGATTGCTTCCCTTACACCAGCGTCAAATTGCCTCTCTGACAATAACCTCAATAATGATTCGCTATCGGCCAAAGGATCACTATTTAACCATAATGTAGCAGTTTCACACAATGATCAAAATCATTTTAGGGGATTATTGTCCTTCTGAAATGGCTTTGACCTCCACAGCCCATCTCCAGCAAATGGTGACCACTATGAACATGCCAAGAAAGAGGATCCCCCTGGGGGCATTACCGTGAGCCAAGATGAACATAAAAATCTCTCAGTGAAGGATGGACATTTTCCACTTGGCACTGCCACACAGGATGAAAGAAACAGATAGCAGACCCCTCCAACACTTTTTTTTAAAAACAGGGGAGTTTTTTTTTCCTTCTTGCTCATTATCACACTCTCATTAAGATATCTTCACTTTAAGATTAGATCAAATCTACTCACCTCTGCATATGCTCATGCTACCAGCTATTTTACACAATCAACCAGACACCTAAAGACTGAGTCTCAGGTTTAATTTCACATTGAATTTAACACATTACTGAAGCATGAAACACTGATTTATCTGTATGTTAATAATGAATAGATATGTGTCATGATTGGCTCTGAAAGAAGATTACAGACAGGCTACTTTCTCTGTTTATACTAAGGATTAAAGTGCTTATAAATGAAATATAAGGCTTTTACAACCTGGGGTAAGAAACACAACCTTGAACAAGCCTAACTGTAACCCTTCCAATTACATCTGTCCAAGTTTTTCTTAAATGTCTACAATTGCACACAATTGGATTGCCAATGACTAGAGAACAAATTAAAGGTTTTTGCAGCCCAATGAGCTGTGATGCAAATTAAGAGCAGCTATCTCCCCATCAGCATGTCCAATTTACCTCAGGGTTGTCCCTGGAAAATAGGCAGCCGCGTACAATGACTGGTGTGTTGTGGTTGTGTGAAAGCATGTGGATTAGGAATGCTCTGAAGGATTAGAAGAACTCTCGCTCCCAGGCCATGCAAGCATTATTCATCCCACCCCCCCCCCCCACCTCTCACCCCTCTCACCTTCACCAATGCCACCCACCCACCACCTTCCTTTCTCCCCGATGGCTCTCCTGCTTCTCTGACAGTTGCGAGAACCTCTCTCTGGACCATGGTGGCAGGAATTGGAAGTTGGAACACTGTTAATTAAAAGAAAAGGTTAACACTCGAGGGGCCGGCAGAAGGTACATCCAGGAGGATCCCTTGCTAGTACAGCTGCTCGCTGTTTCCTCCCACATGGGCTCCAGGGGAAGGAGGCAGCAACCTGGGATGGGGGGCCGAGCAACTGGAGATTCCAGGCTGAAGGAGTGACTGCACCGTAAATGGTGGAGCAGATATGACCCTCACTCTAAAGTAAAAGCCAGTAAATAAAGTAGGTGTTTTGGTCAGCCGGCCCCGTCCCCACTGGCCGAGCACCTTGGCTATGAGCTGATTAGCAGGTCCAAGAGAAGCCTCTCTTCCCTAAACAACACCTATGCACAGCACCACCTCAGTCAGAGAGCGGGATGTGTGCCAGGTCCATTTAGAGCAGCGCGTCAGATGGTTAAAGCGATAGAGATGAAAAGAAAAGATGAAGGGAAATTGGGAAACAAGCAGATATGGCCTCAGAGAGTGAAGAAAGGCATGGTGGACGGTAAAGAGTGGGTCAAAGGGATTAAACACGCAGAGACGCTGAGACTCTGAGATGAGCCCATCAACATCCTGCACAGCTGTTGTTGCTGACTGCACCATGTGTGAAGTAACATGAGTGGGAGATCATTAAATAATGATAAATTATGGCTTCATTTTGTTCAAATATGTAGCATTATTTAAAAAAAAGAATACTCATTAGGGAAAATAGTTGGCCTAGTTAAGGAGAGTTAACAATAAAAAAAAAGGTGCTTTGCATCAATAGGGAATAAATGATAAATGGATTACATTTGCCAGCAATATCTCAAAGATTAATTAATATAAATTAATAGGAACACTACATGTACTTATTGTTCCTGAAATAAGACTAAATGTTTTAAAACTATAGAATGTGGCTCCTTGTCTTAATACAATGGATTTTAATATGTTTCACAACTGATGACAGATTTACATCATCAACAGTCAAAACAATGAGAATCAAAAATGCACACTGATTGCCACTTAGATTTACATTGTATAAATACTTGGGAGCTTTTAAGTCAAACAAGAGGGAGTGAAACAGTTTTTCCTTCCTTTCCCCCAAACAAGTGGGGATAATTAAACATCCATCCTCAGAGAAGAAGTGCTCCCACTGGAAGGTTGTTTGGTTTAAGGATTTACTTGGTGATTCGACTCACCGGGGACTCTCCATTTGTGTCTCAAGGTTTTATATCTCTAACAAGGCTTTAATTGCCAAGGTAACAGACCACCTGATTAAGCCTGACAATAAGTCTGCTTTATCTGTGGGATAGAAAACAGAACAGCCTGAAAGGTACGAATTAAGAGGAGCATTCAAATGTGGGGCTGAGGAGAATATGTATTGACTCCAGACGGGGCTTTTTACTTGACCAGCACGTAATACGCATATCGCATGTTCATGAACCTGTGCCTTGTGAGCTTGGCTCGGAAAATTCTATTTACTGCACAACAACTTTAAAAATGCACAGTACTTGCAGGAAAGATCCCAAATCTACAGAGAGTGGGGAGGAGGCGGCACTCAAAGCCTCAGGTCCCATGCCACGTGCCCTCCTTATTGTAACGAGTGCATTTCTCTCCTCAAACTCTGACTGGTGAGTATGTCAAGGAGGAGGGAAGGGGGGTATTCTTCAGAGGAGATGGGGAGTGTCTGGTGGTGAAAAACTCTGTGTTAAAGTCCCGTCTCTCCTGTCAGAGGGCTGACACGGAGCATCCAGGGACGCAGGGCCTTTGGTGTTCTGAGTCTGGACACTGGCCTAGATTCCCCCATCAGTGCTCCAATCCACCATCCCTCTCCCTCCTACAACATCTCACCTACAAAACACTCCTCAGCTGCCCCATCTCATCTGTTCTTTACTGTCATCCTGCCCTCAATGAACTGCCCTCCTCCAGCCTCTCCCCTCCATCCCCTGTCTCTCCCATGATTTAGTTTTTTTTTCATGCTTTTATTTTTCCTTGGCTACCCAGCAACTGTGAAAAGTAATTCTGCAAATAAACGGAACATTTTCTGCCTTGTAAACTTCCCAAATGTGTCCAATACAACGACTGGGTTTGAACTAAAATAGTTCATAAACAGTTTTATTATTGAATATATACTGTAACTGTAACAAGCCCATATTACATTTGAAAAAACATTTGAAATGTTTTTAGAAAAATAATGATCTACAGCTTGTTGATGGCATGTTTTCTTTAGTGGAATAATAACTTTGAAGGTATAATTTTATCTGATCAGTTATCTATGTTATGTTGTACCATCCGTCCATCCATTATCGTTACTGCTTATTTCTTAATTGGGTCATGGGGGGAACTGGAGCCTATCCCAGTGGTCAACGGGCAAGAGGCGGGGTACACCCTGGACGGTCCTCCAGTCCATACAGAGACATACAAGGACAAATAACCACGCACACTCACACTCACTCCTAAGGGCAATTTGGAATGTCCAATCAACCTAACATGCAGGTTTTTAGATGGTGGGAGGAAGCTGGAGAACCTGGAGAGAACCCACGCGGACACAGGCATAAACATGTAAACTCCACACAGAATGTACTCCCAGGACTCGAACCCAGAACCCTTTTGCTGTGAGGCGATGGTGCCAGCCACCACACCACATGTGCCGCCGTTATAATGTACTTCAAGGTAAAACATAGATTCTTCTAAAAATAACAATCTTTATAAATGGCGTTGAACATAGATGTTAAACAAGTAGGATTTATGAAAGGTTAAGATGTTCTTTAATGGTAAACTGGCCAAAGCACTCAGCCCTAAGAAGTAGAAAGTGATTATAAGAAATGGAGGCATGAAAATGTTTGTAAAGCTAAACACCTGGGTAACTCAAAATGTTGGAATAATGTCCAATTCATTCAAGTCAACAGAGAGTTGTGTGTCAGGATCTATTTTGCTGTCCATGCTTTTCCAATATTAACATCAAATGTGGTTACTGGTGGAAAAGGAAAAAGTTTTTTTTAGTTTCTTCAAGCATTTCAGTTATGTCTCAGCCATTTGTAAACTTTATGTACACAGGCTGTGGTTCCTGTCTATGTTTGACTGACTAAGTTGTAACATATCAGTAGAAACTATTCTTACATACATTTTCTAAAATGTTTATGCACAACTGCTCTATGTCTGCTGTTGTTTTTTCATCGTCGACTCCTTGAAATCATTTTGCGCCATTGCCTTGCTCACAAACACATGATTCTCTTTCAAAGTCTTTCCCCCACAATTTTATCAAAAAGTACAGTATACAAATGATTTATCTTATCAACACCGAAAAAACAATCAAAGCACCTCTGTCATGTGAACACGTTGTACATGTCACTTTGTAGAATTCAGTCTGACGTGAAGCTTCGACTCTTGCACTTCAGATCAACTGGTGTGTATGTGACTATGGAAATTTTCTGAGTACCGCTCTCTCTCTCTCTCTCTCTGTGCCTCTCTGGCAGGTGTAAATGGTGCAAGTTTCTGTCTTGTTCAACACCCATGCTATTTTGATGTGTTGGCAATTCCTTTGCCAGACCAATATCTCCCTCGCACCAACACTACTCTTTCATGCTGCCTGCTTTATTCTCATTCTTGGGGGAATTCTCTTGAGATACATGGTGTGCCTCCTAATTTCCCCAGGGATGCATGCAAGAAACACACACTAGTGATTTTCCAGGGATGAAACACAGGGAAACCATTAGACGACAATGTATTATGACATCTGCAATTGTGGGTCAGATAACTAGTTAAACTGGTTCAAGAACTTGTCAGGAGTCCACATTTAGCTTTTCTGTTCTTTGTTTGACATCCATTTTAGTTAGTCTTTTTTTTGGTTTTGTAGGCTCGGGGTGGAATTATTCTGAACAGCGAAGCACCGAGCAACATGCAGCCAGTCAGCTCGGCAAAGTAAGGGAGAATCCCAGGAGGCAGCGTGGCCCGGTGGGTTTGGTTTGTACACCCGTCACAGACTTCTGAAGGGGTGACATGCATCACTGCTCCACTGAGGGAGAGCCTCTGCCATGTTTACTGTCATGTTCCAAGGTATGCTACGTGGCTTCAAACACATCAAACACATCTACAGGAATACTGATATTGGGAATGCCATGGGGAGTCACACAAAGGGTACAGACAAACTCTTGAAAACACACATGCCCACAACTCTGCTGCGAGCCCTCAAAAGTGACACAAAAAAAAAACCACATTTCTTTTAAATGCTATATTCAGGTATTAGAACGCCGTCTGTGAGAGTAACACAAAATGTATATGTACGACAAGATACTTTTGAAACGTCAGGCAAACTAAATATATCTCTGACACACAGCAGTGTATCGGAAACTGTCTCCGTCATACCTATTACTATGACAAAATTTGCCAATATGCCATTTTTGCCTTCACTGTTGTGTCCACAGTAACGGTGCCTTAAGACATGACGCGCAAGGTGATGATGGAGTCACTGTGTCTTTTTTTAAGACTGCAAAAGGTGACTGAAACATATCTCGTGTGACAACAAACCTGTGTATAACATGATCTCATGTTATAAATGATGTACATGGAAGAAACTCAATGGCAGTAACCAGTGGTCCTTCTAACACAATTTGAAGGATTTTGGAGTGTGCTCTGACGCACATATGCTTAATCCACGAAGAATAGTCGGCGCTGATTTGACTGCTGAAGTGCTCCTCTCCTGGCCCACTGTGTGCAGTGCTGAAGAAGGCTGAGTTGTTTGCTGTGCCTCTAGGCGTAGGGATGAGGGGGAGCAGCCTGGAGTTCCTGCTTGGCTCAGGGGGAGGTTGGACTGGATTAGACGGCTGACAGCTGGGCCACATCTCTGGAGGCGCTGGGCGAAGAGGCCCCCTGTCTGCCTGCCTCTGCACCAAGTGTCAATTTGAGCATGAAGGAAGGATGGAGTGAGCCAAAGAGTAAGTAAGTGAGCAAAGTGGGGCCACTGGTAGTCCTGTGTGGATTGACATCAGCTGTGCATGGGCCGTGCACACCGTTAGGCATCAGGAAACACACTGTTTATTTAGCGAGTTTTGACTTGGGGGCACAAACGTGCGCACACTTGAGCAGACACACTGACACAAGACAAAGTACTCCTATGAGGTTGCAGCTTTTGACCTCACTAGTTTTGGGCAGTAATGCTCGCAGTCAACACAAGATGATGTCCAAAAGCACATTAATCAGAATTCAAAATGAAGGTGGTATCCCGAATGATTATGCGCAATCAAAATGATAAACTACCTAGAACCGGACATTTCCAGTTTATTTCTGTTTCCAGTGACAGGTATTCAAAGTGAATCCGACGTGTTTCAGTAGTTTCAGTGCAATATTTGATAGATTAACTTAACATTTGCAAAAACATTCAGCAGAGGTGCTTGATATATTACTGAATTATAGCTCGCATAAAGAAACTGGCATAATTTACCTCAGTAGCGTCCTGCTAACATGAAGAATGTTCCACTGCCATATGAATATTTACTTTAATAGGTTTTCTCTAATCTTGAGAGACTGCTTTGTGTATTTCCTGCATTTCCTGCACTGAGACTTAGCCATCACTGAGATGTGGGATGAGAGCTGGAGTTGACTTTATTAGCTAGTGATGTTCTAATGTGATTTATTTTTATAAATGAGTATGGTGGAAATGCAAGTGGGGGTGGAGGCCAATATGCAAATGTGGACCCTCATTAAACACAGCTACCACACAACATGATCTGCTGCTCCTTGGATTGCTTGTGTGCATTAACGAGGTGCAACAAAGTCTGCTAACTAATGACAATGTAATGATCACAGCGTTTATGATACAGTCATCAAAAGGCATGACACTCGCAGTACATATTTGATGTATTAGTAAGACCTCTACCACCCCAATGCTCGGGAGAACTATTTCTCATGACTATGTCCATTTGAGAAACTCAGAAGTCATTAAGAATTTAAATTAAGAATTGATAGCAGTGACCTTTAGTGACAGCAAACAACTTACTTCTCAGCCCAAAACTTTCAAACATCTTTTTTTGTGAGCTCAGAAAACAAACTCCCCTGAAGGTAATAAAAGTTATTTTCTTCTTTAGAGCCCATTTTATAAGATTAGATTAAATAGGCTTTAATGTACTGCATACCCTATAAAGATCTATGAAAGAGTGGAAGTGGTAAAGTTGTTATGAGCCTATTATTTGTTAGTTGGAATACAACATTAGTGACTACAAACGGTCATGATGTTCAGTACCAAGTCAGATCACTTGCTGGGTCCTCTTGCTTTTTCTACTGTACATAATATATCTCTCAGTATTCATTGTATAACATCCCAAATAAATGTGTTCTTACAACATTCCTGTAGCTGCAGAAATGACCATGAAGCCTTCATGGCAGTTTTATTTTTGGTTTTTGAAACTTTCTTGATGTTGGGATGCAGTTCCCTGGAGATTTCCATGATCCCTTTTCTGTGTTAAGATCTTCATCATCATGGATTTTGCAAGAATGAAGAGATTAACCCCATAACCAACAGACATCTTATAGTTGATCTGAACATCATTAGTCCACATTAACAACCCATGGAAGTGCAAATGGCCTTGTTTTTATCATCTTAATTACATGCCATCTTAGCTCTTTATCGAGGGATGGCTTGCTTTAGAGATGAGACTGGCTGTGTGATTTCAAGGTACTTGTTTTTGTGTGACGAAAAGGCAATGTATCTTGATATTAATGTATGTGCGTGTACACACACACATAAACACACACACGCACACGCACACACACAGACACACCAGCCATCTAAACTAAAAGGGTGCCATTGCCCATTAGAGAGATGGATTGACAGGAGTGCAAAATAAATCTTTGTGGCACTGAGTCAGAAATATAAATAGAGCATCTAAGACAGATTTGTCTCTCGTGTTGATGAAGTTACCTTTGGGGGTAGAGCTCTACCTTTTTAGTAATGAGGACAACTACAAACAGTTTGGTCTCTTAATGAGAAATGATGCCTTTGGAGGTGTGATACAAAAATGCCACAGAATAACACCTCACTTTTGCATTTTCTGCTGTGATTCTCAACCGACATACCAAAAGTAGGATTATAGGTATCAGCCCCACCTGGTGGCTTTGATGTACAATGTACACTCAAACAAAGCAGGTGAATAAACTGGTATATAATAACACTCTCCACTCACAACTAGCATTATAGTAGACAGAGTGAATTATTATTTTAGACCTTCTTGGGTTGGTGATCATGTCAGAGCTGCTATCGTCAGAGAATATTTTTACCTTGACCTTCAAATCAAACTTCTTTTGTAGCAGCATGCAACTATTTGTAATCAAAACCTTTCTTTCCAGCAGGATTATGCACCATTAATGCAAAAATTATTTTAATTAGATCAATAAATGATGCTAAATTCAGGTAGGCAGGGGAGAGGAGGAATGCTCTATTACGCTTTTTATCATCAAAGGGAACGCTGTGCTAATTATGCTATAGCACCCAGTCAGAGCCCACATGAGACTGATAACGGAGCATTGCCCTGGGTTACAGTGATTGCACTCACTGACTCCCTCTTTGCCGTTTCACTGGACACGTCGGATTGCTGATATTCAAGGAATAATAGGACGCATGATGATATAGAACAGTGCCAAGACTAAGACCCTTTTTTTTCCTTCTTTCTTTTGTTCTGCTTTTAACCTGAGTTTGAGAGCTGGCATCCCATTAGAGCTCTATTGCTAATCAATGTGAGGCATTATAGGTTGTATAAATCACACTCTGACACCTGCTGTATGGGTCGTTAACAGACAAATCACCAGGGAGAAACAGAGAGAACAAACATGCAGACAAACTGAACACATATGTTTGAACCTCAAGCAGGGCATTGATACCAGAACGATGTTAACGTGACCAAGGAGCTAGTAACTGATAAATTCAGGGGGGGAGTCATACACAGACCGGTGTGAGTATTTGTCAGCAAATATTAGTTGTTTTTTATTCCCAAAGATACAATGACAATCTTGCTGCTTTCTAATAATGCTATATAATCTGGTCTGAAATGATTATTTGCAAATTACCCTGAATCCACAGCCCACCGGAGGTGTTCCTCAAATATTACTGGGCGAGAAAAGAGAGGTTCCTGTGAAAATCTTTTAATTGAGGATGTAGTTATTCAGCCCGAAAAGGCATGCAGGAAAGTGCACACGCAGGCATTTGTAACCTGAGTTTGGTACAGAGGGGTACCATCTGAAGACTCACAGGCCCTTTGATGTCTTCTGAACACGGGCATAATGCATGTGTAATTAATAAGCCATTTGCATATGATGAACTAGGGCACTTAGTCAATGTTCTCGGGATACAAATACCTGAGGAAAACAATAACAACTGAGAACATTATAAAAGGAGTCTTTGCAACAAAAAAAAGAAAAAAAAGACAAATCTATGGCCCACTTTGGATTATAAATACATTAGCAGCTAATTATGTCCTAATTGCCAATATTTTAGCAGGTGTTTGTACTTAACCAGTGGTAATGCCCCCCTGGATCAAGCTCATCAGGGTTATTCTCAGATGAATTCTTCTGGTCCTTTGCGACTATGATGTGACAAGATGGACTCACAGTAAATAAATAAATAAATGATTAATTTAAAAAAAGATATGATAATGAGGCTGGTCAAAAGGACACCAATATCAATGGCACAAAACTGAAACATCTACAGCATTTGCAAATTAAACCCATGGCAATAACAATACTTCAGCCAGACAAAGGAACTGACATATAGAAGTGGAATGTAAAGATAACCAAGGATTTAGTGCCACCTATAACAAAGTTAAAATATTACTGGTAGAGGTATGATATGTTATTTGTGCTGATATTTTATTTCAGTGAGGAATCAGTTTAAAATGAGTATTAGTTTTTCAGTCAAATGTTTTGAAGGCTATCAAAGACTCTTGGAGGTGATTTTTTTCACCTAATGAAACGGCAGATGCAACCCAGAGCTTGATTAAATATTGAACTTAGGATTTAAGATATTTTTTTCATTTGGTCTCTTGGCATGTGGCAGCTAGGTAGCATTAAACTGCTATAAGTCCCTGGAGTTGGTCCATTCTGGAAAGAAGCTGAGCCAGCAAGTCAAACTGTCGGAATACCACAGTGTAAAGTAAATGACCCAAAAACATAATTCAAATATAGTCCTCCTCGCATCTAATCTTGTGGCCTTGATGATATTCATAGGTTATGCTATTGAGTGCAAAATTAAGTTATGATCATGTCAGTCACATTCTGATGGTGAATTGATTTTGGTAAAGCACAAATATCTAACAGAGGTTTAAATCATTGCCCAACGGCTGAATCCCATTTATCTTCCTCTTCCAGATCCCCGGCGGCGTTTATGCATGTTGCATCAGCATACTCTGAGCACGTCAAGACTTGTGTCAACACAGTCCAACAAAATGTAACTTTGAAGTCTGTTTTTGTACTACTGTTAACATTGGTGCTAGCTTTAACGCATCTGAGTACCAGAAACACACTTCCAACTGTATCCAGTTATAAACTGGCAATTGAGTGGATTAACAGTCAAAGTTATATTAACCCGACAGGGGCAAAAGATCTGTTAAAACATCTTCAATTATGACATAAATACAACGTAGGTGTGATGCTGCCATATGACTAATATCAGACGCACAGCTTCATCGACAAAAACAATAGTTTTTTATTATCATTAAAATGCTACATTTCATGTATTTAAAGGTTGAAGAGTGTGATCAAATAGAAATATTATGTGATAATTTAACTGAGAGAATACGCTTAACTCCTCTATGTTAACTTAATCCCTCCAATGCCCCCTGCTGTGAAGAATCTTTAAAACAATAAATCAGTAGTACTCATGGGATTATCTATGGCCTCTTTATGAAAGGACAAATTTGGATACTGGCGCTGCAAGTGTTCACAGCAGTTGCCGCACATTTAGTTTCTGTTGTGGTAGTAACTTGTTGTTACAATCAACAATTTCAGGTGGCGCCAAAGTCTGCAAGACCTAAAAATGTAATCAGTTATAGGGACAGTGTTGAAAAGGCTTGTGCTTTTTCAAGTCTGACAGAGTCTGTGTTTACATTTGTTCACACTGCTTGTTCAAGATGTAAATTTTTTTTATTCAGCCCGAGATCTTCCCTATTGAAAATCCATACATCCTTGTATGTCATTGACATTAACCGGGAAAACTATACGGGCCTATTACCTCTCACTTTCAAGAGTCTGATGTGGCATTTGAGACCAACTGACTCAATACCTGGTGTTTCATGAAAAATCTTTCTAACTTTTGTTTTCATATCTTTTTCTTTCGCTCTGCACTCTTACCATTGCATTGTTCGACCTTGAGTGAGATGCTGTCAGGCGCTTTTTAGAACATAAGCGTTGCAGTTTCTCCTGATCCACTGGGAGTGTTGAGGTGAGAGCTGTGGCCCAGTAGCACTCTGAGTGGCTGGCAGCGGATCAAAAGCAAACGAGGTTCCTGAGCTCATTCCAATTATAACAGCACACACTATCAACTACAAATACAAACAGCACATAAGTGATAGCGCTGGTGGCCTGGAGGACTGCTGCCAGAGAGCAGGCAGCATGCTAATCAGGATACCTCTTGCCATGGGCTATTTAGGGAATAGCCTCTCATCCCACCAATTCCCCATGCCTTAGCCAGGGAAACGAAAGAGAAGAAGGGGAGTGAATTCCCTGAGTGCACAATCCAAGGACAAAATATTAGAAAATGGATCTTTATCTTTGCTCTTGGCCAATATCCATATTAATTACCAAAAAAAAAAAGGAAAAAAAAAACTACACATACATGCTGAATAAAATATAAGCAGTTTTGTCAAATACATAGAGCTACAAATTATGACCACTTTATATAATTGAATTTTTCTCATGGTGTTCAGTCAAAAGGCAAAGATGAAATCAGCCTAAATGATAACATGAATCATTTTCTTTACATTTCATGCACATCCCACACAGGCTTTCGATGATGTCACTTAGCAGGGATCACACGATCTACCCAATGGTTTAACCTTTCCATAAGTAGATTGTAAGATTGTAGAAAGTAAGACCTTTAGTTATTTGCACATCATGTCACACTGTTATTCATAGCAATATCATCCCATCATCCTTTTGTAGTTGACCAATCCTGGAAAGTGATTTATATATCCGGGTGCCTGCCATGGGGAAAGAAGTGAGATGTTCTGAGGGGTTTTGCAGTAACATGCGCACGCCCCCACTCACACCGACAACCCCTCAGAGCTTGGCAACTCTCCAGAGCCACGCAGGGGTGGCGGAGTACAGCGGGAGCCTGAGTGAGAAGCACACATTGTGCACTGCGGGACCCCACCAGCCCCGGCCCGAAGGCACAACTCTCAAGGACATGGAGAACTGGGGCAGAGAACTTCCAGGCTTCCCACTGTTAGGGCAGGCAGAGGAAAAGGGAAAGTTTCCAAAGTGTCTCTGTCTGTCTGTGTGCGCGATGGCTTCTGAAGTGTGTTGTGTAGTTGTGTAGAGATACATCGCTTTTCTTGTTCACAAAATGGTGAGCATGCAAATGTCCCATCGGACATCATTTTCAATGTTGTCCAAAAGTTCAATATATTGTAGATATTCAAATTAAATATTTTTCTATTTCGAAATGAGGGCTGGTGTCACAGGTCATTCACAGATTAGTTGAATTTGTGGAGAAATGATTGTAAAAGAAATTATTCTTGACCAAAGGGTGCTTGTCCTAATGTTTTATGTTTTGTTTATCAGATACTGACCTCTTGAATCAAATACAGCGTACATATTCACATAAATGAACACACTATACTAAACTGCATATCCTGTACTCTGCTTTCATAGTGAATATCAAATATAACGATAGGTATTTAAATTAAATTTGACATTGTGGCCGGCTTTTTTTAGTGTTTAAAATATGTTGAAATGTATCAAATCAATGAGTTTTAGCTCTTCACAGTGGCCTTAAGAGGAGCACATTCTAACAATACTGATAAAATTGTGGAAGAAAACGACTGTTTTCAACATTTCTGGTAGAAGCAGTAATGATAGCAAGCCTTTCTTTTATTGTCCCTCCAGTCAGGCGCTTAGCTTTACTGTGGGTCAGCCCCCCTTCCCTCTGCATCGTGGGGTAGGAACCACACTGATTTGAGATGGAGTACCCCCAACCAAACCTTACAACATCGACCCATACCACCATCCTGGGCCTCTAATGGAAGTCCTGGGCATCCAGACGTCTCCCCTGCTCCGACATGGGCGTCAAGTAGAGCTCTTCTCATCACTGGAAACAGCAGGCTTCGTTGCCTTCCTTTTCTCTCCCTGGGACCGGCTTTTTTGGAACATTGCAGGCAGATGTGTCCAGATGAGCACGTTCTAATTTGTGGACCCAGGTTAATGCTCTGCCAGAGGCCCCGGAAGATCAATAGATTTATTTCCCTAAAATACCGGCGTGGTGAGAACCGGCTAACGGGGCGCTTTTAATACTGCCACAGTTCCAATGATGGCTGGGTTGTATTGATTGTGCCCATGTGGAACTACGTGCACCTTCTGGGGAAGGATCTATTTGTGTCACCCTGAGCTAGGATGGGGGCTCCACTGGAGGAGGAGAGAGCTCAGCCAATGGAGGATGCCAAAAACATCAAAACAGCCATGTTTACAGATTACCCAAAGGGAAAGCAAATTACAGCAATTATGTAGGCTGTGGGAATACTGATATCAGCATACCTGCTATTTTACCCGGAGACGACTTTTTTGAGGCCAGAACACATACAAAATATCACACTCAATTCCATTCGATGGCTGAACCCTCAACAAAAAAAGGAATTTAAACAAAACGCAGTACATCAAATGCATGAAAAACAGTCTTTGTTAGGCATCGGCCTGCGTGTCTGGTCCAAAAAAAAAAGAAGTTTAAGTTGTTTTGAAATCAAACAAAATGGCTCTCCCACATCGGTACGGCAGTGAATCCCACTAACACAATGATTAATATGGAATAGAACCTTTCCTTTGTAATATTTCAGTTTCATTATTGATGTTACAAACAATTAATCATTCATTTAAACATGGCAAAATTAACTTACAGAAAACTAATTTAGCCTTACCGCAATAATCTCATCTATCAGTGCAGATACGACGCACATACCGAGGATTCTTCCCCAAATCAGGAGCCTTTGTTTGCTGCTGTCGTGACATATTCAT
The DNA here is from genome assembly GCA_907169785.1 of Menidia menidia. NCBI lineage: Eukaryota > Metazoa > Chordata > Actinopteri > Atheriniformes > Atherinopsidae > Menidia > Menidia menidia. The sequence continues at coordinate 8,119,286 of CAJRST010007779.1, read as the reverse complement.
GACTAGGGCCATAATAGTCAGATTCCTGTTATAACCCCCAGGGAGAGCAGAGAGAATGGTGTCACATCCAATTACTGCAGTGCACTGTAGAGGTAAATCAAAACTCATGCCATGAACTCTGGAATCTAAGGTGCTATTACACACACACACGCTGCATGAGCAAGGCAAGACAACAGTTACATCAACACTGATATTATATTGGAAAAAAAAAATCCCTCACTTACTTGGAGGTCATATATGGATTATCCAAAGAAATGGAATAGGCTGGAGGCAGTTGGCTGCCTTCCTTTCGAAACATACATTTACATACAGAAGATGTAAGACTTTGTAAGGAAGATGACACTTGCTCAAAATCGTACAGTTATGGATTTGCTTTCTGGACAACAAACAATCGGGTTTCCCACACCTTCCCTCACCCAGCACCAATGAGAAGCTTTTCTGCAGGAGTGAATGAATGCCTTTGTCTTTTTTCTCCATTGTAGTCTGGGAGGCACAGTGGTTTGGTGGTTGGAGGGTATCTCAGCAGTGCACAGCCCCGTTTCACCCTAGAGCGGTGCAAAGCTCCTGCCCAATAAAACAGGCTGCCTCCCCAGGGCCCCTCCCTCAAGCTTCCAGTCAGCGCTTGTTTTTGCACCATTTATTTAGTGTGACACATCTCCAATTAAACTGTGGAGGCTGCTGCATTCCCCCCATAACTACCTCTTATACCTCCCCATAGACTTTCTGTCACACTGAGAGTGTGGGTATGAAAGAGTGAAAAGGAGAGTTAGTCAGAGAGAGAGAGAGATCACATCTTGCCTGCCAGCTATGATCACAATGTCATTTTCTCCTCAGTGGTTAGGAGCCTCCTCTGAAAGGTGCCCTGAATTATAATTATCAAAATATTGAACAAGATAATCATCCTCTTTAATGATGCTGCCACTTCGCTGTTTGCCTAAACATCACGGAAGGCATTAAAAGCTTCCCCGAAATGTCTCTTGAAAAAACACAACCTAAGACTCACTTTTCATTAAATTTAAGATGATACTCAACAGTATTGGTGTCGTCACATACATTCAAACATTTCCGGCGGTTTGTCCGTTCCTATCAAAGCCACTTTGTGCTCGTCGACATAAATCCAAGAATCTTTTTTTGTAAGAAGCAGTCTCTTTGCCACCGTTTCATCCTCCCACAATGGTCCCAGACACGGTCACAGGAGGAGTGACTTTGTCCGACCCCAATACCGTCTGCAAGAGCACAGCTGAGGGCAGCAGCTGCCAATGAGGACTGGTGGGGGAGCGCCCAAAACGCGGGCTCTGCCAAGAGCAGGGGCCGGGGGGAGCCCCAGTGGCAGCTGGGAAGGGTGGGGCAGCCAGCTGTGGAGCAGCAGGGTGGTGTGGGGTGACTGGGCGAAGCCACAACATCCCAAACAGGGACACGCAATGTGCACGTATGCACATATCGAATATGAATACAGATAACACACTTAGAAAGTTCATCCACACTGCGTGTCTTTATCTATCTCCGTCCACCAGAATTTTACAGGCACATAGTCCCGGCCTGTGCTGAGGAGACCCGAGCAGTCTGTGGGTCTCTTAACACCACACCCCACTCCGTCATTAGATACTTTGGCCACACATCTGGTGCACCATCTGCATCGCTCCCCGCGATGTGACAGGTAGTCCCTCTCCCTCTCTGGTGGGAGCAAAGGAGGAAAGAGGGACACGGAAGGTAATTTTGGGTGTAAATGTGCTCTGGACCTCTCTGGATGCATCTGGACAAAGCAGGCGTGCTGCTGAGCAGGGCAGGGTCATTATCAGCTGGAAACTCTCCGCCAGATCGAAGATGAAGACAAAACAATTACATCATTCTGTCACATTATGACAGCTCTAGCAGCCTTGAGTTTGTTCTGCCGTCAAGATGAATGTTTTGGACATTTTTTGTGTCCGTAGCCTGTTAATAAAAAAAAAAAACATCCAAAGCTATTAATTACACACAAAATATATTAAAGAGTCTTCCAATTTATTATAATGTACAGTTTACATTAACATGACACAAATGTGACCACCACTTGAATGGGGTGCGACATGTAAAATATTAAAACAGCACATATAAACAATACCAGAGGATACTGAATTCTGCTTCCTTATGCTGCTGTACATATGGGATCAATAAAATATGCACCATAATACAGATATCAAGCCAGTGATATAAAACTGCACAACCAGTCTTTACTGTGAAGGAATCCATTTCAGAACATTATTTTCACATCTTATGTTACATATTTGACAGTAACTATGTTTATTATTCACACACAACACTAAATGACATCAACTTAGATGTTTATTCAAAGGGGAGACAAGATTCCAGCATCGTCAACTCACCAACTAACATTGCTGACTAAAGAAAATAAAAATAAAAATCACGTCAGAAATATACCAAGTTTTATCTGTTCTATTTACCAGTTTGCAGTCAATGGACAAAATGGAGATGTTTCAAGTGGAAAAAGGCCATCTTAGGGCTTTAGCTCATAATCTATAGTGGCATCTGCTACATATGACCTCTCTGAGAACAACTTTACAGTCCTACAGCCATTATACTGTCAGATACTGAGGAAAGAAAAAAAAAAAGGCATTATACAAATTTGACTCATGACTATGCATTATCAGGCCTTCAAATATTTCTAATTTCCAGATATGGAGCTAATATTTGTTCTTTAAGGAATTTCAGCATGCCAAATAGCTTTTTATTTTTTCATGAAGAATTCATACAGTCAATGTCACTGACAAAGCGGGTCCAAGATAATGGTCACACAATTCAGAAACAAAAAATGAACAAATGTGCTGGATGGGTTTTCATTGTTAATAAAGAACATGGAAACAAAAACAAAAAAGATGGTTTTAAAAATCACAGACACATACACATTTGAAATAAACAACACAGCTTTAGTACTAGTTTCATGTCTTATACAAAGTTAGCTTGATCTAAAAAGCATAAAATATTTATTTTACATCACATACATCAAGACATGTACCATGGCCTAGCTGGAAGTACACCAGGTACATTTGAATCATTTCATCTTTAAGTCCCCTCATAATTCCCTACTGCTGGCATTATTGCTTCTTATGAAAGGGAACTGAAGGAAAGAGAAACAATGCACCATAGTAGATTGCAACTACGTTTTAGTCATTTGTTATTCCAAATTTTGTCAGCCCGTTTCACAATCTGCAATGCTAAAGGATAAGGCAGTTCCATTTTTAAGGCATTGCTGCTTGAGATATACCGGAGCAGTCAGTGAGTCATGAACTTTTAAATTACCATGTCAATATGAATGATAAACAGGAATAAATTTTACAGGCAAGAGTAACAGAGGGGGAAATGTATCTTGTATTCTTGAGTATTTTGCGTTTGTGTCCAAGGGAAAACTGAGCCGAAATCATAATTGAACTCTGCTTTGAAGTTGACCAAAGGTCAAAACTCAGACATTTGTTGGAGGAGAGCTGTGTGGATTGCTGTGACCATCTCACTGCTGGTAATTTCCGTACTGGCCCTGTGGAGGGAAATGTGACAGGAAAAAATTATTGACCTTCCCCGAAACATAATAAAAGCTTACTTTCATAGGGTGCAAATATGTGGTGTCAACATCATTCAGAACACCATGATTTATGCCTGCAGTGGCTGGTTTTGACCAGCAGGTGGCAGCATGGACTCACAAACAGTAAACCTATGTCTAACTGTGATATCAAGTTCTGGCAGCAGAACAGCTGAAATACAACATTTCTTACTAAATACTACACATAAGTTTTTAAATCAGGCAAAGTCAAGTCAAGAAAATAGTGTTTGATATCTTCATAAACAGGGTTCAAAATATGTGTAATTATATAATAGGAAATGCACTAACAACCAATTTGTAAAAATCATTCCAAGAGTTTGATGTATGTAAAATTCCAGTTGAGGGGTGTAACAGTACACACACTTTACAGTTAGCTATAAAAATATATAGTGAGGTCACACTGACACATTTGGGAGGGGAAAAATATACTGTCTTTTAGCCCATTCTACGAGAAATAAAACAGTAAAGACCAAATTTTCTACAGCCAATAAGATGAGTGATTTGTTTAATATCATGTTTGATGATAACTTAGTCCAAAGTTCTCTAAAATAAGTGCAACCCAGTCAAAATTAGCCATTAAAGCTGAGAGCAGTAACATGTATCGCTACACCCCAGTCAAATGCATGTTCATCATATACACAACTCTCATTATTATAAAAAGAAATGTATAAATAAACAAAAAGGTGTAAAGTGAGGGGATTATGGGCATATTTTGGATGTCTCACTGCAGACTAGGCATGCAGTGTTTCTTTACTTTATTACTTACAGTTCAACCACTGGTTAATGACAATAAAGGAGTAAAAAGGGAAAGCAGAAAATTGAGAAAAAGACTGAAAAGGATAGAGACAGGAGAGACAGAAGAAATATAAGAGATACAAATTAAGGCTAGGTGGTCAAGTGTCTAGATTGGACGCTGAGGTCCTTACAGCAACCATTACCTTTGCTTCTTACAGAGCTAGTCAGGGGTTCAAATCCCCGCTTCTTTATTTCCTCATGTGCCCCTGAATATTCAAAAATAAAGATATCAAAGTGTAGCTGTGGTCCCCACATAAGACCACAGGAAATACAGGGCAGCACATGAATCTTCCTTTAAACACTGGAGCAGACTGCATCAAGTTTAAGAACGAATCCTCTTTAAAGCCCACATATTTCACAGGAATCGTACACCACATTCGCCAGTATACATAACCAAGACAAAGATTAACCAGCGAAAAGACACTAACACTCACATTCTTTTGGGAAGAACAGTTCTATCCACCAAATATGACACATGACATATACGTGAGAGCATGCATAACTCTACCCGCTTACAACTACACACCATATACGACTTAATCTGGCAATTAACTAAAAAAGAGAATAACTACATCTGAAGAATTCATACGTTTGTAGGACTGTCCAGTATTGTAGCTATACTCACCTGGTCATAACCGTAAGGGCGCTGCTGTTGGGCCTGGGGGGGTCCGGGCTGAGGAGGACGATAAGCCCCATACTGCTGTCCTTGCCCCTGCGGGTAGTTGGGATACTGTCCAGGGGCACTTTGTGTCGGACCTTCAACAAAAACAAAAACCATCAAGCCAAGCTGAAAATTGCTAATGCTCGACTGTCTGGAACTAATCTAAAAATAGTGCTGAGCACTGTTAATAAGAAAATGTACTTTGTTATACACTGTTATGTTCCAGGAATGCACATGCAGCTCTTGCCGATTTCCTCTATTTAACTTACTTTGCCAACATACTCTGTACAAACGAAAACAAACATGCCTTTGGCCTCAAACAAGCATGAAAAGTGAATAACCTGTTAGGGATGAAACTATCAAACCTACATTTTCACTCCATGCCTACCATGTGAAAAACCCTGAAGTCCAGCTGATTATTTTTTATCTAGTTTCTTCTTTTAGTCAGAAACTATTAAGTAAGTCCTGTTACAATAAACTACAACCGAAACATTTTGAAAAAACGGAGAGCGAGTCGGGCGAGTTGGGAAGTGGCTCCCAATGCAAGGAGACATGAAGGTGATTGTGTTGGTCTTTAGCAAAGGACTGTGCTTCCATTTAAAAGAAAAAAAGGAAAAAGAAAAATCCCTTCACTGGCCCACGCTCGCTTCAGCCATCTTTGCTGCTGCTGTGAAGGATGGAGCAAAGCCTGACCAGGGTGGAAGTTAAATGAGGCCCACACAGCATCGTTAGGTGCTCGTAATGCCTTCTGCCGTCGTGCGTAACCTTGTAGGGGCCTGAGAGAACAGGCATGTGCCAGATGGATCTCACCTCACAGCCTCTGCTTCTCTGCTAGCTCATTACTAGCATGAGCTCTGGCAGAGAGCGATTGATGGAAAGTTCCAGTGGAAAAAATGGCTTAAGAGACTCAAGAGCTAAACTTGTATTACAAACAGCTTTTACTGCTGAATTGTTACCAACACGAATACCCAGACGCTGAATCATTTATAGCAGCAACGCTTGGATCAACCCACAACCAGTGGAGCAGAAAGGGTTGGATTAAACTGGTCCCTCCTCTCTTTCACTCCAAAACAAACATGAGAATAAGAGAGACTTTGCTGGTTATGTGTTAAGGGATATTTACCAACATCATTTCAAATTTACTTTGCATCTGAAAAGACAAGTGGAGACGGAAACAATGTTGAATTACACCTAATCCGTTCTTTTTGAAGAAAACCCAAAAAGGCTTTGTGAACCGGACTGATTCGGTTCCAGAATTTACAAGTATTTTTACACAGTGTGTAGAGGAAATGAGAATAAACTCACAACTATAATTGCCAACAAGCCTTTCTGGCATATTATAAAGCCAGAGCATTCACCAGCTGCCAGACACATTTCTCTAACACAATTTCCATTAAAAAAATAAAATAATCACCAACACCTTCACATGCCTTTAGCACAGTTACAGCAACGATCAATATCCCAATGTCGCTCCTAAAGCTGCACAAGGCAGCCAAAGAGGGCCACTGGTGCCTCCTACAGGACAAATGTGAGTTTCTATCTAAAAAGAGAAAAGCTAACTCACCGTAGCCCTGTTGTTGTGGTGGATAGCCCTGCTGCCCGGGGTATTGCTGCTGGGGAGGATAGCCCTGCTGTTGCGGTGGGCCTTGCTGGTAAGCTTCCTGTTGTTGGCCGTACTGAGCATTACCTTTCAGGAAGCAATAGCAGGCATTGTAAACAGTGAGCCCACAACACGAATGCAGAGATGGGCATACAGAGAACAAAGGATTATTTCCTACACTTTAGTACAATAAGATAAGAAGCATAAGAATGACAAACATAGATAAACATTATGTAGTGAATGTACAGACATCAGTTTGAAGGACGCTCTTTGACTCGGGCCCTATGTCTGTTAAAAAAACAACAACAAAAACAAAACAATAACCTCAACGGGACAGGATCAAAGACACCAATTCTAGTGATTATGTGTCGAGTTGATGCCCAGCACAAGTTTAGAGGAGAGGAGAAATTGAACACTTTAGTTTTAAGAACATGCCTCTGATGTTCAAAAAATGACAGGATTTTCTTTTGTCTTAAGAAAGAACAAAACGTCTATGATAGACAGGTCAAAGAAAAACAGGGCAGTCAGTAGAGGGAAGAAAAACCAAACAACAAAAAAGTCAATGTTAATTGGACAAAGAGAGAAAAGGAGTTTTTGAATTTTAATCCATCTTTGGATGGCAGCTAACTTAATAATACAACATTAATTACAACCACATGTAGAATTGTCAAGTATTTCAAATGTGTGGAAGATAAGACAACAAATACAGATTTTTGTTGCCAGTTTGTTTTGGTTTTTCGGCTACAATACACATTAAGTGTCAACTGATATTGGAATTTGACATCTCTTAAACAGATATCACTGTTAGGCCTGGTAAAAGATCCTTGTCCTTCAACTTTCCAGCAAACTAAGAGAGTTAGCGTTACAAGACTTGATGTGTGTCTCCTTGACTTTACATTGTGTCTTTTGTCTTTGTTGGAGCCTAAACTCGCATTAATTTTCCCCAGAAAATAATGCAGAAACTGAAATTTGGATTTGTCACAGTCTCTTTCCATCATTTTGTGTCTTAACACAGCTCCTGGGTTCTGTTATTGGTGGTCTTCTCCACGACACTGGAGGTTTCGCCTACCTTCTGAGGCCCCCTGTCCTGCGTGACTGTACTGGTCCCCATAGTAGTCTTCCTGCCCTGGATACTGCTGAGGGGGTCCTACATACACATACACACAACATACACACAAGTAGATTCAAGGTGTTGTTGGACTGGTTGTGTAAGGGGGGGGGAGTAAAGAGGATGGATTCCTTGCCGATAGTTTTTGTCAGAAAGCTTTCTCTTGGTCACTTGACTAATTTTGTAGAGGCTGGAGATTTAAGGGTACATCTTTATTCATCAAGATGTTTGTGGACTACATTAGAGGAAATAGATGAAATTTAGAGGAACAAAAGCAAGAAACGCAGAAGGGAGGGTTACAAAAAAGAAGGACCAACACACACAGCTCACACACGAAAGAGACACACTGAGGGGTATACCTTGCTGTGGAGGTCTGTAAGGCGGCATCGGCCTCTGTCCCATGACATGATTCCCCTGGTTGACCTGGCCCATCATGCCCATTGGGTTCTGCTGGCCCTGATAGTGCTGCCCACCCCCACCAGGAGGCATGTTATATTGTTGTGTTGGAGGTTGCTGATGCATCATTGGGCCTTTAGAATATCAAAGAATTAAGTCTTAAACAATATAGGTAAGTGATGGTAACCATACATGCATTATTACAGACACACAAAAGCAGAATATGATGAAGACACTGACGATCAGTTGTTGCAAATATAACATTTTTACCTTGGTTTGGCTGCATGTTCATGTTTGGTCGAGGCCCATAGTTGCCCATGGGTTGGCCCTGGGTCATATTCATTTGGCTCTGAACTGGCATGCCCTGAGAAGAAGGGACTGTGTGATTGTAACCACCCATTGAGCCATGGCTGCTGGGGGGCATATTCATAGAGCCACTGGGCATGTTCGGAGGCTGGTTGGGGCCTGGCCCGGGGCCTTGCATGGGCATATGATTGGGCCCTGAAAGACACAGATGAAGGGGAAAAAAATGTATGCAAATAAAGTTCAGCATGAAGACATCAAGTTAGCATGTTTAAATGCCATCTTACTACACAGGTGCTTGATATCTTAAGTAATGCTTCTCCTGAGCTGGGATGAGGGATGTTTGCTTATAAATCTGCCAGCACTGCACTAAATACAGTGCCACCAGGCAAGATTTAGGATGGAAATTAGTTAGAAATAAGGAGTTAAATTCAGTGGCTTGACACACCTAAAGGAGATTCATAGCTTGCATTTATTCCCTCTGCAGCAAACTGTGTGTAACACAAATGCACATTTAGCTGGATCAATCTCCATTCAGAAAGACAAAATTCCAGAAAAAGACACTAAGATAAAACACCAGCATGTATACTGCTAATGGGTGTATCAGTAGATTTACCGTTATCCAAACTTAAACAATGAAGCACTTACAAGCAGACCAGTAGTATGTTTGAGGCCACGTGCCAATCTGCAGTGTCTCTTAAGGCTGGTGTTCATGAATTCAGAAAGCTGCATCTTATATGTAGTTTAATGTTAAACCCTCTTTTTGTAAGTCACTTAAAATTGTAAAATTGTCTGATAAATGCATACATGTCAATTTAAACAGTATCTGAGTACAAATGAAAGTGCATAGATTTGCGTCCGACTGCTCAGGATGGAATTCGTAAACCCTGTGATTAGAATTCAACTCTAAAGACTTGACTTACAATGTATACATTTAAGTTGATTTATAGTATAGGTACATTAATTTTAGCCCCCGACCCCCACTTGGTTAACTATTGTGTGCTCTTGGGTTAGCTTATTTCATATGAAACACACACAGAGTGCTTTACCTTTATGCAAAACATCAAAAACCTCTGTGCAATTCAAACCTTTCTGTGGTACCCTAGTACAACACAGTTGATAATCACAATCAAATGGAGTCCAAATCCAACACCACAGTTGCAGCCAAATAGGTGACATCATTCTTTAGCAGAACAACCTCCCTCACAGTTCTGTGGTGTTGCTAGGCAACTCAAGTGAGACAGAAACTGAGGGAGAAGGAAAAAAAAGAGAAAGACAAGAGAGGAATGCTGAGACGGAAAGGGGTGACTTACCAGGCATCTGTCCATTCATCTGGCTCTGCATATGGGGGGCTGAAGGCCCACCACTGACCATACCCTCAGAGGGCATGTTGTGACCGTGAGGGGGCTGAGGGGGGGGTCCACTCTGGTTCATGCCACCAGGGCCCATAGGCATGTTTTGAGTGGGTGGCTGTGAGCGCACAACATAGACACAAAAAAATATACATCAGCTGTCTAGAGAAACATCTGAGCATGAGTTACTGAAATGATAAAACTCAAAAGCTAAAAAGAGAATGATGAATACAGGCCTTTAATTAATAAATAAATCTGTTTTTAAAATGGGGGTAATTCATTAAACCTTATCAATAAACACCACAAAGCATGTTTTGTATTACTAAAAGAGAAAATCACTGATGCTGTATAAATACATTTGAATTTCAACTGGGGAAATATCTGAGTTTCTGTGTCACCTTCATGGGTCAAAGTAGAAGAATGCCAGACTATAGTGTTCACATACCATTGGTCATTGTGTTATGGTAAAACATCAAAATGTAACTCAAATGTAAACCACATTTGAACCACATTTCATCAAAAAGACATCATTAGATTAGGTGGACATTCAATCCTTTTTATAAGATTAAAGGTAAACATGTTTTTTGCTATTGGGTGATTTCTTTCAAATGGTTTGAATTATTAACATCTAAAATAGGAGTTCAAGCATGACTGCTGAACCTAAATACAATATGTTAATTTAACTGTTTATTGGGTGTCATTCATTTAAAAGAATACATTTAAAAAGAAAAACGAAACAGCAAGTATCAATACTCACAGCGGGTAGAAGAGACTGCATATTCTGATTGGAGTCTGCTATCGTGGCCAGGTACACTAAATTTCTGTGCAGCATCTGCTGATATCTGAGAAGATGGAGAGTTATCAATATTCACATATAATTTCACATATAATTGCTGAAACATGTAGACAATGGACTTGAATTACTCACTGTGAACACTCAGCGGTTTTGCCTTTACTCTGGAAGTCCATTATACACTGGATCAGCTGGTTGTTTTCATCAAGTAACTGCAAACGTATTGCACATTTTTATATAAAGCTTGTGTAACTTACAATAATGAAAAAAATCGAATAAAATAGGATAGAATATAGACATGGGAAGATTTGCCAGGGTTCGTTTTTTGCTTCGTGGTAATTATTTTCTGGTAAAATGAAAACAAAGGGGGAGTTTTGCGATATGTGAGCGTGCCTTTCTAGCTAACAAAAGACGAGTCTTAGAAGCTAGCTGTCCTTTGCTAACAAAACCGCGGGCCTCCATTAGTCTAAAACCCCATTAAAGATTAATTCGGTGGACTGACCTAACATTCACAGTGTACACATGGCGCCTCGGTTCAAAGACATTCATATTCACCGCGCTTTTGCCCTGCAACATCGTTGCGATCAGCCCAGATAGACTTGGATGGGCACTGCTACTCTGACAATCTCAACAGCTAGCAGCATTTGATACCATAGCCTCCACAGTGCTAAGCGCTAAAAAAATGAATTACCTTTTGTATTCCAGCGGGTGTTATATCACCCTTCCGCTGTCTGTGAGGTGCAAAAGCCACCGACATGGTGATATTGTTAAAAAAGAAAGTGAACTACAGCATAAAAGTCAAAGCTAGCTAACACACAACACCAATTGGTATAACTCAGATCACACAGTTCTGAATACGATGTAATTTCGTAATGCAATGGTCCTTGTTGGAGGGGGATAAGCATCACATTTAATTATATAGTCTTGAATAATTGTATAATTAGGTTAATCAGTGAGGGTTTATATACTTAATAGACATTAAGTCGTAATACTGAGAATAATTATTTATCTGAATAGGTAAAAAGTGTCACATCTTGTCTACATTGTATTTCTATTTCCCCTATTTTTCATTTAATGGATCAATCCGCAGCTAGACCAAAAGGCACGGGATGTGGACTAGACAACGTAACAAAAGGGAGAGTAGACAGAGCTTGAATAACACATATGAATTAAGAATAATAAAAATAAAGACACTTTAAGTGGAATATAACACATATAAATAACTATACTTTTTTTTCATGTGCACCCCTATTTTAAACGAAACGGATGATTAGATGTAGAGATTATAATTTAGTGGTGTAATGTGAACACATGATTTAACGTAAATTTATTGTAGGAACAATTACATTAATCAGTTTGACTTGCCATTGATAAAATCTAAATATAAGTAGGTGCTTGTGTTTAATCATATTTTGTTTGTGTGTGATGAGATCTCTTTTTGGTACGGTCCAGTTCAAAGGTTATGCGCACGCGCTTTCCAATGTACTGAGTGAGCGGCTTATTGCTAACTAGCTGAATCATTTAGTAAAGGTTCTATCATTTTCCAGTGATTTTGATTATCTTGCAGTGCAATGGCGGCAAGATATGACAGGGCTATTACTGTATTTTCTCCCGACGGCCATCTGTTTCAAGTGGAGTATGCACAGGAGGCTGTAAAGAAAGGTTCCACAGCAGTAAGTCTTTAAAGCTGATGTTAAAGCTAACGTGGTCTGTGTCTGTTAGCAAGCCAACTAGCAGGTAGCGGATACTCATAACTTACGAATTTTTTGCTAGATATCCCCTTGTAGCTCTTTAAAATGTAATTTACTCCCTGGATCGTATTTAACTATAAATATGATAAAGCCGATTACAACTTTGTGGATATAACGTTTCACTGGATTACAGGTGGTTATAGTTAGCTATTTGTCGCTGTGTCACTCTCGACATACTTTCAGTTTTGAATGGATCGTTTTGGGTCACGTTTTTCTACAAATAGAGAAAAGCTGAAAACCTCCTTTTACATTTTTTAAAAATAAATGAACTAATAAACCTTTTATCTCATTAATAGGCTGGTCTTTTTGGGGGGGGATTTCTTCTACGCTGCCCATCACCTCTTATAGAATAACAGATCATCATTTTGTCGTTGAAATTTTGTATATTTTTCCTGCTATATTAAGTTCAGTCTTTTTTGTAAAGAGTGAGGTGATTATAAAAAATATACACAGTTCTAAGAGAGTACTGCAACAAACTAGATTCAGTTAGTGGAACTCTTTTTTATATATAGAACATCCAATCCCCCCCACAAAGCAGGTAAAAGTAACCATATTCTTAACATTTAATTTCATAGCAACTCTTTTAGTATAATCTGATTCCAAGGTTGGTCAATTTGGAGCGAAGAAAGTTGCCACATTCCTAGTCTTTTCAGAATTACATAGTGAAAATATCCCTAAGTAAGAACATTTAGGCCAAGTTTTACATTATTGAATGAATTCATGCTCTTACATGGACATTTTTCTTTCTTTTTCCCCTTACAGGTAGGAATCAGAGGTAAAGACATTGTTGTCCTTGGTGTTGAGAAGAAATCTGTTGCAAAGTTGCAGGAAGAAAGGACTGTCCGAAAGATCTGTGCTCTGGATGAACATGTCTGCATGGCATTTGCAGGTAAATCGTAAAAAAAAACTGGAAAAATGCTTTTTGTAGAATTTAAGCTATCATATCTGTTGTTTCTTTTGAAAAAAAAAGATCCACGACAGTTCTTCTTTGTACAAAATGATTGTCATCTTAACTTTCCTTCTTCAACAGTAGGCCCCAACAACAACTTAATTAACTTGCCTCAATGTTTGTTTTCAAGGGCTCACGGCAGATGCCCGTATTGTGATAAACAGAGCTCGGGTTGAGTGTCAGAGCCATAGGCTAACAGTTGAGGACCCAGTCACAGTGGAATACATCACGCGATACATAGCGACACTGAAACAGGTGAGTAATACTCTTACCTTTTACATGTTTGTTTTTTTTAAGGTGTCTATATATTGTAACATTCATAAGCTAAAGACATTATTTACTCTTATGCTTTTTGTGCTATTTTTAAGTGTAAGGATATGTCTATTTATTTTATGTTTGAAGCGCTACACTCAAAGCAATGGGCGCAGACCTTTTGGAATCTCTGCGCTAATTGTTGGATTTGACTATGATGGGACCCCCAGGCTGTACCAGACAGATCCATCAGGAACCTACCACGCCTGGAAGGTCAGAAACTTTTCTGTGTAGCCTACTTCACATTATTGTACTGTCACAGAAGTTCAGCAAATAAAATACTTTTGGGTTATTTCTGGGGGTGAAAATATCAAATAGGCAAATGCCATTGGCCGTAGTGCAAAAACTGTGAGAGAGTTTCTGGAGAAGAATTACACAGATGAAGCCATTGCCGGGGACAATGAAGCCATCAAGTTGGCCATCAAAGCTTTGCTTGAGGTAAGGTCACGTTAAGTCCGAATTTTCTTACCCTGAACTGCTTCTTATCAGCTAAATATACCAAACCTGAAATAGTATTGAAACTCCCTCCTTAGAAATATTATGCAAATTAAATTAACAAGATGTGAAATGTAAGAATTAGTTAAAAGAATATTAACTTAAAACAACAAGTTAAAGAATCTTTTGGCCATGCTTAAGTGCACAATAAAATCATTATTTGTTACGTTTCTTTTTGTCTTTCTTTTGACATGCTTTTAAAAAGTGAATTACCTCTGGCGTTTCACAATATTTTATGTTGTTCAGTGATGTATTTAATAATCTGCTGTAAAAAATAGTAATTTCTCTTTATGTATTATTTATTCACTGATCACAGGTTGTCCAGTCAGGAGGAAAGAATATTGAGCTTGCCGTTATCAGACGGAACCAACCTCTGAAGGTTGGTTCACGGGGAAATCTGGCTTCTTTGAAATGGTTTATTAAGATTTATTGAGGAAATGTATTCATTTCCATGTCAGCTGATAGTTGTATTTTTTCTCTTTTTATAGATTTTGGAATCCAAGGAAATTGAGACCCTGGTGGCTGAGATAGAAAAGGAAAAAGAAGAGGAGGCAGAGAAGAAGAAGCAGAAAAAATCCACATGAAGCAGTTGACAAAGTCTTTTGTTTATTGCACTTGACAATAACGCATTTGGGTTCAATCTATTGCTGTCAGAGGGTTTGCTTTTTTTTTTTCTTTGTAAGGAGCTAAGTCCTAACTTGAGACTTGCCGATGCAACTAAATTGTTTTTACACATTTTGTATAGATGGTCGACCATTTTCTCACAATAGCAAGTTCTACTTGAAGGTTTCGAGTTGATTGAGTTTGGACCCCCGCTGATTTGAAATGAATGATAAATGGGTGCCCAAATATTGAGCTGGTGTTGCATATGAGCAAATCTCAAGTTAAGAGTTGGATGTTTTTCTTTGCTTACAGGATGTTTTTTCATTTTGTTCTTATTTTACATCATACATCAAACAGCCAAGATACAGATGAAAGTCAACTGTCAGAATAAAATGTGACATGCAAAACCTTAAAAAAAAACATAACCAATCAAGTTTGACATCTGTGTATTTTTTTACAAAAAAATCTGGATACAAAATTTCAGTCACTGTATTCTCCAAGCGAAATGACCAGTAGGCCTTTATTAACAGCAACCGAATTAAGTGGGACTGTAAAACAGTAGATTGCCCTCCTTGCCTTTATTGGTTATTCTACTGCAAAGCAAGTTCTGCAATAAAGTTACCTGCAGTGAAAAACCGCACTAGAAGCATTAGTGTGTGGCTATAAAGTGCAGTGTTTTCACCTATCAGCATTCTGTCACACAAACCTGGAAATAGTGGGAGTTTGATTGCTTTATAAAATGGCTCACCTTTCCCTCAGTCATTTAAAACAAATTAGCAGTGAGTGAAAGAAGTGTCTAATGGGGGTCCAATGAGACACCCTTTTTTCCCCCCTTTTTTTTTTTTTTTTTTTTTTGCCTCTGCCTTTTTATTTCATCCTAAATTCGCTTATCAAGCAACCACTGCTCTGAATTCTCAACGACACAATTATGGCCGGCGGTGTGGTAGGGCTGCTGCTTAATGGGATCCTGGCCCCAGACCCCAGTGGGAACTTTCAGTGACTTTAATCTGGAGCCCTTTGAAAAGTTGTGCCGTGCTGTGCTGAAGAGCCCCGGGGGTTCCCTCTGACTCCTACCAAAGACATAATGGTGAATGCTAAAGTCCTTCATTTAGAGTCATCTTCCCCGAGCCAGGATTTCCTGAGTGGCTGCCGCGACTGGAATCATTGCACTTTGTCTTGTCTGTGAGCTGTCATAGGTTAGTGTTTGGGCTTATGTTTGAGGCTCAATTAAGCCTCTGATAACTGCTCCCGTATATGCAGTCATTGACTTTTAGGATTACAATGGTAATGAGCTTTGTATAACCTATATGAGCCAATCCATCCACTCCCCTCCTGCTAATGTATTCACAGTTAAAAATGAATAATGCTATTGCCACGATGAGGTGGTTGGTGCTTTGGGCTGACAAAGTGAGATCTAGGTAGTCTTATTGCAGCAAAGACTTTCAGATCTTTCTTTTCACTAAAGCAAGAGCAGCTTATTCTTGCTTCTGCTAAGACCCCTGGTCTTAAGAAGAGTTTTCTTCTATCTGTGTTGCTTTTCTTTCTTCCCTTTTTTTTTTTTTTTTTTGTTACTGGCATTGTTATTGCCCACAATCAGCACAACTGTGCCTCAGGACAAAGTCCATCTCTCTCATCGCTGGCTGCAGCTCATCATTAATGCAGAAAATAATGGCTACACCAGAGGTCATTGAGGGAGGAACGAGGCCTGGGGTCATGTGCTCTCCAAGCAAAAAACGCACAGCGCTGCAGGCTGTCGCCAGCGCTCGCTTTGTATGCACACACACACCTAACAGGCTGACTGCACGCTCACAGCAAAACGCTGTTTAATGCACGTACACACCAAATTGAATATATATGAATATTTGTAAATATCTATTTATCTCCTGATGCATCAACTTTATGTGGAAACGTTAAAGTCACTGATATAGAAAATCTCCATGTTTAGAATATTTAGTTGCATTTCACGTCACATTTTAAACTTTTTCCCTTCATTAAAGAAACAGTCCACAGGCAGATTTCACTTAGAGGGTCTGTATTTTTGTCATTCTAATGTGCCCCCCGCGGCTAATTTTCAAAGTCTGCCCCCACTGAGATATTCAAAATGTTTCAATGCGAAATGTCCTTAGTTCCTACAGAAGGTAAGTGCTTCAAGGTTGGAAGCACACATTTTTGAATCCCTGGGGAGCTCTTGTTACATTAGTCCTGTTCTAGAACTCTTCTTTTTTTCCCCTCTCTCTGCTGAATAGCTCAGTGTGTCATCACCTTCTAAACCAGCAGAGCGCAGTGTTGCATAAAAACAGCTCCCATCATATCGCTTACAATTTATCTCACTTCTCCTTCTACAGATTGACAGTATGACTCCTCTAGCTAACAGTGAGCAGAATCTACTGGCCACTGACATGTTTTTGTCTCCGTACTTCAATTCACAGCTGCAAAGGCGCCCTGGACAATCAAATTTATCGAGGGAGAGTTATTTTGCTTAAAACTGTCAGATGAAAAAGCAACATTGCTTGTGTCCCCAAGCGATGACCAAGCTGTCAAAGTGTGTTGGGTCATAAAAGGCTACGCTCTCAACACTGTCCCTTTTCTGCTTGTCACATGTCGACAGTTACACACATACACTATTTGTGCATGAAGGAATGGCTGGCCTCCACTTATACCCCGTGGGGCTCTGCATCAGTATGAAGTTTGAATATAGTGGTGTGCAGGCTTGCAAATCCATAAGTGATCCAAATATGTTTTCTTTTAATGTTCTCTTTTAACTTCTAGCTTCGGGCCTGTATTTTGAATATCTCTATTATCTCGTATCACACATCTTATCTTTTCTGTCCTTAAATCTCTTCCTTTTTCTCTCCCTGCCTCACTCTCTGCCTCATGTACGGCACACATTGATTTTTTTTTAGCTGTTTTCTTCTTGAACACACCCTCTGCTCTTATTCCACCGAGCAAAATATAGCTGAGTAACAGATACCACGAGCATCTTCTGTTGTCATTACCTTTGTGTCCCTTGAAAGGCGCTGGAATACTAACAGTTTGTGTGAAGAGACTAAAGGCATGGTTTAAAGTTACCCCTTAAGAGTCACCTGTCAATGGGTTTTGTCTCCCAGAAGAATGCCCCGATGCGCATCCTTCTCTAATTGAAAGTAGACACCAATGGCCTGGACGGGAAAAACAGGAGAGGCAGGCTAAATGAGAGGGAGAGTCAAAAATGAGCAGGCAGCTAAAATAAACAATTCCCCAGATGCTGCGGGCCAAAAGCAAATGGCCCCAGGGCACCGTGGCCTCTCAGGGCCATGGCAGAAGCCAGTCACACACATCACATAGCATTACTCAGGATGGGGTTACAGGAAAATGTCAGCCGGCGCATAAGGAGGAACCATCGGCCCATAGGATAATTTGATTGCCTGAGGGAGGTGCAATCTTGCATTCCCACGATTCCTCTCTTTCCACCCACACCCTCTTTTCATTGTATTTTTGAATCCATTTTTCTTCCTCACTTATTTAATGTTCCCAATTCTGTTATTTGCTTTTATGTCCACACACTCTTATACAATACATATCTATATATCTAAATATATATAGTGTATAGATGTATGTATGTGTATATTTCAAAATATATACACGTATATTGAAACTGAGGGGGTGTGGGTACATGAGGGCTCCTACAGTTCGATGCCTCCACCTTTTTCTCTCATGGGGATATTTTATGGGCCATTGGCTTGAAGCGTGGCCTCTGATATCTTGATTTACAGCCTCATCTTTACATGCTGGGTTACATGTTGTACGATTGGAAATGGAAGACAATCCTTTTTCCAGTACATAGCTGTTGCATTGACACAAACAGTCAAGTGAGAGAAAAAGAGCGCCAAGATGAAAATGAAATGAATGGTTGTATAATGCACATAAAAAGTGAATGACTGTGGTTTAAAAGTCTGTGTGGAAATGCCATACCTATACCTCGTATGTTTCTTAGAGCATCAAATTGTTGTGTGTATGTGTGTGTGTGTGTTGGCGCCTGAACGTGCAGCTGCATATACGCGCGTGCTTCAGATAAAGACAGAGAGAAGGATGGAGAGAGCGAAAGAAAGAGACAGCAAGAGAGTTCAGCGCAGATATCTGAGTGCGTCTGACAGAGAGGACAGCCCTGCAGGCAGGTCCCAGCCCTTCAGCACCCAAAATGACACATGACTGCTTTGACTTTTGTCATCCCCTGTCTCCCTGCGCCCCCAAACCCAAGCCTCCAACAAACACCGAGGCGAGGGTAGCTACACGCACTCAAAGACACACAGTCACACACTGTATACTGCTTAGATTACATTATCTTTATCCCCAGGACATGGGCCCTCCTTGTTGGATGACATTTGGGCTTGTGCAGCAGTAAGGTTACCTTTCTTTGCCCCTGAGTTAAAGATGCCTGTCTACAGCATGCATTCGAAATGAAGGACGGGGAAAAAATCAGATGAGAAAGATTTCCAAAAGCACTTTGATCAGAGGCATCAACAGTCACGCACAAACTTGTTAAGCAGTATGTAAATTTGGGCTGATACTGAATAAAGTTGCCAGAATGGCATGAATCCATTGTGCTGCGATGATCAAAATAAAAGAGGGCTTCATATGCTGGAGGGCAAGAAAGTCACAGACATGAAGGTTTTTTTTTTCCTTCCTCTTTTTTTTCTACAAAGGGGCTGATGTGATGCAGAGAGGAGAGAAGAAGGGGAGGGAAATGAAAGATAGAGGGAAGCCTGGAAGGATCTCAATCTAAATTAGTCGGGTATAAGGAAGACTGTGCTGAGTGAGACATATAATTAAAACCAAAGTGATGAAAACATCAGCCCTCATTCAGTCACTCGCTAGATGAATTTCTAAAATTTGCTTCTGGGATGATCTGAAGATGTTTCAAAGCTAACGGTAAATCTCATCCTCTGTTAACATACAAATCTCCCATTTATTCTGTGCTGGTCTTCCTCTCACCATCAGTCTTTCCCTGCCTCCCTGTTTCTATACCCCTCTGTGGTTTTTCTGTGACGCCCAGAGATGAATAGATACTGTCAGAGGGACTCTTGTAGCCCGTCAGGTTTTAAACAAACAGTTAACAGAAGGATCACTTTCACAAAAAACCTCCCAGTCTGAGATTAGGTTTTCATCTTTGGGTTGTTCTCTTGTCTGTATGAAAAGAACCACTCTGCGAGTGAAGTAAGGGACACCACCTCACATAAACTTTCACTGCCTTTAAGAGTTAGCTTGACTCTTTATTCGGAGATGATTTTCCCCCCATCTTTTTTAATTTGGTGCACACAGAGACAAACAAGCAACCATTCACACTCCCATTCATTCCTGTGGTCAGTTTAGAGTTTCCATTACCATTTATTTGGATGGTTGGAGGAAGCCGAAGTACCCGGAGAGAACTATTGAATATCTAACTACTACGCTCATTTTGATTTCACTCCTTTTTATTTGACTTTATTTCTATGTCCCCTCCTGTGTTTGCTCTTGCTTTGTCAATCCTACACAAAGCAATTCAAATAATTGATGTCCCTTATCTGCTTCTCACTTGTTTCCGGGTAAAATCTAATTCTCAAAATGTTGTGCTTCTTACTGTATGGGCCTTTCTCCAAAGCCTTTACGGGCACGCTGAATCTGCGGAACTGAGAACACTTTCCTGCTGTCCAATATAGTTACCTCCAGTACATAAGTCCCGACAACAATTGTCCCGGCACACTAAAACAGTCTTTCTTTTGTGAGAAATAAAAAGAGAATCAGCCCCCTCAGGTGTGTTCCTTCACTTCCCTTTTCTCTGCACCTGTACTGAGTCTCTCAATGCCTCTGTGTGTCTCTCCACACAATGGAGACGGTGCATAGCCTGTGGCAGCTCTCCCCAGCTGAGAGCCACCTCTCTCCAGAGGACAGCAGAGGAAAACTGCCAGCAATAACAACTGATCCCGGCAGATAAAGGAGCAAATAGGCGTGGAGAGGATACCTTGGACAATGCTTGCCTCGTCCTGGTCTTCAGCATAAAGCCCAAAAAACGTCTAATAAAAAAAGGCAAACAGGTGACCAATCTTTTATCAGTGCTACATGTTTATTGCAATTGTCTGACTGTATATGGTACCTTTACACTCACCTATACACTTACCACTTAATCATATTAACAGCTTTAGGAAGAACCACCCATTTAATCAAATTCTAGCCTATACTGATCTGTCAACATCATTTGCGTCAATTTTTCTGCACAGACTTTTCCGTTAAGGCGTTTCTAATGTGCAGCAATGTGGTAAAGCCAGTCCAGATGACCTAGTACCAGATCAGTGTACCACTCCCTCCCTGGGGCGGCTGACTGAAACAGCAGTTTGGTGAGACACCCATCGCAGGTCGCTGAAACCACTGCTAGGGAAGCCATGGGCCAAAGGTTTGACCTGATGTGATTAAGTGTGCATCCAGCTACATGGAATAATGCTACTTTGAACCAGTGCTTCACGTAAAGATTAGTAAAACTTGCTCTTCCAAATTCCCCTTCTGTATCCAGTCCAGTGTGTGTGGTCTAAAAGAGCCTAACTTCTGCTGTTTGTCCTAAGAAAGACCTTGGTAGGAATGGGGTCTTAGTTGGAGTGCTTATTTTATTCTCTCTCATGCTGCTGCAGGCTATGGCTGTATTAATGCAATGGCAGGGATCTTTGAAGTTGTGACTTTATGAGACAAAAGCTAATTTCCTTTCCTTTGTTCATTATCGAGAGAGACTTCCAGCGAGGCGGAAAAGCATGCTGTGCTAATTATTCCATTCATGAGTTGTCTCTAAAGTATGTAGTGGATTTCACTGGGCTTTTTACAGGTAAGCAGAGTGATTTTCTGTCAATACTCTACAGTGGTTTTACTCTGTACATTTATCTAACTGCAGGACACAAGAAGAATATCTTTTCAGATGCAGGCCTGAGAGTATGCAGAAAACAATCACTACGTAGAGAGAATGGTGAACACTGTGGTTTGCAGGTAGGTCACAAGAAAGTCTTTTGTCAGGGCTGAATCACAGTTCCACTGTCTGCGTTGCCTCAACACATCTATCCTCTGCAGACTTGTAAGACCAAAACCACTTTGCAACTCATTAAGATCTGAACCCAATTTCACAAATGAGTTTCAGAGTTTGCGGGGCCAAGTTAGGCATGTGACATAATGGGATTTCCATCTTCCCTTGAAACTCAACTTGGCAGAACATGAAGGGGAAATGCAACATTTCGCATTCCTTCTTCACTGCATGCGCGTCTGCCGCCCACAACACCTGAGAGCTCCCAATCAGCAGGAAGTGTGTCCTGTCATGGATGTAAGATGTGTTCCCAGTGACAGAGTAAGATCAGATGGGAAAAAAAAAAGTGTAGCTGTGATACAAGTGAAGCCACATATCTCCTCCACCACTGTCTGACACCCCTCCTCTTCCTCCTCCTCTCTCCCCTGCTTTGTTTGTGCTCATTTTGTTCTGTGTACAGCCTTCTGGCAGGCAGGTCAAGGTTTACCCTCACACCACACACCATTTCCCTCACACGGCGCCTGGGGGAGGAACACATGATGCCTGAGGCAAGGGCAAGCCCAAACAGCTCACACAACATTGCCGCCATCTCTACCTCTAACCATACGGAATGGAGGACAGAAATACTAAGCTGAGAATCACAAAGTTCTTTCTTTTTCTCCTTTTTTTCCCTCTCACTGGTTATTGCCTTTATTCTTTACTTCTCTGTTGCCTTTTGTCTTATTGTACATTATTGATTTCCGTCAGTAGTAAGTTATATGTCCATTAACCGACAGATTTAATAGAGCGACAATAGAAAGCTACTCATTTGTTCCCCCATAGTGTTAGTGTTCATTTTGAGAGTCTGATACTAACCCTGGCTAGAAGCTAGTGCTGGATTTTTAGCTGTAAATGGAAAACGCCTATGGGCTTTTCATTTTCTGGGCCCAGACGTTCCCTTCATGGTGTCGGAGCCCTTGTGTTCACAGAGTTCATGTTTTGCTGCAGGGCTTTTTTTTTATTTTGTTTTATCTCATAGCTTAGACTAGCAGGGCTTTAACTCCCAGAGGACTCCTGCGTAGCAACAGCAGAGATCAACAAAGTAAGTTTGTTTATGTTGGCTGTGTCCGCATGTTGTCGACTTATACATTTCTCAGTCTCCATTTCCTGCCTCTCCTTGCCCCAGGGGAAAGGAGCCCTCTAATTGGATCTTGTTCTAATTGAGCCTAATACTGGAGCTAACCGGAGTTGGGCCCTGTGGCTAATGAAGAGCTGAATCAAAACTAAGCACTAAAACTTTGACTGTGCATGTGGGTGTACACCATATGCCTACAATTTCTTTTTTCCAGATACCAGATACATCATACTGCACGCACACACACACACACACACACACACACACACACTCACACACATCAAAACATATATATAAGTATATACGTGTGTGCTTGCATCTGTAAAGACATTAGCAGTGTAATGCTATAGGACACAGAGCTTCACACGGTGTCACCCTTTGAAAATAAAATGAAACCACAAATGAAGCCAAGCAAGTGCTGCAGTTTCAACAGTTGCGTAGGCAACACAGAAATGGAAATGAAAGATGCCAGGTTTGGTACTTGAGAAAAAAGAAAGGGCTTCTCTTTTCCCCCCAACTAAGAGGCATCTTTTTTCTGTCTGATGTATGTTAACCGTCAACACACACACATAGGTGTGTGTGTATATATATATACATATATATGCGCAGATACACACAGCTTGTAACCAAACCATCAAACATGGCACTGACAGACGACTTAGAAAATGTAGCCTAAATCTTGTTTTTTCATTTGGAAGCCATTTAACGATCACACTTATAGTAACAATATAGTTTCATGGATTATCCTTGAAAGTTATTGAAAGTTATTTAAAAAAACACAACTTGAAAATAGTTTTAAGCTTTAAGTGTTAAGCGGTTACGATAATGGATGGTTGGATGGATAGATGTTTCTGCAGCACCTACTAGTGACACAAACACAATCCAGTGACACAATCCATATGTTTATGAAATACACACGTGATTTCATGTTGGTTTGTGCGCCTTTTAAAAAAAAAAAGAAAAAAAAATATATATATATATAGATTTTTGATAATTCGACTCGCTGTGGTCAGACTCTGAAATAGCTATGAACTAATTCTTCCAGCTGGCTTCAAAAAGCACAAATGATAGTGTGGAAGCTGGATGTTTTGCTCATGATATGATGTCTTTCAAAGCAGTTTTTTTGTAATTGGACACCTGTGAGGCACAAACCAATGCTGCAGACTGTTGGTGACTACCACCAGAGGGGGGCTGGGTGGAGGCACAGCACTGCAGGTAGGCTGAGTTGCACTCTCCCTCAGGCGTTCTGCCATTTCTTGAGGAGGAGGAGCACACAGTAAACGATTCCAGAGCAAATATAGGCTTCCAAGTTTCTTATCCCCAGGACGTAGCCCAGGGGCCATCAAGAAGATGGAAAACAGATGAAAGAAACAAAGAAACTTAGGTGGGGCTCTTAGTTGCTCTCATGAAATCCAGCTGAATGAAAGGTTTTCCTTACAAATGTATTTAAGACTGAGTCGGCAAAAGCTTTTTGGGTATGGCCACTTAGGCATGTATAGACCTGAGAGGATATGTGTGTGTTTCATGTACTCATACTCATTCAAAATGGAGCTGCAATGTCTGAGTAGCCCCCCAGCTCTAGTCTTGTTTGTTGACCGTAGTGAACAAATGGTCAGAAAGCCCATTACTCACTGGGGGGAATGAATGAGAATTTTGTGAGCATATGTGTGCATGAGTGTGTTTGGTCTTGTGTGTATGGCTCCGCCTTGGCCCTGCAGGTTTCTCTGGAGTTTCTTGCCACCCTGTGTCTTGGAGGTGAGAGGGCGGGTGATAATTAAACACTGTGGCACCTTTAACAAATGTATGGAAAGGCGGAATCGAAAAACCTGTTAATGAGATTTTTCTCCTGAGGGGGTGCCGTAGGTTATTTTTCTTATAATTTTCTTAATCTAATGAGTTTGATTCATAAGTTTATTTTTAAATGCATTTCACCCATTCACCCTATAGGGCTTCTGCTTTTTCAGTCTCTGTTTCTCAAGAGTGTGCTAACTTTGATAACAAATCAATTTACAGTGATTGGACAGGGAGGGGAACTCAAAGTGAATACAAGAATATGGACCACAGAGCGAAAGATTAAACAACTCTAGCTCCATACCGAGGTTGAACATCGTTGTACATAGGTTTGTTTACCTCACAAAATGGCTCCTGGCTTAGGGAATGGACCATGAAAATGGCAGCTCTCTGGTGCCTCCAGGACTCTATATAGATTGGAGTTTTTCATGTGGCAGTTAGGCTGCTGGGATATACACCCCAGGGGATGTACTCTCATTAAGGGCGATGGCTTGGGGCACTTTTTCTCTGCTTCCTGTGGCCACTGACCTCCTTTTCACCCGTGGGCTCGCAGCTACACCACAGCGCTGCTTCTTGGTCTCTCTGTCACTCCCAACAACGCCCTGGGGTTCGTCACATGACTCAAGTGACTCCTGACCTGCCTGGCCCCTTGCAACCCCTCCCCTCCCGTCAACGAGTCAGTTAGAATGATCGCAAACAGCGTAAGGGTCACATTTGCCCCCCCGAAAATGGCGGCTATGTCCTTGGGCCTTTTAAGGAAGAATTTTCCGAGATGACAGCGTCAAAACATCATGTCAGAATTGGACAACTTTATGTGTCATCTTAAAGCAGTACCACTGCAACATTATTCAAGTGGAAACAAATTGAGCATGGTGATAATAATAAACAAGTCCCCCATCGTTTAAATGAGGGAAAATGCATCGGTCACTGAGAGGAAATTAGTGATTGAAAACACATTTTGCCAATTCTTTTTGCGCTTCAACTCTTAGATACAGCAAAACCCCTCCACTCGGGGCCACATCTGGAGCCATCCCCTTAATACTGTGGATCATTTTGGCCAAAAGACACAGCCAAGGATTTAGCTGAGTAGCTAAATATGATCTATGCTAAGGTAAATAATCACACTTAAAAGAATACAATACTGTGAACTGGAGGCACTGTGCGACTGTGCCCCGAGTGTGCAGAAAAATATTAATGTCAAACATCCCCTTCCTCCTCTTTCTAATTTGATTAGAAAAACCTGATGTTCCTGTTGATGTTGTCCACTCTCTGCAGAATTTAGTAAAAAAAAACTATGTGCAAAAATCTCCTGGGCACAAAAGACATGATTTTAAGGTAAGCTATGGGATAACCTCCCACTGCTGATTGGTGGATTGAGATATCAAGCCAGTTCTCATCAGCACCGCCCATACTTATACCTGCAGGGATAACAATTTTGTCCTCCGCTAGTAAGCAATTAGATTATATTCAAACACATATACGCACAAAGAGCATCCACAAACTGTACCCCTTCCCCATGGAGCACTCTCCCTTCTTCAGTATGACACTTTTTCCTTCGTATGTGTGAGTTTGTGTTAACATGAGGACAGGAACAGAAACACACCCTGTAGCTAAAAGGTTCCAGTTGGTATATCTCTGTCTCTAAGCCACAGTGTGATGCCCCAGTCTCATGGTATCCAACCCCCACTCTTTCTGCATCCCCTCAGGCTCCTGTATGTGTGTAAGATGGCTACTCAACCAAGAGGGCATTGTTTCTTTCCAGCAGGGTTTCATAATCGAACGTTCACGTTTATGCACAGATTCAAATAGATCCTGAAAGAAGACGCAAAGCCTGTAACAGTGCTTTATATTTGAATCATCCCCCAAAACTCAACCCAAAGCTCAGAATTGCAGTTGAGACATAGTGCACATGACCCCCTGCGCACTGAGAACATTTCTTTGGAATCCACACAATTGCACACGCACTGATAGGAAGCTTTCCACAGAAGGTGCAAACTCCACTCAGCCTGCATCAGGTTGTGTGTTCCTAAGGCACATGTGTGCGCAGAAGTGGGAAGTGAAAAGAAAGCGGGCAGCAGGGACAAACCCGTCAGCCACTCAGATCACATCAGGTCTGTCGGGACACATTGGAGCACAGTAAGCCTGATGGGATATGGCCCCAAGGGGTGCGAAGCAGGCCAGATGACAAACAGACACAGGGGCAGGAAAAGAAAGAAGAAAGAATAGAGTGTGGCACATCCTCTCTTTAATGCACAATATGTTCCACTATCATGCATGCAATGATGACTAGTAACTTTGACTACAATATGTTCTAATTATACAGTAACTCTAAATCGTCATTGTTGTAAACCTACACGTAGCTTATTAATGCATGTAAGCAAACACACACTCTGTCTTCATGCTCTGATATCAACATAAACTAAACATGTAGCCCGGATCTCAAACCAGATAACCTACATCTTAAACAACACAGTGCATATGCTAATGTGAAACGGGAAGGCATGATGTTTATGAGCTGCACATGATGCATATGCTTCTGCGTGTGGGTAAATGCACAGACACGCTTGGGTACATATGTCCGCAGGGGGAATTTGGGAAATAGACACTTCTTTTCATGCCTGTTCTTTAATTGGGGCATTTATTGTTTTGTGGTGCTGTTTACTTCATTAAATTAAGACATATTTCAGAAATGCAACATGTTTCAAGGTTTATATAAGCAGAATTATGCTTTCAGCTATTAGGTTGCAAATTAACATATCTTTATGACTGTAGGATATGCCAGTTGAGGATGCTTTTACATTTTCACACTAATCAACTTGACTTTAACATGTTGGATTTCAGTTTGATTTGCTTTCATCACAAATATTGTTTCCCCCCTCGGCTGTGTGTGTCTGCTTGTGTATTTGGCTGGAACTGTTTTTGTGTGCTCATGTGCTTCTGTTGGCTGTCCACGGCACCTTCATGTCAGTCCGACAGTTCCCCTTCTTAGGAAATTAGAAATGTGTGTGTGTGTGAAGAAGAAGGTGTTACAAGGACAAAACAAACCAATGTTGAATATTCCGTATTGGTTTTACAGTAATTCTTTTCTAATTTTTAGTTTATTCAATTTCATCTCCTTGAGGCTGGTAGGTATGGAAATGAGGTCTTTTCTTTTTTTCTTTTCCTTTTTTTTTGACTGTGTAAATTGCAGCTATCACCTCAAGCCTTTTGAACAAGATTACCCAGATGGCCTTGCGTGGTGTGCCTGAAGTTTTATTTTCCTCCTTTGCCTGCTTTTCTTTCTTGGCTGCAGGGAAAATGAGAGGGAGCTGGGAAGCCTCCTGAAGGCTCTGGGTGAAGCCAGGAGGCAGCAGCTGTGGCAAAGAGAGATCTGGGGGAAGAAGAAGAAGAAGAAGAGTCTGTTGGGGAGGGAGTGCTTGGGGGTGGATGAGGCTGGTGCAGGGGGAACATTGTTGTATCCATGTGTGTATGGAGCAAGAACTACCTATCTATAGAGCTGAAAACACCAGCCATTAAAGACATTACCCTCTACCTGGCTGCCCTGGCTGTCATGAGGACGGGAACTCTGAGAACTCAAGTGAGGGGAAGGAACGGGAGAGAACCCTGAATGGGAACAGGGTAAAGACAGGGGGTGCACATGTGAACATGTGCTCGTAGAAAGGTGCCATTTGCAGATACAGCGCAGCGCAGCTCAGTGTAAACATGGAATTAAAACATCACCAAGCACTTTAGCATTACTTACAATTCAAATGGATAGATTTACACATTAAAAGCCAGGATAAATGGCAGCCTCCTTCCCTGGTGGTCATTGTTGTGAGAGTGTTGAAATTTTTCATTGGGTTTCTGCACACTGTGCCCTGTACATAATCTGCTGCTAGTTTTCCCCCAAGAGGAAGAATATGATTTTAATACATTAAGGTGTGCCACGGATAGTGAATTATGCAGAATTAAAGTACTCACCTGTTTATTATTCTAACATGCAACAGCTTCAATCCACACTAATCTGCAAAAGAACACACCCAACTCCCAGATTGCTGATCTTTGCTTGAAGGCAACAGTGAACAGAGATTCTCACCTGAGATAAGTTGAGGGCTGGTGCAGGAGGACGACTACACTCGAATACACTCCCAAAACATGATACTGTAGGTAGAAGGGATGGGAGACATGTGAGGCACGTCTAAGTGGTACTTATCTGTTTAAGTAAGTTTAATTTGGTGTGTTATCTGAAAAACGCTGTATATTTGTGCCAATATGAAGCATATTACTAAAACAAAATCTTCACATGTAGCCCACATGGTCGATATGTTCCCTCATGCTGAAGTCTATTGTTGGATCAAAATCCTTTGGTATTAAGCAACAGCTTGCAGATGCTGTAGCCAAAGAGTCAATAGGTGGCTATCACTGTTTATTTTCACTCCCTCAATTTGTTTGTTTTGTTAAGGTTTTGCTCTCCATCATAATGAATCACTTTTTCATCTAGTTCTTATTTATTCTCGTGGCTGGAGGTAGAATGTGGTGGTTGATGAGGGGCTGAAATGAACTGAGCCTTAGCCTTACCCCGAGGGCTGGCGCATATCTTAGCATAAGTGATGGCCGACCGGAGGGCTAGAGCCTGGCTGAGAGCGCCCTTAGGACAGCAACTCTGACAGATCATGTATTTATAGGTCTGTTGAAAGACCTCTATTGTGTCCCACATAGCCTCGGAGCATGTCTGTCCTCTGTATTATAATAAAGCCGCTGGCCTTACCACTATGATGGATGGGTGGCCCTCGAATGGCAAGCTCCAGAATCATTAGAGCACTCCTTACATGCAGGTCTACCCGAATGAAAGGCTTGCTACTGGTGAGCACAGTATAGTTGAGACCTTTTAATCAAGGCTGGGCATCCCTTATTAATTTCTCAGCTGAAGGAGGGTGGGGGAGAAGGAGCAAAGGCGAAAAATAAGTTTGAGCTAGGGAGCAAGTTTGTTGACGTGGTGACGAAGAACAGATATGTAATCGTCTCAGCAGCTGAAAACACTGGATAGCCTCTTTATCAATGATGGTTGTGGCGCCTTCAGCATTTTACCTGAAGCTTCATTGGTTGATCTTCAATGTTTAAGATCAGCTGAGATTTTCAAAAGTTACAACACTTCATAACCCCAAAGCTGAGCCATTCGGTCTTATGTAAAAACCATGATGATGAAGGTATAACTCAAAATGACATATTGTATGTATACGAGATTTTTGGACGGAGTTGAAAAAAAAATCGGTACTCTCTTGAATGTGCTTTGAAAACACACGTACACACACACACACACACAGCTTAACTTCTGCCCGCCTTAAGCCTCACAAGCAAAGTGGTGTTTGAGCTGTTTCCCAATCTCATGTTCTTCTGTTACCTCTGGAGTAGAATATAAATGATCCCCTCTCAATGTACAGTGTATGCCAACGGGCCTGCAGCAGCCATAGTCCAGTCTAAAATACTTCACTGCAAGCATGCCATAATTCAAGGCCTGACTGATAAATAAACAATGTAAACTACCTTAAATTCCCCACTTGATACATATTGATACTTACTGCAGCCCAATATGCGGACGAAGTAAAGGAGATTAAAAAATGGCCATTGAATTGTGGGTGCTCTGATTATTCAAAATGGTGAGTGCAATGTATTTTTTTCATCCATAGAAAGAAAGGACTGTATGTCTTTTCCTTTTTTTAACAAGTTGCGCCTCACAAATTGGACAGCACATTCCATATCAAGCTAATGGCCAAGAATTGAATCTTGGTCACAGTAAAATGCACATATTAGTCAAGCTAAGTTAGGGTTCAGCCTGAATGTTTAACTGGACTGCTCTCCTTGTAATTGGTACACATGCCTGAAAGTTTAATTGAATAACTGTCCGAAATGCATCTGAAGCTGTCATGCTGTGTTTGATGTTCCTGTTATATCTTTTTGAATGTATTTCTATAGCACCTCAAATTGCCTTGTGTGTGAATAGAGCTGTACAAATAGAAATCCCTTTCCTTGTGGAGTATGTAAGGAAACATTCAAGGCATTCTATGTTGGAGTAGACTTACGACATCTGACCAAACACAGTCCTTAAGTCACTTAAACTGTTACAATGTGTTTTCAAATCATGATTTTATTGGGGGAAACCAAATGCTCTGGAAATGCTTTAAGATGCTGTGAGATTCAATAAAATCTTCATGGATGGCTTTTCAATCACAAGTTCTGACACTTTTAGTTATCTAAATAAAGACGCAACAATATTTGTGAATGAAAGTATATGTTTGTTTTGTCATTACTTTTGAGGGGAATTTGAATCTTACTTAAAGACATCTTCATATTATACCGCTCTGATTCACGTTGAGGTATGTTTTGTAAACATTTATTGTCCTATGAATATCAAATATCAAACTGAAAGCTGATTCGCTGATTTTTTTATTATCTATAAACAACTGACAATGTTGTCAATATTGTCATATGTGTGGGTATTTTTCATTATACACATAGTGAATTCATATTGTTATGCCTTTCATAGTTAAATTAGATCGTAATACAATGTTGAAGTGTCCTTTATGGGAAAGTTAGCAATGAACACAAACCCTAAATTTGCCATTCTCTCCCCGGACGGGTAGTATAAGAGAACATTTAACTGCAGGAATGTTTTTAGTAATAAACATTGACATTGACATTGTGTTAAAAATGTGTGCATTGTGTATGTCCTTGAGGAGGTAAGACTGACTTTAGTCAACATGCATACCCCAGCAGAGAGTTTATGCTTTATAACTTGAACAAAGTCACTGACATATTATCCTTAAAATCAGTGATCATCTGAGATTTTGTCTTTAAATCCATTGTCCATTTAGGGACATTTAAGGCCTCTTTGATGGCGTTCATCACACAAATGAGCTAATTTTTCCATGAGAAATAATGGGTAGAAATATGTGACCATTATAATCATAAAGGTATTTATGAGCCTTCAATCTTTCAGGCTCACTATGAGATACCTTTGAAAATTTGAAATCAGCTCCTGAGGCTTAGGGTGGGAGATGGAGGGAGAAGAGAATGAAAGAGAGAGAGAGAGAGAGAGAGAGAGAGAGAGAAATGGCAAGGGAAAAATGTGGGAGTTATGTTTTTGCTTTTTTGCCATAGGTTACATTTATAATTATCTTGCTGGCATGAAATAGCCAAAAGGCGTTTTCAATAAAGGTAGGTGGCAACTACAGTACAAAATATTACCTACAGATCAACACAGAACAAGAGAAGACTCCGAATAAAGTTAGTCTAAATCCAGTGGACTGTATAGCATCTAATACATGTCTGCAGTCCACTCAGTTATTAAAAACTGTGGCAGCTGCTTGTATTGGCTGGAAGAGCAGAACTCTGTGAGGGTGCTAATGTGAAGAAGAGGTGAATAAGTCTATTCGCAGACCTTTACCACTGGTGAAAAAGCGGAGCCTTGAGAGAGTGAGGAAGATGGCCAGAGTCACTTTCTTTAGGCCCTACTCTGCTTTTTGATGAGTTGAAATAATCACTTGAAAAAAAAGCGGGTGAAAATACATGATCACAGAAACATCACTGAAAAGGGGAGGATCTCACATTGCTTTATTCTCCTCCAAACCCCTGTCCTTTAAAGGACTGGAAGTCAGTCTCTTAATACCATTCATCTTTTCTCCAGCAGACTGTGTCCTGAGAGGAGAATATCTGTAATTCCTTTTCAAGTTTGTATGAATCCAGGAAGTGGAGAGGAGATAAGGCTGGAAAGGTCTCATTATGTTCAAGCTGCCCCACAGGTTATAAACTTAAATAATATACACAAAAAGTGTAGTGTCCTACCACAGAATTTATAACCAAATACAGGCCTGTCCTGTCTCTGAGACCTTTGGTTTGAAGAAAACAACCATTCTTCTCATTTAGAATATATTTTGATCACTTAAATCTGTAAGGATACTATTTGCCCGTGGTGAGCTTTCCTCCAAGACACTGTTTAAGACTTCTTCTGAGGTTGGCTTTGAGGTGACAACTGAAAAAGAGATTCTAAGTTAGTGTAGTAACTGAATTTCCTCCCCATATTAGGATAGCCTTTTAGATGGTGTTCAGCACCTAATGAGAAGACATGCCTTTAAGGTTCAGGAGGTGTTTCCCATTTGTTGGACACCTTTGACAGCCACCCTTGACTTAACTAAGGAATTTCCCATCTGATATCAGCACTTTATTGTCTATCATGAAAAGCTGAAGGAGGTTGTGGAAAATCTTCTCAAAGTCTGATTTAACTAATGAACAGGTTTTGAATATGGATGCACTAAACTAGACTGGGGTGTAAGAAAACAAGCTGATGCGATTTACCACTTAGTATTTACCAATGGTTTCACTGTAAAATACTTTTGCTGAAATATATTTCCCTTTAAGGGACATTTCTCTGGTTGGCTTTTAATATACTTTGTATTAACAGTTGTGCTGACAGCTGAATTTAGGCACTTATCCTTGAAAATTGTGTTAGCTGTTTCTGTAGCTTGTTTGTATGGACCTGTCAGTGATTCCAAAAATAATTTCACTCCTTTTCCTTCCACGTGAATATGTGTGAGGAAAAAATAAATCTCTATTTGCAGAGTTTGTTGAATTGATTTGAAAGAATTTTGTTAAAAACTTTGTTTGTTCAGTAGTCAAAATTCTTTTCGATTGTAGATACAAACTAAGGGTGATACAAATGCTTTTTTTTTTTAGAACAAAGAATTGTGGTCACACAGCTGCACCTCTAGTCTATGGCTATCAGCTCTAAAGGGAATCTGGGGCATGGAGGCCAGAGAGGGAGACATATAGCATAAACCGCAGATAGCCAAAGAAAGTGGAGATTATGCCAAAAGGGATGGAGAGAAGACGACA
This sequence comes from Menidia menidia, assembly GCA_907169785.1. NCBI lineage: Eukaryota > Metazoa > Chordata > Actinopteri > Atheriniformes > Atherinopsidae > Menidia > Menidia menidia. The sequence continues at coordinate 8,085,788 of CAJRST010007779.1, read as the reverse complement.
GGGCTCAGTGTGGGGTTTCACTTTAGATCTAGGCCCTGCAGGAATATGTGAAAACACAACTGACAGGACTTGCGTGGAGAAGTCGACTCTATTCAATATGAGTAAGTAAAAATGCTCCGTGTAGTCACTGATGCACCAGCATAAATCCTCCAAGGTACAATATGGCCTGGGTAGCTTTATTAATTTCTCTGGTTAAAAAGAGCTGAAATACAACTAATTAACTCAATTCAAACTGATGGAGTTATTAAACCATAAGCTGTGGTTCAACAACAATGTAACATCCATGACAAAGGCCTCCGAAGAGAATAAAAAAAAGAAAGAACAGTGAACAGACAAAGTTACCACTTTAGCTGAGATTTATTTCACATTTTTTCACACCTCTTTAATCTAGGGAGTGTAGGTGTTTCGGCAATCTTAGAAATACTTTGAGCAACTTCATGTCAGTATGTGCTACAAATAAAAGTATTCTTATTATGTTGAGTACAATAAGCTTTTAATCCGTTCAGTCATGTCTGAGGCAACAAATTTCATTTGAAAAGATTCAATGTAAAAAACACAAACACATATACAATGAAAATTTACAAGTCCTGACTCAGAGGAAGATTATGACCCAATTACTTAAGTCCCAAGGTAGCACATGGGATTTGCAGTTCATATACCCAAATTAGGCAAATAATATGAGATTATAGTTTACAAATTTCTACTTTTTTACATTTTTATATATGGTCTTAGACGTTATATTTTGATAGTATTATTGTAATTTTCACTTGATGGTATGAACCTTAATAAAGCCTTAAACCACGTAAAAAGAATTCATTCTGATCACAATATTGAACATCGTATTACCAGTGAAAAGAAGAGTTGCTATTATTGAAACTGTTTATTACAACTGAGACATTCTGTACTTTAATAAACACAAATAACTTTTTAAAAATGATTAGTGAAAATGAATTTAGCCAATATGCAAATGAGACGTTGAAATCAAGTTACTTGTCACAAGCTATGCAATACACTACATCCGCAATAAAAGACTTTTAACTTATATGGGTAAATTACAAATCATATTCAACCTAATGTAGGCTCCAAGTTTTAAAACAAACTTTGATCGGGGGATCCGGCATATATAAATCCTTTTTAAATTGGTTTATGTGGGCTAGACAATCACAAATGTCCTTGCACTCTCAAACTTATCAAATGTCTTGTATCTTCTTATGGCAAAAATCTCCTGTTGCACTTCATTTTTATTCTTTAGACGGTTCTCAAGTTTAAGAAAACAGAAACATCAACAAGGAAGTGAAGAAAAATAGAGTCCACAAAGCTCTGCAGCATTTGCCTGCCACAGAAAAGTCTAGCTCCTCCTACTGTTTGGGAGGTTTCTAGTCCAGCTGCTCCTGCTTTATCCTGTTTGAATTGGGCCCTCGCTGACTTGTCCTCCTCAGTTCCCTCCTCAGGACGTACTCGCTGAACTGGGATGAGTCCACACCTCCACCACAGGAGCCAGAAATCTCAAATCCACGCTGCTGGAGACGCTCTAGAACCTGTGTATGAGATAGAGGGACGCAATCAAGACTTAATATATACAAAAAAATCCACAATTAGTATCCCTTTTTATTGCTGAATGAAAGAGGAAACCATAAAGTCAATTAGATTTATTATTTGAAGCATATACTGAGATCCTAAAACTTTACTGCACAATCTAGCCTTTTGTTTGCCACTACAACGCTGGTAAATGAGTTTATAAAGTCCTCCAGTTATGTTCTCCTGTGCTAGTGCTAAGTCCAGCATTGAAAATGGCTTTGGGTTTAAGCTGAAGCAACATACGGCCTGTAACGGGAATTTGGATCCACATTCATAAAACCGAGAGCCTCTCATACTGCGGCATGCCTCGCTTTCATTGTTTTTGTTGCATGTGTGTTGGTCTGTGTGAGCAAGTGTGTGGCTGCTCCTGATCTTGCAGCCTTGCAGACATCTACAGACGTGTCCGGGGGGGTGGGGGGGCTGTAGGATCACATTCCATCGAAGAGGCCCCAGGGAGCAGTGAGGCTTTCTCTCTGCCACTTGGCTCAGTATGGGCTGCTCAGCAAACTCCCCCTTTCCCCCGTTCTCCCCCAGGCCCAAGCCTCCGCCAAAACTACAAAGGTCCCCGACTGCTGGCAGCTCTTTCTGCTCCCCTTCCTTCTCTCAACCCCCCCCCCCCACTCACCCCACCCCTCCGCCCTGTCTCCATTAGCCGCAGATACAGCATTCACCGCCAGCGTGCTTTAATAACCAAACAGGATTATGGGCCCTGCCTCGGGACAACCTGCAAGTGAGCATGCTCAGTCGCTTGCTCGCTCTCCACGACTCAAACACTTAGGAGATGGGGCTGTTTGTGTGTTTTTGGAAAGGAGGTGGAGATGAAAACACGATCCAAATCCTTGTGAAAACTTTTCAAATATGCCTTCTTTTCGTCAGTTATTGATGTGTATCTGGGAAAAGTATCATCAATGAATAAGTGGGATATCAATATGTTATCACGAAAAAGACAGTATGGCCAAATATATTCTGAGTGGGGGATCAATAAACCAATCATTGTATCATATTTAATGCTTTTAGTAAAGTGTAATATTAATGAAAAACATTTGTATAATGGCTCTTAGTTATGAGAATGAAATAAAAACCGTTCAACACCAAATATATATTTTCTTTCTTTACAAACAATATGAATCCATATATAGATATAACTATAAAACAGATACATCTGCTAAAAATCTGCTTTCTATTGCGTTGCACTTTGACAACAAGGAGTGAAATATTCTGCTCACTGTTATTCAAATAAGAGTTAAGTAACTTTAAGATAATTGGATTAATTTACTATTTCTAACCAGACTGTGGAAGATAAATCTAAGTTTTAAATCTAAATTTATTGCTGTCAAGAGTCATTACATCCTGTATGTGTGTAAGTTGAAAGACAATGTGGACTCTTAGCATGTAAATCCAGGTCTTGTGTTTCTACTGATGTCAAGTTTGAGCTTTGAGCCGATAGAAACACCTGGCGACTGCAGAGTAGTTTCCTGTGGGTCTTAATGTCACTTTCCCATGGCACTTAAGAGCCAAGTTTCAGTGGGTGTTAGTAGCTTTTTAATCACTGTAGAAAAGGCTTTATGTAGAGGTCGTTAAACAAAAATCAACAGACTATAAAACCCTAAATTTCATATAGAGTTAATTATTGTTTTATCTGTATGTAGATTCTTACATATATGAATGTTCAAAATCTCTATTAGTTATGAAATAACTATATTATCTGATTATTTGTGCGTCTTTTTCTGTAGAGTACGCTGCAGGAGATTGTTTGTATTCAACTGTTCCCCCTATTAATCATTTCCAAATAAGTTAGTTTGTTTTATTTATTCTACAAAGGCTGCATTTTCCTACACAGGACTAATAATTTCGAATGCATTTCTTTTTTGGGCAGACTTGTGTCTATTTTTAAGACATCTGCAAAGTCCAAAAGAGAAGCAACCAATTAGCCCTGGGACCATAAGGCCCATATATCAGTGTGTGTTTGTTTTGCTAAATCATGCATTGGCCTTTCCCCGTTCTGTGAGTCACTTTCCTCATTTATCTGATTGCCTTCTGTTGTTGAAGGGTGGAAGTCATTTTATTAATCTATCATTAACCATTTTATCATTATTAATCGGTTGACATAGAGAAAGGAGAAAAAAGGGGTTGTATCAAACTGATAAATCAGGCTGCTGAAGCTGGTCATGACCAAGTAAAGATTATTATTCAAGTCAGATCATTGAGAAGTGCAGATTTAGCTAGACGTGTGCAGTGATGACTGGCGGAGTTGATGCTTTGAAGAACTCATCAAAGAACCTATTTTTCTGCAAGGGTTTTGGTTTTGGTTAATTAAAAAAAAAAAGTCTGCAATCAGACAAGAGCATAGACTTTCTTAACCCCACAATCCTGAGAACTGATGCAGACTTAGCAGGTCATTTCTTCAGTCAATGTCTTCAGACAAGATTTAAAATAGACCTAAACACTGAAACACTCACAATCCAAAACTTTCATACCTGGACAGAGTTGAGGTGGCAGTAGCCATTCAGCGGGAAGCGGATGACATGTGTGGAATCGTGGTTCCAGCCAGCATTCACAGAGTTGCACATGACATCGCCGATCTCTGGAAACACGTCTTCAATGAGGGCCTTATCGCCGCTAAGCGTGATCCTCTCACCCAGGTCGGGCGCAACGCGCACAACCAAGCACTCGCAGGGGCGGGACACCCGACCCAGCTCCTGGTCTTGGCGCCAGCGCTCCAGCTCAGCAAGCATAGGCTGGAGCTGGAAGTATCGAGCCTCCTCGTACAGTAGACTGTACTCCTGTGGAAAGTAGTTTAGACATAGTTTACTTCTAAGTCTCAAGGAACAGGCAAAGAGCTGTTTTCTGCCTTTGTAATATAGATTTTTTATATATTGAGATGCTGCTTGATAAAATGATCCTTTGTTAATATCTAAAAATAATGTCTGAGTAGTTAATCTCCCCACATTATTCATTCATCAGAAGACTTCCTGAAATTTGGATACTGAAATTGTAAAATTGAACTAAATTGGTAAGAAATGTCCCAAATTGCAAGAACCGGCGCATCTGGATAGCAAAATAAAACGTAATAGCATGAGAAAATCTGCTTAAAATTAATGCCTTTGAAGAAAAAAATGGAAATACAAAGTAGAATGTCTATAAAGATTTGTCAAACATGAACAAGCCATAAGCCTCTGTCAAGAGGTCAATCAGCAAAAATGACAAAAGATCCAAAGTCAGAGAGACGTAGCATGAAATGTACTAGAGCTGCAAATCTTTTTTTCCTGCGGGATAGCAGGACTTAAACTGTGACCAAACTCAAGTTTTCTCATGCTTCACTTAAAATCTACCAATGTGAAAATGGCCTTAGCTTGAACTTGAGCTTTTGCTTATTTTAACTGGCATACTTTCCACTGATGGACTCATTCGGTGGACAGTCCATCAGATAATGTGGTTATTTGTTTTATCCTCGGGCAAATGGAGTAATTACAGACTAAATGACACATACAAGTAAAAAGAAGGAATGCTAATGTGTCACATACATTGAGAGTCACCATGGAGGGTCACTTGGTACAGAGAAATGCATAAATAGTATTTGTGTGGCCACCAATGCAAGTGTGCTTATGGGCCACAAGGACACTTAACTGGATTTGCCATTTATCTGAATAGAATATCAGGGAATCACTTGCTGGAGACCAGCAAATTACATGTATCATTGTGGAAACTCATTATAACTGAGCTTTGTCTCCCACAGCCCTGATGTTTTGTCTCCAGCATGGCAAACTCTCTCTGCAATTCAAGGAAGATCAGAGACCGAGAGGCATTCCACAGCCTTAGCATTCATTGTGTGTGCTAAGTTGCAGGACTGCTGACTGGCTGATGGGACTTTACAGTTTCTCAGATGGACATCCACTCACTTTGAAGTCGTCTGGAATGAGTAGCTTGGACGTCCTGAGGAAGTTGAGGATGTAGCGGAACATGTGTCCATCCCTGTCAATGAAGTAGTGCTGCTTCAGGCTGTCCAGGACTATAGGCTCTGTGCCATCAAAGAGACGACCAATTCTGCACAGATGGAGGAGGGGTGGAGGGGTTAGGCGGGAAGGGAGTGTAGCAAGGTGGTTGGGAGACAACATGGCAAGATGAACTGGTTTAGCTTTTCATGTTTGAAAGCATAGCTCAGGCGATTATTCAAAACGGAAATTCACGTGTTTTGCTCAGGTCTTGCTTGATTATCAGGAAGAATAAGAATAAGAGAGAAAGAAAGAAAGAAAGAAAGAAAGAAAGAAGAGGTCTGGAGAGGTCAGGGCCAGCTGGTGCTTGGTGGCCTGAGGCAGAGTGCCAGTCCCCCCCAGGCCTGGGCTGGGAGCGACAGTGAGGCCTCCCAGCCTCCAGATGGCTCCATGCCCTTTGGCTCTTTACTGCCGCTGTGACATCTGTCAGAATAACCAAGTCGCTTTTGTCTGTGTCTCTGCATTCTGCATATACAGCTTCTCCAAATTGTTTATTTCACAAGGAGACATGTTGTGATATATATATATATATATGAATGATTTTTTATTTTTTTTTTAAATGACAACACAGTTTTGAAATACGGAGCAATCTCTTCCAAGAGCATCCACGAGATGTGATCTGAAGAGTTGTGACATTTGACTGTCACATCGTGACATTAAGCATTAAAGAGGCCGACATTAAACTCCGAGGAAATTGCGGCTGCCAAACACATCCCTCTCGAACAAACAACAGGAACTGTGAATTTGGTTTTACCTGACACAGGCAAAGCACCGTGCCCCCAAACCACAAACTTTATCTTCCCTTCACACTTTAAAACGCATTAGGCAGACTCACCGGGATTCCGGAAATTTTGTTAAGGTGGCCAGGCTGCTGGTATACATGTGCCCTCCAACATCGATGTGCACGGGGGCGTTGGACTTAGTGAGCTGAGCAGGTGTAGGGATGCCCTGGTTGCTCAGGGGAGACACTGGTGACCGTGTGATCATGGGCCTGGACATGCTGGAGCGATTATCCTGAAGGAGCACAAAGGAAGAAGTTATTATAACAGGAGATTTCAGACTGTGTTCACTCTTTTTAATTTCTGCTCCAAGACTAATGTAAAATCAGGATCATAGTAACAAAAGCAAGACTCATTAACAATATTGTAAGAATGAAAATGAACCACAGCCAGGAATAGAAAGACAGATTCCTTTTTTTTTTTTACTGCAGGATAAAGCAGCCTGACCTTGACCTGAATGTTGCCACAATCCATAAGCATCTACTCCTGTGGGCCATAATCTCCAAAACCAAATTAATTTGGAGCATCAATCTCTCTTGGAAATGAGCAATAATGATTTGAACATAATAGGATTTGGGGGAACTGCCTCATGTTAACCTACAAACACCATTAGAACATAAAAAAAATGTGAAGCCCTCAGAAGAAAAGATTACTTTAACCCCAAAAGTTACAGACGCAGAGTAAAAATGAAGAAAACGGAGCCTGTTTAACATCCAACTAACTGAGGGTTACGGTATTAACCCATCTCTTTAGAGAAAAGGTAAAAGAGCTCTGAGACGAAAACCAAAGCCAGAAGGGACCGAATGACTGTCCATGTGACACGATCACGTTAGAATGAAACAATATGTGCGCAGCCTGGGTAAAAAATGAAAGCAAGCGGGCAATTTCAATAAACCTGGAGCGTCCGTCACTTTTGCCACAGCGCCAAAAGTATCAGATCGTCCCTGATCCTAAGAGGATCCCCTTAACCTTCCCATTCTGTCTTTCTGTCTTGTTTTCTTTCTTTTCTTTTCTTTTCTTTACCTGCGCCGGCATAACTGTGGTTGGAGAGGAGGTCACCGAATGGTCATTTTGCTTGAGCGACGCTGCGGGGACGGGCTCTCCTCTGACAGCGAACATCAGGGAGGGCTCCCTGCACTCCGCCGCTCGCATCGGCAGCCGTTTGAGGGAAGCGTGCACGGACTCGTCCACGGAACTGATTGGACGCGGTCGCTTCTTGGCTTTCTGGTGCGTTAAGTCCATGATATCCGTTTCGTCCATTACGGCGCGCACTTTAGGGGGGTGTTAGGAGAATCTGACGCGGTCGGCTTTTTCTTTTTATTTTTTTTTCTTTCTTTCTTTTTCTTCTTCTAACGACACACCTGCCAAATGGGAAGAGGCGTGAGAGGCTGGAGAGCGCGCACCGGGACGGAGAGCGTTGGATGCGTCTGTGGCGGTTTCTGTGGCGCGGCTGTGGCGCGGCTGTCGCACGGAGCGGTTTGTGTGCAGTGGCTGGGAGAAGTCAAAGCCCCCGACAACATTAGCATTGTAGCGCCCGCGGCTCTTCTGGGCTGTCGCTGTTTCAGTGGCAGGTATGTGTGTCGCATTTTCAGAATAAAACTAATCCGGCCTGACAAATGGGGATGGTGTGGTTACAGCCAGTCAGGTCCACCCAGCAGCACATCTGGACCCATCCGCAGCTGGCCCCCCGTGCCCCCCTTTAGAGGAGGGTTTCACCCCCCCACCCCCCACACACACACACACACACTCATGTCGATGCCCATTGTCTAGCAGCTGTTGTGTTCAGCAGGTTAAACAGCCCGTCCGTCAAATAGTGACAAACCCCTAGAAACACGCCGAGGTGACCTGCCCAACCACATGGCCACAAATGACCCATAATAACCAACACTTGACATTTATTCTCACCTGGCCCAGCCAGTGGCAAAAAAAAAAAATCAGCCTATGGCTGTATTTTCATTTTCCAAGATACACTTTTAACAATAAATGCCTCAATATTCCCAATTTAATAGCAGCTCAAGAGTAATTTATGACAATAAAGCCATTACATCTCAAGGGATATCATATCCCTCACAGACAGGTGAATTGGAAAACTTTTTGATCCTTTTGGGTGTCCACCATACATGCGGGTGTAAGGGGCTACATTATTAAAGCACCACCTCCAATGACCACATCAGCATTGCAAAAAACAACCACATAATGTTGTTATGCGGTGCAAACCAGACCAAAACACGTCCAACTGCAGTTAAAAGTACTTCGGCAGCACTCTCTTGGGCTGTTTTTCGCAGAAAATGCAGGGAATCCACAATTTTTAATAACATTCAGATTAAAATTAATTAGTTCAACCACTGGCCTTAAAACATCCACATTCCTGCTTCTCATTGGCAGTGTGGGTTTCACACCTAGATACCCAATTAGCAATTAAGCTTGCCTTTGAGTGTAGGCCTCCAATGCGGTGTGTGATCCTGGTTTGATTTGCATGCCACTTGTGCACGCGCTGATAAGCGCAGGCAGCAGCCATACATACTTTTAAAATTCAACTCCAGAATCCCTCGCAGAAGGCAAAGGAGCCTGCGGGGCAGAAGAGAGAGAAATCACATGGCTGCTCTTCAAAAGGGGACCTGTGTAAGGCAGCCGGCAAAGTGCGTGGGATCACACTCAGAATGCAGGTAATTTGTTCCCTGACTAATTTGTGGAGATGGTGGTGTGTGTGTGTGTGTGTGTGTGTGTACGAATGTGAGAGAGAATATGTGCCTGTGGAGAGTAAGTTCTGAAAACAGCTTGGTGGAATTGGATTTCCTCAAAGCCTTGTCATCGCAAAGGTGGATTGAGTGTAAAATCTGTGAGGCATTATGGAAAATTGCAGGGGAGAAAGAAGAGGGAGTGAAAAGGAACTGGTGGTTGGGTGGGTGGCAGGTGGGGGTTGAGGGAATTGAGCTCTTATATCACAAAATCGTTGTAAGTTGGTGGGAGTTAAAACACACGGAACACTTTCTTGGATTAATGTCCACATCCCATTTTAGTCTGGAAAACAGTTGGCTCGCGAACAATTCAGAGGTCAAAACTCGTTTGAAATCCACAGGCCAGCATCAGCCACCAGTGGCTGCATGCATTTGCCGGTCTTCCTGATGTCATTTTGAACGTGGAAAAGCAATTTTAAAGCTTATTTTCTGACTTCCTTGTTCAACGGACTTGGGTAATTGTATTGCTCCATGGCTTGTACAGAGTAATCTAAAATCATTTCAACTTTGGCTGTTCCTTTTTGTCTTGCTGGTTTCCACCAGTACTCTTTTGGTGACTTTTGTCTTTGACATTTGAATACAAAAAAAAAAAGAAAAAAGAAATGCGTAAAGAAATTAACTGTGCGGCGGTTTGATGCAGGGCATATAGATGTATTTTCCATAAAGTTTGGAAGAAACCATGTGTCACGGTGAACATATGACCTTTTGGGATCAGGGTTAGGAACAAAGTAACTCATCGTCTGTCTGTCCTAGCCCCTCACTGTTTTCGGCACAACACACAATTAGCATTTCATATCAGAGCATTAACATGCAGTTCGAGCAGGCAGAGTGGTATTTACATAATCTGGATGGGCTGTCTCTGCTGTTTTGCCTGTGGCTATTTGTTTCAAATGTCCATATGCAGACGGCCACAGACTTTGGGTTAACTTCAGTCACCGCCTGTTGTAGAGGCAACAAAATAACAGGTAGTGAAGCATCATAACAGAGTGGCCTGGGGGCCACTGGGGGAATACTGGTCTGATCACTTTGGGATCTGTAAATGGGCTGTAAAGGGGACAGCAAGTCACTGCAAAACCACATGTACAGTAAGTCTTACATTGATAATATATATTCGTAAGCACTCGTAAATCTTTCATGTCTGAGATAAAGTTCATATTTCAGATTTGACAAAGTTCTGATGAACAATGGCTGGCTTGTACATCAAAATATACACAATTTCAAAACTCCAGAGAAATTGTATTCTATATGTGTATCTGCCACAAGAGAAGCTGCATTCTCTCTCAGTATTGAAATGATGTCAATGTTAAGAATATGATTAAAGAGTTATAAAAGTTAAAACATTCAGATTACATGACCTATGCAAATCTAGTCCTCGTTGAGAATACACACATTTTGTTAAATGTGTTTGGAATATAGATTTTTGTTAAAACTGTTTAAAATGCACTGATACTAAGTTTGTAGATCTGACCCCTGAATGACTGATGTTAGAATAGTGCTTGATTTGTCAAAAACAGGCACTGAAACAGTCCTTCAGTTTTGCTACAATTAGGGCTTCTTGTCTATTCCAGAATAAGTCTTGGTGGGGCTGCTGCAGCTGTGCATCAGCGTGACACCCCGAATAAGGAGGTGCGACCTGCGCTGCGTGGCTGCGGGCGGTTGGAGACAGTGGTGCATGTTCACTGGCACAGACCTGTCCCAGGGCGCGGGAGTGGCAGAGCCACGGCATGAAATATTAGAACGTGTCGCTTCAAGGCCTTCACGTTTTTGTGTAACGGGATGTTTCTCTCTATTGTTTTTATTTGTCCGCTCCTAGTTCAAATCTGTGCTCATTTAGGGCACTGAAGGTGAGACCTGCACAAAGCAGCATGGGATGGTTTTGTTGCAGCGCCATCAGGTGATCATTCCTGACAAGCCAACATCTCCCTCTAATTCAGTTCACTCATTAAGTCTCTGGAACGGATGGAGCTGACTATTGACTTTTGATGCAAACTTTTATCCTTTTGTTATGCCATTACAAGTCTGACCCTGTTACAAAGGTTTGAGTCATCAAACATGAAACAGTTTTTCATTTGGAAAAACGACAAAATGTATTCAATAGTTTGAACTTTAGGGAAATTCTATGTATTCAGTACATAGTATGCTCCAAAGCAGAGTTAAGTTCATATGGTCACTCAGTACTACTTACTAACAACATATTTGCTCATCCGGACCCTGAAGTTGATTACGCACGGCGCGGTCAGAAAGACATAAGAGAGAAAAGAAGGAAGAATTCACTCTTTTTTTCATCTTTTATATAAATATGATCTCTTAACACAGCCACGGCTTGTATTAAAGGGTGAATCACAAATTTTGCATTGACGTGTGTATCCTGTCATACAGAATAAGAAATACGCCTGCGGCAAAATTACTCCACAATGGCGTCTTTCATTAGATGATCTGGGGCAAGCAGGAAACGGGGAATTTTTCGCACAAGCGAGTTGAAAAAAAAAACCCTCATACAGACGAAAAACACGCGTTTAAGGAAGTTATGAGCAAGTTGTGCATCGGCAGCGAAACGCAGACAGTGATGTTTTCGGAGCCGAAACGCGCCAGGAGCGAATTCACACGGTGGATAAGTGGAGTGTTTGCTCGACAAGATCGTTGCCTTATCCGCGGTTCGTGTAGAACGCGGCTCTTAAAGTGTCCGATTTTGTTGTCACGCGTATAAAATCACACAGTAGTCTCTCAGAATAATAGCCAGGAAGTGGTTAAATATTTTAAGAACTGTACCGCTTGAATCGCTTGGCACATGCGTAAAAGCTGCTGCGCCTCAATGTCCCAGTCCATCCAACCTCGGAAATAATAGGAAACCAAATAAATCTTCGCTTACCTGAAACATAGAGGGACATAAAGTATCTTTTAGAGCACCTTTCTCCTCCGATTTGGCTAGGATCTTCCTCTCTTCCCACACCAGTGAGAAATGCAATAGCTTGGCAAAGGTAGACAGAGCAAAATACAGAGAATACTTGCTCCAGGGCTCCGAAACCCCTCAAGGCAAAGATCAGGATACAATTAGCTCATGTCTCTGCCCCAGTCTAAACCAATCTGTTGTGTAAAACTGCGAGCAAAAGAAGGGATCACAGCAACAGCGCCTCAGTCTTTGTTGAGTTTATGTTTTTTTATAAAATCAAATAAATAATTTTTTTTTCTGCACTTACAACACCCTCACCCCCCTGCCTCTAACTTGCCTATCGCCTCCTTCTTGCAGGGAAGCTGATTCTAATCGTTATGATTAGTTTTGATGTAACGTTCCCCCGGGCGATTTCTACAAATGGATGGAGTGTTTCTTTGCCAGGGAGGAAAAGCGGCAGATGATGATAATTATATAGATTGTTGGTGGAGTCCTTTGATTCCGCCCCCCCCGCCCCCCCCATCCTCTCAAAGATCTAACCTGTCTGGCCTGCTTCTTTTGCGCATGCCATGGACACATTAAGTATCCCTCACACAACTTGTTGATTAACAGAAATCAAGCTAATAAATTAATTCAACGTGGTCAATGAAATCATCACATCGTAGTTCATCCTTTACAACATTTTTTAGCCCCTTTCCTGTCTTTGGACAGCCTCCAAATGACGTAGTTGTATAAATAAGCACTTGCAGCTTGCCTTGCCTCAATCAAGTCTGAATCAATGCCTGAGGGTGATGTGCGAGCTCATTTCAAATGTTCAACCATGCGTGATTTCAGGAAGATTGAGGCACTTCTGAGGCTTTTGAATCACTTAGGGACACACACAGTAAAAGAATAACATGTTTAAAGTACTTCTTAAGTCAACATACATAATTGTGCTGTCTGATTTAGGAGTGCTATTCTGAACACATCTGAACATAGAACCGACAATGCAAAAGACATAGAACTGACGATTTTCCTCATGCCATAGATCAGAGTGGGCCGGGAATGGCTCTTACGCCCCCTACTGTTAAGAGCATCGACTCTCTTTTTGCTTTCCTTTCTGTCTTTTGATAGCAGGGTAAATCAATCTAGGAAAGTTGTTGTATAATTAGCCAACATTGGAGAAGCACATGTGAAGGGGATGGAGAAAACACCAACGTGATATAAATATTTGCATGAATACTGTTTATTTTGGTGTTCATTTAGGGAGAAAACTAAATCCACGTTTGTTTTTAAGTTCAAGCAACAGTGCAATAAGAATGCATCAACAAGAGATCGGAGACTGATGGAGGCAAGCAAACAAAAGTATTTTCCAAACCTCTCATCAAAAGAGTTCCCCTCTGATTGAATTTTGCACGGATGACAAACAAGATTGTTTTTGATGAGAGGCCAGCTATCCCATCTGATACACTCATTAAACTTTCCAGTTTTTGATCACTGTGTCCCACAGGAAAATGGGCACCATATTAGAGTGTTACAATGAAGCTATGTGCCGCAGAAGTTGCAGGCTGGTGCACTATACAAGATTTAAATGTTGGGGATCCATGCACATTTTTATGCCATTAGTCTGACTGAGAACACCCAAGGCCTTAAAATCCCATACGCTATTCATTTTCTGCACAAATGGAACCCAGTCCTAATGCAATGCTCTCACGTAAGTATTCAAAATATGCATCAGATGTTATGGATATGGTGGGATAACAAGAGTAGGTTGCAGGATGCATTGGCTATTGCACACCCAAAAACTCATTGTTTCAATGTCTCTCTGAAAAGGTGGTGTTTAACTTGGATCAGACCTAACTTACTGCAGCCTCAACAGACAAGCAGCGGCGGGCTGAAACGTATTTAGGTGGTCAAATCATCCAGATCAGTTGCAGATGTAAGGTTGTCTTAAACAGAAACAAATCCGAATTACATCATGAGGTTAGAAATTCTCACAGAGAAGAGGCCTGGAAAAGTCATTTTATCTGTTGGAACTTTAGGAGACTGACTGCAGAAATATCCCTAATTACTTGGTATGAAATGTGGCTAAAAAACATTTCAAGTCACGATTTACCATTGAATTAACATTTTAAATAAAAAGTAAATAATGTAAGTCAATGCACCCTTTCTCAGGTAGATAATATCATTTGATCTAGTTTCACTATTCAATTACAGTGACATGCATTAAACCTTTAAGTCTGATTGTAAACTTAAAAACTCCTCTCTGCTTATTTTGCTCTCAATTCTCTCTCAATTCACATACTGGAGCTTGTATGACTATCACCAACCGTTTTTAGATCCATGCCAATGATAGGGTTGGTGGTTTGATCCCAGGCTGCATGCTGAAGTGTCTTTGGGCAAGACATTGAACAATAATTTACCTGCACTTCAGCCTCAAATCTGGCCTCTGTCGGTTTCCTGTTTGTGTCTGTCTCAAGCGTGGATAAATGTGAGGATTGTGGCAGGAAGAACACCTTCCTAAAGGACCTGAAAACTCCTGCCATACCAATGTGATTCAATGCTGATATGCTGTGATGAGCCCTCATGCCAAAAGGTATCAATATGATAATGGAAATGTTTGTTTTCATTGAGGATACTCTTTTGCAGACTTGTGCAAAATTTCTGTTAGAGATATATTACCATTATTGTTGGTGCTCAGGTCAACAAAGGGATTGCTTTTTATCTTCAAATGGATTGTCAGCTCTGTTGTAAGCGTAATTGTTTACATATTTGCCAGTGCTTTATGAAGTCAACTTGGGGGCATACAAGTAAATTTGGATTGTGCTAATGTTCAGATCATGGCAAAAATAGTTAGCCATCAGATATAGCATCAGATATAGCATTTACTATTCCAGAACTCATGGATCTAATTCACTCTACAGTTTCTTTTAAGAAAAGATGTGCCCTTTTAAGTTAAGATTTTTATGCCATTTGGTTACTTATCAGTTCACATGCATTTAACATTATTGTTTTTAGTCAAATCCTCTATTCTTTTAATATTTGTGTGCTTTTCATCAAATACCATATATCTATTAGCAGTTACATTTTCACGTAACACATTTTTTAAATCCCTCTGTAGTGGCTAGAGTGCAATATGTAAAACAAAGAACATTTGATCAATACCTTTTTCAGTCTGAGAAGATCAAGCACTTTCAACATCATACAACAAAGCAGTGGAAGATGGAGTGCTGATAAGGCAACCGTTGTTCTTGTTAAACAAATTAGCATTTGCATTTGAACTTGGATCTGACAATGGTGAAGCAGAGGATGCACACATCCAATATACATTGACCCAGACATACCAAAAGGTCTGTGGCCATAAGGTCCATTAAAAAGACACAAACCTTAAATTGATTGATTCAAAGAGGATGACAAGAGTTAATGCAGTCACTTGCTGTGTGGAGGAACAATGTACATCAAGTCAGTCCTGGACTTAGTCGTAAATTCTTGAATTGTGAACAACCACTGCTCTTCAGGCCTTGCAGAAAAGTATGGACGAGGTGATTTGTCGGTTAAGGCTCACACTTTTGTTAAAGCTGCTGCTATGCACACCACACCCCTCTAATGGTCCTGTGGTTATGTAAGGGAGTGGGATGGATAATGGAAAGTGCTGAGGCTGTTCCAGATCCTGACTCAGTTTGCCCTGCAGTGTTGCACAGTTTAAGGCTGAAACTGTTCATCAAATATTATTTTTGGCAAGATGAAATATAGCTTTCAAAAGTGTCTTTGTTGCCATAGTGTTGTTCAAGTCAAACCATCACGACAAAAAGGAACCTCTTTATTCAATTAGTAGAAGTTAAGCTCTGCATCATACTTCCTCATGTTCTTCCCCAACTATGCAAAGTCTGAACAATGTATTTGCATGACTATGTCTAATATCCCTTGCTGTTACACCAGGGTTACCACCCTTGGCAAATGACAATCTGCTCTGGTCATTGCAATGTTTCAGAGGTAAAGAAATCAAGATTTAAGACAAGCAAGATTCATGACCTGTTATCTGTTAAGATCACTTCTTTTCCCACTTGTTGACTTCTCTTTGAGCCCTAAATGTAACCATCCCACCCACAGTGGACACAGGAGTCAGTGACACAACAATGAGGGGAACAGAGACAAGAGGAGGGGGCTGCTTGGGTAATGCTAGGAGGCTCTAATAAAATGTAATCCTATTATATGGTTCCCACTAGAGGGCAACAATAATAAAGGTTTCCCTAATAACATGAGCAGACCAAACCCAAATGGAAAACAGCTCCTCGGGTCAAGTCCCACACTTGTACATATATCCTCTCATTAACCCAATTGCTGTTGGGCCACATTACACCAACAGGCCTGTGAGATTTAGCCATGATGGTGAGGCAAGAGTTAAGTCAAACAAATGTGTTTCATCAAACTGCAGTTTGGGCTGCTCTGCATAAAGGAATTGAAGGGGGTGGAAGAGGAGGAGTGAGGGAATGTGTGTGAGTTAGAAGTTAGAAGCAGAGCCTCGAGGAAACCAATCAGAACTTCTCCTCCCTCCCTTCCTGTGTCAAAGCCATCAGGGTCTCAGGTGTGTGTTACATGAGCTAATACCTCCCAAACTTGATTGTTTGTGTTAGAGTAATCAGAGTTTTGTAAATTAGCATTTTGGAAATGATAGTCCCATCACTGGTAAACAAAATCACAATGTGGTACCCCACAAACTGGAAATGACACAGGACTTAAAGCCTAGTAGCCCCTCCAAATGATTATGGACTTTACATGTTAATCATGAAACAGAACAAGTTAAAGATTTGTTTGTTGTAAAGTTTGGAATGTCGACATAGCAACTTCTTCACCAACTCTTTGCAAAGAAACATCCACGATGGATCTGACTGAATCTTGCTTTAAAAAGGTCTAAAACAAACTCATATTTTTCTAATCTCATAACATAATGAATGAGTTACTCTTCTTCCAAGCTGTCTGGCATAAACGCAGTAAAATATTCATCATAAGTGACAAGGTGAGTGAAAATATCAATCATATTCTCAAGACAGCTTGAGTTATTAAGTGAGCCAATGTAACAGTATTACAAAACCCAGAATAACAAAGTTATTTATCTCTCTCTGTGCATGTGTGTGTGTATACGTGGAGTCTGTGTTTATGTGTCTGACAGCATCAGACGGAGAGTGTCGCATGCCTTCCTGTTCCTGTACCACCCTCCAACCCCAGAGCCGCAGACTCAAGGCAGTTTCCAGAATCAAACAATTTCACGCAGCTACTGGAGGAGGAAATGAACTGAGCCCAGAGCAATAATAAAATTATACAAATGTTATTACAGACTCGCCTGCTACTGTCCTACTTTAATTCAAATTTGGGCACTCCAGGCGGTGCTGGTGGCAGAGACCTTCCTGAATAAATCAACATTAGCTTACGTCTAAATTATTAAGGAAGTGGGAGACTTTCTTGTTTATAGTATGAATTATTAAACAAGTGTTTAACACTGTTTTTCCTCATAAATCCCCAAATATTAATTGCTAATGATCTTTAAGGTGTGTGTTTTATCTCTTTTAGCCTTTCTCTGGCATACTCAAATTGAGAATTTGAGGTTTCAGCTTACCCTCAGTTAGATTACTATTATGTATACTTTGATAGCAGCAATATTTTGTTTAAGTTAATCTCTCATTATAACTATATTACAATTATGCAGTTACCGTTGACTTTTGCATTGAATGTGACTGTGAATTTAGAAGCAAAAGCAACAATGTTTTTTCATACACAATGATGTTTCTATTCGACACAGCATGAAATGCAATGCAAGAATTAAACAAAGAGATAACAGAAAAATTGACAGTGGTTTATTTGTTGCTGCTTCTTAGTCGCCTTTCCGTGATAGGTTTTCTGCAACAACCTTTTGGAAGTTTATCAAGGCAATTAATGCATTTTTATGTAATCTCATGATTTGGTGGACACTGTATGATATTGCGAAAACTATTAAATTTCCCAAAGGTCTTGCTTTCATGCTAATATATATGTTATTTGGAGTAAATACAAAATTATATATTATTGGGAAACCACGTTTCTAATGCAACAGGGTCTGCTACCCTCACATGGTCATCTACCAGTAATCTCCAGAGGAGCAGGAAACGATAAATCTAATCTGAGTCTCAGTCTCGATTGTATGTCCAAGGAAGATATCATTGGTGCAAGAAACCTAAGATTTATGCGCTAATTTATCTGGGCTATAAAGATGATTAAGAGGAGCTGAGAGGATGCTGGCATCAAGCCACTGAAGCTGTAAGGTAACATGGAAGCAGGTAAGATGGTGCTGCAGCAGCACTCAAACAGGACAATCTCATGCAAAGAAAAGCATTGACACAATTTAATTAAGGTAGGGTGAGTGAAAATATTCAAGCAATTTTTAAAACTACTTTCACGAAAGTGAAAAAGTGCTTAGAATACAGATTGGTCCAGAAAGCACTTCACCATTAACTCCGCTCATACTTGACTTCTGGGTCTTTGTTATAAGGCAAAGCAATACCTGCTGTGTAGCTCTGATTTAATGGTTTGCACATATTTCAAATTAAATGCAGCAAAGCCTTATGAATAAAACTGACATATGTCTACCAAGGCCTGCAGTGAAGCCTGCCCATTCAAGGCTCGTGGCCGCCCTCGTCTGGACAAAAGCAAATAGATCCCTTTTGAAAGTTAGGCGATACACAATTTGGCCTTTAGGTGAGGCTATAGCCACGTAAATAAAACTCCTCTGAGGATGAGACTACTGTATTATGAGTAAGTTGGTTGAACTTTTTTAATCAAGTTTCTGAATTTTACATTATGTCTAGCCTTGGAAATGGTAGAATATATAGTTGTGCAATGTTGACGACATGCAGCATGCTCCAAACTGCAGAGAACATTTGACAAATGTGAAGACAGAAGTATAAAATAGAAGTATAAATAGAAGACTTCCTGTTCAGGAATAAGACTATGTGGAGATATGTTCCGATATGCAGGGAGCTCTCTAATTAGACATTTCTAAGGAAATTGGGATACATAATTTAAGTGAGATTACAAAATACATCACTATTCTAAATCCTTATGCAGAAATGATCAGATAAGACTCTTTTATTACGATAACAAACTAATATCTTTCACATCTTGTCAAACTTTAAGTCTGAAGATACAACAGTCTGAAAATACAACATAAAATCAATCAGATTAAGCTATTAATAAATTAATCATTTAAGCATGGTTTACAGCAGATAGCACAGAGAAAAGGTTATAAAAAATAAGATCTACAGTAAAAAACGAAAAACTACATAGACAATGTTTATCAAACCAAAACAAATTCTCTGTATAACAATAATAGTGGAGGTGGTTTTTCACAAAAACCGTAATCATCCAATATAATAATTGTTTTCCCGATTAATGCACTGAAAATAGAGAGCCCTGTGAAGCAAATTTGTTAATAGAACTTGTCAGAGCTGTCTTACATTGCTGAGGATCCATAATGAGATTAATGATCACACGTACAATTTCTCCCTTTGTAACATATGCAGAAGACAGACTGAATGTGACACTAATCCAAAAATAACAAGGCTGCATTTTCTTCTTCACTTTTCCAATTCAGCTTGATGACCCCTCATAATTGGTTGACCCGGCTTCATGTCCTTAACACAATGTATTGTAAACTGTCATTCTGCAGTGTGCAAAGTGCACTGCACGACAACACTGCTGTAAAATCACTCAGAGGGATTTCCAGAAGGTGAATCGAACAGGCTGCAGATGTTTGTGGGATTGAGCCGTAATATCATATTGTGTTGGCACTGAAAATTACACAGCTCCCTTGTATCATTGACAGAATTTTCTGATTTGTGGGCAATTCCTTTGGAGGGTGAGAGACTCAATGGATATTCCAAAGTTTGATTGTCATTCTTTTTTTACAAATTGGTCTCCATTTCCAGTGCACGTGATAGTCATACCGAAGACAACACTTCTCCCGTTGAGTCCCTGGGAGAATCTTTCTTTTCTGCTTTTTCTAGATCGATGTTATGGATGGAGCCTGGCTTGATGGCCAGGTCGTCAGTTTCCACCTCCTTGTATTTTCCTGATGGGTCCTTCTGAAACACTTGCTTCAGCCTCTTCTTTATCACAGGGTCAGGACAGTACAGGTACTCATACAAACCCGCTGCCAAGATACCTCCCAAAATGGGACCCAGCCAGTACGCCTACAATTAACATTAAAGAAAAAGACCTTAATCAGCTGTCTGGTTAATTACTGTCTCATTAGCTGGAATCCCTACATGAAATCCCTGTAATGGCTGTATTGTTACTCATGCGTCAACAAGAGAGGCTACTTTAACATATTAGCTATGAAGACATGCAGAATCTTCAAATGTTAAAATAAGCCCATTCAATGAACTCATGAAGTGATTTTCTTAAATGGCAAATAAGCCGACAAAAATGTACCTAAAGAAACCACTTCTATTGCAGTGGTACTATTGGGATGGTGAATCTCCTATGTCAAATCCCATCCATTATAGCTGAGAGCTGGGTGCCAAAACCTTAATCCTTAAAGTTAATGTAACCTAAAGCTAACTATGACCATAATGCCAACTTCACACACACTAATGTTTCATTAATTGCCTGGATCCAGAGAACAAGCTAATGCTCTTCTACACTTTCTTTTGCAGTACCACATTATGAAGCTAGACGACAGCAACTGGTTAATGTACTGTTTGTCAGAGAAAAAAATCCATCAAATTGATATTGGTTCACAACCATTTAACGTAAAATAACGTTGAAATATCAATTAAGGGTGAATTGCTTACCCAATGGTTCTGAAAATTGAGTGTGACCACTGCAGGCCCAAACGAGCGAGCAGGGTTCATGCTGGCTCCAGTATAAGGAATCTGAAAGACAAGTAGTTATATCGTTTTCATCTTCAGGGTGAAACACTAGAGTTGTATCAAATATCAGACATACACGTAAGGCATGCTCATTTATTATTTCCCTCATTCTGAATCAGTGAAAGCTGTATCTTCTTTAGATATTTAAAAACAGACCAGGAAGAGATGGCTGGAGCAGCTTGAGAAATAACATCCATTTCCCTGTGCATTCATAGGCACCTCAGGGTTTTTGAAGCCCCTGGAGATCGGTTGCCATGCAATGGCAACCTCCAATAAAGATTCGCACAAGTGGATGTGAATCACTAAGAAGTGAACATCATACACCCTGACAATACATGCTTGAATCACCTCTTCTTATTCTGATAAAGTCTCTTTAAATCAGTCCTGTTCTGCAGTTTTGTAATATAGGGAATAAAATGATCTTATCATTCATTTTAAATTCTGTATTTCCCTGCTGGAGGAATCGTTTTATATGTTGATACAGTATGTTTGTAGGAGGCTGTTTCTGAGGCTGTTCTATTCAGATTGTGATGCACAAAAATCAAGCCTGCTGCTTTTATGCTACAACACAGAGGGATTACTCACAGCAAATAGGTGACCTATAGTCACAGCCAAACCAATAGCAAGGCTTGCAGAGCCTCCGAGGTCTGTGCGTTTGGGATCGCAGGTGGCAAAGACAGTGAAGACCAGTTCAAATGTGATGAGGAGCTCAACAACGAGGGCATGTCCAACTGAGATATTGGAGTTCACCTTGAAAACAGAACGTTTGATAAATACAAACATGTATCTTACTCCTATGAATTATAAATCAAGATGGTTAAGTTGTTACCGCGGTGACTCCGAAGGATCCTCTAACAGCAGCAGGTGTGACTAAGTAGAGAATCCCAGCTCCGGTAATAGCTCCCAGGCACTGAGCCACCACATAGAACACAGCTTTAGCCAGGCTCAGCTTTCTTGTAACCACCATTGCTGCAGTGACGGCGGGGTTGATGTGGCCGCCACTGATGTGGCCAAAGCACTGCACCATAGTGGCAATGCTGAGGCCAAAGCACAGCGAGATGAGCACCAGGTCAGCTGGGGGGGGCTTTTCTTGCCCTGCAGACCAGTTGATAGTGGAACCCAAACCAAGGAGGGTGAAAAATAGAGTAGCCAGGTATTCTGCGGACACAGCCCTCCAGAAGTCCTTGGTCCAGATTCCTTTAAAAGCCACCATTATGCCCAGACTGTTACACCAGGACAGGACCCTTCTGGCAAAGAGAATAACAAGAGAAATGATTGGCCTACTTGTGTATTCCTGGTGTGTGGCTGGGAATGTACTGAACCTTATCAGAACAGCTGCCTCTGGGCAAAACATTAATAACTCCACCAGGGATTTAAGCCAGTGACTTTCCATGATAAAATGCCATACAGAGCACTCTTTAAACATTGTGCATGAGGACAAATTATCACATGCACATGTCAAAGCATCAAATGGTTAATTGATGCCAGTATTGAACTCAAATTAGGATGCAGGAAAGATCTACAGAATGCTGAATTGCAACATTTCTAAACTTTAGTGTTGATGAGGTGCCGTACCTTAAGGGAAAATGAAACATCCTTTTGAACAGTTTTGCAATGATACTTTTAGCCATGGAAAGCTATAACTTACCTAATGTAAGTACGTGTTCTATGTCTCTCTGTCCCAGCTGATTGTGATATGTCGTCATTCATAAGTCCTGATGATTTAATGAACCAGCAGAGACACGTCTCCCTTGATCCCACCTACTTCATAAGTTGAATGGTCGCTACCTGCAGTACTTACAGAAGAGCAGCAGGTTGTCTGAATGCAGGAGTTGAGCAGAGAACCCGTCTTTCAGATGAACATGAGCCACACATTGTGCCCTGGGACCGCATCCAGCAGCTTTATTGGGTTACTACCCAAGCATCCCCTCACAGGAATTAAAGAGCCTGTTCAGGGGGAGGAGTCTGGAGAATGCTTGCTGTGCAAGTGCAACAGGAGTGCAGTGCTTCAGCACAACAGACCAATCAGACTCAGCACCTCTGCCATATCAGAGCTTAAAGAACGTTGGAATCAGCACAGTATTTCCAAGCACTAATGCAAGAATGAACATAACTACATGTTCAGTTGAAACTGTATAGATTAAAAAAAACGTACATTCTCCAATTGTTCAAAAACTCTTTTTTAGTAAAAACAAAAATGATTGCAGAATTATGGGGATAAGACATGTAGTATGTGTGCTGATGATGGAATAAATGAAAATTCAAGATTAAATGTTTTGGTGAACTTCACAATTGAAATGTTGACAATAGTTACTTTACATAATTCAAAGTTGCTTTTTTTCATCCGGTGTCTCTGAATGAATTAATAAATAATGATTTTGTTCCTGAACCTAATCGTAAAAGGCAAGGTCATTTTTTTTTGTATGGCACATTTGATATACAAGAAAATTCAAAGTGCTTTACATAACAGACTCTCAAAAAAGATGTAAATCTAAGTTTGTTGACCGAGAACCAATTCATGAAGTGGGAGGAGCTTTTGTTCAGTTTTTGAAAGTCACCTAATTGGTAAAACAAAGCAGGACATTTGTTATTTTATAACAGGATTAACCACAAAAAGGACCTCCTTTACTAATCTTTTGGCCTTCAGCAAAGCTTTGGGGTTGTGTTAAATGTGTGAAACCTTTCAAGACGATAAGCCTAAAGTTACCTTGTATGTTCAACGAGATGAAAGAGTCAAATAAAATCACAAATCTATTTAGTCTGACTCAGGTACACCAGCGCTTGCACTTCTTCATTACCACGACAGGCCTTCAGAAAGAAGGATGGCCTAATTAGGATGAATGGAAATGTAAAGTTGTTATTGTCATGGTGATCAAACATTAAGTGTCATTGTTGAATGAACCCTGAGATCTCTTTAATGTTATTAGAAAATTCCCCTCCAGCTTGATTATTCAGATCATGTTAATTTATTTTGGCATAGTTTTTCTGTCTGTATGCCTCTTTGAAGCTGAGGAATAGATTACATAATTCTTTCGTCAGTGTGGTCAAATTACTTTGATAATGTTTGAATGTTCACCCTTTTTTCACCCTTCTTTTTCCTGGCTTTGTTTTCTCTTTTCATTGGACAATGTGTTTGTCAGCTTATTGCAAATAAGCGACAAAACCCATAATATTCTGCAAAAATGAGCATGTTTTCATCATCATTGATGAAGGATGCTCAAGTCCTTTTAATATGTGGAAAAACATCAGATTTGCTGCAGAGAGCATCACATTCTACTACAATCTCAAAGACATGAATCATGCTGCACAAGTGGACCTACCGTTTGGTTGTGCTGATGTGAGACTCCTAGTTATATATTTTTGGATCATCCTTTTTAATAGATTGAATAAACTTGTTTGTATTTCGTTTAAACAGTTTTGGGCAAGATGTTCGACTCCCCATATCCGATAGCAATTTAATTGTATGAAATGGTTATGTTTTAACAAGACTTGATGTTTACTGCCAATGTTGTCATGGGTACATTTGTATGTTGCACTGGGTCTTTATGGATTCAAATCTGTTTTCAGATCAGTAAGTAATCAGTAACTATAACTTCTGTGAGACTTAGCTTAATGATGCATTCACTGAACATGTCACTGACTGTGCAAAGATCATATAAGACTGTTAATATTTGTCAGAATGTTTATGCATGACTGCAAAGTGGTGTGGCGGTGAGCATGGTTGCCAGTTGCCTCACAGCAATTGGTTCCTGGTTCAAATCCTGTGGCTACTCTGGCTTCCTTCTATTGTACACAAACATTTGCTGTATATTACGTTAATCAATGAGTGTTGACAATTGCATTTGTTGTTTGTTTCTGGCACCATGTAGAGGGTTAAACTATGACATGAAACAAGAAGTAATGACCTATGATTTAGTCAGTAGTGGTAGAAAGATTCTTCCTGGTATTCATGCTCATTTATCTCTAAAGTGTGGCAAATCTGAACAACATCTTTGAAAAAAGGACATGTCCATTTTTTTATTTGTCATGCTGTGAGCACAAACATTTCAGTATCAGTTGTCAACCTTTGCTCTGCATACTTCACCTTCTCTATTTAGCATCGTCATGTAGGTGGCAGCCGTTTTCTTCTAGAATTTCAACATGTGGAAGGCCTGTGACGATACTGTGAATGCATTCTGCAAACAACTGCACGTCAATCTTACAGTAACATGACCCTTCGTGAAATACCATTAATTACAGGAGGGAAGGATTTTTGAGATTTTGCCATCTCTATTTAGATGCATCCTGGAACAAGATGAGATTGAATGGCTGACTTTGCTCCTCACTTTTCCGTAATATCCTCTTACATGTCCAGTCATATTTTAGACCTGTGGAAGAATTTCATAGTAGAAACATTTCTGTTCCTAGTTTCTTTGGAAAGTAAAAAACTCAGCAAGCAAAAACAAATAAGGAAAAACTGACAATTTTGCAGGCATGTGTTTTTATTCATAACAGTAAATATGGCCACTAGGCTTGCTCATTTTATACTGAAATGTAAATGTGCACATTATACACACATGAATATTGATGAGCAACAGAAATCATTTTAAATCGTTCTTCAGTATCACGAGGAATTCTTTTCCCGGATCCTGGTTCAAATATTGCTCCAGGCATCACGCACATCAGAGGAGTCCTTTTTCTTTACTAATTAAAATCTTGCCGTAATTCTTCTGATTTGCATGCATTTAAATTACACTTGAGTCAATTAATGTTTGTTTAAAGAGTATGAGTTTTGTTTGATTAGCGAACTGCCCCCTTGATCATACTTCTATTTAGTAAAGGGATTCTGAACGTGTATGAGTACGTATAATGAGTGAATATGGGACTTTAAAAGAAAATCCTTTGAGACATTTGAGAAGTGATCGATTTACATAGTGGGAGTGAGAAAACTGATTAACAAAGAAAATCCTGGGTTGTAAAAAATGTATGTTGAACTTAACAAGGAGAGTGACAAGCAGACAAGAAAAGCCTTGATCTACCACAAAGATTAGCTCACCGTGGTCCGTATCAATATCTAATATTTTAGCCTCCACACTGGATAATGCTGATGTGACGGATCTGTGTTTGTGATGGTTGTCATGATTAACAAATCTGTGTTGTGCATGGTTTGTTTTATAACCTTCTCAGATAGAGCTCTAACTTATGTCTAATCCTATTTAGTTTCTGTGGTCACAGCTGTTCTCATTTTCTTCAGACTCTTTTTGCATTTGGAAGTGCTGCCCATGCACCCACAAAGCCAACATGGAATCAAATTGTAAAAATAAGTGGCAGATTTAGTATGATCACACAGTTGTGATCCATATTTTCAGACTTAAGAGAATTATAAAACTGACACCCTCATATATTCAGCGTGACAGGCATTCCAAATGCTCACTATCTCTGATGGCAAACATGTTTTTCTTGCAGATTATTACGGCCACGCTTTGTTAAGCACAAGCTTCTGCCCTTGTTATCACTGCACGATACGAAGTTTTCTACATACCACAGTGAAGAATCCCACTGTGTTATATAATCTATAGGCTTGACTAGGAGCCAAATTAGTTGCCGGCCGTTAGAAGCTAGGGCTTGTGAAAGGGTTCTTTCTTACTGAAGCAACCGAGACAATGGAAACAATGTCCCTTTGATGGCTTATTTGACCCTTGACACAAAGAGAAAAAGTCTCAAAGTGTCAGGTGTGGTTATTACGCTCATACATAAGGATGGTAAAGCAAGCAAATGTATGCATTCAGAATAGGTTCATTAGGATTATCAGGAAAAAAGAAAGCACAAAGCTGTAATTGGGTGTTGTTTGTTAAAGGTTTATTCCATTTATTTCACCGTGGACATTTTTTCGGTGAAATATGTTGGAATGAATTGAATATAGATGGGTAGCTGGGGGAAGAACTGTCTATCTCCTTGACAGAAATTGGTAAAAAGATTCTCAGCGGTGGCTGATATTTGCCCTGACATGCTAAAAGGCCCTTGTTAGGTGGTGTTGTTCCGGCTGACAAACTTATTCAGTATCACATGCAGGCCCTGGACAATGACTGGAATAGCGCACCAGGATGATGGTTCCCATTTTCAAGAAGAGGGACTGGAGAGTTTCACCTAAAATGGGGGTTCCAACTGCCCAGCCTTCTCAGGATAGGTGTAAACTGCATTGAAGAGTGTAAAGTGGACAGGATGAAAGTAAACTCCACCAAATCCAAGCACATGGTTCTCAACAAGAAACAGGTGTAGAACCCCTGAAGCGAGGTGAGGTGACTCAGGCATCTGGTGTGAAAGGCTTTACAGTTGACTCCATTTGGAAGTGCTTCAGACATGCTCAACTGAGTTGGCCTCACGAAAGACCCAGACATGGCCGTAGGGAATATACAACCCTTATAACCTGGATATCTCCCTTGAGGACATGTTGTTTCTACAACCAGACTTCATATAAGTGGACGATAATGGATTGTTGTTACTTATCGATTATTTGAATATTACACTATTGTATTCAATTAAACTCCAGAGCAAGGTCCTGAGCTTCCTAGAACCATGAGGTGCCTATTGGCCAAATGTCCTCTCTGTTTTTCTATTAAAAAGAGCTGTACTTTTATCAAATCTGTGATCAATGAAATATCAATATTTTGCCATTGACTATAATATTATAGCTAGGTTGAGGAAGGTATTTAATTAATTCACACATAGAAATTGTGCATTCACTTTTTTCTTTTTGACCTTTCTGTCTCAGTGTCTCAGAGGTACTCAGAGGACCTTGAGATAACGGTGCTGTCATACAAAACAGCTTGAAAAGATCCCACTGTTTGCTGCTGTGGGAAGAGAGCACATTCCATGTCAGCTTCATTACTCCTATTCAATCACCCAGAGCTCAAAGTAGGATTTTCTACTTGGGCTAACTTGAGCAAAACGTGTTGTTGACTAGGGGAGAAATGTTGTGATGTTTGTATACTTTTACAAGTTACATATAGTTTTTAAGATGAGAAAATATGGGAAGAGCAAACGTTAAGCACAGTACAACAGCTAAATGAAGAAAGCAATAACTTGTGACTTTTGAAAAAAGCTTATTTGAAAATGTACAAATGTTGATATTATTTAGCATGAATGTTAAATAGAGAAGGTGAAAATGAGCGCCAGTGATCATAAACACAAACAAATACTTTTTACACTGCTTTTGTCCACTGTGCTGTCTTAGGTGAACCGGTGAACTGTGAAGTCTAATGACATGTGACAGGAAGGATAACCTGCAGCGGTCCTTG
Source organism: Menidia menidia (assembly GCA_907169785.1). Taxonomy (NCBI): domain Eukaryota; kingdom Metazoa; phylum Chordata; class Actinopteri; order Atheriniformes; family Atherinopsidae; genus Menidia; species Menidia menidia. The sequence continues at coordinate 8,057,652 of CAJRST010007779.1, read as the reverse complement.
TGACAGTGAAGCTAAATGAGCCTCCCGGTGAGGGAGCCCAGCTGGTCCAGTATGTGATAGAGAGGGTGGTCGGGATTATCTGTGATGGATAGCAGTTTGTTCAGAATCCTCCTCCACATCCTCCTCTCAGATGTCTGCTGTCCAGTGACGGAGGTAGATCTCATAATCAGTTTGTTCAGTCTGTTTTGATGGCAGGCTTTAATGCTGCTCAGCCAGCTGACAGCTGTGAAGAGCAGTACACTGGCCACAAGACAGCATCTTGCTTTACACTTTAAAAGATATGAGCTTTCTCAGACAGTAGAGTCTGCTCATATGTTTTGTGTGCACATGCATCAAGCTCAGTCTGTGGTCAGTGTGAACACTCAGGTACCTGTCATTAGCATACCTCACCTACTCCCTTTCAATGAGGACATCCAATGGCTCCCCTTTGCATAGTGTCCATAGAGTAATCTAAATGTCTCAATTTTTTTTTTTAATCAATAGAGCTGTACTCAGTTTTAATAGACCAGTATTTTTATGCTGTTCTAATAATGTTATAGCAAAGCTGAGTATGCAATGGTTATATTCCTATTTTCAATCCTTGCACTCTTCCTTTGAACTATTCAATAGTTGGATTCTTCAACCACTAACAGAGAACGTGAGATGGGAATAGACATCTGAATAATGTCTACAAGTTTTGCTGATGCACACCTCCACTGGTGTTTGTATTTGTATTTTTAAAGAATTTTCTAAACATCTGTGTTTTTTCTGTGACAGACATCTTCAGAATCAGGCCTGTTGCACCAAAACAACCGACATTTAGATGGATGCAGGGGATGAAAAACAGGCTTACCCTTTCAAACATCGCAAATTGTCACCAGTGTAGCTAGCGTTCCATTTGATAGTAGGAGGGGCATCATCGTGTCAGAGGGGCTCAGCCTAATTTACAGAAAACCAACACACAAATTGACATGCACAAGCGCGGCCATTACCAGTTTTGGAGGCTTGGCCTCTAATCACACAGTCAGAATGAGGTCTAGAACACACAGTGCATTGTTCACTGTCCAGCATTTGGAACTGTTCTGTAGGCTGCAATCTGAATAATGTCCCCGATATGCAGGAGACTAAATATGTTGAGATGATAAGAAGTTACAAAACACATTAACCAAAACCTACTGAGTAATGAAGACTATGCAGTCTACAGTACCTTTTCTTCTTTAATTGTTACTCATGTCTTTAATGTGATAAAAGCACTGGTAAATGCTGATTTCATGTGACAGAACCACATGTCATGAGAGGCCTTTGCAGGAAGATTGCTTCATCTTTACTGGTCATCATCACCTGCTGAGGATTTCATCTTTAAAGATTAGCCCTCCTTTCTGTCCCCTCTGTCTCATTTAATTCTGCTCAGTGCAAAGAGATTCAGGGAAGAATTTTCCACTTCTAAATGTGTAGTTCAGATGAAACAAAGTAAAGAAAAGAGTATTGCAAATAAACAAAGCCAGTCAACAGAGAACTATTCTCCCTCAACTCTCAGATATTTCAGCCTCATCAATCAGTTAGAAAGAGACGGATGAGCAACTCAACTCTATCAGAAACCTTTTTACGATATGCTCCAGCATACCCTTGTTTTTTTGTTTTTTTGCTTACTGCAACTGATAAAACTGCTGTATCTATGATATTGTTAGTCTTCTTGCTTTGAGGACGCACATGGACAATCTGTCCACCTTGGAGTGTCTCGTCCTTCTCTCAATCCATGAGTGAGCCGTGGCGAACCCATTTCCTTATAAAAAAACACAAAGAACATCCTACCAAGCATGTTCTGTTTGCACTATTCAAACTTTCTAGTCAGCTCAAGAGTTAATGCCCATTGAACAAAGATCATAAATACCGTGTTTTCACAGCAACCATTCCCCGCTGAGTGGTGTTACGGACATGTTTCCTTTGTTGGCCAGTCAAACAAATGAGCACAGAACAAAAGTTAATGCGGCCAAACACAATAATTTATTATCTAGTGAAGATATACAATTCTACCTGCTGTAGAGGAAAAGTAATTTTAGTGAATAAAACTCAATGCAATGACTAAAACACTATTTTATAGTTCAATCTTGAAATTATGATAGGTCATTCAGCAAGAGAATAATTATTTTAAAACAAACAAAAAGCTACCCACTCTCGATGCTTTTCAGAGTCATATTTTTGCTTATATTAAAAAAAAAAAAAGAAAGAAAGAAAGTAAACATAACTATTTTGTTTGAATGTTGATTTTCTTATAGATTATTTGTTAATTCTTTGACAGGTTTGTAGTGTTCAGTGGTAGAATCCGAACCTATTTGTATGGTATTAGACATTTTCATTTGACTGAATCAGCTTGGAGCAGAGTGAATATGTTTCCATAGCTGCTTTTGGGATTCTTATTTAATAGGACGCAAATGAGAAATGGAAACATTAGAATGAAAAGAAGGAAGGAAAACAGATACATTTACACTCTCTTCAGGTGGTTCTTGCCTATCTTTTTAAATTGACGACCAATGCACATTATGTGGAATAGAAACAATGTGAGCCCGACCCGGGCAAAATTCTAATTATATACTCATTAGCTGTTCCCAGTCTGCGTTTTTACATACTCACTCTAACTGACAGAAGCCCTCTTGAATATAATATGCAAAGATAAACAGAGACATAAAAGGGAAGTTTGAGTGGAAACACCAAATATATATTTTTTCCGGAGCTGTCTCTCTTAGTTTGCAAAATGCGGGCTGCCCGGAAAGAACTGCAAACTGTGTATTTCATATCGAGACACTGAACTACTGTCGTGCTATCAATTCCCGCTGAGGTATATATCTTGTTGGCAGGTTACATTTTTACTTTGAATCCTTCTACCAATGACTCTTGCTTGATTCAAACAGACTTTGTTTCAGTGTCTTTACCTGTAGCAGTGTCATGTTTTCAGTAGTGATTGATCAGACATTGACTCTTGATCAAAGAGGCAGCCCATGCAGTATGGTAGATAACAGACCGCAGACTTCTCTCTCATTTCCTCTCACTTCACTGACTTGGTGTGTGCGGCTGTCACGAGTGTTGGTTTGTGGCTCACTTCAGCTTGGGCATGTGATGCGCATAACTGTGCTGCATTTGGACATAAAGGAGGCCCCCAATGCACCGTGAGGCCCTGTGCACAGCATGGGTTTTAGAAGGAGCGGCTGTGCTTCAAATAGCTTCAGATTTGCTCCATGTTTACACAAAATTTGCTACTTTTTAAAGTATGCTATGCTATGCACATTCTTGGTTGTTTTAGCTTTACATCCTGCCTTTGTTTTCTTCCCGATCATTTGTACGTTTTGAATTCCAATTAAAGTTCACTTGTGCCGAACCATTCATCTACCTTTAATTTTCTCTGTTTTCCTTGTTCCAGCCTGTGCTCTCGGCATTGTTTCTTTCCGGCATTTTTCTATTTATACATGCTTTTTTAGATAAATTTCATTTACATTTCATTGATACATTTTCTTCCTTTCCCCTTTTTGCTCCACTGATTGTCTCCCACGTTTGACCTCTATCTGTTTAATAATCTGTGATTTATGTTGTGCAACTTGTCTTGTGTTCTATCACTGGGTTATTCATTTACTATTAGATGAATATCTATAAGTTTATTCTGGTCTTTTGCAATGATATAATCAGCACTGAAACTTGATACAGATTGTAGGCTACACAGTTGCAATATTTCTTTGTGAAATGGGCAGAAAAAACACACATAACAAACAGGGTAAAAAGGTTAAAAATAAAATGCCAGCAATGTTGACAAAGTATGGGTCTCTTTATGAAAGGTTTTTAGCTTGTTAGGTCAATTCAAAGCTATAAACATTGTGATATCCACATTAAATAAGACACTGAAAAATACATGGATAACTCACAAAGGACACGTTTTTTCCTATTCTATCTCTCTTTTTTTACTGGAACATTTGCATAATGGTTAGACTTCAGGCAAAAAGGGTAGCTTACATGCTTAGAATCCCACAGCATAACTTTTTTGCCAAAAGTAAACAGCAACTCTGTTTTTAAAGTAATGATTATCGGCTTTAAAATTTCATGACCATGCAGGCATTAGTTAGCACACCTGCCTACAGGGGAATTCTGACAGTTGTGATGATGACTAAAAACGAAAGATATAGAAAATGCTAATTACTTCTAACAATCCTCCACTTTCTCCTATTTTCAGATCTGAATTAAACTCTAGTGTTTGTGTGACCTGCGTGGGATGCACCCTGCCTCCCACCTAATGAGGGTTGAAATCAGTTCCATCAGATTAAGACCACCTACTATTGTTAACCTCATTTCCAGCTGCTGAAGCACCAAATGATCGCCAAACCAAATTAGTGACAAGCTGGTGAACATATTTAGCCAACAAAGGTGTCTATCCTGAATTCACACTTAGACAAATTGATGCAGAGGATAAATGCTTATAGTGTTTGTTCACATTTCCTGACAAGCAAAGACAATCACAGATTACACAAGCTCAAAAAACTCTTGTGTCTGTGTCATTTTGGCACATACAGACAGAATGAACACAGTCTGTCTCATTACCAAGCCTTCATGGAAGCGTGTTGTCAGTATGAAATCCACAGGAGCCTTCTGCAGATGTTACAAAACATCAGCATCAACACCCGAAGTGAAAGAAATAGGATGTCTACTGGCAACAATATCAGAGGGAAGAGAAAATATTCACGAGGAAAGCATTCAAACTGAATTTTTTATCATAAACCAACTTTTCTGCTAGGTATCTGTCCATTGGGCTCAGTTTAAGCTTCCAATCTGCCAGTGCAGATATAGCTGAACTTAGATTAAAAAATGAACAAAAAGAAGACTGCATGCTTGAGTAAAACAGCATTTGGTTAGAATTTCTACCATTCAAGATTTTAGCATTGGTGCTTCACTCTGCAGTTCTCTGGTACTTCCTTTGACAAATCCTGTCCAAGTCCATGTGATTAATACATTATTATCACAAACCATGGAGTTTTCCTCACTGTGAATTGATCCATGCTACGTTGCTCTACGTCAGTCCACGAATCATTGACAAAAGACAAATGTAAATAATCAGCACATGTAAACTATATATATTCTGGATATATTGTCCTTTAAGATGATGATCACTTCAAAGATTGAATATACAAATGAATAACTAAACACAACAAAATCTTTGATGACAGTATATCAAATGTGGTGGAACTACTTATTACCAGTGTCACACATCATAAGTCATGAATGTTCTCTATATCCCCCAGAAGTAACCAGGGGAAACTGTCTGTACATTAGAATAGCATTAAAACAATGCCTTAAAAATGCACTAGTTTTCCCATAGAAAGACCAAAGGTTTCTTAAAATGCAAAGATCATCTGTTGTGTCTTATGTCTATTTTCCCTGAAATCAGAAATCTTTACAGTCAGCACTCAGCTTAGCACTGCCTTACTTTATATCTCTTTAGACTTTGCTAATGTCTAGTTTAAAGGCTTTCGAAGGGTAAAATCCATTAAGAAAAATAATTTAGAGAAGTCAAAGCATTTCCTACAGAGAAACACATTCTAGCCAGGTACAAAGACGCATATCAAGCCCTCAACAATACCCAAGGCCATGCAGGTAAGACCGTGCTTTTGTCAGCAGTGAGTTTCCAATTAAATTGGTCCTCCTGTCTGTCTTGCGTTATAACATTTCTGTATTTGAACAGAAATTGGACACCTTCATAAGAAATAAAAGACTTGAACTGGTACTCTACATTCTCACAAACTTGAATTAAATATTTAGTTTCATAGTGCACAGTATTTAGCAGTATGTAGCACTTGCACTGATATGTTATCCTCGAACGAAGAGCAATGGACTATTTGGCCAGTTGGTTAACCTATTCATCTTTATTCTTCATTCATTTATCAGTCTCATAACTGTTTTTGATTGTACAGGACTTTTTATTCATTTTCATTTTGTCAAGCCAACGGGTAAACATATCACTTTATGATTTCGTCCATAACCTCATTAATAGAGTCAGGAGGGTTCCCGGTTGCCTGAGAGAAGATTGTCACTGGTCAAATAAAGCTATACAGGCCAACAGCTGATAGCTGATCCCTGAAAATAACCGTCAACTCGAGACACCAAAGGTCGGTGAATGAAAAAATCAATGACGTTCATACCTCCTCCAAAGCTTACTTTCCCTCAAAGAGAGAAATTAAATTGATTGCAAAAATATTGCATAGAATTCTGTGAATTCTTCCATCTGTATTCTAAGTAGTTCATCTAAACAGTCTGTCGCAACAAAGTCCTATTTATTTTTCTACATTTGTTCCAGTAAATAATCGTGAATCTAGAATACAAAAGGAGCGGTAGCCACACTTATGTGCTGTTTGTAGTAAATTCAAAGCACTTCATGTTTAAAATGATACATGTCAATTACATCTTACTTGTGTCTGGTATTTCTAACCTGTGTCATATTCACCACCCTGCGCTCATTACGAATTCTTGTTTGAAAAAAATGCAGGTTCATGTGCAGCAAACAGATGATCCAGGAACAGCTTTTTCTCAGAGCCATGCAGCTGCTGAAAGTGGCCTCAGGATGGAGCCAGTGTGCTTTCAAACATTTGACCATCACATGATCCTGAGTTAACAGCATGACAGCATGGATGGCACTACACAACACCAGGTTAATGGCGGATGTACAGACGCGGTAAGAGGTCTCTGACATGAAAAACTAAAATTACTCGGTGAAAGCTGAAACTTTGAAGTTGTCTGAAAGTGCATTTTCAAAGGACATAGATGTGATGTGGTTTCGAATCCAACCAGTGACAGTAAAAGCATGTTTTTACAGCTTTGACTGGAAGTTGTATTCGTCACCAATCCCCACACAGTAATCTAAAGCTGTTGACAAGTCAGGTGGGTAATTATCTAACAACATTGAGCATTGATGGGATTAAAACCTGTCTTCATCATTATAAATTAGTTTAAGTTTAATCATTTTATGATCAAGAGGATAGAAATTAATAATTAAACATCTTCATTATTTCAATAAAAAGATGCACTAGACACCACTATTATGTCTTGAGGACCAGATCTAGTCTTTTAAGTGTTGAGTTGACTAAATACAGCACCTGGGAATATTTGTTTTACCCTCATCAAATGTCTATAAGTGTCTGACTAATCCTTTAATGTAAGCAAAAGTTTCAATATTGTTGCAGTCTGCTTCATTACAGCAAACTGAAAATGCACTGTGATACGGTAATTTATCTTCTTGTGTTTAATCACAGCACACAATATGTAGCTGCAGAAACGTAGATATATTTTTTATTTCTTTAGGCCTGAGTTCAGAATCCATAATTATGAGCCTACAGTGAGTGCTTTGGAGAATGCATGGTATAGAGTATTTCCCTATGGCAACATCATCTTGATGCAGAGCCAAAATGACATTTTTCTTCCCCACATATTTTAACTACCAAGTTCAACAAACAAACGAAAAACTTGCCTTGGCTGTCACAGATCTCATTGTTGAGGCACACAAAATACACAGCGTAGTGTGTGTGTATCTATGCTCATGACTAAAATCCAAATGTAAAAGGTTATTTCTCTTCCCTAACCTCTATCTCTCTTCTCAGTGAAATTTCTCATGAATTGTTGGTTAGGATGCAGTGCTAATGATATTTGTATGCACAGACTATGAGGTACATGATGCCTGCTGCTGAAAAAACTGTGAAGCTGAAGTGGTGGAACTGTGAAAATGATCCAGTTTTGGAAAAATGCTGAAAGACGTATTTAAAGAAAGGGGGACCACTGTGGAATTGTTCCCTGGTGTAAGTGGATGTGACAGGTTTTCACCCAAGAGAGCACTTGTACTGAACACACACAAGAGGCCAGCAGGCCCACCTGTCATGCAGTTCTGTGTCTCAAGAGCTCTCAGAAGGCAAGCATCCCATGGTAACACACATGTGCATACACACATACACACATGCTATACAAATAAAAACATCTATGGAAAGTGAAGGATAAGCTAACTGTAGATAGAGAGCCACATCTGGCTTTAATTCATGTTCTTTCTCAATTATATATCTTATCACTGCTCACAGACACACATTCACTTTGGAGAATGATGTGAATAAAATGGAAAGATCCACACTACCATGGATGAATAAATGACAGATGAGCCTAAACAGTAAGGTGGGATGGAAGGTGATCTTTATCTTGGAAGTTGTGGGCTTTTGGCTCAAATTTGAACACCGTTTGCACATCATATCGCTTGGCCAAAGTGCAGAGATATCCATTCAGAATAGAGTAGCCAGTGACATTTTCTACATCATCCCTATATTATCACGAAAATAAAGCAAAATCACATCTGACACAGTCTCATAATCTGGAAATGCACGAAAAACTGGGTTGACAGTCCTCTTTAGCTTGACGCTCTTTCTCAAAGCCTTTTGTTAATTTGCAGCTTCTTTCTGCCAATGCCCCACATTCCCTCAGAGAGTACAGCAGGGATGTTTGATTTCTTTAATAGCTGATTGAATAATATCCATGAAATCAGGGATGATCGGATCTGTCTCACAAACCACTACCTTCCCATTGCCTTCCAATTGCAGCTCTCACCTGACACTGGAGATCCATGGAGAGAAATGCATTGGAACAGGTGGAGCTGTGGACCATATCCCATTAGTGAGCCTGCCAAAGGCCGGCCCCTGTAGGAGTAAAACCTTCTCTTCATGCATCATGGGCACAAGCTACTGCATATAGACATAAATATATGGGCTAAAACTTGCTTCTTAGGCAAAATCATCAAGGGAATGAAAAAAATATAGATCACGGCTTTCATTACTTTTAATAAATCTGTAAAACACATGATGTAAACTCCTTTTTATGTGAGCAGTATTCTTAGCCTGGAAACGTTGACAGAGCACTCAGTCGCAATGAAAGTCAGAGGCTGGAAATGTAGAGGGCCTCATAATGTGTGTGTAGTTAGTGCACGTGAAGGGCGGGTGGAGCCATGACTTTGGCTTTAGGTGGCTCGGCAGGTAGCCTCTGGCTCCATGACGCTTCCCACATGGCAACACATTATGGCAACCCTCTCCGGTATATGCAAAGTGCAAGGAGAAATGTCACAATAAATGAGAGTCCCTGTGCATAGTGATCTGATAAAATAGCTCAAGAATGAAATGTACTACAATTTGCACAATACCAATACAATAACAGGCCATCACTATAAATTGTTTGCAATGCGTGCTGAAATGAGTACCCAGTATAGGAGGCGTGACTCACTTTATGGATTGATAAGTGCTTAAAGGAAAACCTTTGGAGAACGAAGACATACTGATGTGAAATGCTTAGTGAGCATGAGCGATTCAGTGCATTTTCCCTAAGTTTAGTCAATAAAGAGCATGTGCTTGGTGAGACTCTTTTACGAAAACACACAAGCTGTGATGTTCAAAAGCACGCAAAGGTCAAACCTGAATCTCTTTTGATAGATCCTATTTAAGCAATGTCTCAGAGAGCTCAAAGAGTGTCTGAATGAACTTAAGTTATGAGCCGCCTCCTTCTGTAGTTGATATGATAAAGAACTCAGCTGTTCTCAATAGCTATGGCCTATGACAGGTGAATATTACTAAATGTTACATTTTTGTTGACAGATTTTGGTAATAGTTCAACTGTTGTGTTGCAGCTGCCCTGCTCTTTTTTCACATGAGTGAAATAGTTGAGGCTTTGAAATACTCACATAAATTATGGAGGACTGTGAGGAAACATAACTTGACTATAAAAAACCCTTTTAATGCAGAACGCACCAGTACATCGTAGTTTATGTTTTCCCTTTTAGAAATGCCCTAATGCGGATGCCATTTTGAGTTGGAACACATAACTTTTCACTGCTTTTGCTGTAGTCACATCTAGCACCTATCTATCCCCTTTCCTGAGGTAATTTGGCAACTTGTTGAGAGACAAAAAAGAGGACAGCTGAAACAAACAAACTGTTGCCATGGTGCAAAACGGTTCGAGGATCCAGTTACGTCATGGAAACACTATCAGTTAGTTGCTGCACATTCAGTCTGGTGTCCCCTTGCTGAGCTGTGCGCCGTGGTGTTGTTTATTTAGGTTAGTAAGTGTCTTGCTCCTCTTAAGTCAGCTTCTCACTGGCTGGAACACAAAATATGTTGAAAGGCAGTAAAAAAAATGTATCCAAGTTAGACTCCTGGGTCTCATGCTGAGCTGGAAAGCCGATTCAAGAAAAGGCAGTATAATTATCCCCATCAAGGGATAAGTCTTTTCTGTTTCTATATTCCAAAAAGCAGTTTCTTTAATCAGGCGCCAGTAATCCCTCTTTTTCCTTTACAATGGCTGTTGCCTTCTGATTTACAGAAGGCCTTATTTAATTAATTCTGCTGAAGTTTGTTGGAATAGAAGCTACCTAAGACTAAACATAAATGGGATATGGTGTCCTTGAGCTACTTGCATTCAGGAACAAAGGTCTCTCTTGAGACTTCGTTTGACTCAGGATACACTTCATGATCAGACATAATTGGGGAAATTCTCGATTAGAATGCAAGTCCCATCTAATTTCTCTTGACCTTTTGTTTAAATACTCCCTATGAGTGTGTCCTTTACAGCTAAATCAATATATACATCATGGTGCCATTTATTTTTTGTGTGCAACAATTTGTGCTTAGTTCTACAGTATATGTGCTTTGATTCAGTAATCTGTTTACATCTGCAATGACAAGGTGAGATTATACCATTATATTGTTGTTTAATCACACACAAAGGACACCTTTTCCCAAGCTGAAAAGTCAATCGATAAAGCTTGCAAGTGTTCAGCAACAATACCAGGACTTATTAGTTTCTACTTGCATTATACTGTTGCAGGCTGTGCTCAGAGGGAATGTTGTACACTATTATAATCCCCTTTCTGATTGTTGCTATGGACAGGTTTTATGAGGTTAGAGGCTTGACTTAGCAGTAGTTCAAGTGTCCTTTTGTGATAGTGGACTTGTGTTATCGCTTCAATCGTAAGGTTTTTTTGTTTTTTTTTCAGGTAAAGTTTTTTTATATAGTTTATATAAAAAGTAGGGGGACCTTAAAGACGTTGTGATTTAAAGGCTTAATTTATAAGAGGGCAAAATGACATTTTATCATTTCTTAAATTTAAGGCGCTCAACCTCGGTAGTTACATTTTCCACAAAAACCTCAAGCAATGTGTATTTTACACATGTTTAAGTCTCTTTTTTCCATAGAAATATGGTTAAAAACCTCTGTCAGCGAAGGACATTAGGTTGGTCTTTAACATCCTGAACTGCAATGTGAAACACAGCATCCCCATCCATAGGTTTTGCATTATCTTTATTGTCATTTCAAACTAACAAAGTTACCTCCCTCAAGCTAAAACTGAGCTGGCAGTCCATCCAAGTAGCACAGATTAAAGACTAACTGTTGACAAACCAAACAACAACATATTGACAAGGTTTAATGGTTTGTCTAAGACCTGCTACCTCACTCTTATTAGACTGTGTTAACCTATGTAAGAGCACTATTCTTGAAATGCCAGTTAAAAACAAAAAGCATCACTCTTACAGCAAGCAGTGGCAGTGCAGTGGTCTCTTCTCATGCCATTCGAAGATCTCCTGAGACCTCTCCTCTGGCCATGACATTCTGTACAATGGGCAGTTTTGATCTTTAAAAGATGGCGTAAAACTGGCTGACATCCAACCTGCATACTCTACCCTCTTCAGATACTGACTGCCCTCGGACAGTCCTGCTCAGAATACAATATGTGGAGGTGATTTCTTTGCATTAATGACTTAATTATACCTGTCAACCCAACCAGTTGAAGATTCAACTAGATTATTATTATATTTTGGGAAGTGTATATTTAATTTCGGCTCTGTGTTTTATCCGAATTAAAGTCTTGCATACAAATTTTACCCCGAAGTGCATCATTGGCTTATGTCTCTCCCGTTCATGTTGCGCTGTTGAACGATGTCACGTTCAAATGTCATTAGCATGGACAACCGCCTCCACGCAGACTCTCTGACATTTGAGCTGTGATGTCATTTTGGACTTTTGAAACATGAATGAAAATGAAAAGATCTGTTTTTAATTAAAAAAGAGTTTGGAAGCAGCCATCTCTAAGATTTGATTTATTCTTCATTACACAACACAAGATTGCATATTGAACTGACAGCTGCAGTCCCTTAAGTCACAAAGACAAAACCAACTGCACAAAATCAGCACGATTTTCAGTTGGATGAAAATCAGGGGAAAGAACCGATTGTAAGACCAAAAATCCATCTTGCGGTGCATCCTTTTAAGTTGCACCAAGAAGAATGTGAACAGAAATTACTCCTAAATTCTATACCGAATGCACATCCTACCATCAAAGAAATATAATGTCAGTACAATTTTAAACTTTGGCTATACCATAAAACATTCAGCAAAGATAAAGTACTAAATGTACCATAAGTATGATGTTAACCGGCCTTTAAATGCATGCATGAGAGAGTGAGCATTTAGACTTTAGTAAATATCACACAGTGTATCAAATTGGCCTCAAATGGCCTGCTTCACTTTCTGTCTGTGTTGTCGTAGGCTGTTCTCAGTACCAGTCAGGGATGGAAAGTCTATGAGCTGTTTGAAAACAATGTTTGAAACAATGTTGGTGGATCCAAAAAATCCATCCCCATTTGTGAGAGGAGGGAAATCAAAGCATCTCTTGGCTGCAAATAAGAGGACTTCATCTGCGGTAACTGACCCATATCTTCCCAGGATAGATGACTAACAGCACTGGAAAGACAAAGCACACAGTAGCTTTATTCTGTTCTCTTATATGTTATATAATGTATACACCTACAATTTGAGTAAAGATTTAACAGGGCTTGTGAAATAAGAAGATCAAAATCAATCAAAATTGTACTGATTAGAGAAATTCTATGTCAATTATGTTTATGAATTCTATCCACCATTTTCCCTTAGCCCACTAGAATGCACTTGATTTAAAAGAGAACTATATCAGCCACTTTGTGTCTAATATTGTGCAGGTCCTTTTTTTGACCACAACACATCCACTTATTAGTGATCATGTTGATTGTTTTTAAACTATTACTACATTTAACCAGTTAAACAAAGTCACTAGTTTGTCTTGTTGTTATTGTGAATAGAAATAAACTAAATCAATAAAATATAAGCAAGGGCAGCTGCACAATGCATAAACAGGCGGGTGGAAAAGATAAGCCTAAAAAAATGCAAAAAAGGAAGAGCCGTTCTGAAGCAAACTCTTCAAAATCCAAAGGCAGCAGACAGAATGGCAGAGGCTGGAGCACGCCTTGACTAGTTTTTCTGCTGGAGGGCAAGAGGTCAGGACAGGACAGTTTTGCATCAGAGGAGAGGAATATTCCGGGAAATAATTTATCTTCTTGTTGCACTTTCCAAAGTTGGCTTATAGTAAAATACGTTATACTGTAAGGAGAACGCAGTTGGCACAGAATGGCAAAAGCTGAGATAGCTAAACCAACATGAATAGCTGACTTTTCTTTGGAGTTGAGGAAGTGTGATGAGGAAGTTTATGTTTCTCATTATGTAAAATAAAGCAAATACAACTCTGGACAAGTTTTATGACCTACTCTCTTTAAATCAAATTGGCAACTCAGCTGAAGTCATTTAAAGCCTAAGTGTTGGTGGCTGTTGTTAAATGTAATTTCATCCTGTGTAGGTGAAGGAAGCGAAACAGGAGGGTGCACCCGTAACACATCATTACCAACAGATCAGACAATTTCAAAAATATTCCACACGACCGACTAAATCCTCACCTAAATACAGTGGATTTGATCAAAACTGATCAGGCCTGGAATGTTCAGGATTTGGCTCCACCTTTTGTCTTTTTGTCATGAAGCACAGATGATGCATCAAGTCACTTTTACTTTCCAAAGACTTTGTCTTCGTCCGTAAGTACTTATGTAAAACATTTATGTGGTCATTCCCTATCTGCTTGACAGACAAAAGCTCAGTTCAATTCAATTTTGCGCTTATCTCTGATATTGTGCAACCAGAGAAGGTTGAACGAGTCAACACATGAACAAAGTGCTGTGGTCTCTGTGACCAAGTGGTAATTAAAAAGTGTTGGCTTTTTGTTAGAAAGGTTTGAATATGCTGTGCCATTAATGTGTCACTCAGTTGGCACCAAAGAAAAACCTTGACTAAGCAGCACACAGCCATAAACAAAAAACATCCCATGGTGCCAGGCACTTTTGACTAAAATGTTTCCCTGATGTGACCATGCTCCAACATGGACCTTTATCCCTTTGGCAGAGTTCCCACTGTGTAGTGGTGATGACACCCCCACTGTAGCTTTTTCACATTTGTTTGACTCAACAGCGTGGAAACAGCGTAATGTTTTGCAGCAGCGCTCCATCCATTTGAAGACATGAAAAGTTGCATGATTTAAGATGCTGCTCTTCTCATCACTGGGCTACTGAACAACATTTGCAGGCAATCTGTTTCTGTGAAGAAAGTCTTGGCATTCTGCTCTCACCTCTCCAGGAAAACAAGACAATTATGTACGATGTTTTGCTCATGGCATTGATATGATGACTTTAACCACTGTGAGCAGGTCAGTGTAATTGAAAATGCGATTATGTTACGATAACGACAAATCCTACTACAGTAAAAAACGAGTCAGTTCACACACCCAAACCTCCCCTGCATGCTAGACTTTCTCCACTCACTACCTAACATTTCATTTAAGAGGTCAGAAAGTCACACACAATCACAGACCGTAATTCATTTAGCCAGAAACAAATGACTAATACCCTTTTGAAATTCAGTTGGATATTGGGAGTCAATAGTTAAAAAATAAAATATGACCATCAGTTCCATGGACACATCTTTGCTGGTTGACTTAGTTACATGTATTTTTACTCTGGTTGGCTTTAGAAAATTATATCACCTATTTAGGCTTAGAAATCTAAGCCATTTAAGGATAGTCGGAAAATAGTCATTATTGGGATGGACTGTTGGCATTACCATGCCAACAGTCCATCAACAACGCCATTTTTACCCTTGACATTCAGTCAACCTGGCAGCTGACACTTGTACATTAAACTTTCTGCAAAAAGAAACTCTACATGGGCACATTTTGGGGAAGGACAGTGTATGATTTGCAGGTGTACAATAAAAAAACAACTCTCTAAGCTCCCGAGGTCAGTTCCCTTTCACTTATCCAGTTACTGAATCTTTTGACTTTGTTTGCATGCTTCATAGCACAACATAGCAAATGTTTAAGCATTTTGTTCATTTTGGTTAGTTTTGAAGCAATACGTTATTGAATAAGTTCAATCATTCCTATTAGTTAAATATTAGAAGTATTCAAGTTGATCACTGCGAGATTAAAAAGTCATCTTGTAATGCAGGATTGACTAAGTTGGTTTGGTCATGATAAGATCGATTCTAATTTAGCATATAAATGAATGTAAAGCCACCTTTTGCTGTCATTTTGTAGATTCTAGAATGCCAAATTGACAAAGTGTTATGCGTGTGTCAGATCCATCCATCCATTTTATATGCTGCTTATAAGTAGCCAAACATGGGAAAGACTTGCAAACTACACAAAGAAGCACCCCAGGTCCCTGGGGATTCGAACCAGGAACCGATTTGCTTTGAGGCAAATGGGCTAATCATCCCACCACCTCATACAACAAAGTAAACATTCATAAGGATTTTCAGACACTGGCAGAGGCCATTTCGGGAAAGGGGTTCCTTCACTATATTGTTTGATGCTTTTTATAAATGAGTGAATGCTGATATTCAAGCAAACAAAGGAAATGAATAACAACAAACATAATAAAAAAAATCAACAAACAGCTGTCAACCATCCCTTTATTACACTGACATGTTCTGCAGTGGTGAGAACAACGCAGCGTAAATGGGATAGGACAGATGGACACGCTCTGTTTGGGTGACAGACTGCACACCTCTGGGAGAGGTGTGGAGATACACAGCTTTTTATTAAGAAATATGCTTGACAGGGTGGAGCCCTGCTGAAAAAATCCCATCAGGCTGCCAGAGGAGGGTTTGTGACTCTAAAGTTGGTGATAAAATATGAAAGGATTTCAAGTTGCAAAGATATGTAGGCAAAGTAGTTTTTTCTGCATGATTTGGAAATTTGCTCATCTAATTATGCGCAGTGATCAAAATCTCAATAGTTTCCAGCCGTTTAAAATCATCATCAGCTTCTATTTCATCAGAAAAGGGGCATTTCTCTAAGTTTTCAGCGTGCACCATTTTAATCTGAATGTTCTTTCCTGGGCGAATAGAAAGTAATCAAACTGAATTACATTGGTGAGGTTATGACTGAAGAGGCTTGCCAGCAGTCTCCTGATAATGTAGCCACAATAATTGCATGTGATCTCTGTTGTGATAACAATGTTATTATATATCTCCATGCTTCCCCTTGTGCATTCTGCGTGTCTGGCTGGTAATTCAGATAAGGTCATGTGATAGTGCAGCCATTGACGGTGCAATTTGGTTTGTTTGTTAGTGTCATGCTTTGATCAAAACTAGTGTGAGTTATTATTTTTAGCAATATTTTGCACACTCCAGCACTTTTTTGTTATCACCCAGACTGTAACACATTTTTTCCAACGCACCCCATTGCATCAAGTTGGGGGCAAAAGAGGACTCAGATTATATCTTCCCTTATGCCTTCTGGGAATGGTGCCATGTATCTTTCTCCATCAACACCTTGTTATTCTTGAACATGACAACTCCACTCAATTGCCCATGTCGAATGGTTTGTTTTGCAATATTGAAATGCGGAACAAGATGTGTCTGGGTCTAATGTAGCAGATGCGGTCTGCCCGCTTTAGAAAATAACTTTATGTGGAATTATGTATTTACTTGATGGCGATGTCACCCACACGTCTTCGAGTGCAGTGAACTCAGGTGAACTTTGATTTTTTAGAAAGTTTCTGGGATACATAAACATGTTCTCCCCCTGGTATATAAAAAAACGAAGAAACAAAAAGAAATATAATTTCCGTAACATATTATTTTTATATTTTTAGAAGACAAATTGTGACCGCAAATATCAAAAACAACCATGAGGATAATGAAACAAGCAGAAAATGTTCAGTCCATTCAGATAGCATCGCTGATGTTACTCTGAGAGATTAAACAAAGGGCTGTGGCTTCACATGCTTCAGCTCCATTTTGATGAGTAGAAAGGAGAAACTGTAAAGATCATAGTCATATAGGAGATACCGAAAACTGAAAACATTACATTTGATATCTTAAGGCTGCATGACAACACTGCCACAACCATTTTGCTACTATCCGTGTTCTACACAGTAGCCAAATCAGTTTCATAATTAGGGTTATCATCAAATATAGGCTTTTAGCTAATAACTATTGCCGGATTTTCAGTTTTTATTTTGTGCCCCTTTACTATCCCTGTCTATAAATACTGTAAAGGAACTCTAGTGTTACTCTCTCGTGGGGGGAAAGAAACACTCGTCATTTAGGCCTAATTAATCTGTTTTCCCCAAATAATTTATTTCACTGGTTCTCTGTTTGATTTATCTTTAAGGGTTATATGAGGTCATTTATGACCAAAGAATACATATTTTCTGTAAATGTGCCAATCTGCAATTGACTGATTGTAAAGAATCCATTTTCTTAAAGAAAAAAAGTTGAGTTGGATTGCTCCTTTTCATAGGAGCGACTTAACCATGCGTTGCTTAACAGTGCTGACTAATGTGCCTCGCATCATGCAGCAACACAACTAAGACCTACAACCTAATGCCTTACTGGACAACTGAAATATTTGCAACATTGCTTTCTTTTTGTTTGCTCAAAAAGATGCTTTGCAGTCATAGGGTGTTGGTTTTGGATTATTCACGGCACAAGAAAAACAGGAGTTGCATTGATCCGAAATATTTTAGCTGTAAAAGGAATCTTTTATAAAACATCCTTTTCATGATTGCTGAATTCAGACTCCTCAAACTTATGATTGTTGGATTCAAAACTCCACATCAGACAATGATACAAACTTTCTTGCAGCACTATGTGAGATATTTACAAATATCATAACAGTTATTTTGACAATTTTGGTCTGCAAGGCCTGTCAGCCTCTGGTGGTTAATAAAAATGAAACATCACGAGCTAGGAATGCATAAAACTGTGGGGTTTATTGTCTGCACTGATTTCACATCCAACTGCAGATTTGTTTGTTGAAAAGCTTCCAACAAAGATTGGATAGTATTTGAAAAGTAAATACACCAATGTGTGATCTTTTTTTTTCAATCCCATCAATCAATCTATTTTTCACAATAGAAGACATTGGGCATAAGGAATATGGGAGCATATGTTGAAAACGCAAACAAAAAAACGTTACAAAAAAAACGTAAATGGCTCAGAACCGCTCTTCGGCTGAGAGAACATGGTATGAAAGATTTACAAAGAAAAGAAAAACGCATCCTGCTGAAAAATACTAGGAGTGTGTTTCAAGGAGCAGGTTAAACAAACACTGAGGTAAATCATAGTCTCTGAATAGATCAACTCTCAAGTTGGAAAGTCTTTTTTCACACACATCGATGCGCTCTCACGATATCGTTTGGTTATCTAACATAACATCAGTTGTTAGACTAATATGAGCGAGGTGTCTCGCTATGGGATGCAGCCTCCTGCAGCCCTGGTACAAGTATTTATCTCAATTGGCCGATGAAGGTGTTCATCCACGCCACGCCCAGTAGCCCCGTCTACTAAAGCCTGGGCAGAAACAGTTCACTTGAAGAATATTCATACTCATAGATATACCTATACTGTATAAGCATTTAACCTAACAGCTGATATATAGCCAATTGTCCATGGTTTCCTTGATAATAACCGAAATTGCTTAAATTCTTCAATCCATAACTTCATCTAAGATGAAGAGTATGATGAAACTATGTCTGCTAATTTCACATAAGGGGGATTCAGGAAACCTATGGAGGTAACATGGTATGTTACTGATAGTTCACTTCCCATTTCTTAACATTCTGGTGGAATACAGTGACATTCAGCCTCTTCTCAAGTATTAACGTATTCTCATCCTATTTAACAGATTGTGGCTGGGCGGAAGCAGGATGGCTCCTCAACTTCCACTGCACAGATAGATGCTCAGTAAACACCAGAGGATCATTCTGTGAAATTCATATGCCACTGTATGTTTTGGTGTCCTCCTTCTGTTTCCCAGCTACCTGTTAGAGAACTGTAAAGAAATTCTCCTTTTGACAAAAATACAAGAACATATAAAAAAAATGGTGTGCATTGTCCTCCAGATTAGATAGATCCGGAAAATAGGAATACTCGAGGACAAGTTAGATATGGGTACACGGTCACAGGCGAGCCATGTTAACGGTTTTAATGATACAAAAACCAACTGTGTATTTGCTGGAAATAAAGACGAGCAAATGTAATTTGTATTTTTTTATTACTGCTGTAGTGGTAAAAATGGTGACTTAAAGTGAGAAATGACCCTGGCAGATGGTTTCTCTCACTACTCTCCCATCCTGGATAGCTGGCAGGTGGATGGAGTGGTCATTAGGGTCTTCAGTTTGTAGGAATGGGTGCTGTTCTCCTTTAATAGTGGCAATATTGTGAAGAACAAAGCAAACAGCTATATCACAGGCCCTCAGGGATCATCCTGAGGTGATGTAGGCACCCAGTTACAGTTGGAAATCCTAAATGGAAACAAAATTACTAATCCACCTCTGAGGTAGCAGCACGATGTCTTTAAGACAATATCATTTCTAATTATTCTAACAGATCATTTACCTACAATGCAGTGGTAAAAACAACATTCTGCAAATGTGTGGACAGATAAGCTGGTAGATGCATGTGATGGATTGAGAGGTCAAAATGATAATTATCTTGATGCAAAAGAACTTCTACAGGCACTCTGATAACTCTCTTCCGACGGATATTTAATTTTTATGAATTAATGTTGCACCTCATCAACTACAGCTAATATAGTTCCTTCAATTTGTTATATAAATAAAGACTCACATTTTTGTTGTGAAAATGTTGTTTGTTGGTAAAATGTTAACATTTATAAATTTGATACGTTTTCATTATTATTATTTTTTCTTGCTTTTTAAAGATGAGCTAGTCCTGTGCTGTCTGCCTCAGTGTCATTGATTGCTGTAATACTAATACAGCAACATTATTTCTTCATAACAGTAGTTCATCATAACATGAAGACAAAACACTAGATGTTTTTACTTGAGGCTGGGAAAATTGTACACTCTAATTTCAAACATGCCTCTAAAGTTATTTCTCCTCCTAGAAGGCTCGGATGGGTTTATTCCCCAGGATATGAACAAGGCAGGGAAGAAAAAAGGGAAAGCACACCTTCCTTACTGCTCTGCACACTGTTGCATTTCTCAGAAGTTCAGCATCTTACACTCTATGTAAAAAAACAACTACAATTTGCAGGAAAAAAAATGCAACACTACAAAACTGTTCGTAATGTGAGCGCATTAATACTACTATTAATATAATAATATTTCTATCACTGCATATGGTCACAAGCTGCATCATGAAATAATTAATTAAACCATTTTTTTAATGATGGAACAAATAAAATAAAAAGATCTCTGCTTCCAAGCCCATTTGGATCGTTCTGTGTAAGTTTGGCTTTGTGAAATTATTTTTTCAAGTCAGTGAATTATCAGATGACTCCAATTCCAAATAAACAATGTCTGGGTTTCTGTGTTTGTATTTATTGCACCAATACAGAAGTATTGTTATTCATATGGAGTTGTTGTAAGTTGTAAGTGTTGGCTGCTTATATATTTAACAGGTTTGGTTCAGCTAAATAAATAGTGTAGCTAATTTCATGCTTCATTATCATTCTTAAAATGGATTATTGTGTCTCATAATAATTTCCCATCTTCAATTGTTAGAATGTAGCTCAGTTAAATTCAGTTCTGTTTGGTTTGTGAGGCAGACAAGGCTGGAATTTGTGTGGTTTAATACAATTCCTTAGATGATATGTAACTTTTATCATGAGGCTGCACAGCTCCCCTTTGTTTAGCCAAAATATATCAAAGTACAATTCTTAATCTTTCATGTTTCATTGGGAAGATTTTTAGACTGTAGCGTCAGTTTGCTTCACCCCTAAAACTCCAGTCCTGTTAGGCTGATGACCTGTCCTGGATGTGCCTCACGTCTCCAGATGACCGCTCCAGCTCATATACGGAGCACACATACATAACACACTGAATACAATTCATGACCACGTTGTTGACTCCATTGCAAAACAAATGAGAATCATAATACATGTTGCCGATAGAAAAATGCTGTCTTGCTCCCTGATTTATTTTATTTTTTTACATCTTACAACTGCTTTAGATATCCACATTGATTGCAATTTAATGAGGGCCAGGACTGCTTAACGCTGTAACCACTCAAATTCTTGTCAGAGCGCTGTGTGTGTGAGTATGATCTGTTCTTCAGCAGAACCACACACAGGTTCTAGAAGTGAGTAAAATCTTAAAGGAGCTCAGCCTCTTCAGGGGATAGAGACTTAACGAGCTCAACAGCCTTTGAGTTGCCTGGAGACAGTAGCAGGGTTATAAAAGCATTCAGGAAGGAAATCAAGTCCTCCTGAACACAGAAAAAGAAAAAAAAGGCAGCAGCGATTCTGCCTGAGCAGTGGGTGGGTGGCTATTGAGGATGTAGAGATACTGAGAACAAGTGTTAAAGATGAAGATCAAAAACATAATTAACAATCACAAAGGAAATTGAATTTAGTAAAAGACGAGGCCATAAAAATAATCATCATATCAACAGTATAATAAGATACCGTTAAGTGACCTGGAAGCTCAACAAGGACATTTTGAATTGCTGACCCACCACGCAGTCCATTTCCTTTCTTAATCATGGTGAATACTAGCGGCCCATATTAATACGCAGTGTTAAACATTGTCAAGAGTTATTTTTCGTCACTATTATCATTCCCCTTTCCATACAACCAAGAATGTCTAACTAAATCCTGTAATTTACAGTGCAGAGCGAATACACACCCACAAAATTGTGTCTTACTAATAGGTGATAAATGCTATGTTTTTCTAGCTACTGGGTAAAGCAACTTCTCATATAATTCACCCAGGGAAAATGTCAATGTCCTGAGTGAATGGATCATTGTCACTTACCCATGACGGAGTCACGGCCTGCCTCATATACAACTTCTTCTAAAACATCCTCCTTAGAATCTGGCTGTTATGCACAGAAAGCTGTAGCCACAATCAGAAATGCATCACTAAACCAAAATAAATGCATGTAGTTTTCTTAAAGAGCAATGAAGAATTTAACATTTCAAATCCTATTGTGTCAAATCGTTTCTCTAAGGAATTGAGCCACAGTGGTTGACTTCTGCCCTAAACAGAAGTCAAAACACCTCTTCAATGAAGATACTTTGAATATATTCATTTCGCAAAGCTGCTGAAATTTAAAATTTAATATCACGACAAAAGAAGTTATGTAATTGCTGTATTTTCGTTGCTCATTAGCGGGGCTGCACGGCATTGTGGTGTATAGGACCTTTGCCTCACAGCATAAGATTTTCTTGTTCATTTTTATCTCTGGGGCTTTTCTGTTAGGAGTTTGCACGTTTTCTCCCTGTTTCATATTTTCTCTACCAGTATTCTGACTCTCTTTATATTTATATAAAGTGGAAGTCTGAGCTATTGTTTCATAAGGCGAAATTTAAATTCATTTGAGCCAGTGTAGAGCTTCCAGAGTTTTGGAGTGATGCTTATTTTTCATGGGTGTGTATGTCAAAACGTTTGTTGGTCATCAAATTGACCTTGTCAGAACAACAATACCTTTCACTGCAGATTAAGTGTGACGGCCTCGTGGTGCAAAAGTTTCCAATTCAGCTTACCTGTTGCAATAATCATTGTTGATGATTGACTTTGATGTGGATATTGGGTTTTTCATCAAGTTCACTCATCATATACAAAATATATCATATTGTCATTTGAAGATGGATTTCTTCATTTATGTTTTAAGATTCTATAGGGTCAGCTTAGTGCCAAAATGAAAACAGTAAATCAGAATGAAGAAACCGCCTTGAGCTGTTTACAGCCTTCTGGGAGGAAAACAAGTGAGAAACACAGACCGTGGCTAATTTGATTGGCATCTATTTTGATGACTGCTGAAGTGTCCAGGTGCCCTCTTATCTAATTCTCTGTATGGTTGGGAGGCTGGAGTCTATAATAGCCTTGTTATGGAGGCTTGTTAAATTCATTATGAAAGAAGGAAGCAGAGGCGTCAGTAGCACCAAGAGCTCAGTTGTTCTGACATTCTTCAGGCACTGACTCTGCAGAGGCAAAAAGTGTGTCTCATTTTCATTAGATTTCATTAGAAAACATCCCTCTTTTCACAAGCAGTCTAACAACATGAAATGCCTTTTTGCACTTTCATTTTGTTTTGCGCCCACACAAACACACATTTTTAAAACTATGTTTTTAACAGCACTGGTAATAATAATAATAATGATAATAATAATAATAATAATAATAATAATAATAATAATAATAATAAT
>CAJRST010007779.1:7898685-8034076 GCA_907169785.1 Menidia menidia | reverse complement strand
TAATAATAATAATAATAATAATAATAATAATAATAATAATAATAATAGTAATAATAATAGTAAAAGAGCTCAGCACATGGCTTTGCCGGAAAGTTATATGACACAACATTTACTAACGAATTAAGTTGAGTATACCTTCAAGAGGCACAAAATGTATTGAAGGGACACAGCCACCCACACTACATCACTGATTACACGCCACTATCAGTCTGCAGCACCTTCTCAGACTGTGAATTAATTATCACCTCTAAACAGATGAAGATCGCTCTCTCTTCTGCTTTTTTTCCCGAGAATGTGTTAGATAAAGTTTGACATGTCAAATAACACAAAGTGGTCCAAAACAATATAAAGGATTTATTATAAGATACAAGGAGTTAATAAGCAAAACATATCACATACCACTATAGATTTTAGATAAAAACAGGCATTTTAGACAGGTGAAAAACATTAACCTTGTAGTTTTCTCTAAAATGACTGAAATCAAATCAAGTATTTGATATCATCGACCATTTGAAAGATAAAAAAAATAGTAACTTGCACAGTAACAAAAGGTGGTTGGGGGAAATTTGCACACAAAATAACACTTGTGAAGATCTGTACGGCACCCAGACTGGTGTGTGTAGAATATTCAGTGCTGGTTTCTTCATTTAGCCGCACTGTGGTGTGGTGGTTAGCAATGCCACCTCGCACCATGAGGGCTCAGAGTTCAAATCCTCAGGAGGCAGCGGGACATTTCTATGTAGAGTTTGTTTCGTGTTAGGTTAATTGGAGACCCTAAAATTCCCTTAGGAATAAATGTGCTTGTGTTTACCATTGACTGGCAATTGTTCGGTGTCTCACCCATCCCTCACCTAATGTCAGCCAACAACCATACTAGCAGTAAGCGATATGGATGGATGGTTTCTTTCTTGTTTTCTCACTAAGTACAATTAGGAACTGGAAATATGTACTTATCTGATTTAATTTGATGCTAAGCCACTCCCTGGCATTTACCAGAGAATCCTAATGTACAGACAACAAAATCAATACCGTGTCTCCTCATACATGACTTCTCACTCTTTCTATTCATTCTCCACAGTTAATTTAAGGTTTCTTTCAGAAATGTACCTCTAAATTTGTATGCTCAGCAGTCACTCCATTCTGCCCTTCAACCACATACTGTTAAATATCAATCAATCTAGCAGTGGCACACGAAGCAACTCCTCAGCCCTGCCTCCTCGCCTTTGGCCCAAGCAATCAGCTGATTGTTCTTCAGCCTGAAAACCATTCCAAAGTCACCCCACAGACTTCAGCAGAAATGTCAAGCAAATTAGTGGCGGACTACCTGCTAGAGTCCGCATCAAAAATACTCAAAGATTCTCAGCTGCAACGTTACTACATGTTGCTCACATCTGTGTGAGACAAAACAACCGTACAGCAGCGCTAAAAGCCCTCAGAAAGGCTCCTGGCATGCCGTTAATGTCAAAAGTGTTCCTGTTAGTCCATCGACATTAGCCCTGTGCTGCTACTGGATGATATTATACCCCCCCCAACCTTTGTGTGCCGCCTGATGACTCTTCCTATTACCATCTGTTTGTGTTACCACCTACACATTATTTACTAGTTTATTTTCTCCTATGCTGCTTTGCACTGTTGCCTCTGCAGGGATTGCCGAAGAAAGCAGAACTGCCAAGTGAAAGTGCATTTAAACCTGTGTTGCAGATATTACATGAATTCTACTGACAAAATGACACGAAATATAACAAAATCTCTGAATTAATGTTGCCATATGACATGACAAAATGGCTGCTTCTTAAAAATCATTTTAACCTTCTGATTTCTGTCTTTCTTTGAATTTTACCATTCCATCCATCAGTTTTCTATACCTTATTCTTCCACCTCCGGCTAGCTGGAATTTATCCTAGCTGTCAGTGGGCAAGATGCAGGGCACACCCTGGACAGGTCAAAAGTCCATCACAGTGCCAAACAGAGACAGACGAGACAGACAACCATCCATTCAAACATGTTCCTCAGGTCAGATCCAAATAGATAAACACATTGCCGAGATGCACTTTTTAATATTCAGCTGCTGCATTGCTAGTTTTCCAGCCTCTACTAATAACAGTGAAAGAAAAGCTCAACATCTTACAGATACATCTCATGTTACATTTGGAGATAAATGTGTACAAATGTGCCACGTGGAGTGGCGTTTTTCATATAAACCCTGACATGTCCTGGAGGGCTAAAGGTGAGAAGTTTGATCCAAATATCTTAGAGAGATCATTTTGAATGAATACGTACACTGAGTCAAAGTTACTTGAGTATTTTCAGTGATCAGCATAGTTGTTATCTCACGGTGTCTTTTGGTTGGCGTGTACTGTGTGTTACTCATCACTTAACAGTCCAACAATTGGATTTTCTAGATTTCTTTTTCTAATTGTGGCCCTCATAGTTAAAGTGTACCTATGAGACTTTTACAGACCTCTCTCATCTTTCTAAGTAGGATAACTTGCACAATCAGTGGCTGACTGAATACGTATTGCCCCACTGTATTTCACATCATGGAAAACTCTCCTTATTCTCCTGATACATCGTCCTGAAAAAGAAGTAAATTGAGCTGTAATTAGAAAGCTCCTTCAGATCTAATAAACTGGAGTGAAAAACAGAAACAGACCTAACTCTTTGACTCGATATCGGTAAATCCAATACAGGCAACATGCGAAGAAGGTAAAGGATTAATTGTCTCGATTTATGCAGCCCAGGTGGTATGTGCTCAAACTTATTCTGCATGAGACTCAGAAAAGGTGGTAATGAGACACTATTACCATTTCAAGCATTACATAATATCCCTTGATGGACAAAAAGCAAGGCAGTTAGCACACAAAACATCATTATACAAGTCATGACTCTTCATTTAAATCTGTTGTGATTAGGTTTAATCACCTTGTTCTGCATGCAGCTCAAAGCGTTCACTCTGTGATTCAACTGAACAAAGAAGCGCGTGAGCATTATATTTTAATTCACACTAGCCAGCGGGGACACTTTTTCTTACTTGTCTATGATTATGCCATATTCTAAAATGCCTTTTTCAACCCCCTAAATAACTCGTGTTTAATCACTACTTAAAGCTGTGGGAAAGATGTAGACCCATGCTTCCAAAAGACAAATGGCACATTTTTTCATCAATAACTTCATGTTTGATGCACCACACTGTGATTCCATGCAGTCCCATGTTTTCCCCCTTCTGCAAACAATGTTATCCTGAGGCAATTGTTACCTGCTAGTGACTGACAGTCTGTCCAGTATGTTCCACACAAACAACAATTTCTTGACAGGACTAGCTTATAATGACAGCTATATTGCATAAAGATCAAAGCTGCTTTCAGGATGTAAGTCAGCAGTAACACTGTTTATCCTCCCCTCCCAGCATGAAGGAAAGCTTTTCATGTTGTGTGTTTCCTTGCAAGCTGTCTGTTGTTCTTCCATTTCACGAGAAAGGGGGAAAAATGATTATTTACAGACAAATACTGTAAACAAAAAACTTTTGGCCTGTAAGAAGCTAAACGCAAAAAAGCAATTTGTACATAAAATAAATGTAATGTAATAAAATGTTAAGAAATTAGTACAATGAGTAAGATCAGCTCTTGCCATTATATCTTAATTCCAAAAGAGGAGCCCCTCCAGAATAACAGTCTCAGGGAGATTGGTCAAATCACACACAAGCTTTAACATCCCCTTTTCATCCTTGTGCTTCATCGGCCTCTGGCTTCATGCATGTTCTCCATTTTCCCCAGGATTTTAGGACTAAATACTGTATCTCTCACAGATGTTGCCCTTCTCTTAACAGGAAAAGAAAGCCATCTAGCATTTAAAGCATTTACCTAAATTGTGCCCTTCAGATGAAAATGCTAGAAATGTATGCAGTATTCGAGGAAGAAGGTAGAAAAAAAAAATCATTAATAATGGCAACACACACAAAAAAGGCATTATAAAAAAAAACACAAAAAACAAAATATTTACTCTGTGACCGGCATCATTTAAAGGAATTAAATTACAGGCTACAATCCTGTGAGTTGTTGAAAAAAAAATTTAACAGCAGAAATTGCTGAACAAGACTCAATTGCAAAGGAACACACATCATAACAATTCACACATCGTAATATGGTTTTGCAATGTAGTGGGAGGATAAAACATGTTGCTAAAAAAAAGAAAAAACAAAGACAAATCAATATGGTCTGTACTCACCTCGCTGTTTCCTTATTTCCATGTCTTAAACTTTCAAAATGGCGTTAGAGACAGCTGTGTCTGTTGCACGCTGAAGCAGTAAAGCTTCATGAGTTGAATATGCAAATGCCAGAAAAACAAGGTGTACGTTAGCACTACTTATTGATATTGTTGTAGTTTTGTCTCTAAATGTCATGTGCACTTGAGAGATGGCACATCGACTTGAATTGTGACCATTTCCAGTGTCATCCGGTGCCATTAAATTGAAACGTTAAATGCTTAAAATGCGTGGAAATGATTTGTGAAATGTACCTGCAGCGATGTTCTTTTCACACTCAATATCAGGATGTCACACGAGGTGGAGCAATATTGTCTATAGCCACAGTAATGTCTTCCAATCTCCTGAGTGAAAGTACATCGGAAAGAGGAGAAAATGCTTGAATTCAAAGGAGTGAGATTCTTGTACTGAAGGGGAGCAAGATGTGGAGGATTAATTTTCAGGATGTGGCCTTTCTTCCATTTTCCCAGTATAACTGAATAATAGAAAAAAGACTATGTACATGTGTAATTGAAGTGATGAATAAGTCTCAACAAGTGGTCAAGAGTAGTCTGCATATTTTCATGCTTCAGGCAAATAAAGTTCAGAGTGAAATGATGCAACGATGAGTAACAATGATTTCAGTTTCAGAAAGTGCTGATGTCTAATCTACTGTATGAAGGTAGTGTGATTTCCACCAAATAGTTTCCACACAAGAGAGTCTAATTAGTAATCAGTACAAGTGTTCAATGGTGATAAAATAGGAAAAAGATGATCTACAGAATACCTTTGATTCTTTGTGGGTTTTTTATTTTTTCGCTAAGCTGGGGCTCTCAACAAAGTGCTGCTATTTAAATCAATGCATCCCTCATTACAGAATGATGAATATTTCATCAGCAAGACTATTACTTCAAATGAATAATTTAACTGTGTTATAACAGTCAGGGTTGGGGGGTTTAGTGCTACCCTGGTCCCTAAGCTTTTTATACACAATCAGTCATTACGTAGCTCTTTAAAAAACTGCACAACCCCTGCGTAAAGGGTTTGGATTTGGTTCAGTGATTATTCTCTGTTAAAATATAGGGTCACAGTTCAAACCCCTGACAGTGAAGATACCTTCAGCTCCAATTAAGAATGATCCAGTTCGTACACACACACACACACACACATATATGTATATATACATACATATGTAGAGAGAGAAAGATAATGTCTATTGATATCAATTATATTAATGAGCACCATGCTTGGGTGAATCTTACTTAAATATATGGCCTTTGAGCTCATTATAAATACAGACACAGCATTCGACCTATAAGAAGCCAATCTATGACACATTCAAAGGACAAGAAGAACAAAGTATGGAAGCAGCAAGAGAAATGTCTGCTTTGAAATGCCTCTTTTTGGGATTTTTTCCAATTTGCTCTTTCTCATTGTTTAACCTCATAATTCTTTGTGTCTGTGTAGCTTCACCTTGCATCTCACTGCTGTTGAGCTTCCATTATCAAATTAATATTTCAAGGGAAGATTAATTGTAAAGCATTCTGCACAGGTGCCGTTAATTCAAGTATCCTTAACACGGACTGGGCTCAGTAATCTTACGGAAAGGATATCTTTATTATCAGAGACACGAAATTCACTATCGCACCTCAAATATCGAGTGGATAGATTTTAACCTTCAGGATTTCCACAGGGAATAAAGATGAATCCGATTTCCCCTCTGAAATTTATCAAAATGCTGATAAAAGTTCTTTCAAATGTTGAGTTGCGCTGGGTATTAAGTAACGGAAGGTCAAACTGAGTGCTCATGTTAGATTATGGAAATGTCGGCCTATTGCCTACCTCTCAAGTCTGTGGTTAAGAACACTGAGAGCACAGTGGTTAAGTGTATCACACACAGATAGACGTGCTGATTGTATGGGAAGCGCCTATTACCGTCACATGCATGCTCATTTGTAGTCTTTCAATCAGACAGGTTATAATTTCTGCGTAATTACTTCCATTAGCATGGATTGCTCCTCTCAAACCTAAGTATGTGATGACATACAAATTGCGAAAGCAGATACAAGAGCTTGGGCATCAAAAGCTCTGCAAATCTTCTCCATCAAAGGACTGTGCTACCTTTCTAAAATTAAGGCATTTATCAAGTTAACCCTTGTAAAATCCTTGTCAGGAGTCCTCAGGACCTGTCATTGATGTTTTCCTCAAGAAAAAAGAAATCTATAGATTCTTTCAGACCCCAGTCTCATCAACCGCTGCTCATTTTTTTTTCTAAATAAGATGTAAAGGTCCACATTTAGCTACATATAATACATTGATGGAAACACTGGACGTGTACTGTTGAGCTCCTTGTTTGACCTTGTTTGGGTACACGTCCAGTGTAACCCTGAGTGGGTCATTTTAAAAAATGGGATAGGCTTTGGTTATTATCTTTTTTCCTCAATAAACATTTATTTGAAAACAATTTTATGATTAGATCTCTTTTATTTGTATCAGGGCCCTTTATTGTGAACCTATGAAGTGAAGAGTCCAGATCAGAGGTTGTAGAGTAAAAGCGATTTAAAGTGTGTTTTTTTTATCTTTTCCGGTCATATTATAATTTTATGTAATTTTCTGTAGCCTCTGGATTTCACACAGAGCAAACAACCAAAGGACTGATGATCTTACCTTGCTGCACTGCAGTCACATCTTCACTGCCTTAATCTGGCTTGATAGATGACAAAGAAATGTTTTTTATTATCTACTAAAGTAAAACAAAAGTCCATTTTTTTTAAACAATATTAGCTTTAAAAAAATAAACCCATTTATTGTTATTGCTAAATATTTTCATAAAACGATTGCTGACGCTGTTAATCCTTCAGGCTGTGAAGCACTAAAAGTATTTCGCCTTCCAGACAACGCTGATAGCAATGGCGAAAGTAACTGATCTGGATCTCTCTCCCCAGACCTTTCTCTATCTCTCCATCTTCCATCGTGGAGACTCACTGAATGACAAACTATACTGTTCTCTGTGGATCAATGGCTCATAAGTATAAACCAATTTCCTTTACAAACTGCACTCTGGGAAATAAACAGAGTTGCTGCTTTGGGAGTCTGACACCGCATGGGCTTCAGCAGCCCATTACTCATTTTAATGTTGTGGAACTTTGATGAATACGGCGAACTCCGAAGATAAGGCTAAACATTGAGTCTTGCAAAAGTAAAAACACACAAGAAAATGTTTCATACAAGAGACATTGAGGGAAATATCTGTTTACCATTTTAAGACAGCTGTTTTTTTTTGTTTTGTTTTTTTATTATCTGACTGTATATATACTCCTACAGTGTTTGAAGTGTGCAGCTAAGAATTGTGTATTTTAAATGGAAATACATTTCCCAGTCCAGTCTGAACTATAGGGCAGCACAGTGGTGTGGTGGTTAGCACCATCGCCACACAGCAAGCTTGTTTCCCGGTTCAAATCTCCTAGTGGGCCTTCATGTGTTGCATGTTTTCCCTGTCTATGTGTGAGTTCTGTCCGGGTAATTTGGTTTCTTCTAACAGTCCAAAAACATGCATGTTAGCTGGATTGAACAGTCTAAATTACCCATAAGAGTGAGTGTGTTTGTGGTTGTTTGTTGCAACCTGTTCGGGGTGTTCGTCAATTGACAGTTGGGATTGTCTCCAGTCCCCCTGCGACCCTCCTGGTGTATAGACAGTGGATGGATGATTTCATTACACATAACAAAAGAAATGAAGACACTTAAACTAGTGTCATTCATGAACTGCTAGATACGGGCCTATTTTGAATCCTGATGATATTTGTCTGCACCAAACTTTAAATGTAGAAGATGTGAACTCTCTTTATTATGTTAATAAAATTGTGATTCTCTCTGAATCTATTTCTGAAAAAAACTGGTACAGAACAGGTTTTAAATGACTTCTTTGGTAATAACATTCCTAGGGGGAGTTGATTAAGAGATGCAGAAGAAGTGGGATACATTACTGAAAAGAACTAAGGGACACATTTTAAGTGTGGGGTTTATCAAATATTGTCCTCAAAAATAAAAAAGCTACACACAAGTAATGAAGACTGAAAACTTCTATCCACAAAAGAAACTATACAGCCAAGGGGTAGTTTACATTAATGTTGCCTTTTGTCTGTCTCTGAGGAATGGTGCTGAATACTGAACGTTTTGTTTTTTGCAGCGAGCGCCAGTACCTTTGTGGAAGTTTCCTTCCTTTGCTCCTTTGTGGCATACAATTAAGACCAGCCATGGTTTATTGCTGAGTTCTCTAATGCATTGCCAAACAGATTTTTGTAAAAGGTCCCTATTTGATGTTGCAATTTAGTGGTGAACAATATTTTTGTGTACATTAATTTCATTCAATGTAGTAGCGTACTGTTGAAGCACCACAAAGCTTTTCATTAAAGCTCCTGCTGTATCTGAACTGATTTACCTCTCTCTCAATTCTGCAGAGGCCTCATTTGTACTGCATACAGTATATATTTGCATGATATAGAAGAAAACTTCCTCAACTTAGCTACTGCAAGCACTTCAGCGGGATTTAATGGGTCAAAGACTTAGAAACATAAAAATCTAAAAACTGAATTGAAAATACATGCATACTTTTAGGATTTCTGGGAATTATGTTTTGATATTCAGGGACTGTTTACCAACTGTATAGAGCTATCATCCGAAGTTGCAACTAGAAAGCCAGAAGTTAACAAGAAGTTATTCCCATCAATGCGATAATGAGCCAAATTAATAGTTCTAAGTGAAACACTGAAGGAAAGTAACACCTTTCTATAAATATCTAATAAGAAAATACAACTGTCAAACATTCTAAACAACAGTTTCACTAATTTTCACAGCTGTTTCATGCCGTTCATGACTGTGTCATAATTTGTGTAATAATGGAGGGCCCACATGAAGCAGACACAGAAGAGAAGGGCAATCAGATAAAAAATACACAGTTTTATTACAAAAGCACTACAACTGTACAACAATTAAATAAACAATCCAAATAAATACAAGATCATTTCAGGGATAAAAAGAGAACTGACATGGGTGCACAGCAATGTCAAAATAGTCTGGCAAAATAACTAAAAACAAAAACTATTGGCAGAACAATAACTGATAAGAACTGGGTGTTTTTAACAAATACAGAACAAAATGAGAAGAAATCAACTGAATTCAGAACAGAATGTGAGTGTGTGTAGTTGTTTGCCTCTGTGTGTCCCTGTGATGGACTGGCCGGGGATAGACCCAGCCCTCCCTGGGACCCTTCGAAGAATAAACTATTTAGACAATGAATGAATGAATAATTGAATTCAGAACAGATGTGAAACAAGAAAACAAAAACAAAAAACATAAATAAGAAAGACATAGTCCAACGTAAAACACACAAATCAAACAAATGAATGAAAGATAAGGCTTTATTCTAATTCAAAACCTAGACATGTTTGAATTTGATTTTTGTGGTTTAATCTGCCCCTTCTAATACAGTCGCAAGTGTTTGTAGTATTTTGACCAACAGTACTGTAAAGATATTCATTATAGAGCTGGAATGGTGCACATAGCTCAACTGAGTTTATAAACACAAGGCCATAGTGCAACTTTTGTATTTCCTATTGACAGACTAAGAGATATTTTTTTTGCTTGTTTTTGTATTTTATTTGATCAAATATTCTCCTGAGGAAATGCTCTGATTTGATCAAGTTTAGGAAATATCTTATAAGATCCCTGGCTTGACAAAATTATATTTGTATTATTTTCATTATATGTGAGACATAAACTGTTTTTTCAGAATATCTAGCAGGATTCAACAAACTGAAACAGACACAAATACAAAATAAAGTCTTATTAGCCTCTTAAATGCCTAACTCACACAATTTAGAAAAAATGGAATTGCACCTGCATCAATTGGAACTTCCCGAATTTGCAATAATGCCAGTAAACCATTTCATCTGCAGCTGAGGTGTGGAGACATACCAGTGGCCATATAGTCACTGGCTTTCTGTTCATTCAAAACTAGTTTATGCTCAGAGAATACGGTGGGGTTTTTGGTTGTAGTTTATGTATGACTTCCTTTTGACGATATGATAGAATAATACAATTTCGGGTTTCACTTCTGGATGTAGCTGACTGTTGAGTGACAATGGTTTTCCCCGATACTTCAAAGTCCATGCAGTGGCTATCAATCACAGAAGCGTGGCCATTTTCATGCAGTACCGACTGAAGGCTCGAACATCAAGTGAATTCCATCGTCATCCTTATCTGAGATTTCCCTGTACTCCCTGAATGATTTTTACAGTGGTATGCTTATGCAGAATTATATAAAATATAATGGAGTTTCCCTAGTGAGATTTCTTTCTGCTGAGGTTTTAGGAACATGTTGGACTTTTGCTAGCTGTTTTGCTAGATTGACTTTTGCTGGTAACTAGACAATTCTTTTTATTTGCATCTTTTATGATGCATAACCATGGCAACATGGACTTTCTCATGTGTTGGAGCGACTAAATTAGCTTTTTTCAATGTTTTTTTTGCCTATGATGACACTTCAAATCCAGCAGAATTCAAAGAAAGAAGAGGAGACATCTAGAATAGAAGAAAACAGACAAGAGTTTTATAGATGATTAAATCCTTTTTCATCTTGGTAATTATGAAAACATGAGATTGCTTTCAGATGTGATTTAACTCCTGATAAGAATACAGGAATATGAGGGATTCAGTTTTTTTGTCATCATTAAGCTCCAAAATCAACACCCAAACTGAGCTCTTAACTCTCTAACATCACACATCGCATTTCAAACACGGATATCTGAGACATATTGCTCATTTATATTCTATTTTTTATTAACTGTCTATCATAGAAGTATATCATTAATAACAAATTTGATTGAAGGCAATTATAATAATTATATAGATATAATATCAACATAAATTCTCTCAATTGAACTCCTTTTCAGATAAAAGCATAAGTCAATTTGAAAGTGTTCAAAATTGAAAGTAAGTGATTGAAAGTAATAACGCAGATAATTTTGTCATCTAAACTGGGAGGAGTTCGGGGAGGAGATTCGGGTCCACCATTCGGCGTCACTGTTTACAGTGGGGATGGTGTGCTGTTGATATCTGCAATATTGCATGGAAATCAGGGGCAGTCCCACTGGATTGGAAGACTGGGGTTGTGGTCCCCCTATTTAAAAAGGGGGACCATAGAGTGTGTTCCAACTAAAGGGGAATCACACTCTTATGCTTCCTTAGGAAGGTCTGTTCAGGGATTCTGGAGAGGAGGGTCCTGTCCACTGGGAGGAGGCCCGGGGCAGACCCAGGGCACGCTGGATGGACTATGTCTCTGGGTGGCCTAGGAACACCTTGGGATCCCCCGGAGGAGCGACAGAAGTGTCAGGGGAGAGGAACGTCTGGGTTTCCCTGCTTCAGCTGCTGCACCCGCGACCTGACCCTGGATAAGCGGTGGATAATGGATGGTATTCCCCAAATCCGCCCAGATGAAAACTAACATTCACAATTTACTGTATGCCGCTGTTGTGGTGGCTCTAAAAATATTTTTGACATTAATATTATTGTTAGTAGTATTTAAAATATGAAGATATCAATGGCAAATATTTTATGAATATTATTTTTACATTCTCTTGCATATATCTTGAATCTATGTATTTCTTGTATATATTGCTTGCCTGTAGCTTATACAGTATATTCATGCAAAAACCTCTGTAGATAAGATATTCATCTTAAGACAAGCTCTCTTTCTTTCTAACAGGAACAAGTATGGCAGATGGCAGCTGCATGAGATATGTGTCCTCATCTACAGTAGTAGTGCAATGCCTTCTTTACAGTTTAAAGTGAATGGGTTTACTGAAGTGTCCCTCCACTATAACAGGATTAATTCTGCAGAAAAAACTTTCCAATAAACTGTGCGTAGCTAACCATATTGTAATTATTTTCATCGCTTGCCCAGCTCCACGCAGCTTTGTGCAGCTGTCAGCTGCTATAGAATTACCTTTGCATCTCCCAGCACATTTACAGAACCCCCTTCAAGTCCATTTAAACTTCCACCATGATGTCAACGCTTCCACTCAATGCTGAAGAGTTTGTTGATTGCTGAACAGCTCATACTTATGTTCTCTTGATCCTGTTGCTTCATACTGAATTATGAAAAAAACGTGTCTGTTTTGAAAAAATAAAACTACTTCACTTATGTAGAGAGGATGGCTTAATGTTCTGTCATGAACTGATATCATCCAGAATGATTAATCTGCAACAGAGCTTGCTTTTGATTTTCAAATATTTTGTGCACATGAAAACAAACAGTGCAAACTTTTCTTCTACGACTGCCTTTTCCATTCCATTTAAATAAATTAGAAAAGCTTTTTTCTCATTTACCAACTGCTGTTTAAACAGAATGATTAATGTATCTGCTATGAAATAAAACAGCAGCAGCGTTTCCTGCATCACCTGAATTCTTCAGGTATGGTGTCAACTAGTTCCACTAGTTCCTCTTTCATGATCACAACCTGAGTTTTGTGAAAAGTGCATTTTTCTGTATTTACCTGAAAGACCTTTGAAATTACCAAGAGACTTCAAGATGTTTCCACTGCGTCTTTGCAAGACGAATTGGAGCAAACAATGTGTTTTTTCAATCATATGGTCTCCAAAATACGAACAAGTTTAAAAAGCCATAGATAGTCATTGAAAATTATTTTGAGATTTCTTCATAACTGATTCGTAAAATTATAACATCGGGACTCTGCCAGAAGGCGAGTGGATTTCTGTAGGTTGGTTAAGTGCAGTTCACAGGAAGCAGCAGCAACAAAAAAGGGGATGAGAGGAGTCGGAAGTGAAGACAAATATTGTTAGTGGTTAGCTTGTTATAACGGGGGTACTCCCTGAAAAGCAGCATATCCCAGAGTTTCTTAAAGGTAGGAAGAGTGATGGCTGTCCTGATAGCACCTGGTAAATCATTCCATCAATTGGAGACGAGTGAAAATAGCATGCAGTGCAGCACTTGTGAAGGTAGCAGCTCCAAATGATGTTCATTGGAAGAACAAAGGAGGTGAGGCATAACTTAGGTCTTTATGAGAGCATTCAGGTAGGTAGGAGCAAGCTGGAAGACACCATCATCATTTGAGGGCCAACGTCAGTGATTTGTATTTGACCCGAGCAGCAACAGGTTCCCAGTAAGGGTCAATGAACAGAGCAACATGTGTCCTTTTAAGGAGACTGAAAACCAGATATGCCATCGCGTTCATCTGCAATGGTTTGATCATATAACCCAGAGGCATTGCCATAGTCAATGCGGTTACGGACCAGGGATGTGACAAGCCATGTGAGATGGTTACAACTAATCCAGTAATGTATATGGCAGGGAGAAGTGCCCCCAGTACAGCCTTGGGGGACCCCTGTATTGAGACAGTGAGTTACAAATGTTTTTCCCAAAATGGACAATTTGAATGATCTCCCAGTGAGGTTTGCCCATGGTGCTCATGTTTGACAGTATAGATAGGGTAGAGTGGTTGACAGTGTCAATTCTGGCAACAGATCAAGCGGGATGAGTTTGATTCTACAAACCATTTGACCATTTCTTTAGAAACACGGAAAGGATAATTAACATTGTTAAAGCTCTTTTCCATTCTCTATTCTCTGGCAGACTGAAGGTTTTTCCTCTAACTTAGAGTTGCCAAGATGAAAGTGTGGAATTTGCAATGGTTGAATAGACTTCTTACAGTTGGTTTGAGCGTTCAGAAATTCTGCAGCACTACCGTTCACACGTAGAAGAAGAAAGGAGGAGGAGAGAACAGACTAGGAGTTTGTGGGTGGTGGGCATAATCTGTAAGCAGGTGAAGGTAACAGATAGAGAATGAACATCATTTGAGAGAATAATCTGAATCTGGTCCATGGAGTTTTATTGTGGATTCAGCTCACATATTTTGGCTTTTTTTACTGACTTGTTTGGGAAACTTTCTTCAATGTTAAGGTGTTGTATTTGGATTCAGCTTGAAGGACAGTTCAGAAAACAGAAAATCTTAATAATGATATAAAAGCAATACCTTTGTGAACAGATATCTTTCTCAAAACTCACTGCTGCATTGCATTATATGGGGAAAACCAGGTCATGCATACCACTGAGAGGTTTTAATTTCCTGGAAGACCCATTTTACTGTGAATATCCTTCTGACTGTTTTTACACAGTTATCCATGTAAATTCTTTGCGCCTTGTTATGAATACTAAGAGCTCTCTTTTGCACATGAATTGTCAGGGTGGTTGGAGATCATTTAATTCTTAGGAGATGGTGATTAACACATGCATTCATTTCAGGTTATGCACCTCTTTGATGCCTGCAAAAGGGGAGAGACCAAACGAGGAGGAGGAAAAGATGTGTTGGCAAACGAGTAGGAGGAGAAAATCAGAGAGAAGGGAGGGAGGGGAAAAGAAGAAAGAAAGAAATACAATGAGACAGGCAGAAAACCACACAGGGATATGAGAGACAAATCCCACATAACCACGTATTGCTTATGTGTGGTAATGTGCTAGGAAGAGCCTTCATTAACAGTCATAATAATAAGCACAAAGAGCACTTTGCATTGGCACACATCAACAATCATGACAAAGGCTTGATTCAAAAACAGCAAATATGCCTTGTACACACACACACACACACACACACACGCACACAAATGTTTCCTCTTTTGTTTCCCGACGATGTCAACCAAACCTTTTTTCAGCATATGTTCCCAGAGTATCTAAAAATGAATGTTGATGAAGATATTATGCACACAACATTCAGAGCAAATGAAGCAATAAGGGACAAAAAAGTTGATTACAAAAAAGAGAAAAAGGACATACAGTATGAGGAATGGGCTTTGTGTTATAATTGCAGGATTTAACCATTATATGGGCTATTTAGACAGTCATTATCCTGCTCACAATACCATCAGCCAATCTTGTATAGAGATGTGCTCATCTCTTCAGCACTTCTAATATGCCAGCACCTTCCTTTGGGTAAATAGCTCATTGTT
This sequence comes from Menidia menidia, assembly GCA_907169785.1. Classification (NCBI taxonomy): domain Eukaryota; kingdom Metazoa; phylum Chordata; class Actinopteri; order Atheriniformes; family Atherinopsidae; genus Menidia; species Menidia menidia. The sequence continues at coordinate 8,018,817 of CAJRST010007779.1, read as the reverse complement.
TTTAAAGGTCATGTCCCAAATACTGTTTCATAGCTCATGCAAAAGGGCAGATATTCTTAAATGAGAGGTCCTATGCGCGCACATCCAACCAAACACCTTTCATACATGCATCCAGCATTAATATTCATTTTACATCTAAGAATCAGCAACAAGCAACTGTTCATATCCAGTTAAGATATTCATGTTCATATGGGAAACACTTTATTCCATTTTTGGTCGATTGTGATGACTTTGAATAGGATTTACAATTCATTCACTACTTACAGTACATATCATGAGATACATTTGCAATTGTGAAATAGTTCAGTGTATGAAAATGTACAGGGTAGGGAGCCAAACAGTTCCACGCTTTGGATTTTTGTAAATGTTTTGTTCATGCTCTAATTCTGCAGTTTTGAGAATTACTGTAGTTTTGTTCATTTTGTGATCCGTGATTTGAGCTTTTTCCATTAGATTTTCTTGTCTTTTTCTTGTTTGATTGTCCTTGTTTCTGTCATGGCTAATGACAGCTGTGAGTGGTGGAACTCAGAAGCAGCTGGGACACAGTCAAAACAAAACTTGTTCAGTTGTGCAAACAGGGGAATTGAGTGCTATTGGAGTTGCTAGATAAGATGTTGACAGTTAATATTATCAAGAGGGATGAGTGAGTCCATGCAGATCAGTGTCTCCATAAGGAGTTTAGCTGAGGAGGGGTTTTTTGCCGAGCAGACAGGTAGATGAACAGGTGAGAGGTTGTGTTAGCAACTTGAACGTCCAGGCTTGGAAACCGAATCAGCAGTGCTTTTCAGAAACACAAGAACAGGAGCTTTAAAACATTCCTACCAGGTCAGAAAAAAAAGCTTCACTGCTCTCCTCTCAAAGAAGCAAATTCATGGCCAGTTGTGTTTTTACATGAGTTAGTGCCTCCTCCGGCTTTCGGAGATAAAAAGACACATTTTAAGTGTATCGATTGATTCAGATGTTTATTCTCAGAACCACTCAGTCATTTATGTAAATTATTTATTAAGATCTAATATATTTATACATGGGGAATGAAAAGGCAACAAGCAATCAATACAGTACACATCATTTCTGATTATTTAAAGATATCTTTGCTTTGTTTCTGATCAGTTAATCAATATTACAACTATCAGTGACTGATTTAAAAGGGATTGAGGAAGGAGAAATAGCACTGACTTTGAGGAAATTGGGTCTTTCCCTACTCTGTGGTTATAAATGTGTTTCTCTTTTGTGTCGTGGGTCTGAACGCATCCAATCATTCATTATTCTTTGGACTAAGGTGTTTACGGAGATATTTTCAACAATGACAGTTCTCAAATGATTCACAGCTTCGGTTCAATGTTTTAACTGGAGCTAAAACACTCGTTTCTTCGAGTAATATCACACTGTACTGAGATACATACGTTTACAAATGGTGGTATTTTTCCTAATTGGAGCTATTCTCTTTTAATCTTGTACTATGTAGAGAATTACTTTTAGCTAATGAATTCCACTGACCTGAATAATATGTCTTTCTTAGAATGTCTGGCTACACATTCCCCTGGTGACCCCACATTTGATGGTTATTTTCACTTGTATTTCCAATTCATCACACTAATGATAATAATTCCCCTCCCTAAAACATTAAAATGTTTTTTTCTCCAATCTAACATATTCATTGTTTTCTAAAGTATGCCCAAAACACTTCCTGCTATGCACTTCTTTCCACAGGGTAAGTCAAATATACAGAAAATCTGTAGTGCATTTTCCAGTGAAAGAGTACTTAGACCAAGAACAGTCTTTTAAAAAACTAATTAACCAGTGTCCTTGATTTATGGTTTTTATAAAGAGAAAATAATGTAAAATAAGGGGAAAACGCCTGTGTGTGTTGGGTGTAGCAATATCTAGTATATCTTAGTGAAGAAAATGCTTTTCGAATATCTTTATTACTTAAAAAAACAAAACAAGATGCCATTCCCTTTCATCAGTTGCACTTGATTACATCTTCATATGAGAATGTTCAGTGGAAATAAGCGGGAAAGGGGAGGTGATGCAAGGTGTACTATTATCAAGAATGGTCTGTCACTGTGTGTGGACAAACTGTGTGGGGATGATGGGGGACAAAGGAGCCAATTAGTTGAACAGAGCACTCGTAATACACTCCCAGGGGGGCAGTAAGTCAGGGAGCTCAATGCTGCGGCCAGGTTCGCCGAGCAATTAAGAGAGCTGGGAGCGTCACAGTAGCTTAGCCTGATGCTCTATAGCTCCGCACTGATGTTAAAGAGAGATCGAGGGTCACTTTCAAACCCTATCAGTCCACCCATGTCTTAATGTTCCCATCTACACTGACTACAGGGGCTGAGAACAGAGCCAAACGGACAAGTGGGGACAAAGCATTACATGGAAGGAATTATTCTCCTCTTTGCACAAAAACGAGGCTGACATATTTTGGCTTTTCTCCCAGATCACTAGCAACACATATATTTTTCTTTACACCCTTGTTATCCCCAATCCCTTAATGAATTATTTATAGTGGTGAGTGCAAAAGGGGTAGAGAACATCTCCCTTTGAGTAAACATACCAATAAAAGAGATGACTGCCATAAAATGATGTGGAAAGCATCACTTGCCCTTCTACCAAAATGGGTTTTTAAAGTATTCTGGTCTATGCATCATTCTGAAATTTAAAAAAAAGTGTAAATTCTGGAGAGCTGAACTAAGTAAAACGAAGAGCCAGATTCATATTGCAGATGCCTTTGTCATCAACTCCATCATAATTAATTTGTGATGTACAAACAATTGATCCAAACTGTAATAATCCTGGCAGCTGCATAAACTGAATTGATTAAATCCTCTTAAATATTCCATTTTCTGATGCAGTTTGACCTCCGCAGAGAAAGAGCAAACATAGTCATTAAATTGCCTTCTCTAGTTTCTGGTCCCTGCCAATTTCCAGTAGGTATCAGATATTACGTGACTATTTGACAATCACAAACAACAGCGGAGGCCGTACTATACTGTGCACAATAAGCCCCCAAGGCAGTTCTCAAAGTTGTTCTTTTCCATTTCCTTTTTTCCTATCAGTCCACACGACACGCAGACACTGAATGCAGGGGTGCCTTGAAGGGAACAATTTCCGATTTACTGGGCCTGCAGCACATTCAGCTCTTGCGCTTGTAGGGGTCCTCGCTAAAATCCACTCCCATATCGCAGCTCACAGAGAAATACTTGTCCTGAAGTGGCACATCAGCTCGTTGTTGCATTTCATTAATTGGGATGAGAAATCATCGACTTCATGCAAAGACCACGGTGTCAAAACTGAGCAGCGCTCTCCTCTCAATGGGCTGCACACACGAAGAAGAGGATTATTGTCCCACTCATGATTTGCTCTTTTTTCTACTTGATAGTACAGGGGTTGCTTGCAGATCGCAGAATTTGCAAAAGAGTGCTAGTGACACTGTAGGTCATTGCAGATAGCCTGTTAATTGATGATGTAAATGATAAAGAAGAGGTCAAGGGGTGGGAGGAGTGTTCATTAATAATTGAGCAAAGAGCCATTAAACTGAAATGCGTTTGCATCAATTAATCATCCCCAGGTTGTCACCAATCAACCTTTTTCAGTGTAGCATCATAGCAAAGCTACAGACTGCACCAGTTGTTCTGAAGCCATCATTCATCATGTTTTACTGTGCTCTTAAAGCTGGCCTCAAGTCTGTAACAGAGTGATTAAAACACTATTGCCACTGAGCACGCAGTGCTGCAGGCCTTCCTCGCAATCCCTTCTAGAAAATTGGTTGCAGTACGTGCCTTGTACAGTGTGAAAGTTGATTACCACCTTTCTATGAGCTATTGATAATCTTTGAACTATAACAGGGTGGTGTAACTGTGGCAACTGTTTGTCAAATGTGCAGTTCAGTCTTAGTCGGGTTTTTCAAGGCTATGCTCTGGGGTGGGCATTCATTTTCAGCCAAAACAAAATTAAATTTGAAAGTACAAATTAGAATTAAATCTGTGGGGAAAAGGTTTCATGAGATTTAATGGTTTATTTTAAGTACGTAAATTCAATGATCGTACTCCAACACCTCAAGTAGATTGCTGAGACAACCGATGCATTCACCAGTGTATGTGCACGAGACAAAGAAATAGTGATATACTGACCCTTTAGGAAGAAAGAAAAGGGAAATTGGAATTGTTGAGCATTGTTGATCGTCGTCATCGATGTGTTACAGTCCAGCTCTTTCCACTGTGCTGATTAGCAACAAGGCATTACATTTATGTACAACATTTAAAATGTATTCATGCGTGTATGTGTGTGCTGCCTATTCTATGCTGTTGCTGTTGTGATTTTCTTTATGTAATCTATTAGCTTCTGCATTCCTTTTTTTAGGAAAGGTATAATTGGTTTTATGACTTTGCTGCAAATAACCTATCTTTGTAACAGAACGAAAATGTTTTGGACTAATTGACTTGCAGTTCGGCTTGTGAGATTTGCTATACACTTCTAAAGGGGCAAATGTGTCAGAGGGTGTCTTTAATAACCCGAGTATTGTTCTGTTAGCTCTGATAACAGCTATACTTTCAAAGTAGTTCTAATTGTCACTTTTTATGAAAGTTACTTGAGGCTCGGGCCGAGATGAATTTCACGTGTTCCAACAAGTCACCTCCATCTAATCTGCATGAAATCAGAGCCTCCATCTTTAATTAAGATGAAAGCACGAAGTACCGTTTTATATTTACTACATCAGTGAGCATCCAGGTTAATCCAAAAGGGATTATTTCCGCTCACCGAGAGTGACCACTCTCATGCAATAAACTCATGAGTTCGGTGAATGAACTTAGAAGGGCTCAGTCACTGGTCACAGAAGTCAAGCCCACTAAGCCATGTTCGGAAATATCCACATCAATTTTATTTAAAGTTTAATATCTCCAGGCTCTGTCTCAGGCCTGATGCTGTTGACATGAAAATGATCAATGACAGTAGATCAGCCCCAAGGGAAGTGCAAGATACACATCACTTGATTAATGGCTTTGCCAGCTGTCATGAGCTATACACGACCAATACAGTGAAGACTTCATAAATCATAAGTGTTCTGACACACGAGGCTTTGTGAACCTTATAAAAGCCAACATTTGGTGAGTTTTCTTCTTTTTGTACTATCTCTTTCTTATTTCTCTCCCAAACACAGTGTCTTCGTTGCTCCTGGTCTGGTCTTTCGGTGGTCTTTTTTTGTTGCGTTTGCCGGTATTGCAAAGTGCCTCCACTTCCACTCTAATGATGAATTAAACATGAAATTTAAAAGCAGGAATAAGACGTCTCCCAGGAAAGTCTGTCATGCACTGTCATACACTAATGAATGTCTCTTAAACCTGCATTAAGTGTTTACCACTAGAGAGAAGGGGTCCTAAACAGATTGGAAGCAACATAGCCATGAGATTTCAGCAGCTTATCAAGTGCTTAGGGCAAAAGTATTAGTAGACATTTGGCTGTTTACACAAGCCACAAACACCGCGGCTACAACTGCTTCCCGCAGGAGCTCTTTTTCTTTCTACCTGTCAAATGTAAGTCTGCTATTGAGTCGCATTTCAGCTCTACAGTAGTTTGTCCATAAACCCCTGAGAAAAGCATGTTGCGCTGAAAGCAGCCAAAAGCTACAACACTATAGAGCTTGATGTTGATTTGTTCAGCTGTAACCCTAAAGATTTCAGCCCCAGCTGATTTGACCGAAGACCCTGTGATATTTGCAAGAATGGCCCAATATTATAGGTTCTCTCAGCTGCTACTTTGTGACAACAGGAGGTCATGAACCGTGTCCTTTAGCTCACCGATCATGTTTAAGAAAAACAGTTGGGGTGTAATGGCTGCCGATACCGGCTTCCCTTCAGTGGTGGAGCGCAGTAAAGATTGCTTGCAGAGAATTTTTTTTACAGGCTGCGGCCTGAGGTTCTCCGTCAGAATTGGCTGCTTCATCTTCTTACAATATTTTTGCTGCATGATGATAAGAATAACTGTGAACAAGTTTAATTGAAACCTTCATTTCCATGTAATAGGAAGCATGGAAATAGTAGGGCACGTTCTGTTTGCACTGGCAGCTTAACAAGCTTTCAAACATGGCAAAGTGGAAGGAAAATGTGGAAAAGAGTGAAAATTGTTGTTTTTTTCTCAACTTTATCCTTGTGAAGGCTGACTTTCCGACCCAAATCAAACATTTCTGAATATGGGTAATTTTTCAATACAAATGTATTTGATAGGTTTAACTCAAAGTTAGTAAAAACAGTCAGCAGGCTTAAAATCTTGTCATAAAAGCCATTTGTTCAATTCCTGGAAAAAACACAATCATGTGGAATAAATCTATTTATGAAATGTTAAATGAATATAACCATACCTTTCTGAATGCTTTATCACTGTAGTTAAGATAAACTCAGCATGTTTGTTTTGGTTTTTCACACAATTTATCCATTGTACATTAAGCTTATTAACCTTTAATAACTAATACAAGTTGTATGGCTATTAAAATGATGGTTTTACTCATTAGCCTAACAGCTCCTTCTCTATCCTGATCCAGATTACATGTAACTGCTGAGATGCATCAGTTTTTCATGCAATGGGAATGTTTGGACATATGGTGAATTTAGTGATGTGGAAAAAATCAAATTAATTTCAAAACCAACTTCAAATCTGCACTTGTTAAAATGAGTGTGCCTTTAGGGATGCATCTGTTTTCATTAAAGTTGAGAAAAATCAGGGCAAGCGTTATTCTTTATTATCTTTCATCATCCACATATATGGGCTGGAGAGTCTTCTTGGTGAGGCTTGGTGTTGGTGAGCTTTCTCAGCTGGCTTTGTGAAGTTAAAAGTAAAATTATATCAAATGGTATAAAGGTATCTAAAAGATTATATAGCTTCTTGAAAACTGATTTTGGTTCACCAATGTAAATGTATCCGTCCCCAATTCCAACAAAGCATTGCAGGGACTGGGCAGGACAGTGTCATCTACTGGAAGTAGGATCTTCCAGTAGATGAAGATCTAGTAGGTAAAGGATCTGGAGTGGTTGAAAGATAAATAAGTTGTACATACTCAAGTCTGTTTAGGACTTTAAAGGTTTTTTGAGGCCTGATTTGAAATATTTACAATTTTCTTTTACAAAAGAACACAGCTTAGATCAATGGTATGTGATACTCACTCATTATTTATCTGGCTCTCCTCAAGGAAAGTTTTGGATGTTTTTTTAAGATTACAAATTTGGTCATCCTTTTTTAACTTCCCAAAATATGTTTTTGCCGTGCAAGGCTGTTCCTCAGCCCATTTCATTCAGCCTCTGTCTACGCAACAGCTTGAGTGAGTTTATCAGTTTTAATCTAACATAGCAAGGTCAGCTCCCAGTGGAGAGCAGCTACTTTCATGGGGTTGATTTGCAAAAATGTTTGCCAATGCCAATAGCTAAAACAAAAGAACACTGGGTGGCAGCGATGGAAAAGAATGAAAAATGAAAAAAGATAAACAAACAGAGTGTATTTGTTCAAGTTGTCGACTTCAGGATAGCCTTGGTAAGGTGTCTTTTACTTCAGAATCATATACTACCGGATATGACTTAACATTCATGTTTAAGGATGTGGACTTAAGTTCTCTGCTCTGCAGAATGACCACATCAAATCCATGGTCTGCTGACAGGCTGTGACTGTGTGCTATAGATAATAGATTAGCAAAACTGTTTTTTAAACAAATTTCACCCACAAATGTTATAGGATAACGTTGTTTTAACCTGAAGCTGACCGGAATTTTGTGGCTTCTCAGACAAGACGGCAGCAGTTTGCAGATCTGTAAAAGCAGAAATTAGCAGCCGAGGCATTGCCTAAGAGAAGACCTATACAGGAGGGTTAGCAGTGTCTGCAGTCTTTTGACACAACCAAGTGCATAATGATAGCTACATAGCCCAGATACTGAATCGAAGTTTGGTGTTGTGGTGTGGGAAAGCCTGGAATACGTTTCTTTCTTCTTCATGAGCAATATTTACAGTTACATTTTTTTGTAAAAATTAACATAACCAGTGGGATTTGCAGCACATTTTCCAGTAAACCTTAGAGATAAGTAAGGCAGCAAAAGTAAAATTTGCAAAACTTTCCAAAGCCGATTCTGAAACCACAGCCTTAGTACAGCAAAACATGCTTTGAATCCAAACTTAAGACAGCAGAAAACCGCGTGGGAGCATGCGACTGCATCTGAAGCCATCTGCCTGAACTGATTTGCAGGCACTCCAACTGACATGAAAGAACATGGCTACAGTTCCCCTAATTTCAGGACAAGAAAATAAAACAAAAGAGAAGAAAGAGTTTGATGTTACTAATTCAATGTTTCTTTCTTTCTGCCTACCATTTGAGAAGTCCTTGTTACTGATATTGTTTGAGTTTCCTTATTAGGCATTCATTCAAAAATAGGGTTGTGGATTGGATGTTTGATTTTTTTTTAATTCAGTTTTATTCTGAATTGAAAGAAACACAAATTCACATTGCTTCTTTCTTTTTTTTGGCCAGCTCTTACATGACCAGAACATTTTCAATACAACAAAGAGAAGCCTCACAAAGGAAATGTTTTGATGAGCAATCATACCAGACCTGGTACCAAATGCAACAACTGCAATTTCAGTTGATTTTATTCTGCACTGGTATAGAGGTAAGCATTTGAGAGGAAGATGAGGTGACTCTTTATATGTTTGTTTATATAAGGGAAGCTCTGTCCTGCCAGTTTTAGAAGTCTCCCTGCTTCAACACACCTGATTCACAACACTGTGTCATTAGCAGGCTTGTATAGAGCTTTTGATCCAATAGATCCATATCACCTAAGTCAGGTTTGTGGAAGCTGCTTTGGAGAAAATATACAGGAATGCGCAGATACATTCATAAATTATTTTTTCTCCCTGATTGTTACACTTCATAAGTCCATAAGCCTCTTTACCCTCTCGTGTGTTAAAGTAAATGTAATCTGTCATGTTAGTAAAATAAGGTAAACAACAGCAGAACAAAGTTGTGATGCAGTATAGCAATGAATCTGAATCTTTACTAATTAATCTTTCATTTACAAAATAAACCATAAATATGCAACCTTAAATCTTCAAACCCAACAGTAGATCAGACATACAGTGTTTTTTTTAAAGATTTTAGCTTCCAGACTGACTCAAGTCATGGATTCATTGGAGGCAGAATACATCTAATGAGTAGATGTGTTCTGCCAAAGAAGCAGTATCAGTGGTTCTGCCAACAGAGATGAAAAAAGATATCACTTTACAACTGCAGAGGATATTAAATAAAATATAATGAAATACTTCCACGTGATAAAAGGAATGTCTGAAAATGTATTTACACCATTAGAAAACGTAGGAGAAAAAAATATTTTTCTCTTCCCTCTAGAATTCGCAAACATATGTTAACATTGTTTTTCCCTGAGAATTGTGAAGCGTGTTCTGTCATGAATCTGTTTTGTTCTACCACTTAATGCCAGAAAAAAAACTGACTGGCTCAGCCTGCTGTAAAGTTGCACAACATGTGTATTCATCCCTCTTCTGTGCACATTTTCCCTCTAAGCCCTTTTCAACATTTCCTCAAAACTTACAATGTATTATTTGATAAAGTAAACAAGGACACCAACAAAAAAGAAAGTATGAAATAAAGGGAGAAAGCCAAAGACTTTCTAGAAAGTAAACAGAAGGTTCATACCATTACATGGATTTTTTCCAATGTCTAGTTTAATACTAGTATTCATCTCTCATAATGCTATATGCATATATTTCTGTGGAAATGGAAAGAAGCGCACATAGCTTTTGGTTAAACCATTACAGCAGTCACAGAGCTCTATATTTTTACATTATTTTAGTCTGCTTTAAAGAAAAAGGCCACTCATCTTCTTCCATGAAACACATCAGAGGCAAAATGTTTTTTAGTTAAGTGATGTTCAATTCTAACTGTGAGGGTTCTGCTCCAAATGAAGTGCACAAAGATTGAACTGAGTGTCATTTAGAAGCCCTCTCTTTGACAGGGGAAGTATTCATTATGGAGACAGTGCTGCATCAAACCAAAGTGCTAAAGTCCAGACTCTGAAAAGGCCTGATGTAATTCAAATGTAATGTGTCAAGATTGTTCTGATACTCCAGTAATATTGTCTATGAATAATGTGTGACTTGCATCCAGACCTCTGAAAAGATGTTATTTAAAATTTCTTCTTATTGCAACAACAAAATCATACTCTTGACGAATCTTTAAGAAGAGAGTTGTTTCAATAAATTTAGCACCAGTTTCATCAGTTTATTAAAAAAAAGACAGCGATGCTCAACTGTTGCAATTGATTATGTGTCATCCGCGAAGACTATACTCCATCAATAGCCTCTCCATCATTCCACTCATTTACAGATTTGCCATAAAGAAAATTTATATGGTCAGCCATGTGTATCCATCACTGACTAGCACTGCAGGCAGAGAAGCAGAAGGCATGCTGGCCGCCCCGTACGGATGTGGTTCTGTAATTTCTGCCTACAGAGGCTAAGCCACAGGAATGAATGAGAGGAAATGTTCTCAGCTCATTGCTGTGAAAAATTGTCTGTGAACATTCTTCTGAAAGCAGACAAACAAAATTAGATCAAGTTGATGGAAAAGGTGTCAAGGCCACTGTGGCTTGTTAACACGGCTGATTTTGGTGACCAGACTCTACCCTCAGTCCACATGTGGTTGTGGTTATATGAGGCCTTGTGGTTTTGAAAACAAAATAGCTGTAAGTGCTTAAAAGCTGTTCTGAATCAGGGGCCAAGAAATATGTTCCCCTAAGTGCTTACTTTACCTTTTCTGGACAGATTTTGTGTGATGTCTTAATATGATCATGAAGGTGCCCTGAAACCCAGGGAGCAGTAACCACAGAGGTGTTGGTCTGTTACATAGAATAAATAAGGATAATAAATTACATTTTTGGTGAAAAACTTGTGAAAGTAACCAGTGCTTTAAAAACCTTGGAACAATCTGGCAGGTGGCTGTTATGTGATATTTATGCTAATTTGTCTTTCACAATGAAACATGAATGAATATGAGGCATGAATATGGAGCAGTTATATTACTGTCAACTAGTTCAAACTCGGCTCTTCACCACAGCTCAAAGTTTCCTCAAGGTTACTGTTCCTATGTCCTACCTATTCCTGAAGGCTGAAGATATTCAATCTTCAAGATCTGTATAATTTAGTGGGCAAACATCTAACTGGCAATCTTGAGTGTGTGTTTCTTATATTTAAAGCAGAGACATGATCATCTAGCAAAACTGAAAAAGTAACATCTTTGTACTTAAATCCAGGCCAGACACTTAAAATAGAATACTGGCAAATTGATTTTAATGCATTTTGTTTGATTGAAAATCATCTCCAGGGGGTGGGACAGATTCTCTTTACCCATCATTAAACAAGGCGAGCAGTGAGAGGATAAGAAGAGTCAGAGTGTCAGCTACAGTCTTGGAATAATTATCATCACTCTACGTTTCAGCAGTGGAAGCAAAGCCATCACATAATGCATAGTATGGTTACATCACAATCTAATTTATCCAATGTCTTAGTTACTCACCACTCAAAGTTGTTTTGGGTTTTTTTATTAAATCAATTTGGGATGTTAATTATTAATCACAATAGAAGCAGTCGTTTTGGACCAAAATATGGGCGCCACAGGAGCCACAGTCCAGTCACCAGAGACAATAAAAGCACAGATGCACATGAATGCACTCAAAACAAATGCACACAGTGCAGATACAGGAAACAAGCACCCCCCCCCCCCCTCTAATCCTCCTGGACTATTTTGTCATTATTGGCTCTTGTGTGAGCAAGGGTGCAGGAATGTAGCATCCAGTAAGTGGTGCCCTGTAGCAGGCACTGAGAGAGCCCCTGCCAGCCCAATGTGTTCTGCTAGCAATCACAGCACACTGAGTCACAGGCCAGTGGAAAATGCCAGATAAACATCACACTGGGAATGAGCTTCCTCCCTCTTCCTCTCTCTTGTCTCTGGCAGTTTAAGTGGTTTAAGAATAGCACTGGAGATGAAGTCGCTTATTTTAAGTGACACCACAAGAGTCAAAAGGTTAAAATGAAACACACAAGGTTAGAACAGGCGAAAAAGATGCTTAGCAGATTAGATGACTAAGGTTCATGCCAGGTTGATTTCAGTCGGATTCCAGCGCAGCTCCTTTTGGGATTCGGTCTGGGCAACATCTCTAATGCCATCCTCTATCAAACGTTATGAAACCAAGGAAGAAAATCTGTTGACGTAGCTTTTCTTTCTCTCCAAATCACGCCTGAACACGGACATTCACAAAACCATGTAGTCATTTCTCACTGCAGGCTGGTGTTATAAATCACATGAATGCAGCTCGGATATTTCGTTTCTGCGGAACGTCTCTGTTCATCAACTGGTCGAAGAGAGTAGACCTGCAAAACATCTCTTCATGGTGTCATGCTAACCAAAATGTGCACTTTACTATGAGTCCAACTGGGAGAATTAGAAATAATGCATTTTTATATTTTAGAGATGTTCATATGAATGTTGAGGTAAGTATAATATGGAAAAGTACATTTTTTACTGAAATAGTGTATAGAGGAGCAGCAGCATCATTCTGAAATTGTTCAATTTTTCTGTACATTGGAAGGAGAAAATATGTAGTTTGACTTCACCAGTCTTATGGATAAGTCAAATTGTGCAATCGAAATTTAGCTCATCGGATACCAAAAATATGGTTATGATGGTCCGCAAGTAAAAAAGCTCAGCATAACTCTGAAGAGGTCCATTCCATAAAATGTATCCCCCCCCCCTACTGCTCACTCTTTCTGCCCTTCAAATAGTTTTAATACGGGGAAATTATCTCATTCCTCACCACGTGACACAATTACATGTACTGCAAATGCAATTATTGGGTGGGAGTATTCTGCCTTTGTCATTATTTCTAATGCATACCCCAAATCTAAACCACATGACTTTAACCACTTATTGGATTGAATCATTTTGTGGTGATCTGTATTTGTGTAATGAGGGAGGGCTCTGCTGACAGTGATTAATGCCAGGCAGGTTCATTTCCACAGGTACAAAGTGCCAAACAAAGAGATTGAACTGACACTGAAAATTGTAAAATTTCATGCAGATAAATGGAGGACTCAAACAGGTGAACCTCTGACGTGTGACCACCAGAAAATCAAGTATTTTTCTCAGTATGGTTGACAAATATAGAAGAGAATGTGCAAATAAACCACTAAGGCATAAGGAAACAATAGCATGTACCCCCAAGCAGCCTATGTTCCTCCAGGAAATACATATTCCACAGCTCTAACGTATTTGAAGCATCTAGAAATAAAACTTTCTCAGAGATATGGCCACACTTGCATCCAATGAATAGGTCGAAGCATCAATATTGATCCAAGAAACACTTTAGACAGACTGTTTAAAGGTTGAGAATGACTTTCAAACAAGAGGCTGAATCACTAATGGATGCAGGTCACCATTTCAAATCAGGTGTCAGCAGAGTAGAGTCGTTTTAGTACTGGCCGCTATAATTAAGGATGAGCTAGTTCATCATTTTCTATGTTGACCATAGAGTAAAAGATCAAATCCATGATCGTGTGTTATGCAAAACAAAGAACAAACAAACAAACAAAGCCTGGCAAAGTTTTTAGAGATGACCAGTTAATAGAGAATGTATATCTTCACACACTGAAGGCGGTTGATCATGCGAGCACATATGCTCAATAATTATGTGCAAAGATTGTGTGAAGTCCACTCAACCTGTGTGGAAAATGAAAACGGCATCCAACTGTAAAGTTGGTCTGGTGTAAAAATAATGTTTTAGCCTGGAACAACAAAGATTTTACTCCAAAGCCAATTAGAAAGTTTATTGGAAAGTATTTACATGCAACCAATCTAACAGTATTACGTCAAAGATGACCGATAGTCATCACAAATTATATGATGTTTTCAATCCCAAGGGAAAATTTTGAAAGACATCATCATCCAGAGACCCTTCCAGGATGTTTTTTTGTTTATTTTTTTAAATAGTTTTTAATTTCTCCTTGTCAAGAAGAAGAAACATCAAGAATATAGTCAACCTGATAATAATACATTTAAAAAAAAAAGATAATGCATCTTTATTTGGACTTTATTTGAAAAACTAAATCCATGTACCTTCATGGCATTTCAGTAATGTTTATGGTAACTTCTTGCTTAAAGCCCAGTTTATTAAATCCATCAGCAGATAAAATGGTGGAATACTATAATTACTTTTAGGCACAACCTTCTCCATTTGATTGTTCAATCTCCATATAGAAGCTTTGTAAGGCTCATTAGTTAAGTAAGTTAAAAGATTCCAGATATGACTTCTCATATTTAATCTGGTTTGTTTTGACAGTTTTATTGTGGGTTTTTGTACGACATGCAGTGGCAGAGTATTACTTTAGCTCGAAGAGTTTCAGTTAAACATTAACACATGAAAGTTACACAAAACTACACACACAGTGACTACTGAGGGTGAAACTCAGCAAGGCCCTGTGTCATATTTTCCACCACAAAAAATCTGTTATTCTTTCTGTAATGATATTTTCCAACTTATAAATGTTGAAGCAGCAAAGTTCTGTGCCCCGCACATCATTACAGGGCTGAATGAGTACCCCCTGTAGCTGCTGCACAGAGCCGGGATGAAATACTGTAAGCGCTGTCTGGTTCCTCCTCTGTCTCTCTGGCATTCACTTGCAGTGGCAGCCGGTGATCATGGCAACAGCTCGTCGTTGGCGGGACCATTCAGGTCCAGACTGGTCCAGGCTGCAGTAGACTGCTGGCTGCAGTACTAAGGCGGTGTGTTTAATTAGGCCCATCCTGCTGAGCTGCTGCTGTTTATTTCCCCTGAGACACAATGCTGATCTCTGCAGAGTGGACAGGGAAAGAGACAGATAGACAAAGTCACTACGCGTACTCCTGTGTGCTAAAGCCGATACACTAACTGCTCTATAGAAACATCCTGCGCCTCGCACAGTAACTCACAGAGCCGCCCGACCTTCATGTGATGTGACTGTACTTATGATAAAGAAAGTTTTATTCTGTTCATATACCAACACTTTGCCGAAAAGAAACTGTAGCGGTTCAGGCTGGTTGTTCAGTCATATCTAGTTTTCACCTGCACCAATGCACAAGCCCCACAGAGACACTTAAGAACTCCCCAAAGTTGAGCTAACCAAGTACATGCTTGATTTAAGTTTTACGATTTTTAAACACACGATAAAGACTCATGATATTAGTGACGTGTGTGTGAGTCTGTGTGCGCCTGTGTGTGTGCAACAAAGCAAGATTAATGGGTTAGTGAACCTACAGCTAGAGCTTTCAGTGTCACCTAGGAACACCGTGGTAATACTGAATACATTGCTTGCTCTGTTAAATGTTGTTCTGTGATTATAAGTATCTTTAATTAACACAAACCTATAAATATTAAAAACAACATAGATACTTTCTATGTTGTCATGTTCTCTTTATAAAATAGCCTCAAACTGCAGTTAGTTAAATTTGCAAGAGTAAGTGAGGATGTGTGTTCCTTCATGTCTGCCCCTGAACCCCCTGATTATTAGGCTTTTCCTCCTATTTTTATAGACTTTCCATGAATTTCTTAAAGAATACATGCACATATACATTTTTATTTGCTTAAGTGTGGGTCGATCGAACAAATACTGTTTATCAGTACAGCGCCTCAGCCAAATGGAAGACAGGGATACATAAATTGTTTGAACAACTCAGAACCAAATAGCTCATAATGTAGGACACATTTCCCCTGTGTGAAATTAAAACTGCTTTGCTAAACAAACCTCCGTGAGGCTAAGACAGACAAACAGGATGATGTGTTTTCCTCACCTTTTTTTTTTCCTTGTGTATCAGAAGTTGCAAATTGAGAACAATTGGAGCACATGGCATGCTAGAAATCAGTTTGACTACCTTGGCATCAGCTAAATTGTGAAAGTAGGACTGGCAGTGCAACCATATGCTCTGTGCCAGATCTTTTCTTTTTTGTTCAAGCACTTCCACACACACAAACACGCACACAGACCAATCATTAAGAGGAAATATGATTGAGTTGCTGCCTTCATAATCTCTTCTGCATGATGCCCTCTTGCTTTATGTAAAGCAAATCTGTGGCCTGATGGGAGACAAACAAAAAAGGGTTTTTTTCACACACTAACCATATTACAGAGTACCATCAATATGTAGGTCATTTAGATGCTTATAGATGAGTAGATCACGAATCAATATTTTACATCCAAGCTCCTAATTGTGAAATTACGTGTCTGCACTCAGGCAGAAACATCTATTTTCAACAAGATTAGAAAGTACTATTTTCTTTTGGCAAAAAGCACCACTTTTCCTCCTTTCGGCTGGAATTATTTAAAGAATAATTCATAAGGCACAGTTTTATAGTGAGTATCCTTTCTGGATTGTGGCTTATATGGTGTCATTGTGGTGGGATGATAAAGCGAGCGAAAGCAGCAAAAGGGACATTTGAGAACTCTTTTGAAGTACACAGCTGTGTGCACATCAGTGGTATGTGAGGGATAATGAGGGATCTTCTTGTCACTGTCACCTGTGATAGACTCATCCTACTCCATATCACAGGGCTAATGGAGGGATCGCCCATTGGGACACAAAAAGGAGATGTTGTTGTTCGGGGTTACAGGGAAATGGGATGCATTATGGCGGATTTATTTATGGTGTTAATGCATCTGAGAGGAGCTCATTTGTCTGTCACCATGCGCACTTGACTGGAGAGGATGGAGATTAGTTGCGGAGACGGTATGACATTTCCATCTGTCATTCCTCCTCCATTTCCACTATCTGTTGTATTTTTCTCACCGGGTGCACAGAGTGACCATGAACCTAGAATGGGGAGTGACCATATTTGCATTGTGTTTTGATCCTGTGCCTTGGAACCAGAGGGTGGGAGAATGCCCCCGGGGAGAGTATTTTTGCTGCTCGCGATTACACAAACGGATTAAAAACCAGGGCTGTCACTGCATGGGCATACCAAAAAAAAAACAACTGCCGTTTGAAAGCTATTGTATCTCTTGGTTTATTTTGTCATTTTCCCTTTCTCTGAACACTTCACTTGTTTTCCTGAAATTTAACTTGATCATTTTTCTATTATGTTGCTGATAAATGCTTCTTGCTTGGTCTCTGCTCTCTATTCAGCAACTGAATAACAGCTGGGTTTGTAAAAACATTATACAGGCTGTTTTATTGCTGTCAATATATAAATATGTACCTGATATTTCAGGTACATAGACGTTTTGTGAGACAGATGAGTTTGAAGCCAAAACAGATTAATTGCATGACACCCCCAAGCCAAATGTTAGAAAAGATTAGCCACACTCTCACTGGCAGCTTAATTATGTTTGATCACATATTATAACCTACTCTGTCAGTACATTTTCCTGCCACTCTTTTGGCAAATGAGGCCCATTGTTGATTTCCTTTTTCCCCATATTACGAGTTCAGGACATGACTGTTGGCATGGGAATGATTGGAAGATGAAAAGAGAGCTGTGACAGGACTGAGCAAACAATCCCAGCGTGATCAAAGCTGCTAAGAGGAAGAGAACACTGTATAAGATGATTGGGAGGGGTAGGAGGAGGGATTTGTAGAGAAACACATCACCTCAGTACAAAGTTTCATCGACACTACAGCTCCTGGGACGGAAAATGGGGATGAAGTTACAACCCATTTTAGAAATAACTACAAAAAACACACCAGATGATAGGAAAGTAGAGTGTACACTGACTCATATTACAACTTTTAAAGATGTCAAGCCCTGATAGCTTTTGCTGTATTGTAACGAAACAGTAGCCTTTATTTGTTCACTTATAATACTTTTACCTGAGGTGTGGCAGTTGTCTGCAACAATAACAACTGCCTAAATGTCAAAGGGTGCGTTCTGGTCTTTGTTGTACATTGTAATCAAATCGAGAAGCTACAACCTTCATTTCGTATCTCCCTCACAACCTTCCTGCTTCTACGTAATTACCACATTTCTCCCTATAGTGACTGTTACAGCCAGGGGCTGCATTCCTGTGGAGGGAAAAAGACATGTGACTCCAAGCACTGTCATTAGACTGAGTGGAGGCAAAGAGCAGCAGACAGCTCCTACCAAATGGCTGCTCTCTTGGGTAAGAGCATTTGAATTATTTGAACTATTTCCTTTTGTTAAGAGTAAAGTCAGATAATTGTAATGAAAATGAAATAAACTCAAATGACACCAAAACATCCACCTTTTCATGCTCAAAAAAGATGAGCTCCTAAAACGTAAATAGAAGCTTTGTGGGTTGAAAACAAAGTTTTCCAGTATTCACAGTAAGAGATAAGCAGCCTCGGGTGATAATATGTATCAAAATGTACTCATGTTTCATTACTGAAAGTGCTGAGTCATGATTTGTTAAGTGAAAACAAGAAAACACCCTGAAACTAAATTTCTAACCCATTTTCATCCAGTCCCAACACTGTCCAAACCGGTGGCGTCTCAAAGACAGAAACAATGTGTTCTTTGAGAGTGGCAGGTGTGACATATTGACCACTGCAATATCTGAGCCAGAGAGCAAACATGCAGTAAGACTGTTCGTGTTTCTTTATATCCTTCTCATATACTGTCTGGGCTGAGCCTACTGTGTTCGTATATAAGGTAGGGATGGGATTCTGTGAGCAAAGCCAGTTTCATCAATCTTATTACATGAGATATAAAGTGAAATGTAAGGGGAGGTTGGTCTGCCAGATGTATTTCCAGCTCCTTAAGCATTGTTTTATTAAGATATGAACTCCCCTATACGTAAGGCTCAAGTTATAAGTTCAAGTATATATCTGTCCCAACATTGATATCAGATTTCTCTACGGTGTTTTTGGTTGTTTCTGTGCTGTTGTTGGTCCTTTAGTTTAGACCTGAGTTTTAAAAGACTGAAACAAACGGAGAGGAAAAAGAAACTTTTTTTATTCCATAATAAAGATTCTTCGGTGAAGCTGATGTTTGGGATTTATGTATGTGCTTTTGAGATTCATTATTTTTGTGGTTCTGTCCTCTCAAGTCTCATTTTTGTCAACCCATCTTCAAGCTTTCAGCCGCTGATGACATAGCAGCTATTACACCAAATGATACATTAACCTCAAAATGCAGAATTAAACTGTTTATCACAGATTGTCTGAGTGAAATAAAACTCTATATGACATCGGAATTACATTTTTATGTAAGATGTGTGCTTGTGCAAGTCTTTAGATTTATGCATACAAAATCGTACACAGTTGGCACTTCTGTGTCAGATTCTATTTCAGATCTGTTCCCTCAATGTACAATTAAAGCACCGCTAAGGAGCAGTGTGCCCCAATTATATTTTTCCAAATGCTCCAGCATTTCTGCACTGTGCTCTCCGCTCCCACTCCTCTCCACTTCTGAGGTTGGGTGACAGGCATTTGAAATACCTTGTCTGTGGAGCTTTTCATTGTGCCCCAGATCCATCATTGAAGGGCCACTGAGGCTCATTGTGCACACCCATTAACTGTATCTGTGGTGGACCCTTACAAAGGGCCATTTGAAGAGGGTCACTGGTGCATGGGCTACAGTCATCATAAATCTGGTGTAGACCAGAGCTGAACCTCCCCTGTGCTCCACTATCAGCACTCTAATCACCAGTACCACTTCTTGGGTGGGACAAAAGTGAGTGAGTGACTGCGTGAGTGTCAGATAGGGATGAGGATGTACAGTAGAAGGCCACTGGATGCATAGAACATTACTCATGTTTCCAAATTCAGAGCCCAAATAAGCTCAAAAATATTACCAAGCTCTTTGCTTTTCACATCAAACCCAGCTGTTCCGGTATTCTTCCTTTCTCAAGAAGCTGATATTGATCATTTTCTTCATTCCCGTTCAAGCACAGTCTTAACATCTATATGAATAAAATATAGACTGTGCACAAGGGATGCACAAATTCGTTCCCTTGCTTGCTCTTGAATGGATCTCATTGTTCCTCATTAATGAAGTAGGTCATTGCCTCTTCACCTCTCTGCTCACCTGCAGGAAAACATAGGGGTATAAAGAAAACTGCAATATTAATGCCACCATAGAGAAGAAAGGAATTTTTTTAGGTGTTTCAAGGTTTATATTTTGTCAGTATCCTTGAAGCTCATTCCATTATTGCAGTCAGTCATTTGTGCTATTGTAAGAGCAAACAAGGACTTCACTGAAGAGGAGTGTTTACATCACTCATAAAGTTTGATGTTTTGAATCTCCGTGTATATATATATATTAAACGTAACCATTCATTCCAATGTGTTGGGATTGCGGTTTATTGTCACAGCACTGAATTACAAAACTTCAAAGGATCATTCATAGCACATTGCAGTATTTATCCTTAAGTCTTACATTAAGAAAAATAGAAGAACATATTCATTGTGAATAAAGTTTGAGAAGGATGCTTTTCTTCAAGGCACTTTCCTTCTCTTCTCAGTTTGTTTTGATAAAATCATTCTTAAATAGGTGACATTTTTGTCACGTTACAAACTGTTAGCCCGCTGATTGTGTTTATCTGCAATGCGATTACTGAGAAATATTACATTTAGGAAAAAATTGCACTAATCTGCATGCAAGGCTTTGGGAATGGCTAACTCCCTCATACTGTAGTGCATTGCCCGAATTGGGTTATTTTAAGAGAGCTAAGTAGGAAATAAAGGTGTTCTTTAATACCGAATCCAACAGTTTGTCAACTGGGCAAATCATTTACATTCTATTGCTGTGCTTTTTTTCAGCTCAACACCCCCAGCTTAGTAGGCATCTCGCACAGAGCATCTCCCACTGGAGTCTGTGGGTGTCCTCTCATGCAAAAGGAGCTTGGATTGGTCTTCCAACAGCATTCCACCCACACATATCCAAAGGTTCCCTTCTCTTCCCAAAAATCCTGGCGCTCAAAACAGAGTTTGAAACACAAAAGAAATGTGTCTACCTTAATCCTATCCCTGGGTGCATCGAGATGCAGAGCCGGTGTTGGCAAAAAGAGAAGGGTGGCCGTGTAAACGCCCTAGTCCTGCTCTTTTCTTCACATTGTGTGTGATCAAACCACAGAGGCAGATTTGAGTCAAGTGTTTGGAACCCAGGGGCTGTTTTTCCCCAACCAAACACTGCAGGGCTACTGGTGGAATACAGCCAGTAATATTCACAGATCAATTACATCGTTTAGATAATAAATTATGTCAAGTGCTTGTGTGCAATCGAGCCCTTTTTGAAGACACACAGCCTTCAGAACTGAGCAAATTAACAACATAAAACCACTTCACAGTGAAGAATTATGAAAATTATTCCTGAATTATTATTTAATTATTGTAGGATATATATTTCCTCAAAACATTTCTTGAAGTTAAATTCTATTAATTTAAATCAAACAGTTAAAGTTATTCTAATGATTGTCATACCAATTGAAAAAATTACTGAAATGCATGTGTGAGTTGTTAAAATAATGTATTTCAATGTGTATGGCAATAACAATTTATTTCATTTAAAGTTATGTCATAGACTTGACCAATGAGTGAGAGGAAGGTTTTAGTAAAGTGGTGCATTGTTATTAAAGGAATGCGACTCAAAAGTTAAAAGGCTGTCATCATATATTGGTCTCATGCCATGAATGATTACAAATGGCAGAATACTTTGCCCTCCAACCCTCCCTTTTTGTTTATTCTAGGAGGATGTTATTGAAAATAATGTCACTTGTTGGATAAGTATATTCATAATAACCTTAACCTTTTTACACCTACACTAGAAAAAAACGAACAGGAAAATATGTTTTTACATTTATTTTTAATTTCTTTGGAGCAACAACCACCACAAGTGCCATAACTCATGGTTAATTCAGGCCTCTTATACTTAAACTTAATTTAGAAATAGTTTTGAAAGCACACTTTTTCCAGTTTATTCTGTGACCAAGTATAATCAGAAAAAAATGAGCTCCGCAAAATGGTTGAGCAGGATGTTAAAGGGTTAATGGTATAAGCAAAACACTGTGACCACATTGACTACAAGATTACTAATTTAAGGCCATTTAATCTCTTGTATTTTTAGCATGATGTCTCAACTGTTGTATTTTGTTGTATATAAAGTTGTATTTATTATATATATATCTATATCTATATACTGTATATATATATATATATATATATATATACAGTATATAGATATATATAGATATATATACAGTATATAGATATATATAGCAAATTACCTGATGTGCACTTTTATATTTCAGTGTCGCTTTTTCATGATGTTCAGAAAATGTCACAAAGCCAACATTATTGCATGCAGCCTTTGAGAATAAGTCAACTTCATTAAACTTTTTAATGCATTTGAACTGTGAGGTAGTGCCACAAAATAGCTTTTTTTACTGATGAAACAAATGAGGAAAAAAAATGTTGAGCTCAAAACAATTTCCTGCACCACAGCACATTGGATTGTGCTCAGAATTGTCTTAAAAGGAGGTTTAATTCTGTTGGGGTTCAAGCAGGAACGGGATTAGTTATTAATTTATATCAGTAATTGTCTAGAGACAGTTATTGATTTTTAATAAAATTATTAATGAACACAACAGTTTATAAATGCAGGGCACTGACAAGTCAGACTTTAACTAACTAAAACCTGTAACTTCCAAAACTATACTGGTCTATACAAAATAATCCGGGGCAGATATTATTTCTAAAAACATTTATGAAGAATCAGTATAGCATGTTTCACATTTAACAAACACAATGACAATAAACCACATTTACAACAGTATTTTTGAAGTTGGTAGAATATGTAAATCAATAGTACTTAGTACGAACTATACTTCTAAAGCAATACTATGTACAAACCCTAACCCTAAGCTTACATACAAGAAAATAAAAGGAAGACCATTTGTCTGTGTGTGTGTGTGTGTGTATTGTATAAAATGGAAGGAACTTGAGCCAAAATGACAGCCATGTGAACCTGAGAGCACAAAATGGAGGCCGTGACCACGTGCTTAGTGTTAGTAGGAGAAATTATAACAGCGACACTTAAGCCCATATGTTAACAAGAACATTTATTTGACTGTTTGTAAGTACATGTTTCACCATGTAAAACAAATGTGTAACACAGACACATAGCAGGTTATTCAAATACTCATCTCTGTGTCCAGTTCACCCAACAAAACCTTGCAGGAAGCAACTCAATACAACGCACATTCAGTACAAATTATATAGTAGTTCAGATGTGCAGTACTCACGCTAATGCCCAGTGTCTTATTGTTACCACAGAAATAGTTTGTCTGTGAAGAAAGGGCTGAGGATGGTCCTGCGTCCCGTAAAATAAAAAACTAACTCATTCTGCTCTTGGTGGACTCAGCACCTAAGTAAACACAAAGCGAATACAGCATACACTGACCTAGTCCATGTGTGCATATATACTGAACATATGTATGTCTATGTGCACACATATAACGAAATGAAAATGAGTTCTACACAGAGCAGTAAAATCATCACTACTATATATGTATGCATCCAGATGGGGATAGAATTCTCCAAGGTGTTGTACAATGGCTCATTTTTGAGCTGGTAGAGATGTTGTCAAAAGAGATTTCATGTGTAATCCCCTTTCAGACTAATCTTAAAGTACACTGTATATACACAGTGGTGTGCTGAAATGATTGAGCAAACAGAATATATCATTCAAGCTTAGCACCTTAAAGAGATTCCCTTTTTTAAAGTAGAGTTGAGTGAGGAAGCACTTATTAGAAGTCAATGTCTTATCTGCAGCAGACAGCAGTCAGAGCGCTCTCAGTTTGGATAATCAGGGAGGACTATTTACAGGAAAGATAAACTGACAGCTTCTCTGACTGAAAGCCACAGAGGAGCACATATTTACCAAAAAATGAAAAATAATTCAAGTATATATATATATATATACAGTATATATATAAACGTTACATAATTACATTGTCGATATTCCTTCCTCCACAAAAGGCATGATAGCTAGCCTAATTTTTGCTGCTACCAATTGGATACGGCTGACAATACCACTATTTTAATCACAAAATACTAAATAAGAGACACCACAAATACTTTCCATCTGTAAAATCTCTGGAAAAGTAATGCCCAGTGAAGAAGTGTCAATAGCATGGATGTCGTTGGGCTGTTACAC
Source organism: Menidia menidia (assembly GCA_907169785.1). Taxonomy (NCBI): domain Eukaryota; kingdom Metazoa; phylum Chordata; class Actinopteri; order Atheriniformes; family Atherinopsidae; genus Menidia; species Menidia menidia. The sequence goes on along the minus strand of CAJRST010007779.1, from coordinate 7,994,630 downwards.
GGTAAACAACACAGTGTACCTCTCCCATCAGAGATGCTTCTCAGTTATCAACAATGAGAATGCTCTGAGTGATTTCTACTGCAGTTGAATTATCATGTCTATTTCATACAGCACCAGAAAACACACAAATGCACGTTAGGTTTGTGAATTCAAATTATGGCTTGCATGCGAACAGGTAAAAAAACACATTTGATGAATTATAAGGCCATTTTTTTCTCTCTCTCAGCTTCTTTTGGTTTTTCTTTGTTCAGAAGGGAAAAACCTGAGTGACAAACCTCCCCCAGGGGTCTTGGTTGAAATGGACATCCTATTAAGCCACAGTGGGCTTGAAAAGCTGTACAGTGACAGGTCCACATCTGAAAATGAAACCAGCAGTGGTTGAGAAATACGGACTGTTTGCTCAATTCCATGTAAGCGAATTCGCCACTGAAAGCCTTGCCACAAGTATGAAGGGCCAGGCAGAAAAAAACTGGAACATGTGTACAAGACGGATTCAGCTGCAGCACCAGATCCCTCTTCCTGCTCGTGAATGTGATTAATCATAGTTTTATTCCATTAGAAGCGCAGGAGCTCTGATGGAGATGCCAGCATAACAAGGTCACTCTGCATTATTGTGCAGCGCTCCTTCTTGACAGGGAGGTGATATTCTCTGCTTCTGACTCAAAATCTTTTTATTCAGTTTGACTAATTCAATTTTTTTTAAAGATTTAATGCTTTTTAAAGGCCTTTTTCGCATATGAATATTTAATTACTCTCACCCAGCCAACTATAAACCAAGGAATTATTGGCTTTGCTCAGCCAGTTCACGACTAATGTGTCCTAATGACGTCTCTATGGTTCCCATTTAAGACACTAATGGGCAGTAACAGATCTCAAACTGTGGTGTGTTATATCAAATTAATTACAGATCTCAGCCTCATATGCAACTGGTGTCTCAGTCATTGTATACCGAGTTATTCTTGCATTTTCATTACAGTGTGCGTGAAGCCAAAATCTGATCAGACTGAGCAGGCTCGTGCTCAGCCAGACAAATATCAGAGGGAATTTCAAACATTTCTCAGCGATGATCTTCCCAGCCCGTGCTGAAAAGAGAGAAATTAGTCAACACTTTTGCCTTTTCTCTAACCGGTGTGCACGGCTGTCAAAAGGTGAAGTTCATGAGGTGAAATTGTGATGCCCTGTTCTAATGGTTGGCATGTTTTTCTGATTGTTAGAATGGATTTGCGTTACTGTTGTAGCACTGGTTGTCTAATTGAACAAGGGAGTGAGGAATTAAATGCATTCATAAGACCTTATAACTTCTCGTGACATCTGTGATTTAAGATTAATCTGATTACCAGATGGACGAATGAACTTTACTACCCATGGTATTTTCTCCTTCGCAATTCTTTTAGCCTAACCCTTAGGAGTAGATCGTGTTGACACATTTGTGTTTACACCATTTCTCTCAGTGTACAATGACAACAACACATGATCGGGCACACTGACATTGTCATTTCCTTGTCATGTATATTGTTCTTGTTTGTGTGCATGACCAAAACCATTTTCAGGATGATAAAGTTGTCACAGATGTCTAGTTCTGTGTTTGAGGTTTTAAAACCATGAAGATCATCCATCCATCTTGGCAGGCATACATTTCTGCTTGTTTATAAACTGAAGAGTTTATGGGCTACTAAGTTTTGGCACTGATATCCTATTCTGTCTTTTTTAATCTCTTTTTCCCTTTTTTAGAGACTCAAGAAGAAGTGTCTATGCTGCAAGAGGAAACATTCAAACAAAGCCCGATGTGTGTATGAGGACTTAGAAATACGACAGACACCAACACTACATCAGCACTAAGCTGAAAAGATGCATCTAGTTTGAGATGTTTACACACATTGGATTAAATCATTTAAACTAAGCTTCATAGACTTTATGTTTGCAGGCTGTATGCTTGTAAAGTTATTTTGGACATATGATTGATGCAAATTCTTTGCTGAAGAAGATTGCTTAACATTTAATACACAAGTTCAGAGGGTAAGAAGTTTATATGGAAAACTTAACCCAGCCCAGTTTCACTCCCAACATGTCAAATTTGTCAGGACCCCTTACAGTCAGACTGAATGTGCTAGGTTTATTAAGTGGCATTCTTTTTAGTGTATGTATTCTAAGCAAAATATGGCTTATTCCCATACCCTCAATATGTCTAACTAGACCCCATATTGTTGGTAACTAAAACTAACCAGGTTTGTAGTGTAAAATAAATTGGATTTCTTGCCTTAACTGAACAAAATGCGTTGTTGATGTTAAACAACTGTGATATACAGGACTAGCAAGGGATAAAATAAATGTGTTCTCTAAGGCAAAAGCAAGTGATGGGACAACAGTGTCACATGAGAGTGAAAGCAAGGTGTTCTGTCAAACTCGTGACATATTCCTGACACACCTTCCGCCTCTTATGGATATGAAGCTATTTTCACAAAGCATCATATGCTTGGTTTTTCTGAGATTGCTGCAGTCTGCATCACAGCATCTGCGCCATAGGACACCTTTCTGCATACATCAAAGCCATTACCAGCTGTACCAGAAGTGCAGTATTTCACGCCCTGAATGGAGGACACAAATAGGCTCCCCTTGAAATGGCTTGAAAAATAGGTAAACTGACACACTGAATAAAAGGAAAGTTTACCCAAGTCGTCATTTACATTTGCTTCATGAAAAATAAAATGATAAACATGCTGGACTCTCAAAAGGCAATTTTCAAATCATTTATGGTACCATCTTAATCCGTACAAATAATGGCAAGTGTAAAACAATGTATACAATGCAAATCTTTCTCTTAAAACTAAGGTATATTGATGCAAAAATGTAACATTTATGCTAACACATAAGCAAAACCGTATGGCTACAAGCATCATCAGGAAAAAGAGGTGCAAGCAGAAGCTCCTTTGTAGAAGCTCCTTTTCCAAAAGTTAGAATGGACAACTTCACAAAATGGTTGGCGTGATGAGAAAATAGGTTTGTGGGTGTGTCAAAGCAACTTTTTTGAAAACTCAGCCAGGAAGTTGAAGCTCAAAGGGTCTTTCAAAGTGACAAAGGGTCTTTCAAAGTGACAAAGACCCTATCTCACACTTGTGTAGTTGTGGCAAGATGCTTGACAAGTCCGTCAAGCTATTGGAGTGGCCCTATCAGAGCCATGACCTCAATCCAACAGAAAATTTGTCACCAGACCTGAAAAAGCATGTGTGAGCAAGAAGTCCTGAAAACCCGATTAAGTTGCATCAGTTCTGGCAGGAGACATGGACCAAATTGAGAAGCCTGTAGAATGCAAAGGAAAGTATTTGACCCAGTGTTAAGCAATTTAAAGGCAGTGTTACCAACAGTGTGCTTAAATGTATGACTCACTGGCAAAGTGATGAAAGAAAAAAAAACAAATTATAGAAGTTATTGACCAAAGGTTGCAGTCTTAACCTGCAATTATTCTGACATTTCATGGTCTATACATCTCTTTTTTGTCTTTTTATCATTTTTGGACCAAATTTATTAAATATCAGGTAGTATAAAATCCTGATTCTACATGCTCCTGACTGTAGATTCAGATAATTTCCCAGAATCTAAAGGCTGATCTTTACACCAGTCAACCATAGGGGCAACATGAAAATTCAAAGACTGTAATCATATCATTTGCAGCAACAACAGCACACACAGTTCAGCACAATGGGACAGAAAAAGCATCTGGCCCGTCTGTGTAGTTGTTTGCCCATGATATAATTCTTCCATGAAATAAACAAGCTGAGTGAGACACACTTCTCGCTCATTTAGCCGAGCGTCGTCCTCTGCGCTTCAAGTCAATTCTGTTCCATTTTGTTTTCTAGCACGAACAAACACAGAGCAGGCCGGTGCACTGAAAGGTGTCTTCAGGAACTAGGCACTGAGAAGTGGTATTAACCATATGGAGCAGCCTGCCACTCCATTGAAGCAGCTGCAATGAGGTTATTATGGCTGTAATAAAAGACAGAAACACATTTCAAGGATGCAACCTAAAAGCTATTTAGTTGATAATGAGCAGTTTGTGGACCTACCTAAATCAACCTCTCTGAAATCTTCCTCTTTTGCAGCAATTGGATGCATTGCCTTTATATCTGCCACCCAGAAGTGAGGGGGTAAATCAGTTAAGACCTGAGCCAACGTGACACTACTGAATTCCCCACAGAGTGAAATTAATCCATTGTCCATTGTTCCCATCAAATGTTACCATGCTTTGAGGCATCTCCTTGCTGAAAAATTAGGGGAAAGAGTCCAAACAAAAGAAAAAATAGGTGGCCTGAAAAGGAGTGAACACAGGGCAATAACTTGTTTAACCTCCACCCGCTGAGTAAATCTGCACTGTGCCCCCTGAGAGCCAAAGGGGCGATTTTAGCTAAGCGTCAAACACCTGTTTTTAACTATATGTTACATCAGGGATTTTACAGAAGCAAAAATCATTTAAAGAAACTTAGAATTCTTCATCACTCTACTGTTTGTCTGTTTGACATATGCCTGCTCTGACTAATTCTGCAATTTAGTGTTCAAGTACTTAGCTGTAACTCATCCAATAAGTGACGTTTTGCAGATACAAAACAAACAATATGGTGATCCAAACATACTTGAACTGGTGTGAACTTTTATATCTTTGACGGTGAGTGAGTGATGTCCTTTAGGGTGTCTATGCTCAGGAGTTTTGTTCCAGGGAGGCTGATGGCTTGTCAGTCTAGCTCCCAGCTATCCATACAAATGGCTGACTACAATGGAGTCAGCAGACAGGAAAGTCTAGCCCGCTCAGTGGCCTCTTTTCTCCCTCAAATAGACTGTAATATAACAGCTATGCTGTACAATCAGCAGCACATTGATCTCAGGGCCGGTCTATCCTTCGGCGCATTTATGAAGCACTGATCGCGGAAGTCCCTTTCTGCAGTCAGGAACCGTACAACCCCCGTAAGCCATTCCTGCTTACTGGGCAAAATCATCTCATCGTTCGTGTCCACGTGGCCAGCGGACTCACAGCCTGGATGACAACATGGATGAGAGTGTGTTTCAGTGCATGTATAAATCTAAAGTCTATCAAGGGATTCTTTGTTTCCTTCTTTTTCCAATTTGCTTTTCTTTCTTTCTCCTCTTCTCTGGGAAATTCTGTTTCACAGGGGAAACAACACTATGAAATAGAAAATAGCTGTTTAATGCAGCGACTGTATTCATGGTTTAGGATTGCCGTCCACCATTTACGCAAGAGAAACCACGGTGAGATGAGAAATGCCTTCCGCACGCTTGCAGGCAGCAGAAAGTGACATTGAGCGCTCACATACAAGCATAAAAATCTCATGCTCAGACGATATGCATCTAATGAAAGAAACAGCGCTCATCATTTTTGCCTCACACTCCCTCGGCTCCCCCCTCCCGTCTCCAGCTCCGTGACCACAGTGTCATGGCTGTATGCGGACGAAGAATGATGGTGGGAGGGGTCCTGATAAATGAAAGTTGATGAATCAGTGTGGCTAACAGAGGGAGAACAATATCTGCTGATACAGAGGGTGAGCCGTTTGGAGAGATATCTGCCTACAGTCAGGGAGAATGGAAAGAGCCGTAGATCAAGGTTGGATGTGGGGGCAAAGAAAAAAAAATCTGGCACTCAAGAGCAGGTCCCCTTTCGCTATATGTGAGAGGCAGGGCTGAAATACAAACAAACTGATCTAATATTACACTGAGAGGACAACCACGAAGAAATCAAATTGATCGATTTTACACAAGTGGCTGGACCTATACACAAATACATTAAGGAATGCATGTGCCCCAGCATGCACTCTGTCATCCAGACTACTTTCTTATTCATTCAGAGGTACCATGCAGGGGGCTGGGAAAACCACATGAAATATGCTCTCGCTGCTCAGGGCCAGAAATTTTCTATCGATAGCTTGGGTAGCATCCATCTTCCCAAAGTCCACCAAAGGTCAGGAGCAGCATAACTCAGACGCTGGTTTTGCATTGGATTCTAGTCTGTATTCTGCATGTTTACTGACAATTCCCCCCACGGAGGCTGGGTGGCTCTGTGACACTTGCTCAGCCATCCACACACACTCTGGGGAGCTGAGGATGGCTGTCTTGTAAATCTGCTATGGTGAGGAGGTGCTGGTGGAAGCATTGTTTCACAGTCAATAAAAGTGGCCCTGGGGTGCTTGTAAGAACAGCAATCTGCAGCCATTTTCCAAGGAGAACATCCCTACAGCACTCCGGGCCTTTATCAGTCGAATTCCTCCTCACCGTTTTTTCCAATCAGTGAATATTTTCCGTTTAAAAGTGAAATAATAATCTGCACGGCGCATGTTGTGGTATCTATCGGGAAAAAGATATGGAGTCACTGGAAAGCGACGTGCACACGAGAGCCAGGTTTCCTTCCAGGAGACAACAAAGCCCACAGCGCGAGCCAGTGACTGATAACATATTCATTATTTATTTATCATTTTGCATCACTGAGGTGTAATTTTTTTTTTTTATGTGCAGTTTGCGTACATAAACCGTTCGCTGAAATTGGTTGAGGAAAACTGGTGTCGTGCCTATCCGACTTAATTAGTTTTGCAAATAATTTTCTGCTTGTTTAAATTCCACTGCACCCTTATTTCAATCCATTTGTGAACTAGCTAAAATGTGCAAATGAGACACTGTTTTGAGCAATTATTCCCTCCAACCTCACTTCACCATATGGCAAATAGATGACAAAAATGTGCTTCTCACACAATCATCATTAATTACTGCTCAGTCTGTCAATTTGAATGATTATAATCTCCAAAACACTTTATATTGTCCTTAGATTCCCCTTGTAATATATTCCAGAAGCGCTCTTGACTGAAGCAGCATCCATTCAGTGCATTATTACTGTCTCCACCAGTACATGTCTGGAGACAGTGGAGCGATGTGTGTTTTTGGTGTGGATGTTGAAAGAGCTGCGAAGCAGCAGCCTTTATGTCCTAGGTTCTTTTAGATTGCCAGAATACCTTCGGGGATAATCCATGTTGTGAAATTGAAGTGCTGGAATATGATTTCTCTCCCCCCCCAACCCCCCCTCCCGTGCAGATCACAAAAAAAGAAAGAAAAGAATAAAAAATGAACAAGACTCGTGACTTCTTGGTGAGTTTGAATCCAATGAAACAATCTCAGGATCGAGATGAAAACACATCAGCGGGGCCGGAGATGCTGAAGACGAGCTAAAACCACAAGAGATGATTTTACCTGCACGGCCCTGTGTTGCAACCGTTATGTTTCACATCACTTGGGTCACATAAAAATAAAACTAGCAATGAGTGAAAATTATTATAACCAGACATTGAATAAAGAGCTTGCCTGCATACGCTCCTTTGAAGTTGACTTTATTAATGTACAGATGTAGACTTTTAAAAGATCGGTCCTCTCCTCCAACAGAAAAGAAACGAGCACTTGCACAGAAATGTCAAACAATTAGTTAGATAGCACAGGCTGCCTTAAATGTGTCCTGCTTCAATGCCCGCCTTGGAAACTTCTAAGCAACAAAAAGAATTTGATGAAGCCCTTTCAAGATGTTGATTCACCAAACACATCTGTGCCTGCTCGAGATCAAAGAAAGGAATGTTCTTAGTCAAAGGTTAACCCTGCCATGAGGACAGCACAGACAAAAGCAAGGAGAACCAATCTTGCACTTCAGGTTAAAAACCACAAGGTGTAAAGGAAGTTATTTGGCCAGGCAAATCAGATTCAGCTGCACTTGAAACAACATCCTAAAGTCGGACGGTGTGCTGCTTAACATTAAATCTGACTCGGCACCGTAACATTTCATGTGGCGTCTGGCGAATGGAGCGCAGAGCTATGTATATTCTGAGATAACTGCTACACACCAGCCAAGGACATTTTGAAACTAAACTAGACTCTGTGACTCAAAGGAGCACGAACATAAAGGTACGGGTTAATAAACAGCAGCTATGAAAACCAAAAGCCTGGTGTGGTTCAGTGATGAATCTTAAAACGGCAAGACGCTGTGTTCTGTGTGAGAACCACGTACCAAACTCATCCCTGTTTAATTTAGTGGAATTAATAACCGCAGAACACATCTGCTCAAATGAGTAAATGATAGCTGTATAAATTACAGTTCCCTCCAAAGGAGAGGAGAAGCAGGTGAGGGTGAGACAGGTGACACCCATCTACAGAGGACCCTGTAGTCTGACAGCTGAACAGAAAGCGACTGCTGTTTCTGCCACCACAAACAACGCGTGTGTAGTGCTTTCATCCTGCTTAAGTCTTAGTAGAGGAGATACAAGACAAGTCCCTTAAGAGACAGCGTTAGAATGTGTTCTTCATCTTGAGGTCAAGTCCAATCTCACATACAGTACTCAAGAGCACAAATCCCTGAGAGCAAACAGGTACCGAATGGATTCTGGTTTTCGACAAGCTCTTGCCCTTGACTTGGCTCCAGACTCAAGTTTACTGTGTAGTTTGCAGCCCCTAAGCAACAAAAGCCATCGCCTACAGACAAGCCTTAAGCATTTTCTTTATTTTCGTGAAATCTTTGTAAACAAAAAAACGAAGGGCATAAATGATTCATAGTTCCTTTAGGTGAAAATGCGCTACAACTAAAACTTTTACCATTTGTTCTTTGAGGTAATTACTTTGTGAATTGCATAACCTCAGTCTCTGCTGAGCAAAGAGAAAAAAAGAGGCAGGGATTTTTAGCTCCAAAATTAGCATTTTATTTGGATGGCTGGGGTCAGAGATGTATAATGTGTTCCAGTACACATGGTTATCCACAACGCTTTAATCCAAAACCTTCTCCATTCTTAAAGCTGATTCAGTAATTAGTGCCCCTCATCCTACCCCAACCCCTCCGATTTTTGGTACAAATTCAACATTTGTGCTGACAAGATCACTACTTCTCAATTTTTTAATCAGTGTTTTTATTTACTTTTTTTATACAAAAAACTCTTAACTTCTACACATTTAAGGTCACCCAGTTTTTTATTTTTTCACTTTGTAAATAAATTTGGGAAATAACTTTTTTTTTTTCAATTTCTGTTGTCATGAAAAGATAAAAACATGCAAAAACTTGAATTTGTAGTCGAAATTATACATTTACAAGTTTGGAACTGTTTGCACTTCGTCATAATACTACATCAAAAGAAAAGAAAGAAAAAACATTATGTACACACATCTTTTTACAGTGAAGTAAAACTGGAAAAATATCCGATGATGACTAAGGCAAATGAAGTGTACATAGATGAGACCAAAACTGTTTTTTTTTAATTGTTTTTGTATAACACTACATCACCTCAAAATAAGGAGAAAAAAGAAATTTGCTACAAAAGTATGATTCATAACTCCCTTTATTTGCAACCAGCTGCATAATTTTAATTTTTTAGTGAGAAAATCTAAAAGTCTAGCATACTGTACAGTGCTGCTCTTAATTGTTTTTCTTCCCATCCAAGCTAACAGATGTTCCTTCATTTCTTCATTTCTTTGTGATTTATTTAAATATCTTCAACAAACAGGAGCATTGTGTAACCAAAAGAAAAAAAAAGCATGTATAAGCATACCAGAGTGTAACATACTTTTGTTTGAAATCACTCCAAAGGTCAGTACCATTAAAGCCTTGAACATAAAACTAATCATTAGATCCAAAAAAATGTACAAAAAGGCACATTATATCCCAGTGCTTCTGTACTGTGAAATTCAAGTGTAACTGAGCGCATTCAATACCGACAATCTGAGTGGTGACAGCTCACCAGTGTTCCCTCCCACATCCTCCATAACTGGACCACAGCCTATGCTTAAGCTTTCAACAAGCATATGTATGCGTAGACTACAACAATAAGCCTAGATTGGTTGTTTTTGAAAAAAATTCTGAATCAATGTTTTTTTTTCTTTTTTGTATCTTTTCACTCACAGTTCTATCATTCTCTTGGGGAATATCAGAAGTTGTCCGTGTCCTTCAACGGGAAATGTTTCCTGTTCTTCATCTTGTATCTTTTCAGGCGTGGCCGTATGTTCTAGTCGTCACTCCCGCCGTACATGTCCGCCAGTTTTCGAAAGCGAGGGCCCCAGTCGTTGAGATAATCGTAGTCTTGGTCGCCCCCGCTGCTGGAGGAGTTGAGTGAGCTTAGGGAGCCGGCTGTGGAGCCACTGCCCTCGTAATCAAACACTAGGAGGGAGTCGTAGGGAGGTGCAGTGGGGTCGTTGTCTGCTGCCTTCAGTCCCTGTGCACAAGGAAATAAAACCACAGTTAGATGGGGAGATTAGGCCACGTCTGCACTCTGCACACCACCGCCGTCTGCAACCAGGAGTGAACCACAAATGCTGCTCCCTCCCCACCGCTGCTTCACACAAACAGGCTAATCTATCCTAAAACCTGTCAGTGGGTCTCCCTCCACTTGTTCAGGAAATCAGGGTTTTGTCCAGATTAATCACACTCTAATGTTCCAGTGAATTTCCTCTCCGTTTCAGAAGGGATCCTCATGATGTTTCTGGGATGGTGGATTATCTGCTCCTTGATCAAAAGCCAAAGTCTGAGCGTGACCAGCAGTCTTAGATGCTTGCAACCCCCCCAGACCCCCCATGACCCTGTCAAAGACCTTTGTCTGCTCTTGCCTCGCTCAGGTTTAACAACTCAAATTCTTTGTCATTTGTCATCGCACTCGAAATACTTTTGATATTTTATATTTACCTTGCTGTATCTGGCTTTAGTGTAAACTAAAACGTAACTACGGAGCTAAGCTGAGGCAGAGATGTGTGCGATTGCTGCTCCCATGCTTCCCTATGTGTTATCTATATGCTTGTGCTGCTTCTGAGTGTGGTTCTATTTTAAAGATTGCACTTGACATTCCCAGAAATCCTCATAGCATCAACACAGGTCCTTATGGATTGTTATTGATTTCCAGCCTCATTCCCTAACAGCACTCGAGAGACTTGATGGATTGCTAATCTACGAGTTGAGATGTGCTTTGGCCATGAACCACTTCTGGATCTGGGCCTAGTTTCTCTCTCTTATGGCAACAACTGAGGACACCCAACAAATAATAAATGAATAAAAAGAAGTGGAGCAACATATCACAGAAACGAGACCACAGCTCATCGAGAACTTGTCAAAGATTAATAGTTTCCTCTTTGCTGCCTACTGTAGCAACGGAATGCTCTAAAAAAAAAGAAAGAATTTAATTTAAATGTCTGGGCACTTAGCCATTATTTTCAACTTGTTAGCTTTCGTTTAGTGTTTGCTCGGGGCCGCAGTGCTGATCATTTTGTGAGAAATATGACAGATGGGCTGTTCATTACAATTACAACCGTATTAGCTCCGCTGGTTATAGTTTCTGCTATCTGCAACAAAAAGCCCACAGACTGCTTGGGAAAGGTAGTCAATCACCTAACTCAGGCTCATAATTTCATCACAACTGACTCACCCACTGTGGTTGAAACAATCATGACTTTTAAATGTGAAATAGTGGACTGTCCTCACTCACTGGAGTCTCTCAGTCCCAAGATAACAAAGAGATGTGTAATCAAACCCACTATCTCACCATTCACAGACAACCCCGCCAGGGGAGAAACGAGCCACTGTGTGAGACAATGAAGGCAATCACTTCAGCTGTCTCCTCCTGTGCACTGTGCCCACCTGTGTCCAGCAGGTCAAGTCAAGCGGGTGCTAATGTATTTAATGCCACCCCCCTCTGTGAGGACAGACCAGGAGGTGACTAATGGACCTTTGTTTGTCCGGCAGTAGGGTTAAAGTCCTTATGATAAACCTTTGCCTGATTTTTTTTCTCCGTTTCTCTAATTTAATTACAACTCCAGCCTGCAGAGGAGTGCGCACAATTCATGATAGAGATGAGACGCACTCTGTTCACCCACTTCTATATCTCCCTGCCCTTTTGGTGGCAAGCACTATCAGCTAGGTCGCATTTAAGCTTGATGTGCATGCTGAAACTACCATGATTGGGCAGTATAAGCAGTCAAATTTGGGACAACAAACAGATGAACACTGCTTTGTTCCAGTGAGTCTTTTCTGGGTCAAGATGCTCAGAAACATCTAAACGGTCTTGTGGGCATATTAAAACGCCATGAAAAAGCAACTGTGGTGAATGACGGTATTCGTTGTCAAAATATTACACTTTACTCTGTGTCAGCCTTTATGACGTGAATTAGGTGTATTGGGGAGTCAACAGTGAGAGAAAATGAATGGTGTCTGGGTAAAGGGATCAGTGAGATAGATTGCTAGGCAGCAGAGCTGAAAGAGCGAGCTCTAATCTAAAAACATGGGCGCCATCCAAAAACTAGGAGCGAACTCCATTTGTAATGTGGTGAAACTCTTGTCTGTTGGAGCTTGTGAAAAATATATGACTGCTCTTTTCATTTTACATTCTCCCTTCATGCTGAAGTCAATGATAGCCTCGGGCAAACGAGGGCGCTCTGAGCAGTGCACTCTGAGAGAAAACCAATGCGGCTTTCTCTCATCTCACGTCTTTATGCTGACATATCTATATTTCCACTTTGGCAGAAAATGCGGAGGAAAACAATTATATCCGAGTGAGTTAGCATCATGAGCTTGCTAAGCTTTATAAAAGTCAGGGTGGATACAAGTGCAATTAGAGAAGTTTCTTCGTCTCTGCAGGGAAAAACATTAAACACAATCCTGATAAGTTATTGAATTCAAAGTATCTATTTCCCCAATACGCTGGAGTCATAGCTCAATCAAGCAGGCTAAATAGTTTTGATGCAAATTCATTATCAGAATCGTTTGACTTGAAAATTTAATTCAAGTTTTTTCCGACCACGATGATTCTTTCATTTCAACTGTTTCCCTTGGAACTATTCTGCTGTACCACAAAGCAGAGTCAACTTTTACTGATCGTTTCTGTCTGATGGTTTTTACCTCGTTGATGAAGTCTCCAATGTCTCCAGGATGTGGTGCTGCAGACCTCATGGGATACTGTGGCTCAGGGTGGAGGGGTCTCTCGTCTAGACGACGGATTCCCACTGGCTTGATGGCATCAGGCTCTATCGTGTCTGGTTGCTGGAGCTGACTCAGGTCATAATCCTGGGGAACGTGGAGACAGATGGGACTTAGGAGAGTCGCGTGACAAGACCCCAAATGGAGTGTGATTATTTAAATAGGTAAACACATCCAGTAAAGTGCTGTGAAGATGAATAAAAGTTTAACTTTAGGGGTAGGGAAGATTCCAAAGTTAAATGGAGCGAGGAGAGCTACGGGAACACAAGGAAGCTTTAATCTTTGTGTCTGTGAAGCACAAACCCAGGGACAACATGACGAATAAAAAGAGAGAGCACTGGAGGGGGTGCAAGCTAAGGACAACATCATACGCTGCAAAGTGTCTGTACTTGTGCTGTGAGCTGCAGGAAGGATGTGCAAGTGACTATTTTGCTCTAATCAATGCCCAGACACGGGATGGTGGATATACATAAGCCATTGCTAATCCTATTAACATTACCAAGGCAACCTGAATGGCTTGCAGTTTGTGCAAAGTCATGGGGAGGCAAAGAAGTGGAGAAAGAGTGAAGAGGAAAAATCCGTTAGGGGAGGGAGAAAAACTGTGGTAAAGAGCAGTGCGGCAGTTAAATGACTGAATAGTATAGAGACGTTGGCCGATATGATAGAGATAATAACATTTAAGAATCGGAGTGTGTGTCTAACAAGTGTGCATGATGGATTGTCTCTCTTTAAGAGATTTTCTGTGATCCATCCATCTCATATACCCCCTTTGAAATTACCTTTGCTCAGTCACATATGTATCTTCCCACAAAAACAGTCCAAGGAAATGAAAACAAAAGATGCTGCAATGTATAAATATTCATTGGAATGCATAGGCCCCTACGATTACAGTATACACAAACAAAAACATTAACACTGAACAGTGTTAATCTGACACTGAAGTGATCTCAATTGTTGCTTAAAGCATGTGGAGTATTTTGTCTTAATGTTAAAAACACATACTGACTGATGATTTGATTTAGTAGTGAGTAACCACAAAAAAGCTTAAGGTTAGCTGTAGAGGAACAACTATCATCACATTCTTGGAACTTGAACTGCACACAGCTGTCATGCAACTGCGGGATGTCTGCTCAATGTAAAAGAATACATAACGAACAGAAGTGCAATCTTTCCCAGATCACCATCTGAAATGTCTGACTTTGATCTGCACTCTTACACCCATTTAATCTGTTATGATTGAATGGTGTTGGGAGTGGTTAACCATTCCTATTAACCGCTTATCTTAATGTCGTAACTTGTAATACTCAATAACTGTTTTTCGATGAGCATCTGTTGGCACTGACAACACAGAATTAGTTATATCAAGCACATCGACTTCATTGTGGGCACAATTGAGTTTTTTTGACCAAATACAAAGAAGAACAATGTGACTGCTAATCAATTTATTTGTTTGATTTACAGCAAACAGATATTGACAGAATAAATTGAAGTTGAAATTGATCAATTTTCGACCAAAACAGAAATCTTTCCTTTTCAAGGTTCCAATGTATATTGTGAATATAAAGCTCCTATGTAATCTCAACCCATTGTGATCCAGGTACTTATACTACAATAGCAGCAAGAAATAGAAAATCATTAAAAATACTTTTTCCCCCCATCTGAATGAACTCTTATTATATTGTCACCTCAAGTGATTGTATGCAAAACTGAAGGCTGTAACAGAGTCCAGCTGTGCTGCTTCACTAAAGCCTTATTCTCATCTGAATTAGCAATCGGACCATTTATGAGCCAAACAAAGCAGACAAGTTCAGTAAAATACCAGCAGCTTTTAGGATCTAGCTTATACGCACTGGCCGGGTGAAATGGCAGCTCTCAGGAATCATGGGAGACTTAACATCACTTTTTCTAATGGGACCAGGTTAATCATTTAGGACAGTCACATCCATTCAATTTTAGCCGATGATGGTCAAACACATTAGAATGATTGAACTTTTCTTTTTTTAAATACTCTCAGTTATATGCAAGAGTACAAACATTTTTGTAATTTGACTATAAGGAAAGAAGAATTGCAAAATTAGCTATTGAGATTAAATCTAATCTATAACTTTATTATATGTTATAATGGTCTATATGCATAAGACTGTAATCATTTTTCTAAATTAAGCCAAGTAATCTCAACCATATCATGTAATTGATAGCAGCCAATCATCTCAGTAGTGAGATATAATGAATAAGCAAGACTGCTGACAAGACAAGACTCACAAGCCTCTGGGCATGGAGCACTTTACACAAACCAGTGGGTTATCTAATTGCAAGACGTAAAGAAAGAATCATTCAGTTCAAATATTCTGAATTTACGTTAATTTACCATTATTTTTGCAATGGCCAAAGAGCTGTTCAGCTGTCTGCCTTTGATGAAATGAGGCCTTCACAAACCTAGACGATGACAGCAGCAGCTAAAATCATATGAGAGCACCCAATGGTCTGACACTTCAATTTCCTCCCCAGCATGAGATAGGAAGAACAGAGGTGGGTATTACAAAGATCACGTCGCTGGGAAAGCCAGGTCCATTTTTTACCCAACACTGACTCCACACACAATTCCGCAGAGAAGAACATTTTCTCCTCTCGCCGCGTCTTTCTTCAGCCAATTCAAAATAGAAACTTGTTTTCCTACAATAAATCGCTGCTCCTGCTCAGCTGCCTTTGCAGGGTGTTATATCATGTGACAGTTTGGTTTTGAACAGGTCCTGATCCTCGGGTTTGTGCATTTTATGTGTTAGACTGCGGATGTTAATACACAAATAGATTATCTTCCTCCTGCTTAATCACTGCCAGATGTGTAATGGTTTTCCAGTCATGTTGTTACCTTACACAGGGCTTCATTATTGCACTACAGCAGATGTCTATCTCTAAATGACATCAGCTCACCAATTACAAGTCTCTGACGCTAATTTGCCATTGCATTGGGTCAGACTGGGCTCTCCCACGCATTTCTAATACACCCTAGCCACAAACACAATTCATCCACCAGCAAGAAAATAGCCCATTCTGTATATTACTGCTTTTTATTAAATTATTCTGCTGTGCTAATAAGGGTTTTATAGGACAATTGAATTGTGCATGTGCCCGATTAGTGCATGAGGATACAGAGATGGGACATTATTGATGCCTGTGGCACTGCATTCCTATTGTTTGTATGTGGATTACGTTTGTGAAGTGGGAGAAATTCCAGTTGAGGAAGCATTTTCAATACTTCCAGAACCAAATGGATCAAAATGCGCTTGCATTATTGATTCTTTCTTTCGATTTCCAGCCTCCCTTGAGGAAAAAGAGAACTAACCATAAAAACTGTCTTAATCGTCAAAGCGAGTGACTGAGTGGTATATCTTAAAGAGACAATGTGCTGGAGTTATACTACAAAGAAGCTCTGTAAATCTATGTATGCTTGGTTAGACTTTAAATATGATGCATTATTGGTGAAATAACATGGTCTCTCTGGGTACTGCATTACATTTTATCTCTATTGTTTGAGAGGGAAAAAAAATGATTTGATTAAAATACAATTTTTTTTTTCCATTATTGTAAATATGTGAACCTAAATCACAAAGAGATTCATCATAAAACATGTATCTAATAAATTAGCCCACTTAACACTCAAAATCCTGATAGTGTGAGTTTCATCAGTTTTACTTTTAACATTGCCAGGCCGAGTAAGTAAACGCCCCCATTACCATCAGTTCCCCAGCCAAAGACTTTTACATCATAACAGGAGCTTAAAACTAATTAAAGAGAACATAAAGATCAGTACAAAGACAGATTTTCTTTCCTTACTTTGGGGGGTGATTGTACTCACAACTGCTCATAAGATAAGACAATATCTGATGATGTAAACATGAATATCAATACTTTAGAATAAAACGTGAACAGGGCATTCACCACATCATTCTTACCTGGTCCTCCTCTCCTCCACCTTCCTCATCATACTTGAGGATGTTGTCCCTCACATCATCTTCAGGGTCAATAAGAAGCTGTTTGGCCTGACGCTCTTTATCACGACGCTTCATCCACACCACAAACATCAGGACCAGAACTGATTGACAGACCAAGAAAGATCTCGTATTACAGAAAATAATAACTTGCAGATTTTCATTTAAATATAATCGGATTCAATGTTTTGGAGCTTGAATGTGGGCCCAATCAAGGCTATCTTTTTGGTAATCCTACACTAATCTAGTGATATCTCGGATAGCTGTCTTTATAATCCCTGTGTTCACTCGTGTGATGTTCTGTTTGAGAGACAAAAACCGAGACACTCACTGAGGAGGATGATGATGCACAGGAGGATGGATATGATGGCACCTGTGCCCAGGCCAGCTGCCATGATGTGTTGCTGATCAGTGCAATCTCCATTGATGTCGCACTGACACACTTTAATCCGCAAGTAGGAGGTATTGGACATGGGCAGGTTGCCTGAGTCTGTGATTATAATGGGAATCTCATAGATTCCACTTTCAAGGTAGCCGATCCTCAGACTCACCTGAGCATAGTCACCTGACAAAAGGGAAAGGAAAATGAGTACAAGAAGCCTATGATGGCTTTTAGAGATAAAACAATAAACTTATTTTAATTGAATTGTTATTTTTGTATTTATCAGTCTTTTACATGGGATTAAATCATCACTTGTAGTCGTTTGTGTTAATGGATGTATAGATATCATGATTAGACTGCTATTACCGCAAATGTGCAGCATGAATTTATACCTGGAAATTGCATCAGCCAATCTAATCCAAAACATGGTTAGGATTTGGCTTTAAAGCTTAAAAATCTTCTGAATACCTTTTGATAATGCTGCTTAGACTAAATTCCCAGCTGTGATAATCCAAATGCCATTATCCTATTAAGATTTATTCACCGCATTTCAACTCACATTCTCAAATAGCAAACACACAACAAACGAGTTCTTACACTTGTGGTTTTATTTAAAATTAGCATGAAGAATTAATGACTGTTGGTAAAGATTAATAGATTACCATTTTGTCTGTTTTAGCTTTGACACCTCTGTGGTGTTCTGTTTAAACACCCATGTCAAAAACGTTTCTCAGACTGATCGCAGTCTTAAAGCTGCCAAGCACTGGGGACATGGTTTTAAATTCAAAGGTTTTTAATTAATCGTCATGTTACTGGTAAAAGACAAAAATGTATTTTTCGGCTTCCGGGTAACAAACTTAAACTTTTGCAAGCAGAGACCAAAAAGCTGATTCATCATCTCTGTCATGATATCTCAGCAACTGCAAATTCAAGATTAGTTTAATCTCATTAGGTTTTGACTCGGGACAAATGGCCCTATATGAACTGAACTAGTGTTTATTACTGTGAAATTGTGTTCTGTATCTCACCACTGATTCTTGTAATGGTCCAGTTTCTCTTGACGTCAGTGGGCTTATTGGCTAACTCAAAGGCAAATGGTCCAGCATTTGGGTTCAGGTCCCCATCAAGAGCTGTGATGTTGATGGCATTTGGCTCTGGCTTTTGACATATCTCTACCTCCTGGGGGAACACCTTGGGTGCGTTGTCGTTGATATCCAGCAAGAAGATTTGGAGAGTGCCTGTGCCACTTGCCGGTGGCACACCTGGATGGATCATAAAGTGACATACACACACTCAGCATATACATATCTAAGAGAAAATGGATTTCTGTAAATTTGCATCTGGAAAGAAATATATGCAACTGAAATGCCATCCCTCTTTCAACAATCACTGCCCAGTTGACAGTGAAAAGTGAATTATGGAGTTTATTCTTTGGCTCCCTAAATAGCTATTTACTCTTGTGGTAGTCCAATGCAAACTGCATATTGATCCACATATTCAATTTCAAGTGAGGAGGTAGAAAGAGACTCAAATATCAGAACATTTGAGTTGTGTGTATGCTTCTGAAGAATGTCTTCCTGATGAAGGACACGGGGTGGGAATACTAAAGCAGACAAAAAGAGACCACTGTCATTCCTTTCAGGCTCCTCTATGTATTCACTCAGCTAAGAGGCTTTTTTAACATTCAGGCCACGCTCATAGGAGCTAGTCATCCAATCCTGACCGATTAATGCTGAGAAACCTCATTATTGGTCGAGTTTTTAAGCCTCTTGGCCTAAGCTATGCCCCATAGAACAGGGGTAAACCTGAACAGAGGTAAATCCCACCAGAGCAGAGAGAAGGTAAAAACTTCCACATGCTCGATGGTTCTGGGACTGTGTGCACATTAACCTTCATCGAAGGCAGTCAGCATTCCAGACACACTGAGTGCCAGGTACATGGTCGCCCTTCAAGCTTAGAGGACATTGTTGTGGCTATAAATGAGGTAGATATTTCAGCAGATATAACAAAAATGTAACCGAGTTCAGAAAGAACATATAAAAAAGGTCCAAAAGAGGTAGGGGATCTTTGAGCTGGACGACAGACATTTTAAGGTTTCTTTTTTGTTTTACAAAGAAAACACTTCCTGCCTCTGAACATTTTTAAAATAATGTCCTAAAGCATATATTGTGCAACAGTCTGGCTAAAACACCTAGACCATGTAATCAGGGCATCACAGATGCTCAATAAGCTATTTTTCACCCTGCGGTAACATCTGAATGCTTACATACCGCTGTCAGTGGCCAGGAATGTAGCATTATATAAACTGTTCTTCACATAAGGAGACTCTCGGTCCAAAATGGCAATCGTTGTGATCCGACCAGTGTGGGGATCAATCCTTAGCCAGTTGGCTGGATCTGTGAGTTTGGAATATCTGATTTAAATAGGAAAAAAGAGGTTAATACAGAAGATTCACAACAAAGACATTCTATATTTTCAATTTATACTTTAGCTGCAACTTTATTGCAATAATACTGTTAAAAAAATATAAGTTATGTGGAACTTTGGCTTTACTTAATGCAAAAGTACTTAATTTATCATCACAGAGGATTTATTCTGTATTTGAGAGCAACCTCACAGAGTACACCGACGAGGATTCTTTTTAATGAGTGCTTAAAATTCATTTGTAGGACAAACAGTGGAATTAAAAAGCTAGATTTAATTCTCCTCCATGTAAACAGTTTTCTGATTATAAAAAAGCAGATGAAACACATGTGCGGGCAGTCTGTTATATATATACTGTATATATATATACACACACACACCTATGTGTGTGTGTCTGTGTATGAACAGTAAAAATTGGAATTGAGAAAACTGTCAAAACTATCGTACTGAGGAAATTAAGATTTTAATCAGATTTAAATATAGCCGCAGTCATTTAATTGTGCAGCAGAACAGCTGCTGCACTTAATTTAATGGGAAGTGGGGCAACAGAATACATTTTTCTGTGAACTTCAGTTTTTCTTTTCAATGGGCAACATACTTGATGGTTTGTTGCATGAAACGATCAGGATCCTGTGCAGTGAAGGTGGTCAGAGTTGAATCGGATGCCACTCCCTCCTCCAGTTTAATAAGTTTGGGGTTGGGCTCAAAGTAGGGGCTTTCATTGACATCTATCACTTTGATGGAGACAGTGGCAGTGGACTGTCTAGGAGAGTGGATGCCTCTGGCCAGGGGAACCTCGTTCCTTGCCTCCACTGTCAGCACATACGTCCTACTGATTTCATAGTCTATCGGCTGGAAAGCAGTAAGAACATACATGGTGAGTCACGCATGAAATCAATTAAATTTCATTTTTTGGGTTGTGTGACACTGATCAGAGAGAAACTCAAAAGAACTCAAATATTTTCATCTTCTTCTTCTTTTTCGAAAATTGCTTTTCCACAGCAGGATGTGATAAAGAGTCTGAATCCTTTTGTGGTCACCTCAAGGATACACAACAGTGCTGGTGTAAGAGTTGCGCAAGCATTTTCTTTCATTTGAAAAGCGACTTGAATTTAAGAAAACACTGTGTTGTCAATTTAAATGTATAGACATCGCGCACAGGATGTCTGCAAACAAAAGAGCCCCTATTAGAGACAATACATCTGCTCAGCAGACGAATGTGCAGGAAACTTTGTGTTCCAGGGCTCCAGCTAACACAAAACACTTCAAGGGGGAGACATGACACACAAAAACCCACATAATAACTTAACAACTAGATACATTAAGCATCAGCGTAGGATTAGGGAGGCCTTACCTTGACAACTGTTACCAGACCCTCATTAGTGGCTGGATCAGTGGGCACTGAGAACCTGCCGGTGGGGTCACCCCCTGTGATTTTGTAGACGGCGTTCCACGCTGGTGTGTTTGGCTGATCCTTGTCAGTCACTGTGAGGTTGGCCACGATAACATTCACGCGGTTCTCATGCACCTCGCCGAAAAACTGCATGAATAAACCATGAATGTTCAGATGAGCGAGTTGTTAGCTTTACTGCACCTGCAGCAAGAAATTCACCAAGTCCCGCCTCACACAGCACAGCAGGACCAATCTTGGGTAAATAGACATCTAAGGCAACTTATCAAGTCGTCATGGTCATCTCATTCCCTCTGCTCCCCTGATAGCATAACAGTAGCATTACAAATTTCAGTGATTCACGAGCCCAGTAAGTGCCTCTTATACTCAGGCACACATCCCCATAGTTGCATGCGTCAACATTTGGAGGGGGATATAACGCTTCATACGAGGATGGAGAGTTGAATATCTTGAATGACTTTAGAAATACAAAGCAAGCAGAAACGGGTAAGTGAGTAGAGCTGGTGTCAAAGTGTGAATATTTATATATATACACATCCAAACTGGGGTAAGATAGTGGCTCTTGCGGTGCTGTTGTGATGCGAGAACTATTGCGTTGACATTTTAGATTTCAAACTGTTTCTTACCATTTCTGAAGTAAACTCTGGTGGATTGTCATTAATGTCTGTGACTCTGATGATAGCAGTAGCTGTGTTTGAGAGACCATACATTTGGTTGCCCTCCATGTCAGTGGCCTGGATGATCAATGTATACTGAGGCACTTTCTGGGAGACAAAAAAAGGGACAAATGAGACAACAATAAATACAGTAAATTCCATATAAATCCTTAAAAGGATGCTCTAGTGCAACAGAATTCATTCCAAGGCTTTTGGTTTCAATTACGTTTGACCTTGTGAACGCCAACAGTGGGATGGTACCACATTGTATGAGGGAAAGTACATGTTTCAGCCAAAAAACAACCATCTGAGCTGTCTTGCCTCTCATTTCAATGATAAATAGTCTGTTCATCCACACAAACTGATTTAATTCACATGGTTTTATGGGAGCCTTTGTGTGCTTTTGTGAAATTCACACCTTTACAATAAACAGTCATTAAGCAGAAAAAACTATTCACATTAAAAAACACTCAGGTGATGGACCAGTTGCTAGGTAATGAGAGTGTGGAAAATTACTTTCATGGTGGCAACTGGCGGACATAACTATGGCCCCAGGGTGAAAGTGATTGAGCAGCCAGCTCAGCCAGATTGCCCTCTCTGGGATTGAACCAACTAGCTTCAGCCGTATATGTCATTTTATTTTATTTTTTTAACAGCCATATAATTCCAAACAAACAGATGAGTGGTACAGTTATGGTACAGAAGACAAAAAAAGGCTTTCTTTTTTTTTTTTTACAGGCGAGGAAAGAAAAAGTAAGAATCGGCTAAAATTAACATTTAGCTGCTCACTGATGCAAGTTGCCTCCTTGTAAGAGTAAATAAGTGTGAAACAGCCAAGTCCACTTCTACTTCTCATTTGGTTGGTAATAAGCTAAATTTACTTTGGCTCATTAGCCCGCAGACTGTCTGAATATTGGAGACGATACTCAAGCTGTCATAATTTTAACAAGTTGTGGTCTTCTTATGTAAATGTGAACAATTCTGTGATCTACTGCTAGTAGCTAAGACAAGAAGATACATAATCCCATGGATCGCCTTGTTAATGAAAGTGAGAAAAAACAGCAGATGCAATGTACAAAAATGTGACCTTGAAGATGACAAAAAATAGATTAAGGGTTAATACCTCCCTGTCCAGGCCTGCTGCCACGGTAATGATTCCTCCAGTTTTGTTGTTAATGGTGAACATATTGGAGCTGGGGCTCTCAGGGTTCTGAGATAATATCTTGTAACGTAGCATACCATTTTCTGTTTTGGGGTCATCCTTGTCGACGGATGTTACCGTCATAACAAAAGTTCCTTTGGGACAGAAAAAAGGAAACATAATGTCAACATCAAACATAGTGGGATTTACATCTTTATCATTTAGGTTTGTTGTTCTTGACCTTAAAACTAAAGTGCTGCTTTACATCTGTAGACATAATGTTAACGGTTAGGTTTTCGCAGGAATCTCATCAGAGCTTCTTGATCTGTTAACATTATGGAAACAGGTGGAACTGACACAGGCTGCAGATGAAAAAAACTGTGTGTGGAGCTAACCTGGCTTGGAACCCTCAGGAACAGTGCCATTCCAGATCTGATGGGTGAACTCAGGCCTGTTGTCATTCATGTCGATCACGTTGATCACAATATCAATAGGGTTTTCAACCTGGTTGCCATTCAGGTCTACTGCATGTGCTCTTAGCTGGAGGAAAGCACAAACACATCTGGGTTGTCAAACTGTTCATGTGACGGATACTTTCAACTGTGAAACAATATGTTGGCACGAACCACTTAGTCACTTTTATGCTCATGTGATATCTAAGCCATAAGATCTTTACTAGCACCTTTTAAAAAGTAAGAAAAGAACTGAAAAAGTAAACAGAAGGACCTGCATTTTGATAAATGGAACTGATTGAAATTAATGATTTGTTTGTTATAGTTTATTTATTTGTATTTTTTTTTACAAAGAACACGTTTTTTCAGCCACTACTTTAACATGTACCAGAAACATTTTTTTTATCCTAGCCACAGAATACACAGCAACAGAAATATTGCCTCTGCGATTTTCGAAAAATGCCTTTTGAATAAGACATTTTGAAAAAATTCACATTTACAAATTTGATCATAATCATATTAATTCTAGTTTTAAACCTCAGGCTAACTTTTGTTTTATGAATTAAGTTATGTTTACTGCATCTGCTTGCATCTGTTTTTCTGATGTATATAAAATGCTCTCCATGCATTTTCAGTGGAGTAGTGGAGCTAAAATGCAAAAGCAGATCAATGAATAGCAAATATATTACTTTTGTCAGCTTTTAATATACAATTTGAATAAACACAATAAAATCACTATGGCTCAGCTTAAAGTCCACCCGTCTGACCATTTTCACAAAATGGAAATAGCATTTAGGAATAAAGTGTCTTTGAAGCTGAAGTTTACGATAATCTGTCCAACCGTTCAGTTAAAATCCTTTAAATTCTCAGACGGATAAGTCAGATTTCTTGGGTGACTACAGCTTCAGGTCTTAGCTGTCTATTTAGACTACACATGAACCTTGAGCGCATGCCAACTTGCAGTAATGTAAAGGACACATTTTTTACCAATACTGAAATGTCAAACAGTCATTTTAAAAAACTTTTTCATCTGACTCACATGGAAGCTGTGGATGTTCTCTCGGTCGAGGGGCTTGTTGACATACAGCTCTCCTGAAATTGGATCGATGATGAAGATTCCTGTGGGAGGCTGGTCAGCACCAGGGCCGGTTACACTGTATCTTAGAGACCGGTTTTTGTCATGATCTGACCGGATCTGCGGACACAAAGATTTGTTAATGGTGGCATCAAAAACATTTCTCAGCATATCTGTCCTCAAATGTTTTGGCTGAAATAAAAGAAAAGAAAAAAAACATCTAAAAACATATGACCTTTTATGAATAATTATTGGTTATTAAGACCCTTGGTCTTAAGACAGACCATCTTCCTCTTCAAGCTGTTTACTTCTCAAGTCTAAGAACATCCTTTCAAATATAGTCAAATCAAAAAATCAAATCTAATATGGCAAATAGTGCATGTAGCAATATGTGAGTAAGTTTAATGTGCAGAATAGATCTTCTCAACTGTCCCAAGAGCTACTCCGTCAGCCACCCACACTTCGCTCTGAACACAGAATTGTTGCCAAGAGATTGGGCTGAGCCCGTCCTTGAGCCATGAAAACCGAGCTATGGCACCCAAGCAGTTAAATGAGGAACCATTATGTTGGTGAGCATTTCAGATTTTTCACTGCATAAAATAAAATGTCAGGTTTTGCTGTTAAAAACTGACCCCTGAACTAAAATGATTCATTTAGCTGAAATAAGGAGCACAGAACTTGAGCAAAACGCTGTCATTTCAGGCATTTCATTGAAGAAATCAGTTTCTTGCCAGTAGCTTTCTGATCTAGAGCTCAGAGTGTTGTGAAAGTTCAAATATCTGGCAAAAAGTGGGAGGCAGGCGTCTTGTGTGCATGTATGTGACTGAGTCAAATAAATTACCTGGACGAGCTGTTGAGGGAATGCTCCTCGTGAGTTCTCTGGGACATTGATTGGGGGGATGACCCAGTCTCTCTTCATGCGTTTCAGCTGGCTGTCGGCGTTTCGTGATGGAAACACTATTTCCTTTGAATCCTTGGGCATGACTGGAGGGCCAGCAACTTCCTGCACCTGACAAAGGGAAATGATTTAGTGATCACACCTATGCAGTAAAGTACGAGTACAGATATTTTCAAAGACCCAAGAGGCATAGCTGCCAGGGGGGCTGTGCTGAACTGCTCGCTGGATTGCCACACAGAAATATCTCAACATTTTCACATGTCTACACCAAATTTCTGATGACTGCAATAATCAACTGATTTAATTTCTAACACAGCCATCACATTTGGGGCCCTGAACAACCACTAGAAGCCACGTGTGATATGCGCATTCATTGAGATGTAGATACATTTCCAAATCTTTACTAAATTCATCGTGCTCTGATATTTGCAAATCGCTTGATGTGTTCAGGAGGCTCATCAGCACGTTATTGACACCTAAATATCTGCATGGCTGCAGTATGGTAGTGTGCTGTAAGCACATTAGCATACAAACATACGAACACACCTGTGTGAATGCAAACCTGACCTTACTTCAAAGAGTGATACATCAGACTGATCAATGACCCTTAAGCAAAAGGTTGTTAGCAAAGGAATCTATTGTTAGGATGAAAGAACAGGCTGCCATTTTCAAATGTTATTTAATATCTATTGTAAATGTCTCTTCAAACAACCCCTTCTGTTCCAACTTTCTTTGTAGCCCAAAATACACACAGTGCACGTGTGAAGGTGTGCCTCAGAATTGCTCAGTACTGCGGCAGCCACACACCTCCAGCACTGGTTTGCTTTAAATGGCAGACTTCTTCTTATGTCCTGATAAAACACACCCACGCAGATAGACCAGCTTCCATAATGGATCTGCCATCCTCCCTCAGCTATAATGAATGAGATTTGAAACAAAGGAGGATGGTACCTGAAAGCCAGACACTAAACACGCAGATGGCTCAAATTGCCTATGCTGCTCCAGAGACTGAGGAGACTGAAGCACTGCCAGAGAAAGTTAAAATAACCTTGAACAAAACAAGGCAGGAAGGAAAACAGACCGAAAACAATATGTTAAATCTGCCATTGTCAATAAATAACAGCCAAAGTTCTTTCTAGTCTTTTCAACAATCTTTGTCAGTTTTGTCTGTAGGTATCTGAACGTAGACAGCTTGTCTGGCAGCCACAGCCTACAAAATGACACAAATTGTCTTATGCAAACACAGAAATTAATTACCACTTCTTCACCTTATAGCATCGCCCATATCCCTCACCCCTCCTCCTCTAACATCTGGGGAGCTGTCGCAGAGCATCCACTAATCATGTTTGAAATCCGATTATACCGCTTTCACACATTGGAAATGCAGAGAGGCATGTGGACAGATAGTGAAGGAGCATGCCTCAGAAATATCTATTACCCTATTAAAATGGCTGCGAGTGAGACCAGTAATTATTTGCAACTTGCGTCTAGAATGATGAATAGCTCGGTAGGTTCGTTCATCCCAACACAAATCCATCTCTGGTACGCTGGAGGTCTGTACCCATCCACGCTGGGAAAGCACTCTCCATCTTCAGACTAGAAGTCTACTTCAGAGTCCCGGAGAGTGCTGGCCTGAGTGATGGCCTGGGTGTTTGTAAGAGTTTTGGAAGCATTACGTGTGTATATTTGCCCTTTTTGTAAAAATCCAGTATTTCAAATCCCGACATGTTTGTTCCAGTGAAACTGCAATACAGCTGAAGTTTTAATGGAGATGAAGATAGGGAGTGAAGAGGTATGCGCTCATGTTAATGAGGATATTGTTTGGTTGTCATTGATTAAAATGTTTCCCAAGGCTGGTGCATCAATGGTGCTATTAAAAAATACAATCACTGATGTGATTAAGAGATGTGAGGTGATTCATGACCATAATTGTGCTGGGGGAGAAGATAACTGCTCATGACCTCATAAACAAGCACGATGCAGAAAAGTAAATCTCTGAATATATTCTGAACAAATCCAGCAACTCTGAACAGATTTAGACCAAAGCTGACTTGATCACTTGCACAAGTCTCTCTCTTACTTAAAATGTATACATTTATTTATCTTTGACCAACTCACAACATTGACTAATGGCATCATTAAAATCGCATATACCTGCAGTATTTCCGATAGTAAATTACCGGCAGATGCTAATGTTTGTTCTGAAAATTCATGAAATTAGTCCCCCCAAGAAGAAGTTGAATTTCAGCTGTGCAGACAACTGCATCTGCATCACTGACACAAAACTGTCAGAAAAACTCTGACTCAACATCCATGTAATACATGGTGCCCCTTGTCTACCGCACTGCATATTTAAAGAACAGCAATGGAAATGGGGAAAAAATATCATTTTAAAAAAAACAATCAGGGCTACCGAATCTTGGGGTATTATCAAGACACCAGTAGGGTGAAGATTCAATAATTATTAACAGATGCGCATAAAGGGTCACTTTTCACCTGACGGAAACAGCTGGAAATACCATGGGTGGATTTAAATATTTGTTGCTCCAGTCAGTTAAGCACGAAATGATCCACAATTTTAAACTGAGTTGAAACTTCAGTAAAAGCACAGCTTTAAAAACTTAGTTTTTATGTCCTGGCAAAAAAAAAAACAGCCAGACATGACATATTAAAACGTTTTTCTTTTTTCCCCTTATTTTTTACCGACCCCCTGATTCCTGATTCCCAGCCGGCTGTAATGTTAACATGCGAGCACATGGTCATTCTAACTAATAGCAGATGACTGCGCAACACATCCAGTGGAACAGTTTGAGTGGCACTGTGCAGCTCAGACAGATGCTTCCCATCTTCCAAGACTCTGAAATAAGCGTTTCCTCTTTTGGATGATAAGGCTATAACCTCGGAGGGCTCAAATTTATTGGAAGCTGTTCTGCATCTGCTCTTGCGATTCACAGGCCATGTTGAGTGTATGTTTGTGCTCCTTGTAAACTGACATATTAAGTTTTAATTTGCAAGCATCCATCCATTCTCATGGAACACCTGCTACAACTTAGTGAAGCAGTCGTCTGTGAATCTACAGTGAGACTAATAAGTACAGGTTATTTGAACGGAAGGGCAGAAATGATCATCCAACGTTTCAGTGGCAGTGACAGCAGCATGACAATTGGCAAACAAGTCAAAATGTTGTGGTGTGGTTATTCACCTGTGAGGGAGACGTCAGCCTGACTTTGGTCACCCATTGCTGCTGAGAGCTGGTGTCACTGGCCTTGATCTGCAGAGGTGATGCGGGAAGCGTGGTGCCTCGCAGAGCACGGGCAGCGTAAACTACTCCGTCAGCCTCTATCCGAAAGTCAGATGGATTACTGCATTCGAACCGCACCAGACCACCTTGACCACAGCTGACAAACCCCACTGCAAGAGAAAGAAAGACATTCGAGCTCAAAATGATTGAAAAAAACAAAAACAACCAGAAGTACAGGCAAAGGAAGTGGAGGACAGGCAGCCAGACAGAAGGTCCACAAAGGTTTTTCAGATTCTCCTCCTCGCTCATACATTATTCACTTCAAGTAGTGCCCCAAAGGCGTAGCTCAAAACAGGAGCAGTGGAGGAGAAAGATGGAGGGGGAACAAACTTAAGACACAAGGGAGCAAGCTTTGTGAGGGCTATTAAAGAAAATAGATACACAATACATTCAAAATCTTGTGTATAAATTAAACCAACCATCACACTTTGCAATATCAGGCTTAAGACAAAAAACATGGAGATGATATTCAAACAAGTGCCTTTCTGCGAGTTCTAGTCTGATTTCCATCTAGAGCCATTTCCCACTAGCTTTATCCCCTGTGAGAAATGTGGATACCTCCTGTGGAGGACTATTGTCCCAAACTCCTTGATAGACAGATGTGAGTGTGATGTTTATTTCATAAGCAACAGCACAAAGAAATCCAAAAACTCAAGAGTACGCATTCAGACACAGCAGACAGGTGACTCAGGGGGGCTGAAGTCCCACAGGTGCCTCTATGGCAGTGGTACAACATAAGTTCATGTTACAACTGAGTGACAATACAGTCCTGCATGTGCGCCTCCAGCTTGGACACACATACACAATAACCACACACATACACTAACTCGGTAACCCACCAAGAGCTTTACTATGTGATTCTTTTGAGCAGAAATCCCCCTTTGTGTTTACCGGATATAAATATCACAATTTTGCTGTATATCCTGGGTATGGCGGTTCAGCTGAAGCTGCTATGAATTATTAAAGCAGATGTGGAATTACTTAAAAATAGCCTTAAAGGTGGGTGCCTAATCCTCCTTTGTGCTACAACCCTGGGGACCCACTGATGTCTACAGAGTATCAAGTTCCTGTAGGCTCAGGGCAAAAATGCAGTAGACCAGCTTGGGGTCTAAAGAAAACCACAAGTACACTAGCTCCTTCGTGTATTAGATCTCCGAGATTAGAGAGGTGAATTTAAAACATTTCTTACAGATGTTTTCAGTTTGAGGCCCTCAAGCTGAAAACATCCCCCGTGAATGCCTGTTTCAGGGAGTGTACCTTCCTTTTAGAACAAAAATAATGTTAACATCAAAATCTGGCAAAGAAAGAAAATGTGTGTATGTACAGACAGACAGGGGCTTATTTTTAACGGTGACAGGTTGAACATAAGTGAAAGCAAAAGGAAAATTAACAAAATGATTAGGTGGCCTGAGGAGAGTTTGAGTTCAATGGTAATACATTCATCATTGTGAATTATAATATAACCTTGTTCTACTTTGTCAGAACCCATAGTTTAACAACCCATCTGCAGGGAACTGGTCTCCAATCAGAAACAGACTTAATGTCAAAGCAAGGCATCAAGACTGCAAACCTGTTTTTTTTTGTTTTGTTTTTTAAACATTGCTATTAACCAATTGTTACTTGATGAATACTCAATTTGATAGAGACAAAAGTTTGAACTAAAGAGACAGAAGTTGGCATTTTTCTTCGAAAAACTGAAAGGACTTTATGTTTACCTTCTCTTTCCCGGCCTCCTTTGTCCAATTACCCTTGACCAATTAGTTTTTTTTCCTTTTTGAACTTGGCAAGACTGACTTCAGATGGATGACTCTGAAGGTTTTGCTTTAAAGCTAGGTGCCTGTAAACTCAAAGCCTTCAGGCAATCACCAGCCATCTCCTGTCAGGAGCAGATACTAAGACAGAGGTGGAATACAGAGTAAGAGACTGTCAAAATAACTCACAACGCTGCAGAGGAGAGTCCATAGATAAGAAGCTTTTCAAAGTTCAAGGTTTGGTCTGTGCGGTCTCACAAATATCTGACCGTTGTGCTCAAATGTAAAGGACTTCCTGAGTCTATTCGGCAAATCCAGACAAAGCTGAGACAATTTGTTGTTTAACAAGTAAAAAGAAACATTAATCATTTTGATGACTCCGCAATAAACCAACCTTTTTCAGGAAAAAAGGTAGTTTAGTTTTGTCTTTCTTTCAACTAAACTATATAAGATACGCATCCATGTTTCAAATGTCTTGAAGACTTAAATTTTTTTATAGAATTTCCTCACAGGTTATCTTAACACGAACCCTCTCCTCTCATGGTGAGCTCCAACTTTCATTAACGTTTCCTGAAATTGTGCTATCGGAACTCTTATGAGAAGCTCCCCAGCAAACAGGCCCCACATAAATCCAAAAACAAACTCCCTGCAGGCACAGTCATTTAAAAAAAATAATCAATGGGAAAGTCTGACGTGCATCAATTCATTTCTCATACCAGCTCTTGGTTTTACAAAGTTAGAAATATGCATTCTGAGACAGCTGCAACTTATCTATATCTCTCATGGCTTCCCCAGAGGCAGAGAACGACAAGAAATCTTGGTTGCCACACCCCATCTCCCAGGTGGACATGGGCACCATGATATGGGCCTGAATTGGACAGAAATGCCGATGCAGCACAGAGGGACTGGGGGTTGGGGTTAAAAAAAAGAGGGAGCTTGAGGGAAACGAGCACGTCAGCAGAAAGGCCTGTCCAACTAATGCCCTGCACCGGGGCCCAAAATTACCTCCGATTCAATGATCCTATTCACAAGCCTGGATGCAACCCCCCCTGCTCACTGGACAACACAAAACCCCCTATAACCTTTCCATAGTGAAAGAGTGCCTCTCTATTGTCTGCTCATCACGTGATGACTCTAACTCAGACAGACACAAATAGTTGAAGAGAGAGAAAGGAGAGTCAGAGAAACACATTTCAGTTTAAACTGTGGACTCCTTAACTCTGCAGAGGCAAAATCTTTATCTTTAATGTCTATCTTTCTAATACACAAGAGAGGAAGCTGACTAAAGAAACTTTATTGTTTTGTTAATGTCACTGAAGAGTCTCGCGTGAGATCATCCCAACACCATCCCTCATTTTGGTGAGGTCACCGACAGTCAAGAAATACTCAGCATGGACATTTCATCAGTAGATAAATACTTACACAAATATCCCATTTCCCCTCCGCCCCGCACTGAAATCTGCCAAATGGTTCAACACCCCTGACAAAATGCATTATTCACAAATGAATGTGGCCAGGTTTAGTACAGTTGCCTGCACTTGGCAGTGAGACAATGCAATATGAGGCAAAGGCTCCCACTGAATGTGCTGTGTGAGACATTCATGCCAGCACCACTGTTTATAAGATCCTGTTAAGCCTCACTGGAGCTCGCACTCTGGTACCGCAATTCGAATTGCTGTGATATGAAATTCTAATCCAGTCCAATAACTGGGAGAACACGTTGAATTAAAGACAGTCATCTCCAACTGTGCACAGACTTTAGAGCACAAAAACAAAAATATCCCTCACAGCAAATTTTGTAATTGTCCAATTATTACATAAATTGCTAAAAGCACAATGCACTAATGGAACACAAAGTAAGATTGCTGCTTGCTATGCGTAATTACTCATGCATATGTTCTATTTCAGCATAGCGTTTTCCTTTTTTAAGCGATATCATTATGAAAGCTTTTTTTTTTAACAGCTCAGAACTGGTAAAACAAACAAAGACCACTGAGTAAGCTACCACATCTTAATCTTTTTCATTACAGCCATTCAAATAAATACTTTACATTGTAGAATATTATCTAAGTACGCATTTAAATGATAACAGTTTAGTTGCTTACTGATGCTGTGTATTGAAAAAACACTATTCAGTTTTTGTTAAAAAATACACGGGTCACTTAACACACTTGCAACCTACTTCAAAAAACCTTTATAAATGGATGAAATAAAGCTGTATTTCTTTTTTCCAAAAATAGGATATTCTTCAGAGAATCTAAATATTTTGTAGCTCAAGCTTAGATCTGGGAATGATGACACTTCTTTTTGCCAGACTAAGCCCTTGAAGGCATATTACAAATGCACTGCACTTCAAACACATATCATTCCATGCATTTATAGCTGGCTTTAAAATATGTAAGGGAATTACATGAAAAAAACATGCAGTATTTCTACCCAGTTAAGCATCTCCAACAATTAAGCAAACTGAAGAGGATATCTGGATCGCTTCTTTAGCTCGCTTGCAATGACCAAAGATGTACCAGTCGGGTTTCTTCTTTAAAATGTTGGCTCAATCGGAAATTTGAAGAGACTCTCAAAAATGCATGGATACTACCTTCCCTTATCACAAACAAACACATTAGTAGACACAGAGGAACATAAGCACCATAAGCATCTGAACAGCTAAATCCTTTCACACATGCTCAGTCACAAACACAGATTTCTAAGCTCCCCTGCTACATCTAACTGTCCCTAAGGAAACAGAAAATAATCTTAATTTGTTTCCATGTATGTTTTTCTTGCTTTTATTTTTTTACAGTCTGGTTTTTTCAATGACATTTGCACATTTGTTCTCCCAGGATAATAGATACCATCCAACAACAACAGCATTCTGAAGTCTTCACTTAAACTAGGAATCGCCTTGTGTTTTCTTTATGAAAATGTAACCTTCTCCCAAGTTGTGCGTGTTACTGATGTTCTATGAAGTCCACCTAAGCCTTCTCCCGTGGCTGACCCCGACAATATCTATGATTGTTACACTGAGCTAGATTTATTTTAAAATTAAACCATTGTCTGTGCTCTTTCTGAACCGGCCTCAGTTCTTGGTGTGTCCCTCCTGTTCCTGTTGTAAAACAGGGTTCTCCAAAATTAAAAAAAAACACATGGTAGTTCCAGTATTTGGCATTTGAAAATTAGCAATCTCCCTGTGTTGGTAATGAATGGGAAGAGCTGGGGAACATTACAATTATTTTCAGGCTTTGTTGGGCAAATTAAATGATTGTGTTTTCCAGTGTGCTGACAGTGGAGCATTGTGTGGATTAACGTGCGACTGGAGCCAGGAATTGATAAGGCTAAGCTACATCCTTCTGCAGTTATCAGCACATAGCTACCAGGAATTTGTTGTGTGAGTTATTGAGACAAGAAGCTTGTTAGGCTGCTTAAGAGGGGCATTAAACTGACCACACTAGCAAGATGCCACGCTGCTTTTTCAGAATGCCTACGGTTAAAGCCGTTATCATTCATGCTAAAAATGTGTAAACGCTTGTCCAGTGCTGTTAATTTATTCTCCTTCTACGCAAAAAAAAAACAATTTTGAAGGGGTGATAAGATTTTTAAAATAGTAACTAAGTTCCGCAAACTGGTGGGTTAATGACTGTGATACTAACAGTCTACTACATCTGAAGCTACCTGCTGCATTACAGAAGCTCACAGCTGACCCTCAATGATAATTCATCCTCTCATTAAAAGGTCACATGTCTAATTAATATAACTCACCATATAACTGCAAAACATTAAGGCATTTGGAGTGAGAAAAGGGTTCACATTAACATGACTTTAAAAAAAGAAATGAAAACAATAAGCTATGTAAGGTGTTCACATTCATCAGTTTAAATGTGTCTGAAAGACAGGGGTAATTTTTTTTGCTGGTCATACAGTGATACAATAGGCATTTTAGGAAAAGCTCCATTGCACTGTGCATCTATCCCTGTAACTGTGCTGCTGCAGTGCTATCTCAGGCATTTTCTGTTTACAGGAAGTTAACTCATCCTTGAAGTTCTAGGTCATTGAGTTGTGACAGTAAATATCAAACATCCGGGGCTGGTTGCTTTCAATCCTTTAAATCCGTGATTAAAACTGGACTCTTAAACAAAAGCAAATTATTAAGCTGCGTCCAATTTGAAGTCGTGGACCTTCTATCACATCCGTTTTTATCATACCGGTGTTCCAAAGGCTATTTGTGGCAGACCAGTCTAAATGCAGTACATACATTTCTTCGAAAGGAAGTAAGATGGATATTACACTGCTCCCTTTTTATTTGGAAGGCAACGTTAAAAAGAGAAAATATAAAAAGGAAAGCAGTCAACTGCTACTTTAACTAATCATCATGAGCCCCTAGCGCTGTGGTTTCAAGGCGAACTGATGTTTTCTGAAGAGGCTGATCACGAGGGCCAGGCATTAAACTGCCTCAGTGCAACCTGTAATGTGACATCATTAGGTCCTTTGATCTCAAAAGCACAGACTCAAAGCTAGTTAGTTTTTCCCCTTGATCATTTATGTCAAAATACCATCATACAAATCAAAGAGACAGAAAAGGAGGCAGTGACCAGAGATGACATAACTTCTGCTTTCACGAGGTCTCGCGAAACTTTTCAGTCAGAACAATACAGCCCCTGCTGCTACTGACGTGAGACTGAGAGAGGAAGTGGAATGCCTGGAGCTACACCAGTCTTTGTCGAACTGTGCTGCTGTGCAGGCTGCGCTATCAATTTAAAAAAGTTTGGTAGGGCTTTTGAACATTTTCAACATTTGAAATAAAATGTCAAACGATATCTATATTTGAACATGATAGGGTCTAGTCAAAGCTTAATGCTGAATGACTAATCGGCTCAAGGATAAAATGCAGAAAGTGAATACCAAAGTGAATAACTACAGAACCGATGCCGATGTCTCTGATTAATACTTTAATTTCCAAGAACCCAGACGAACCAGGATCTCTCAGATTTCCAGCTTTCAAAAACTGTCCAAAAACATGTCGGTTCACTGCAGATTCCGAACCAATCCTCTAAATGTGTGCGAGTGGAAAGGGTTGTTTGTCTCTACACTGCTCCTGTGACAGACGATGACCTGCCCTGGGTGGAAAAGGAAGGATGCACCGAGGTCAAACGGCTGGAAAGATAAATGGATGGTCACATTCTGGTTAATTGTGCGTCACTTGTGAATGTTTGAGTTTTATAGAACTGTTTGTTTTCTAATCTATGCTATAGAAATAAATTGAAAGCATTTTAACTTATAAGTTGAGTTTTTATTTGTGTTTTATTCTTTTGAGTGAGAAGAGTTTTTGTGTTTCTGCAAAATCGTGGCTCTCTTTGTGTCTTTAGATAAACTTGGAGAGTTGACTGCCTCTGCGTGTATATTTAGGCAAAAAGTGAGTTTCCCCTGAAATTTTAAAACATGGGTTTTTTTCTGCCCTGTAGGTTAAAAAAAGATGCCCTATTTAACTTGACACTGTTCCCTTTTTTAATTCTCGCATGTCAAAGGGAAAACATGATACCTAGCTTCTGCATCCAGATGAACATTTTAAAAAATGGAAAAATAAAAAGCAAAATAACGGCAGCACTGCTGGTTATAACAGGAATGGCCACTGTTTAGCCAGCAGGATCAGAGGCATTTTCAGTGGTGGATCAACAGTGATCCTCCAATCCGCCTCTCTAACTTTTCCTCCTGACATGAGGCGCAATGAAGGTGCATCGGTACTGGTTTCAATAAAGGCAGATGTGAAACAGGCAAAGAAAGTCTAAAGCCTAGATGCTATTACTAATAGTTTAGACACAGACAGACTGAATATAGAAACAAGATTAGAATATTAAACTTAGTAAGAAACACGTTTTAATAAAAACCATTCTGAAATAGTTAAAGGACCTTTACAAGCAGACGGCCTGTCACACACTTAATTAAAACCTAGATCTGCACTGGACGAAGGTCTGTGGAAGAAATCCTTCAGAAGACGAAGTTATTTCCCGGGAGATTGACCACAGAGGAAGCCATTTCTATGTTATCGGTTTTGATACGATTAGCCTGTTGTTTATTAGAATGTGATTAAATTCTAACAAATTGCCTAACCTCTTGTGTCAGTACTTGATATGGAGTTTATTTAAGGCTAAACGAAAGCAGGTCCAACTACCGTAAATAAAAACCACAATGTATGACGGCGGGGTTGTGGGGAGAGGGGTGTTAGAAGGCCCTGTCTTCAAAGTAACACACCCCATGCACATGTCACTGTGTTCAGACACCTTTAAGCTTTCATTACATCGTGGTCAATGAGCCACATCAATTACGAGCTGAAGCAAACACAATAACGGTGACATCGTGTGGTACTTGAGGCAGTGTTATTCAAGTCTTCTTCCCTCCGCTTATTTTCCAATCACTGTCATGCGTTTAAACATCCATGGAATTAAGATGGGTAAGGTGAGTAAAAATATACCCCTTACTGAGGTCATGAACGCAGACTTGAGCTAAAAAATGTTTATTTCTACTGTAAAGTG
This sequence comes from Menidia menidia, assembly GCA_907169785.1. Lineage (NCBI taxonomy): Eukaryota > Metazoa > Chordata > Actinopteri > Atheriniformes > Atherinopsidae > Menidia > Menidia menidia. The sequence continues at coordinate 7,957,653 of CAJRST010007779.1, read as the reverse complement.
TCATTTTAATGTGGATTGCTTTTCTTTTTCCTCCAGCACCAACCGGCCATTAAGGGAAGTACATTTTTTGGCACTCGACATTTCTTTTATATTTCCAACCTTCAGGCTCCCCAACTGCATTGCTGGTTCCAATTCCTTTTAGTTTTGTCTGAATGCCTTTAGTCTGTGCTCGACTGATAGCTCCCCAGTGCACCTCTTTTTAAAGGCCTTGACAAAATTTAAATAAAACTTTACTTGTGTTGCAACAAAGGGTTGGATCTAACTGGTTTAAACTCAAACAAGGCAGGAGACAGACCTCGCAAAATATGATTAATATGCGTTTATGCTAATTCAACTATAACCGTATTCTTAAACAGTAATGACACAATATTAATAGACAAGACAGTGATTGCTAATGAAAAAGGTATGATGTATCCTCTCTACCTTTATAGGAAATTAAACCTGTGCCTGCTTTGCATAGCTTTGATGTCAATCAAACCCATATGCAAATTACCAGCTCAGGTAAAGACAGACACAGTCCACTGCATCCAATTACAAACCTCACTACATATGAAAGCAAGCCCATTTTGTTCCCTTTTCGCCACTCCTGTTTAATGTGACTGAATATAATCAAACATATACATATGAACATTCTCGCTTTATCCTTCAACATCCCCAAAACAGAAATTCCTTGTGTAGGGGGGCCTCAGTTGAATGAATATGCAAAAGGTATGAAACTAATTCAACTACATTATAACATGAAATTAAAAACAATGTTGGTCAAAGATCAATCCTCAGGCACAGTCATAAGTTCATACTGATTTTTAAGAAGACGGGGGGAAAAAATGTCATGGAATTTTCTGCCTTTCACTTAGGAGTAGTCCGAGCAGGAGGAGAAACAGAGAGAAGGCATGTAAATTGTACTTGGCTGAAGAACAAAAGCAGCAAACAAAGGGGAGATGTGGCTGACAGCCTAGAAAGAAGACTTATATTGTGAGATTACTGCTGCATTCTGTCCCCCTCGAAGGAAAGAAATAAGATTTCTTACGGGTTTCACACATTTTGTCCATATAAAACTGTATTATTGCACACTAAGATATTGTTGTTTTGTAAATGCAACATTTTCTGAATGCAGAAAAAAAAGATTATCATTTAAAATGTTAAAGTGTTTTGTCAAAAAGCTTATAAAAGGGATTTTAATGATGCTTTTCTCAAACTAAAAGTAAATGGGTCATTATGTGGGCAGACCAAAGCTAATATTGGCAACCATTATCATTTAAAATGGAGTCAGTATGCCATACATACTCGAAATATTTCTAGAATCCCTTCACACAAGCAAAAAACAAAAACAGCAACATATGGATCTCTGGGTTACTGGGTTTAAGAACAAGACAAAATCCAAATGGGAGGGGGATCCATCATCAAAATAACAACAGTAAAAGACAGAAGTTTTATTGAAGAGATTAGGGCAACAGCCTGTTCAGACTGTGTACATTTGCCACTGCACATTTAAACCAACACATGTCAAACTCGGCTTGAAACGCAATTATCCAATGCTTAAAGAAAAAGATGAAAAATTCACAGAGGAAGGATTAAAGATAAGTCCAATGTCACACTCAAAAGCTTTCACATCAGCACAGACACAGCTTTTCAGAAACATGACAGCTTGTCATGTGCTGCTCCAGTCAAGAAAGCAAACAGAGAAAAATACAAGCATTTGTATATACAAACACTGTCTTAGTGTGTCAAGTGAGCTGAGCATTCCTCTTTGTAGCATAGCGGTTCCAGGAAATATCAAGCGACAACGGAGTTGTACCTTGCTTCTAACTCACTTCAACCTGTTTGACCCTCCTCCACATGTAGTTTGTGCTCAAACAGATCAGCTAAGTGGAATCAAAAGGAGGATGAGAGAGTTCATTCTTTGGAGGGCTGCTAGAAAAACATCCATTTGCAAAGCAATTCATGTCTATCTTAAGGCTTTATAATAATTGAAAAGTGATTTTTGATTGCAGCCAGTGGTATATACATGCAGCCACAGACTCAGTTATTAGTCTGAGAGTTTTCCAAACATTACGTGTAAAACCCTGCGTGGTTAAATCAGACATAGTAAAAACACTCGCCCACAGCCACATTAGACGTATGTTTCAAGTCAGATCATTCCATTTCTATGCATGTTTTTTTAAGCAGTTATGGAAGTTAGTGAATACAACCCAACTCAATAGAGTTACATACTTTATAAGTATGCATCAGTAAAAAAAAATCAGCTGCATGGAAGCCAGAAGAAAACACTCCGACAAACTTTTTTTAGTTTTTTTAAAAGCCATCTCTGGATCACATTATTCAATGTCAGTTATTATGAACAAAGATGCTTTTTAATAATTCAACTATGAAAACTATTAATGGACCTTCTGTAAGCAAAACCTATGTCAGGTGCAGGAAATAAAAGCTGATATTTTAAATTCTGGCCCACTAACAGTTGTTCAAAGCATCTGAGACATCAGGTGTCGTCAGTTATTCTTGGCATCGGTCCAGGACAAAAAGTGTCTGTTCTCACATGCGTTATCCGTGTTGTTGAGGTTTATCATGTGTGGAGCTGGGACGTGCAGTGACTTTATGAGAGGAGAGATTTCCTCCTTCCATGTAATCAGCTGGGCTGAGTATGTTAAGAGTGGGATCTGTGCAGCTGTGCTTTATTCCAGACACAATGACTCCCAGATTAAGGAAACTGGGGGGGAGGGAGGAAGGGAATAAACGATCACAGGGCAAGAGGAAGGAGGGGACTCAGGACACATCTGTCCTCAGTTTGTTTGCAGCTATACCACCAAACCACAAGCAGCCCATGTACAAATCTGTCCCTGCTTGGAAAAGGCCGCCTGCAGAAATGTTTCCAGACCACGACTTTTTAACAGGAGGACTCGTGGGAATACTCTGTCGCCTGTCAGCGATAGCAATGCTTATCAGGGTCAGGATAATACTGACAGCAGTGGCACAAACAAACAGGTGGCACAAACATATGAGTCAGGGAAGAGGGCCTCTCCGTCTGCTGTGTCGTCGGCAGGTATTCATTAAAAACGCTGCTTCTGCTGCTTAAGCGATCTGAATGAAACTTGCACTTATATGGAATCAATGCGTAGAGATTTTCCTTAAATTGTTACAAAGGTACCTGGATCACACACATCTGAGTTTATTTTAGTCGAGATTTTCTACTGCTGCTTTTTAATATACTTATTGTGAAGGCGATTTTTAAAGTTCCGATATGCACGTGTTTAAGTTGATTTTAATGTTGACAACTGGGGAAGACATGGCTGTAGGGGGAAGGACTGAGGGTTGGGAGAACGTTCATGTCAGATCATTGTGCTTCAGTGAATCCTTTCAGTCAAACAAATACAAAGATTCAGTGTTATGCAAACAGAGAAAAGATTCACCAGGAAGACATCCTGCTGCCACTGAAGCTTATTCGAAAGCTTTTTTTATCCCCTTTAGAACAGCTTATGCATAGGGAGTGATTAAACAACAAACCACGGTGCAGCGCCATAATCCGACAACCAATTCTTGATGCATCTCTTGCTTTTGTTCCCCTATTTATTCGTACCAAGAGACAAGTTAATTCTTACCTCTATTCAGCGTGACTTTCACAGTAACATGGCGTGCAAAGAGACTCTTTTTACACAGATGGAAAGAATTTCCTTTTTTACAGTTTAGTTCGCAACAAGGAAACAACAGATTTGAAGAATTCTTACAATGTTCTTTGTGGGCACTAATCAGCTTTTTCTTATAACTGGTGAAAGGCCAAAGTTGGATCAAATTGGCCGGCAGGCACATGGTTCAGGAAGGATTCAGTACCACTGTTTGTTGGAAATATTTGTGAGGATTAAATAGTTTCAGGTGGGCTCCTATTTTCTTTAAAACCTCTCTGCTTGGCCTGCAGGTATAAGAATAGCAACTTTTAAGACTGAAATTGATCCCATTTTCTAAAGCGCATGAACTGACCTACAGGAGTGATGGGGTCTGCATCTTATGGCCAGTGAATGGTTTTATTACTGAGACTGCTTCTCATTTGGGGCTTTTCTCTTCACTTATCCACATTCCTGTGATTCACTGGAGTGGGCAGAAGAATTAAGTTTTTTTTCCTCTCTTTTTTTCCACTGGCTTAATCTTATTACTTTCATTGGCTGATAAAACTCTGTGCTAACAGTAAGCTTATTATTTATTGTTCTGAACAAAGTGTGTCTGCACCAGGTGTATGACCATGCTCAGATGAATGTAGGGATTCAGACCACCCGACCAGAGGTGATAATAACCTCTTTTTATGTTGTTCATATCTTCTGTGGTCAGCGTATAGCACAGCTGCTTATGAGCAAATACCACCTTCCCTGGTACTTTATTTTCCTCTCGGACCACACAGAACAGATCTGGCAATATAAGTGGACACTCAAGATGAACAACCTCGTATCTAATATTATATGAATTCAATAACATGTGTCTATTGCACTGCATGGTTGTTGATGAGAGCAGTAAAACAAACTTTAATATCCCAGTGTGTTAGAAGTGTTAATGATTAACACTTAGGGGAGTTATGCTGTAACTCACTTTTGCTGATCACATCAGTGACAGTGTAGACTGCAATCCTCATGTTTGTGTTATCCATGACTGTCCGAAGTATGAAAAAACTCCCATGAAAAACATCCCGCTATCACTTTTGCTATTCTTACCATCTCTGCAACATCAGAACAAAGGAGAAGAACAACACTGAATCCAACAACATGGTATTCAGTGTATTTTTTCTTTCAGAGGGGAGCATAGCCACTTTTTAAAATGTATTCATCAATCAGCATGTGATTTGTCATCTGATGGAAAGTAATTGGTTTGCAGAGGTAGGGCTTTTGGCAAGGCTGATGTGTGCAGCAGAATATGGCAACATGTCATGCTATGAGATCACAGACTGCCGACCAGCTGTGTCTGCTGATGCAGATGAGACCTTTCAAGTTCTTTCAACATATGGTTTGAATCGACTACATCAGAGTCACACTGAGTTTAAAAAATAAGCAAATGTCCCGCATATTTGCAAATGCTGGATCAATTATAAACCCTCACAATAAATCTTCAAAGGAACTTTAAAATGCAGCATTACTTACAAGTACTTACGCAAAGGACTAACTAAAAAATAAATAAAAAAAAAAACTTTGCTGCACCCTGAATTACAACTGTCACATAATTGTATAGTGTCTCTGTAACTGGCCGTTGAAAATCACACATTACACTGTCAGGATCTCAGCTAGGCACACATATCACAAAATACTTTGGTTAGGATTATACATGTTTGAATGTAATACAACTGCAGCCTCTGCTCATTTAGATTAGCATGGAAAATAATTGTGTGTATCCGTGGCTAAAAAAAAACAAAACAATAGCTGTCAGTCATGTTCAGCTTCTACTTAAGTTGACTGGGTGCAAAGGCCATTTTTCCTGTGTAATGAATTAGTATGTATTAAAGCACATCTCTGCAATGTGCAAAACTCAACATAGGAGAAAAAACAGATGTAAAAAGACGATACCGAAGGGTAAAAGCCATTTAGTCCAGCTGTCTAACTTCTATTACTTTGGAGTCAAACAGGGTGCTGTTACAGTCATTAACAAGTACACAAAAGAACGGGGGTGGGGGGGGGGGGACAATTTCAGTCTTATTAAAGCAAGTGAAGAAAAATCTTAAAGGTTTCTGTGTCTTATGTAAGAAAATGTGACAAACCCATTAGACTTTCACCTCACAATTCTTTTCGAACAACATATCGAGCCTTATGAAAGTACAGGCAAGAACAGCTTTAGCTCTGACCTTGCATTACTTCCACATACCAAAATCAACACCATTTTTCCATACCGATTCAAATAAAAACTGTTAGTAACACATTGGTAATATGTAGTCTTTTATATTCACAATCAAGTTTTAGTGATGGGCAGATTATCATACTAAACATACCCGTAATTCCCCGTCTGCCAGTTAAATAACTCTACATTTTGCTAAATTGCTAACAAGTGTTCACTTCATACACAGCAGTTAAGTTGGTACCAATGAAGGGACCTCTGACAAAAGATAATCAGAACAAATCTCTGTCCATGCAATGTTTCTGCAAGTTCTGCAAGTATAGAAATGGTTTGCTGTTATACTAATATACAGTCTCGGAAAGGGTGTGTCCGGAAACACCAGCATTTGCCTTCATCTTGCATTACACATCCCCCCATCTTTTGTGCACAAGGACAATAACAGTGTTTGAGGAGGGGCACTGCATGGTTGGTGGGACAGATCTGGTTGCCTTCCCAACTACGGTTTTAACAGCACATAGATGAAGCTGTGTTGTATGAAAACAGGTTCACTCTCTATACGTGTCTGCACTTATTAAATGCCTCGGGACACTGAATGTGGAGAGGTAAACATAATAAAACTCAGAAGAGAGAATCTAAAAGAAAAATACCTACTTTAACATTTAAACACATCTCTGACTACAGTCTTTTTACTTTTGGTAGAAATCAAAACACACGTCCACTCGTACCCGTATCATTCTTCTATTTTGTGCACTCATTTACATGATGTGGGCGTAGAGGGGTCAAAAATCATCCACATCTCCAGTCCCTGCGAGTGCAATCTCACAATGGGCATGAGCTGAATTCTTGCAGCCTTGCGGCAAAGGGAAGAGTAGCTCCTCCCTCGGTGCTTCGTTCCTTCATCACTATTCCCGAATCTCCACAACATCCTGTTATACACAGAGGTTACCGTTTGAAAAAAAAAAATCTTACTGTCTGCACTGTAACCTGAAGCGGTCTTGCATATCAGTTTTTCACAGAGTAAGAAGAGATGTGAAAGAGAATAAAGGGAATAGAAAAGGACCCAAAAAAGCATTGTGAAACAAAGACAAAGAGGGGGTAAAAGCAGAATCCTGCCTGGAGCCGTTTTATTGTGTCCTCGTCCATGACGGAAACCGTGGGGCACTTTTCAGTTGTCACATTAAAAGAATCATCCGTTAGAAACAGAGCTCAGAGATGTCCCTACAGATTTGCAAAGCAGGGACACTTCTCTTTGTGCTGGCCAACACCCTTTAACCCACAAAGAGCACATAAGATTCATCTTTAATAGCATTCGGAGTATACCATCTAAATTACATCCCTAATTGGAGAGCAGAGTATACCTAAAGCATCAAATCCAATTCTCCCACTTCAAGGTTTGTTTGTTTTTTCCTTCTGGGAAGTGAGCCTCAAAAATAAAAAAAGGGCTGTTTGCTGGACATCTAATGATCAAGTATACAGGCGTCTGTCAAAATAACAGGACATGTCTTTAGGCTACTACAGCTGCATTGCTAGCAGATATTGTATTGCATTTTGTGCCTGGAGTTATGTGCAGGAAGGGATAACATGACAGCTGCTGCGACCCGGGACAGTGGGAAGACCTGGAAGCAAAAACATTTGCCTTTCTGCATCACTGGAATCCACATTAGGAGGTCATTGGCATTACTCAACCCTGCAGACTTGCCTTAGTGGCAGCTGTATGAGGGTTTTACAGCCCAAACACAAACAAGAGATAGGGTGTCAACAAAAGGGTGCCTCCACATATAGCACAACACACTTTGCCCAACTGCCAGACTGGAGTAAATTCAACTCCTAGCACAAGTATAGAATCACATTCGTGTAAAAAAAAGAGACAGAGGATTAGAATGAGAAATAAAGAGACGCCAGTGGAAGTATCCACATTTTGAATCACAAATCAAAAGGCATCATCACGATGATCATTATCCATCAGCAACAGTTAAAATGTTGCATGTTTTCCTTGCATATGTCGCACTCAGTCAAGTAATGGTCTTCTGCTGAAGTAGACCAATGGGAATTGAGATTTTAAGATCAATGTTACATTTGGAACACCAAACTGATGAGGAGGGGTGCCCAAGGCCAAGATTTGAAAGACATACAGACAGCTGGTGCTGTGAGGTATGACAGCAGAAACTTCATATGGAATTTAATTCCCCTTTTTATATGGCAGTGGAATTGTGGGCAAACTGTGGGTCTTCTCTGGTAAGAACATTAAAGGGATTTTTATGACTGCTAGCGTACAACAGGTCAGTTTAATGAGGGGCAATGTCTAGCCCATGCTCCTCCTCATTTAACTGCATGCTGCCTCAAAGCACACGTTGGACCCTCGGCCACATTAAGGACATCTGGCCCCTCCATCTACAAACATGGCCCTTAATGGGCAATTACAAAGTCCAGAGTCTGGGAATATGCTTCGATTTATACTTCCAATGTATCCAAACCTAGAATCGTCTGTCTATCAGAGCCACATTAGGTTATATGAGACAGGAGGCCCATCAGACCTAATAAGCCTTATCCCTCCAAAGAATGGCCATTAAATTGCTTCCTTCCATCCAAGCCTTTTTCCATCAGCCCACTGTGGTAAAAAAACAAATGGATGTCATTCTCAGTATTACAATTAAAGCTTAGAATAACATGAAACCACTCATTAAAGCTGTACTACACCTCAACTTGACGAAGAGCCTTAGAAAACTCAATTCTAACTTATTTATGAGACAGACATCCAATGTGTGTATTTTGTGTCACCTTTTCAAGGACAGATGCATATTAAGCCCCACTGCATGACTGCAAGATCTAAGCTTTCATCAAAAGAGGGCGAGATGGAGGCAGTTTGCACAGAGCCCTTTTCGTTGCTCCTGACAACCCATGGCTTTAGCCCTGTTGAACTCCCTTCATTTAAGTTCATCTCACTCTTCCTCCTCTTTTTTTGCAGTAGAGGGGGGCTCTTCTGCCTTTGTAAAGTCCCCTCCCCCTTTCATTACAAACACAACCACACTATCCATGTCAAATCCATTGGCGACAGCCTGAGGGACTCAATACGGAGCAAATAGATTCCCTGCTCTCTCTGTGCAAGTCAAAGGCAGGAATCGCAGAAAGCTTAAAACTAGAAAAATTCTCATTTTTACTCAAAAAAGTTTCCAGCAGTTTTCAGGTTGGAGTAAGAAGAAAGTGTTTGTACAAATTGATTATTCTGTGTAGTGCTTAAGCAAACAGGCCATTACATCAAAGGCAGTCAGAAAAATATGAGATACATCAGCTCATGGAGGAAAGAAATAAACTAAAAACTATATTAACTTGCTTTGGTATTTCTCTCGCAGTCTTTTTTCCCCTCAGTAATTAACTCCTGCCAACAGCCCTACACCCTCCTGTCTTGAGCTGCAGGTCTGAGAAGTGTGACCTGATAAAAGACACACTGCCAGTGCACTGCCTAACAGTCATTTCCCCACACTGATAGACTATTCTTTATTTAGCATAGCCTAAGGAGGCACGCTTAGCCTCGGTGCAGACCAACCCACACCAGGACCACCACTAAAAATAAACAAGACCACCAGGCTCAGCCCACTGGACACAAATTAACCACGGAATAGTAGCCATTTCCTGCCTGATAATGATAGCTCGTCTTAGAAGTGAACACAGACAGAAAACAGGAGTGCAGCATCACAGGTGAAAGCATGAATCACCACAAGACCGGCGCTTTTTCTCCTACTCTTCCCCCTTCTCACCCAATGGCCAGAACTCTCAAAGTGACAGTGAATACTAACAATACGAGCTAGTGTCTCCTGGGCCTCGGAACTGCAGGCACAGCGTAGAATTATAAATGAGCGACTTTGACAGAAAACACAGGTTTATAGAAAAAGGAGGGTGAGGGATGAGCACCAGAGAAGGCAATGAATTTAGAGAGTGAGGGAATTTTGATATGACAGGGGGTAGTTATTTGCTGGCAGAAGCAAGTCCTTTACCAACAAAGGGTCTTTCATATTTCCTGTGAACAGACACAGAGACTCCCATTAATCCCAAAGGGAGGGCTCATCTCTGGCTTCTCCTCCGCACATAAATTACTCTTCCTGTATCCTTTCCACCATTACCACACAGTGTTTACAGCATAAAGAGTTAAGAAATACAGGAATCGCCGAACATCTTTAATGTGTTAAGATATTCTCAAAACCGTTATGTCAGCACCAAGTCATAACACATGCGCCAACATTTGCTTTGCGCCAAACCACAGTCAACAGCTACCCTATTCTGCGTGTCAGTGTTTTGACTCTGTCTCTCCCTGTCTCGTTTCGGTTCGTCCTCCTCATAAGGGAGGAGTGAAAACACACAGTGCAGCTGTCGCAGTTTTCAGCAGATGAAAATCACTTTTACGAGCAGGGGGACGAGCCAATCCCCGCTTCTCCCACACAGAGCAGGGTTCAATAGTGGTGCAGGCCAGTCGGAGCGCACATGCTTCGACCCCTCGGAGGTCTGGTGGAAACAATGATTCTTAAAGCTCAGGAAAGCGAAGTCTCACCTATGAGGCGCGTTTAAGAATAGATTTGCAAGTCATAGGCTGTAAAAAGTTCAATTGAAAGTATTAATGTATTTCTATGCGTCCAGACCGTCTTATTTCAAACAGACATCAATCAATGCTGGTGCAATTGCATTATCTGAACACGGTGGAGAGACACCAATAAATAAAGCCCCAGGCTCATGATGGACGAGAGGCTCATCACAGCATTGTATGGCCATGCTGTTAGAATGCTCTTACAGTCATTAATGTCCAACACCTTCTGCAGAATAAACATATCCCACAACCCGTTTAACGCCTGCAGAGCCCTGTTTATAAGGTACTCAGGTTGTTAGCTGGTATACCATTATAAGCAGCAGCTGCCACACTCATTTCGTGACTGGTAGTTATAGGAATGGTACAAAAATGTGTCAGTCTCATAATGCTGTTGCTCTTGACCTTGGGCAACAGCTGAATATGGACTTATGGACTAAAATTGCTGTGCTTTAGTATGGGCCTCTAAATCCAATGCTGTTTCGAAAAAATAAATTTTGTTGTACCACTTTCTGAATCATCAAATATCTTCCACAGAAAAGCCACAGATTTCCTCGGCACATAAATATAAAATGTAGCATGCGTAGTGCGTAGCGCGTATTTTCCATTTAAATTCTTTTTACGTGTCTGAAAAAACCTCAAGATGCACAACTACAATATACTCTAACTGAGAAGACGTACATGACTATCTTGGCAGTCAAAATGAAATAAAGCTATTACACAGCCTAACAGCTCATGAATAAACATTCTCTTTCAATCAACTACCCAATCTTTCAGCAGATGTGCAACAGTACAATGCATGTCAGTTTTGCCAACTGCAGTCACTCTGCTCCAGACGAGCCTGGTAAAACGCAGAACAAAGACGCGTTTGTGTCTTTTGACCTTCACTCTCCTAGACAACACATTCTTGGTCGGACAGAGGAGAAACATTCAAACGGGTTCAACAAACTTGTTTTCCGCTATTTATCCAATAAGATCTCATTAAAAGCGAAGCTGTTTGTATGTTCTGGGCTGCCACAGCATCATTTTTTAGATTTTAAAATACCTCAGACTGGAGATTTTCATGTATAAACAAGTTAATGAAAATTATGTCTAAATCATTTTCATTAACTGATTTAGTCACACCCAACCAAAAAGGTATTGTTCTGTCCATGCAAAGCATTCGCTTTTTATCCGCTTGTCAAGTTTAGGATTCCAATGGATGCACTCAGTTAAAAGTCTAGCAAACAAGTTCAGCTTCGATGGATAAATGAACTGCACTTGCATATAGAACATTAAAGCACACATGATTTTTCTACACTGGTCCTTTTTGCATCATCGTCTGACTATCTTTGCTCCAAATAAATACAGAATTCTATAAGCTCCTCTAAATTATTACTACAGAGAGCATCAGAAGTACTCAGTAATTCTCTTTCTCTCTAAATGAGAGAATTACGAAACCTGCTTCCAATATCAGAGGTAAAAGTATTAAAAGGAAGAAATATACAATAGCAAAACTTCCCTTACACCAGACCAGATTGGTGAAGTTCCGCAATAAGTACAACACAGTTATGATACAAGTTCTCAGTTTTCATCTATTGCTCATTCCCACTGGAATGAGATTGTGGTCCTATGTACAAACAGTGCATCAGGCAGGAATGAGCTTCTCCAGGGTCAATAAAAATGGCTTTAGTTGCATGCCATAAGGGACTGGGTATGATTATGAACACAAGAAACCAAGCTGGAAAAATAACATCATAGTATGTTGATCCAATATAAATGCATGCCTCCCACTAGGATTTACAGGCCGCAAGCTCTGAGGGAGGACTGAGCTGAAATAACATGTGTTCAATCTTCTCTATCCACGGCTCTGCTTCACCATAGTCAACACGACATTCTTCACATTTATTCAACCACGATTCCGCCTGCTTGGCTTTCTACTATTGTCTTACAGCCACTAATATACGATTAAATCACAGTGACCAAAAGATTTTTGACGGAGATAAAGCGCCTTCGGAGAAACTTTAATGAGTGATTCTGAGTTTACAACGTTCTTCACTGCAACACTGGCTATGTCTAGGCCTGTAAGACAAATTACGTTTTAGTTTAGACGAGAGCAAGATACGAGTATTCGCAAAAAGGCTCTAAAGACTCCCTGGGGGTGGTGTGTTTGGTCGCAACCTTCAGCCATTTTTCCTGTTAAGAATGCTGTCATAATGAAATGCATCAGATCCTATGTACTGCCATATTTCATCCCAACACCTGTTTTGCTTTATTTTCCCAAAAGCTAACATTAAGAGCTACTTAAGGATCAAGCTTTTGCCAACCGTTTCTGTGTGGAGATATGTTTTCAGTACTAATGAACCTACAGTGATTTCAGATGGGTCCTCCTTTGCTCCGGTTAGGGTAACAATGTTCAAAATAATCATTCCACACTCAAGTCATTTGTCTGATTTTGGAAGGAATATGTATGTCCATACAAAAATAGTGACATCAGTTATGATCATATGCAGTTCCTACTCCAAACAAATAGATGCTCCTTCCTCCCTTCACAGCAACAATGGAAAAGTCCATGATGACTGAGACATCTGCATTTGCTTCCTGATTGAGTCTTATCCGACCATAAGAACACAATGGCATTAGCCTTGACTGGAAGTTGTTCATTCAATGAGGACAACAAGTCCAAGCTCTGCTATGCCAATGCCATTACATATGCTAGCAGGCATTTGAAATTTGGTATTTTATCATGCTGCTGCTGCTGCACTATTTTTTGCAAGCACACGCCTACTGTGTATGTTTTTACATGTTTGAATATTTTTTCAAAGTCAATGAAACACCCAACTTTAGAGATCACACTCAGAGATATAAAAAAAGAAAAATTAAACCAGTTTCTCTAATAAGTGTTGTGCTCCAAGAGTAAATTCTCCAAACGGTTTGCACATTACTGTTATCTCTCCCAGACGCATTCTAGGGGGAGCGATTAAGTTTAGCTCTGGCTATACAGTATGAGCAGTCAGGATGATGGTCTAACACTGATGAAAAGTAATTATTTAAATGAAAAAGCAAACGAGAGAGCAAAGTTGCCCTCTGGGTTTGATTCAAAGTCCAGCTCCTTAATAAGCACAATTCATTTTCCTCATGGGTCTGGCTCCCCTGTATCTCTAGTGACAGGCGTGAAAGGTCAATAACCTTGGCTCACAGCCCTCATATGGTTAGCATTGCCACAAATTAAGGGTTGAGACCATTACCCCGAACTCTTCAAGTCAGTCAAAGGAAGCTTACATTGAAAAAGGTCACAGTACTTGGATCACTTAGTAAAAGAGTAGGGAGCCAACACTGGACCTATAGGATAGACTGCTCTGTCAGTTGAAAAAAAAAAATCAAATCCAGGATCAAGGGAATTGTTTCTTGGTCTCCTAAAACCTCACATATGCAAGTGTTCTTAGTGTTAAAAAATACAAAAAAAGATATAAAGAAGACACTTTAAGATTTTAATCAATAAAATGCTCAATATTTACCAAACACCATTTCTCTTGGTGACATTGAATATTTGTGAAAAATAATAAACACGCTTAATTTTCCTGACTAATGCATCCCTGGAGTTTTCTTTAAAACAGCCTTGTAAAATTATTTTTTTATTAATTTAAACATATTCACTAAATCCTGATTCAGATTACATGAACTCTGGATAAGAAACGTAAGACAACAAGAAAATGACATTTAGGATGTTTAAAAGTATCAACTTGCCCTCATTTTTAATAATGTTTGGTGTGCCTTGAAAATGCTAAGTTGAAAGGTAAAAGTGTGTATTATGTTTTTTGCAATTGCAGGAGAAATTAGTAACCATTGGCATTGCTTTCTACAATGGATCTCAGACTGCTCCCCAAAAAATAAAAATCCTATGTAGGATTTCAGCATTATGTAAATGATTGTAAATACTAACTACAATCAATTACACTGAAATGTAATATCTATAAATGCACAACCCTGGTTAGATGTTATGCTGACTGGACCCACAACTCTGCTCTAGTTCCTGTCCTACTGCAGTGGAAAATCTACAGGAAATGAAGCTACAATTTGCTGCATGGCCTTTAATGGTTCAGTAAACATCGATAGAGGAAGAGATAAAATTTAAAAAAAATAAACTCGGACAACACTGACGACAAAGCGATATGTTGTTCGGTGCTATACAGCGCGTACTAAACTGGAAATTACAAATTGCTACAGGTCAGTTATAATATCCATGGCTATAGCAGATACCAGTGTCAGCAACGCCTGCGCACAGTCAATCACATAAGACAAGTAAAATAAAACCAACAATTTGTAGTGGTAACAAAAATCCATACTCCCAACCACCAACCTGTAGCTAAATTACAGCTTGTCCTTGCTGATACACTTCAGAGACCTTATAACATACACTATTTCAGTTTTCAGTTTTAAAAAATCATTTAAAAACCTGAACACAACACCTCCATTTCCCAACAGTACCCAATTAAGACACATCAATCACAATGTACAGAGTCAACAAAGCTCCCCCATTTTTAAAGTAGCTCGAGGAAGAGGGGGGTGGGGCAACAAGTAAGGAGGCGGTGGAGGTGATAAAGGGCTGGATAAAAAGTGGTGACATCATAAATGTTACTAGTTCCGCCCCAGAATGTCACCAGAGACCAGCGTCCAGAAAAGCGCTGCCGCACTGAAATTAAAGCCTGTGCCGGAACACAATAGTTGGCGAGACCAGCAGGAGATGGTCGTCTCCTCCCTGACAGGATATTGGCCTTCGTGAACAGAGTCACAGTATATGGGTCAATTAACATGCCCCCGCTTCAGATTTCTCTGTTGTTGTCCAGACTAAAAAAAAATGACACTGCAGGAGATCTGGACATGAACAATGAATGTCACTGGCATACAAAAAAAGCACAAGGATACTGCCCTCTTCATTTATTTTACATTTGCACAAACTACTTCACTAACATATTCATCTGATTAACAGCTTCCATGTCTGACGCCTCAAACAAAAAAAAAACACCTTTTAAATGTGGCCCATTCACAGCTCTGCAACACAGGTAATACAGTAGAATCGACATCCAGGCAGCAAGTAAATGCCAGCTTGTCTGGTAAAAAAAACAACACACACACAAAAAAAAAAAACAACCTGAAGCTTAATGTATTTCTCTATGAACAAAAGATTAAACCAGAGAGGGAGAGCGGTGGTGGAATGGGAGTGGCTCTCTTTCACGAGGCTGCCAATTTCGCATGCGAGGACAGGGCTCTCCATATTCTGCTAGCTTAACATGAAAAACACTGGCTCAGGTCAAACAGAAACTCTGGGCAGAAATCGAACAGCTACAGTGCAATACAAAACCTGAGAAACAGAACAAAGCACACTTACTATGTGGAGGCAGAATCTGTGAAAGAGAAGCGAAGCCGTTTAACAGTCCAAAAAGGCTGTTCCTCAGATAAAAATTGCACTGAAACCAGAAAATCATTCCCTGGAAAAGTAAACAATTCACTCAATAGTGCTGACGTATTGTCTTCTTGGTGCAAGCTGGCCTTTTCTTTTCCACACTGGATGTGGCATCACACTTGTGAAAAATACAGTCACCGTGTTACATGAAGGCATATGCAAAAAGTCAGGTCATACAGCTATTTATATACGGCCTCATTATATAGTGGGGTCATCTTATGTGGTTCCTGGGAGCTCTTGACATTAAATAAAACACATCGGAGCCGGTGTGCAAGACACAGCGCAGTCACTGAAAATGACTTCCGATCCTTTTCATGTCAGGACCAACTGCAAACAGGATGGAATTGATTTAGTGGAATGAATAAATCTGTTCTCCTTTGATGGTCTTTTAGATGAAAGCACACTCGTCAATTTCAAAATCTTAGCAGCAGGGCATCATAGACACAGGAACCCAGGTGGAGCTGAGGACCAAATAACCTAGAAATATCTAATTCATACACGACCACGCTAAGGAGCACTATGGTAAAATGTCTGTTTATTTTCTAAATGTGTTCAGTTAGCTTGGTTCATAATGGACAACTGAAATCAAATCCCCTCCCCCTACTCTGTGAAAAATAAATGGCAGCCTATATTTCAAACCACAGCTCAGAGAGCCTGGTCAGACTGGTGATTTTCAGTTATATCCTAAGTGTTGACAGAGGCAGCTGGTTGTGGACGTCCAGGCCATCCAGAGGTCTCTGGACTGAGAACACTAATTATATGCCAAGGACAAACGCTCCACACACACAGAGACACCTCAACTAGTGCCCAATGTCAGCTATGTATGATTAGGTGCCACTGGCAGAGGGCAGGGCCTGTGGCTGATAAGAGTGATATGAACACAAGTGATGAAAAGCTGTGAAGCTAATGTCTGCCCTTTACAAAACACTTTGATCAACGTTTAGGCATTTCATGAGTGGCCGTCTGCCTCTAAATATGGCTTGATCATTTTCAGACCGAGAAATCTGGAGCCTAAAATGGGTCTCATAAAAAAAAAAAATGTCCAATCTGGTCATACCCCTCCTCACACCGCATGCGCAACCCAGCAACAGAGGGATGCCTTAACTTATGATAACATTAACAATCAATACCTTTCTGATTAGGTCCTAGGACCAGATTGTAAATGCGATGCTCTGAAATTTCATCGCTGTTACTAGGACAGGATGTCTCTGTCTTCTAGTTATAATGTAGGCAACATGCAAAAGGTTATTTTCCAAATCCGCATACTGCCAAGATTCAATCTGTTGTCTCAATATGTGGTGGTTATCTAGGCCACGGCACACCAGAGAAAAAAGGGTAAAGTGACAGTGAGATGAAATCAAATTTATGCAAGCTGGTAACAAAGAGTAAAGGAAATTCAGCCCCACCCAGCCAGTGATGCCTTAGCTGGGAACTGGAGCACGGCCTTCATTACAACATATTGATCAGAGCAAACAAAGACCCTGCATTCATTGATCCACTTTCAGAAAAAAATGGGGGATGGGAGCAACAGACCACGCTTCCAAACAAACTTGTAGTAAAACTGCTGCCTAAGCTTAAAAAAAAGGGGGGGGGATTATCCCTTAAGTATGAACTCCAGTAAAAAAGAAAAAGAAATGACCCTTGGGTTGCTCATAAGGTCCCACAGTGAAAAAGGAAATATGCGAAACTTGCAGCAGCTGCAGGAGCTTCACGGTGTCTCGTGTTACTCAGAAAATTTTCCCCATGTCTGACATGGAGGTTTAAGTATCAATAGGTGTCATCCTAAAAAAGAATTGGAACTACATAAAAAAAACGTTTGTTTTTTTAAAATAAATATTTCTACATTAGCAAAATGACTGGCATGTTCCTTGTACACCACTAAAACAAATCCTTACATTTTCTAACCAGAGACAATCACATCTTTGGGTGTTTAGATTTTTAAAGTAGTCCCCCCTTTTTCCCCTAAAAGTGATGAATGGTCCACTCGGTAGGTCAGGATAACATAAGGTAGAAGAGCCACGCATTTGTGGCTTCCCTGGTGGTGTGTCAGGACCTCTGTGGCTGGTCTCTCATTCATCTATTGCACACCAGGAAACCCCCCAACTCAGCCCAGCTTCATTCCCAATTTAAGACTGGGGGAAAAGAGGTTGAGCGAGATGCCGAGCACTTGCCCCAGTTTACAAGAGAGGGTCGAACAGGGTCACGTCTCACCAAACGCTGGGGCCCCTTCGAACACACATGTGAGTGGACCCAGCTGTATTCACGACCGTCAGGTTCTCAACAGAGCGTAGAGAACCAGAAAGAAAAAAAAAACTGAAAATTGGGTTCAGTCACAGCAAAATTTGGAATTCCACAGATGATGTTATTCTTGTCAAAGTGTGAAATTTGGTGTGTTTAAAAGGTCTTCCTTAAACAAACACGGCGAAGAGATGCAATTACTCTTAATGATAGATTAACTGCAAAGTCCGAGATATATTTAGCCTGAAGGGCGCTTTCCCCGTTAATGTTAACACTGCTGACGGTGACACAATTTTTTTTCCAAACATACTATTTAACTGGTCAACTGGAAATCCCTTCCCCCAACTCATTGTCAGATGCGCCTCACTGAACCCTCTTGTCATCGTCATATCTAAGCTTCCCGAATCAATGCCAGAGCTGAACAAAAGCACAATTTTCTCTCTCGTACCAAGACCTAGCATAACTATGAGCAAAATAAGTAAAAGTCAAGGCTGAGGGGTGGGGGGAGGAAAAATGAAAAGCAGAATAGAAGGTAGGGCGTAGAGATGTGAATTAAGCTCAGTTAAGCTTTTGGGCTTTTCATTAACCCAGTTTTTGGGGAGGGAAACCTCTGCTGAATAATGCTCAGTCTGAGTCACTTTACTTCCTAGTTTTTTAAGGCTTCATCAAGAAAGAAAAATAAGAGGAAAAAAACAGTACAATGTGTGTCAGCTCTCCAAAGCCACCAGGATTCCATTAGACACCCAAGAGCATACCACCCACAGCTATAGTCTACCTGAAATTAAATGAGATCTAGTAAAACAAGTCGTGTCCTCCCCCCAAACTACTGCGTAAAATAAGAAACAAAAAGGCAAAAGCTTCTTTCATTCCTTTGGTGATTGGAAAATAAATAACTATGTTAGGACTTTTCCCTTTATTCAGTATCTGGAAAGAGTAAACATCCCAGTCTTACAAAGCAAGGTCACATGGAAGGTAGAGTCCCAAGTCTGACGAGTCCTGCATCTGCAAACAATGAACTCCACCTCCCTTTAACGGATCATTGGAGACGACTTTTCACCTAAGCACAATTGTCCCACGTGACATTTGTCTGTGCTGTTTTTCTACAATACGCTAACAAGATACATTTTCAACAAATTCATTGTATGCAGGGCACCGCTTGTACGGTTAAAAATCAGTTAGACTCCAAGTTACAGCACCAGAAACACAATTAACCGTTAACTGACTGGCCACAGCCACAATTACCATTATCAAATCCACAGGATGCCTTCAATTTAGCACACACAAAGTCTCTTGTTTGCATGGTAACTGCTCCAATTTCCAGGTTTTATAGGCCTCAGGATGTTTATTCTCCTCACCAATAACAAAGACAACACTGCAATTAGATGGAACAAAGATGTCTCACTGTTCCCCCCCACTCTGTCTCAGGTACATTTGGAATCAAAAGCAATATCATATGAACAGAGATCTCAAATTACTGACACCTTACCCTATCCTCTGATTACATTACACTGAAACCTAACCAGTTCCTATTTCAAAAAGGCCAGCTGAACCAACAAGCACCAGATGACCACTCATAAATTACAAGAGTCTGTACTTGTGATAATCAGTTTGTTTTAGCATTACAAAACCAACTATTTAGGTGTAATACGCTCAATCTCTAAGCCATGTTCAAAATTATTTTTGACATGCCTATTCTCAATACTGTGCTTAGTGAATAAGAAAACACAAAGCAAGA
The DNA here is from genome assembly GCA_907169785.1 of Menidia menidia. Classification (NCBI taxonomy): domain Eukaryota; kingdom Metazoa; phylum Chordata; class Actinopteri; order Atheriniformes; family Atherinopsidae; genus Menidia; species Menidia menidia. The sequence continues at coordinate 7,937,865 of CAJRST010007779.1, read as the reverse complement.
GAAAAGAAAGAAGAAGTAAAGCAGAAACCTGCTGAACGTGCCTAAAGACCCAATAGCTTCGAAAAGCCTCCGGCTACTGGTCAAAAGCAATATCCCATACCAGCATGGTGAAAACATAGTTGGAAAACTTTGAGAATACTCATCACACTGTGGGGGCTTTGTCTTTCAAAACATGCCACAGGAGATTCTCGTTAGAGAATGCAGTTTCATTAACATCATCCCACGCTGCTGAGCCCCGCTGCATTACAATGACACAAGAGTGCCCCTCTCTGTCAAGGAAATCTCCTCATAGCAACAACTCGCTGGGGGAGGGGAAGCAGGGAGAAAAAAGAGGAGAGGGGTGTAGCGCGGGGGCAAACAAAAGGGATCCTGATTACCCCCGGTCACGGCTCATCCACAAGCCAGCACAGGGAAATCCATCACCTGCAGGATCAAACGGAAACTTGTGCACTAGGTAAAACCCAGTGAAAGCAGTACCCACTCATCTAACCACTCTCTTCCCTGTCCCCTTTCTTCTCTTGCCACCTCCCCCTCCACCTCACTGACTCACACCATCAGCAGCGTGCAAGTTTTGGGCACACACTGTGAAATCCAACACAAGTGAGAATGCTTTTCGGTCCAAATGACCTCAAGGCTCTAACCTCTCTAATGGCACACTGGTGATATATACCAGGTTTTTATTACCGTCTGTAGACCTGCGCACCATTTCACGGTAGCTGCATCCTCATTTTGCCAGTATTAAACTCCAAAGAAGCAAGTATTGGTCATGCCTGCTGCAGTGTAATGGAGTAGAGCAAACACAAATATTGTTTTGATTTTGTTTTTGAGGTTTATTCTATTTTTTCATTTTGTTATTTTTGTTTTACTTACATTTTGCTACTGGTTGTATAGTAGAAAAGAAATACATATCCTACAGCAGAGTTTCTAACTCTCACTACCGTAAGAAACATTTTGAAATCTACACTGATTTTACCATAGAATTATGATTAAAATGGGAACCTTAGGGCATAAAAGTGTCTCACATTCAGAGATGCTTCATGCATATTATTCAAATCTGTACAGAAGCAATGTTTAATTGGAAGAAGGCAAATTAAAAATATTGGCACATGATGATGGAAATAATCCAGCCTACCAGTACGAATCATTACATGTTTAATATATAGATGATTTGTTCAATTAAAGTTCCACAAGAAATTCTAATCTGTGTGTAATTGATTTTCATTCACTGCAACAAGATGCATGCCCAGCGTTTAAGTAGGAAAGTTTTCCCTTTTAATGACGGAGTTGCGGTTGTTTTCATCTTAATATATTAAACACAGCACAAAAACAGAACACCAACAATATTTACAATCTTACCCTAACTATTCATGCTGTGAAGGAAAACAAAAAACTGAATGTAAGCTATTTGGAAAGGAGCTACATAAAGCTGAACCCCATTTGAGCTGGTTTACAAGGCAAACTACATGACTTCCAATACCACACAACTGAACCAAAGCTAATTGCTTAAATATGTCGAGCTTGTTCTGATCCTCCCCCTGAAATGCAACACATGGACGCGGGTGCACACAAGTGATATACATGCCAGTGCGCACAACATGCACACGCAATCAAACAGATACATCCCTCACAAAACTGGACAGGAAATATTTCCCCACTCACCACTGAAGAGAGGCTGTCCCTCCTCTGTGTTATCTGGCACCATGACATTGTATAGATCTTCAGAGAAGCCTGGCCTGCATGTTGGGGCACCCCTGCCCTCTACTGCGACCTGTGATTGGGAAAAGTGGGGTGGGGGGGTTGAAACAATGAGTCATAAATCGGCCTTCAAAAATGCAGTCTGTTGCCTTCAAAACCTCTTAGTCATGTTCCGAAGGCCCTGCAGTTTCTACAAAAGCATCTGTTGTTTTTATAGCAGGGGCCGCAATTAGGATAATGAGGCCAAAAGGGTTAAGCATTAGCCAAAAAGCATGGCTAGGCAAGAACAAGCTCCATTTGTCCCAGAGTAGGGGCCCAGGCACAGGGCTGTAGTCAACACTGTCTGCCAGCCCCTCTGATCAACACTCTCCTCTGGACAAACACTTTTCACTTTGATGTCAAGGAACAGGGAAATAAAAAGTAAATGCTAACAACCCACTGTGCAGGGAATAAACACGTATGTGTGAACTTCTGAATAAACACAAAACCAGGGCTTTTTTTCTTTCCAATTGCAAAATAATGACGGATCAATACACACTTTCCGGTTTCCTTCTTGCTTGCTTTTTTAAAGAAAAGCCACGCTGAGGATGTCAGCACAAAAATATTGATAGATCCGGCTGTGTCATAGAAAATAATGACGAGGGGCATGTCGATGTAGCACAAAAAAAAAATGAACAAACACTAACTACCCAAACTAAGGCCAACATTAAACATCTCTACAGAATCTGCTGTGATGTCCAAATGTTCCCCATCAGACAACCCGAGCATTGATTCAGCTGGGAGGAACATAAGCCTGGCCTTATTTCTTTGCACGCACTCAAAAGAATGTAAAATGAGAGGAGTCCTTTTTTTTTTAAGAGCTTTGTGAGAATCTGTGCCACTTGCCATTCTTAATCAGAGGAATTTAAATGGAAAATGCTTGCTGGTGGGGGAGGGGGGAGGAGGAGCATTGGACTAATACAACAACAGCAGCAGGGTGTATTTTTGTATGTAAATGTTTACGATATGGCAATGTTCTATTTCAAAACCTGGTCATATTTAACAGCGTGATCGATGTGTTCTGTTCTTGCTCCACAAAGGAGCCATGCAAGCAAAAAAATCCCCCCCCACACACAAAACACTCCTCCGCCTAATGAGTGACCGTCCTAATGTTGAATACATTTCCATTCAACTGAGTTACTGAGTTAACACTAATTATGTTACAATGATAAATTCCGAGTACTTTGGCGTTACTGCTCCCACCGACTTCTGCCGGAGAGGCAATTAACTCCCCGCGGCACCCAGATGGAAAAGTGACCACAGGACAGGGACACGCTGCAGCAAAATGCAGAACTATTGAGATGAAACTAAATATAACCGAGCCGTATCCAGGTTACTCATCGCCCGTGACGCCCAACTTCGAGGAGGCGCAATTAAGCGACACAAACTCCCGAAGACGGCCGCATGTTCGCACATTTGAATGATCTTAGCTAGAAATAATTCTCCCAAAGCAGCGCAGTGCTCCGAGCGTCTCGTGCGTTCAATGAGGACAACCGTTAGCTGGTGATTGTCGCACGAGCCAAAAACGCCACGCTACTTTATATAGATACATTTATTTCTTATTTATTCATTTTTTAAATTATTATTATTATCATTGTGTGTGTATGACCTATATTGTTTTCTAACAACACGTTGTTATGAGTGCGTACAAAAAATAAAGAAAAAAAAAACGACCGTCAACTTGTCCGGCGCTGCAACTGAACGACCAGCATCCGTACCGAACAAGCACCTAAAGTGTCCGGAGGAAACTCCTCTAGAAAATGAAGGCTACATTACCTGCAGTCCTGCCAAGACCAGCAGCAGAAGCACACCGCTACCCTCGTGTAACCAGAACATTGGTACGCCCGTCACTGTGTAATTCCTCGCTTTGGAATCCGTACCGAGAGAGGTCGGGGAGGGAAAAAAAATAATAATAATAATGGGGGAGAAAAAAAATAACACTAGCTATGACGGAATATCCCACTAGCTGAAGAGTGGCCTAGAAAAAGAGCTCCTCGAGCGACAAAAGCAGGAGCAGCAGCAGGGTTCGGCTTCGGCGGCAGCATGTAGCAGCCTCCTCTTCTCTCAGTCTACCCGGTCCGTACCGAGGGAGAGCACTGCCTGATACTGAGGGCTCCCGCTCCCTCCCATCCAGTCCAACACACAAACAAGAGCTGGCCCCGGCCACTAGTCTATAAGCCGCCCATCTCACTGTCTCTCCCTACTGGTGACACGGCCAATTTCATTGTTGTTCGGCGGCCTCTCAACAATGTATTTCAGATTTTTTTTTTTTGCCCGTGTGTTATCTTCGATCTGGAGGGTATGCAGGGATTTGACTGTGGCGTTCTTCAAAAAATCTGCGACTGTTCATTACCTTGTCAGTTTAAAGGGACAGGAAGCTCTGAGCAAAAAACTGCTGATCCCTTGGTTTCAACTTCTGATTAACAGGAACTTAAACAAATTAAGATAGATGTGTGTGTGCTATCTTAATTAGTTTTAAGTTCCTGTTAATCATAAGTTGAAACCAAGGGCTCTCAGCAGTTATATATATACACACACACAAATATATATATATATATATATATATATATAGCTCGTCATTAAAGGGAATTTAGTTGCATTTCCAGAGCATAAAACAGTTTTCAAGTCAGTTTGAAGACGGGGCCTTTTTGCATATTGTTGTTGTACAGATTCAGGTTATATTTCAATGCATCTCCCGCAGGAATGACTCACCTGATAAAGCTCCTGATTTATTTACCATTCCGTATTTGAATATTGCCACTTTTTCCATCAGACATTTTGAAGTTAACTCGGTTATTTCAGATCTTGATACACAACATTCTATATTGTTTTTTTTATTCTTCATTTAAATTCCATCCATCATTTTCATACTCCTCCTGAGAGAAATGTGCTCTGAATGCCACGAAGGCCGGTAAGTCAAAAAGCAGGCAGTTGTCTTATCAGCCTGCATAAAGAGAAAGCCAGACAATTGATCATTACTATTAGATTCTGACCACAACCGTCTTTTCATGATTGCTATTTACAGCACATTTGATTTCAAGGATTATGAATTATCAATGATTTTGGACTGAATCTGCTTGTGTTACTTTTCCTTTCTCAGTGTCTTAGCACATGCACAGAGTTCCTATTAGTTGCCTAATAAGCTTTCTGTTTCACAAATGACTCTATTGCTTTGGAATTCTGAGTTTTGCATTCTATTCATTCCTCTTCATTTAAGCTCAGAATTTGTAAGTAAAGCTTGTTTCATGTTCCACTAAAAGATTCAATGAATAATTCTCTAATATCATCTTTTCATGTGATACAGCCAGATGAAGGTTAAATCACCTGGGTTGTGCTGCTGAAACCTAATTAGCCATCATAAGATGGCTCTATGGAATATCTTGCATCTGTGTCATAGAGATATGTCACCCCTGTAGATGTGACGAATACTTATACCAACTCCTACTGATAAGTAGAGGCTGACCTTTCCTTAACCCCCTCCTGGGCAGCCTATTGTTTTTAAAGTTATGGGCATTTTGAGGTGAAGGTGTCTGTTTGATGAGTGCAGTGCTTCTTCCCTCTTCCCTCAAATCAAACTCTCAAACTCTCCTGAAAGTCTGTCGTAATCCTAAAACAAACAGTTGCTGCTATCACATTCCACTTACAGCCAGAGCACACAATCACATCCACAAACATGAAACCAAAAGTCTTACTAGTTTTTAAGAGTATTCCCATTTTTGTTAAAAGCAACTCGTGTCTCTTTACGCGCATTCATTCATTAGCAGGTCTGATCACCCCATGTTTTAAGATAATTAAACTCTTTGATGGAAATGAATGCAATCAAAACAATAAAGAAAGTGGAACATACTTAAGAGAACACATTAAGTAAAAAAAAACCCAATGGTTTTGGTCATGGTTTTCCAGATTTGAATTTTCCCTTAATTATTTTGTCACATGACAAAGTCGTGGTTTTCACCAAAGGCAGGCTCACGCAGCGTGCACGTGGTTGTTTGCTGAAGCTGGATTGAGCAAGAGATCAAACGGAATGACCTGTTGATAATTGATATTGCATTCTGTACAAATTGCTAAATTCGTGTAATCTAATCTAATAGAGAATGGGATCAAAATGCCCCATCTCTTTGATTAATGCAGAGGCGGTTATCTTTTATCAGTACTTGTCTAGGCAGGGAGAGGAGGAGGTGTTAGAGGGAATCCAATTTGGACTTGGTGCACTCAATCAAACAATATCATGTTACATGACTCGTAATGCCAATGAGAGACCCCCCCCCCACCCCCCGGAGAACCCGGCCTGCGTGTACCTCAGGTTTAGGTGGTTTAAATTGTCCCAATCTGCTGAGAAATTTACCATCAAGGCAGCAGTGCAGTGGAGAGATAATACCCTCTCTGGCTTGTGCTGTCTCTGTGCAGACAGATAAAGTTGTTTTGCAGGCATGTGTGAAGCCGCTGTGTGATGCATGTTGGCCGCGATGCTGACAGCGCAGTTGACTCTCATCAGCGCAGGTGTCCAAGAGCCGGTGGCCTGCGAGGAACCCCCCCAGTTCCACACCTTTTACCCTGCACAATTGGATGTGGAATGGAGCACTGCAGCAAGGTGGCCTTGATGGCACAGGAAGAAAAACGCATGAGGTCAGCAGCCCTTTCACATCGCGTTACGACACAGAGGTGTGACACACATACTGTACTACTGTAAGTAGTGCTAAGTCATTTCTTTTCAAAGCCGCAATATTTAGGGGATTTCTTGCATACAGTCTTTTTCTTTTGTCTCCATTGAAACCCAGATGCAGCATTTTGAAATGACACTGAGCATCAGCGTTTAGTTAGTGAGGAATAACGTTTCTTCCTTTCGTATAAATTCACATGATTTGACCCCTTTTAAACAGCTGGCTAATTACCTTGTCGTGGGCAATCCCATGCAAGTCAAAGGTCGATTTGGAACAAATTAGTGACTGGAAAAGGAGCAGCCTACTCTTCAAAGCCATTATCAATTTCAATCAAGCATCATTGTTATCCATTCAATAAAAGATCTCTAAGGACCACTGTGTTGCTCTGATTATTCTTCTCTCAAGCCAAATGGCCCCATTCAGTCTTTTACACCATGCGAACAATCAGGCCAAATTAAGATGTGATGTGCATGAGGGAGCAGTTACAAACGTGTTTTAACAGCGTTTTTGCAACATTTGTTACCATAATATAACTGTATGGCTTACTTCATGCTATTGTTTCAACCATATGCTAGAAGTTTACAGCAAGGTCAGTGCACATCCTCCACTTGAGCTACACAGCAAATGCCAAGGTTAATACAATCTTTTGATTATTTATTTTGCAGTATATGAGAAGACAAACACCACCAGACACACACAGGGACACCTCTGCGTTTTCACTGTTATTTCTTGTAAAAGAAAAAAAAAGAGAAACGTCAGTAAAACAGCTTGGTGCCACCCCTTTGTCGACAAACGAAGGGAAAGTGCTGCTTTGCAAGCAGCTCTGGTGATGTGTACTGAGTCACAGGGCTTTAACACGTGTGTATCTGTTCCAATTTGTGGATTGTAGATTTTGCTGGGGGCCACATCTGCCTGCTGTGTGCTGGTGTGGCTCACAGATCTAATAGTGATTGATTGCCTGATTAAAGGAAATTGTGTTGAACTCCTGTGCAAGCCAAGGAGAGAGGAAAACATATTTAATTAGCGTTGCAATAAAATAGTGGCTATTGATTTGCGATGGCACGTGTGTGCAAAAAGAAAGTTGTATCACTATTTATTGTTCACTTGTCGGCACGAATATCTTTCTTAGCAAGACATGTCAAATACGCTGTTTCGTTCCTTTGCGATATCTCACGGAGAGAACGTTTCAATCCAACAGTACACAGAAAACAAGTAATGTAACTGTGAAATTAGTAAGTATGTATTATGAAGCTGAAGCTGACTACCCTAGATGTCATGATTACCTGTCAGTTGAACAGGATAGTACCATGATGCCATGTCATTTGAGATACATGTATAGGATAGTACCATTTCCAGGAGCCTTACTTTGGTACCTCATATGAAGAATTGAACAGGGAACTGTGCAAGGGCCCCCAGTGTTCCTTTCATCAATAAATAGTTCCCTTCAAATATGGAAATTACTTTAAATTAAGTGCATTAAATTAGAAAAGGTCAGATTTTGATAATCTGTTTACCTTTGTGGCCTCCACAGTATCCTAAATAGTGTGCACATTTGGCTAATGAAGCACAAAACGACTCATACAAATGTGAAGCTTTAGAGTATCTTCAAGGTCTAATGATTCTCCTCACTGGAGTTGGACTAAATGTTGACATCAGCTGCTCTTTACCCACAGCTTTCTTTGAAAACCTCTGAGCGCATCCAGTGATCGGACAAGGAACACTTTATCTCGCACAGTTTCTTGTGAAGACCAGGCTGAAAAAGGTACACACACAGACTTGTGAAATGATATCGGCTCAGAGTTACACAGGGTGTCCGTGCTAACCTGTGCTCTCAGGCTGTGCGCTGTGATAGTGAGATGCAGTCAGCTGCAGTTCTGCTCTGCCAGAAACACACTTAGATCCAGAGTCAGTAGATGGTTGCTTATCTTCAGCTGGACAAATTACCCATGCCAGAACTGAGCCAAGAGTTGTTGTTGGATGTGGTGGCAGATCTGTGATGTGATACAACACATTTTGGACAAGTTACACATTTTCTATTTGATCTAAAATGATTGCTCTTTTTCCAAATTGCGCTCAATTTCATATTGATATTCCAAAGGTACACTGAAAATCAATACATGTTTAATGACAGCAGTTACTGTGAAACCATAATAAAGCTGAATGGTCAGTTAGTAAATAAAGTAGCAAAACAATGAAGGTTCTGATAACTCAAAAGACATAAAACCATTAATGTCATTACTCAACAGTGAATGAGAAAATACTACATGTATGTGTTAACATTCTAAGAAAAATTGAAAAATCTGTTTTATCCGATCGTGTTTCTATCTGTACATGACAGATCAGTCCCTCAACTGAATCCCCCCCAGTTTGAGTCAGCCTGCAGGTAAAAAGTCTGTTATTAGTAATTCAAAATTGCTTTTTATCACCATCAATGACATGTTCTGTGTCAATGCCTACTTTTATTCTGCATAACATTAGCCAAGCACAGACATATCACAATGTGCATAACAAAACGACACCTTAATGACAAGCTCTTGCTGGGAGATCATTATTTTCAAAGTGATACATCACAGTGATTTTTGCGGTTGCAGTTTCCTCTTGCTGTTTTCCTGCTGTGAGAATTTGACAGCAAAGATCACACCACAGTTCTCAATGTGAAATATTCCTGGAACAATATTCACAAACCTTACATAGGCCTCTTTGGTTCTTTCAGGTTTGAGATGCCCTTGGAGTCCTTCGTATTTCATCTTATCGCCAGTAATCTGTAAGAAGATGGAGTCTGCCGTGTGGGTAGGTCAGCTTTTCTGATTTACTGAGGGAACAGACAGACCAATAACCAGTCTGAGTTTGGATGGATCTATATGAGGGCTACTCCAGCTGGCAATTTACCCTAAAGTTATCCTCTGCTACAGATTGGGTTTTCTTATCTATAGCCTAATTTGTAAGTGCATCACTTTTTGTCTTGTTTTTTTAAATCAAACAAAGAAATGAGATTAGAGGTTAACTGATTTTTCTGTCTCCATTTTTGTATTTATCTCAATGTTTTCAGCTGAGAGATCAAAGTTTGATAAAAAAAATTTGAATACTTTCTCATGGCTGAAGGAAAAGGCTTGGTTTCAAAGTTTCAGAAATGACCAAAAGAGTGTGTGAGTTCATTTAAATGATTGAAATCTATATGAGGTGTATGATAATATGAAAGCATGATTTGATAATCATACTGCAATATTGACATCCTTTTTTATTCGCAGTGCGCTTTATGTCTAGAATATGTTACTATGACAGTAAATGTCTATTTCACAAAAAAGAATTACATCAACTAAATTAAAATGCTAATGATTTGACGCATTATACTGAGAATTAATGATTAAGGTACGATTCCAATTCACGGTTACTGCCATAGTACCTATTCCAGCACATGTGGCAGTTGATATTATCTATTTTTGTCTTCCAGTGTGAACAGATTCATTATCTAGTACATTATATTCTCTCTATAGCTCATTAGCAATCAGAAGGTTATGAAGAGATACCTTTTTCTTTCATTAACTCGCGAAATAATGCAGCATTTTTTCTTAGGAAAGTGCTAAAAACCCTGAATACACCTGAATACCAATTCAAATGGAAACATTAAAGCACATTGCTGCTTTTGTAGCTGCAGCAAGCGATGGACTCTTTGCTTCAGACTTCAGTTGAGTAAGCAAGGTCAGGCCACTCATAAAATTCAAAAACTGAAATCTAATAAAAAAAGAGAGAGATTATTTCAAAGGAGAGAAAAAAAAAACATTTAGCTTCCTGTTATAGACATTGGTGTCAAATAGAAAGACAAGTGAACGGGATTTGAGCCAATGCAGCAGACGTGAGTAGCAGGTTGCTCCGAGCGAAGGGTGCCTCTTTTGGCTCACTCAGGGGGTGATCATGAGACATGATGCCCTCCACCAAAACACATGACTGCTTTCTTCGCCCGCATGGGAATTCGATAAGGGTCAGCAGGAAGCAGCAATACGTTTGACAGTTCAGTGTTTCCAGTATTTGCTTATGAAGAAAAAAACGTATATTGAAAGTCTCAATCAGTCACATCAGAGCTTTATTTGAGCGTGAAGAATAGTTTGATAGCGTGACTCATACAGTTAACACTTTAGCAACACAATCTCACGTATCACGAGGGGGGTGGTTTCCACATGTTCCCCTTTTAAAATGAGGTTTCGCACTCTCAAACATAAAGCTCATGTTAAGAGAGCTGATCTGTGTGATTCACGCTTTGGTATTTCCACACACTCAAAAAGTCTTAAGCATCCTTTATTGTTTTGTGTCTGTGCCTTTTCTTTTCTCTTAGCTGCTCAGTTCCCCTCCCACCTTCCTCTGTATGTAATTGGGTTTCATTGATTTACTTCTCGATGATGCTGGCTTGGCCAAGTCTCTGCTGACCCTGCAGAAAAAAATATCAGCCAGGCTGTCTAACAGGCACTGTTCCGACTGCACACGCACACACACACACACACACACACACACACACACGCACACACACACATAGAACTCCCAATACAAGCAGTGAATGATTGTGTCAGTGAGCTGGAAGTGAGTCAACCTGCCGGTGCCATGGTCCTCACAGCAGAACTATAGATTCGTTTGACACTGAAACAACACAAGGCTGTAAGGGGGGTTTGGTGGGTGTTTGCAGCCACTGCACATGGACCACAGTGTATTTGAATAAAAGGGAGGGGGGGGGAATGGGAACTAACGGTGTCCAGTACGGTCGTCAGCAGACCCGGGGACACAGGCACTCATCTGTGCCTGAGCAGCCATGTGTCACCTTGAGCTCTCTGGAGGAGGTGTCCGGACACAAACCTGCTGGGCCAGACGGGGTGTGAAGAAGGAGGCAGGATGAAGGCAGACATGAAGTACAGGGAGCTTTCCAGCTTTCTGCGTGCGACATCTGTGACTCGATCACTTGAAGAAAATTCAAACAGAAACGGACAAAAATAAGAATATTTAACTCACTTTCTCAATTCTTTATTCAGCAAGAGAATAGATAAGAGGAAGAGGATATACCGTTATACAAACGGAACTTTGATACCTGATTGTGTCCTCATTTCCTCCTCTCACTCCCCCCCCCCCCCTTTTTTATAAACGGATGATTATGACAATGACAGCTCCTCAGGTGTGCAGTATGCTAGATTTGGTATTCAGCTCACAGGCATTCCTGTCCCTCCCTTTTACCACCTGCACAGGCACAGATACACGGGCAAGACGTATTGCTCACAGCTGCTGTGTCAGCGGGATTCTGGAGCTAGAGTTAGGGGTGGTATTGCAAGAATCAGTCCCACACAATTGTTGTATTCACAATGTTACGATCCAAATTCACGAGTCAAATGGAATGTTTGATGAAAAAATTTATTTCCAAGGGCTTTTGATCCTTCCACCAGCGTGAACGTGTTTTATTTTGGATAAACAGGCGAGCCGTGGGGGACAACTGGATAATTTAACGCCACACCTTACAGTGGTACGTCACTCACATGTCATAAACACATAAGGAATGTAAAAAAAGGCAAACCTTTAACATATTTCTGAAATGACATGAATTGTAAAAATTGTATTTTTAAAATTATATTATGTCTCAATTCAATACTTCGTTTTCCAGTCGACTTTATTTACGGTTTACTTGTATATTTATTTTTCTTCTTCACCTTAGTTAGTTTTAAACCCTGTTTTATTTTGGACTTCTTGCTTTTCTTTTTCATGCACATTGTGCTTGCCTCATTCCCTGCTTCACTCCAGTTTTCGGTCATTGATTGCCACTGCTGTTTTTGTGTTAGTCATTACCTCCCACTGTACATATACCACCCAATTTCTTTTTCCACGCCAGATCATTATCTCACCATCTGGTTGGTTCCCCTCCTGCACTGCCCTGGTCTGTTCCTGTCAGTTTAAAATAATTTTTTTGTCTCTTTTTTATGGATTTATACTTCTAGAGTCCCCGCTTTCAGGCACAGTGAGTCTTTGTCCAGTTTAGGAGGCTGTTTAAAATTCCATTTTGTCTCCTGATATTCTGTCTTGTAATGATGAGGAGTTCCTCGACTGTAGATAGCCCATTTCTGTTTGCCTATTCTTAACTCATATCTTTCAGAAACACCTGTAGTGGAGTGACCGACCCTTCTTCACTGCTGGATGTTTGCATTCTTCTGATTTCATTTCAGCCGCTTGACAAGAACCTCATCAGTTCACACGCTGCGCTTGCAGTGAATTCACCAGACAAGAACCAATTCAGTGCTCATATGGACTTAATTTTAGACGGGACAAAAGCTTTGACTGATACGAGCATTCTCACATAGATCACCGCTTAGTAATGTCTACAAAATTCAGGACAATTGTGTATGTGTGAACACAAAAAAGACAAATTTGGAGATAAGCTGGAACATTCAGCACTTATCACTGTTACTTTGTGATACATTCCAGGGCCCATTGCTTGGGGATGTATCATTGTGTTGTTCAGTCAAGCTATCAGCTAAGCAAAGTGGTCACCTTGAGATGTTTTTGTTCCAGAACTGCCACAGATGAACATGCATTTAGGTGAAGATACTTCACGGAAAACATTGCAGCTGGGCTTTTTTGTCATCACCGATTCTAGGTATAAAGGCAAGGACATCTTTACTCAAAGTTGAATGGCCTCAATGTTCAAATTACAATTACCAGCCTTGCAATTTATCAGAAATTACCAAGGTCTTCAGAGTTTATTTCAAATAATCGTAATAACTAAAAAGAAATATGAACTGATAAACTTGCTCAATTATTTATAAAGCAGGAAAAGACATAGTGGAGTACAGAGGTTCAAAGCATGACTATTGGATGACTTGCTTGAAAGAAAATCAAACCTTGAAAACGGTACTAATAAACCATATGGTGCTAGATACAGGTCTTATATGCATAAGCCCTCTTACTATGTTAGGATAAACAGCGTGTGCAAATGAACTAATCAATGGGAACATGTGGTTGAAGAGATGGCTCACAAAATAAACACAGACACTAATCTCAACAAATATCTGGAAAAATGTACATTCCTGAGGCATTGATTATCCACATGGTATTTTTCAAAGCGCCTATCTTTTCAGCAGAGCTCGCGGCTGAGCTCGCTAATTTGCTCCAGCTTTGGCGTCACTCTACCATGCAACTGCAGTCAAGTTGCTGACAAAGTATTTCTTTTGGCAGAGACGCTGAATTACCTCTGCATTTGAAAAAATGAAGAAACACACAAGTTGGAAAGTAATCTAAAAATAGAAAGATTAGAAAGATTTGGCTTGAAAAGAAACTCACAGATGGTTACAGCTCTACCTGTTTGGCTTTTGGATTCGCCACAAGTACTTTCTAACCTAATCTTAGTTGACAAGGTTAACTTTCAAAAGGTCAAAATACAGTAACACAGATGACTGGCCTTTTGCCATGCAGACTAACAGTCAACTTCATTTCTTTGCCTTTTGGACACAAGCAGGCTGAAAGCAGTATATATATTAGATGTGAGTAGGTTAACTTAGCTTTGCACCTCCAACATTAAGACTGATTACACAGGCTCACGTGTGAAAAGGTTAGATCAACCTTCAGTTCAGACCTTCCCTCCATTTTTCATATTGCACAATGAGCGGGTAACGTAAATGTTGGTATAATGGAGGCACAGTCCAGCGTCGATGTGCTCATGTCGTGCCTAATTTACTTGGTCTCCTTGAGGGTCAGAAATTACTTCCCATAAATGCATCATTACACCTGCGTTTCATTATCTAGCTACAGGGCAATTTCAGACAGGCAGCACCTTGATTGGATTTTTCTCTTGCAAAATTTTGTTTTTGTAGTTCTGTAATAATCGCAGCACAACCACTGCAATTATTTTGGTGTATGAATAATTCTTTTTCTTTCCCCCTTAAAATGGCCATTAGAATTGGATAGTACATAAATGTGCAGAATAAATGTATATGTAATTCCAAGGAAAGGTCCAGTTGTCAGTCGATGCTGTGGGCACACTTGGTTTACTATACCAACGAACCATGGGGACAGTGTTTGAGCATCTGTTAGTAAGAATACCAGAGCTCAGACCCCTTAAAATAAGACTGAAATTGATACTGACAGAGAAGCTCTCATGAATGTCATAGGCCCTTGAATGTGATGACAAATTGTATTGTGGGGGAGAGTTTAGGATTCTGGTGACAAAGTGTCATTCTGCATTAGCTTGCCGAAGATTGGCAGATCTGGCCAAACAAGGTGGCAGTGAGGTGGAGAGAGGCAGTTAGCAGATGAGTCGGTTCACTCCTGACAAGCTTGCGCTGCTCATGCTCTGGAAGAGCCTGTGTAGCCAAGCAATTTTATAGTTTCAGGCTTGTACATTTCCCACTGCAAAACACAAGACTTTCCCAGTGTCAATTTGAGTTGCTGTCTTTTTTTGGTGGTAGACACAAGCATACAAACGCAACACGATATGTGTTTGCTTTTTTAAATGTATCTTTATAAAAAGTGATGCATCAGTGTGATGAAAACAAAAAGTCAGTGCATTTTTCAGTTTTACCCCACACAAAACATTTGGGTTACTCTAATGACTAAACCTCTCATGGCATCGAAAACAGAGTGATAAATACGGTGAGGGACTAACCAAGGAATCTAGCTGAGACTTTTCATTTGCTGATACCTTCTTTTCTGTATTTTCAGCCACTTTTTGAGAAATTCTTGATATAGGAACATGCCTGAGCTCTCATACACATTACCTTCAAAATGCTTAATCCTTCACACGTAGAGTCACAAAGTTAATTTGTGGTTTCTAAATGACTCGAGCTTTCAAAAGGTTCGTACAAATACTTCTTGTCTGGCTGTTTCTTTTTAAAAGCTATTGATTTTGTGCAATTCACCCGTTAAATTTGATTAGCGGCATTTAATTACATTTTATTTGAAGGAAATTCGAAACCATTAAATTTTATTCCACAAAAATGCTGCCGTATAATCAGGGAATCACCATGTCATTACTATTGAAGGGATTAGAATGATCCAATTCAATGACATGCTATTTCTGATGGTTACTACACTTAAAAAAATTGAAAAGTGCTTGTGGTTCAGTCTTCAGTTGTAGTTGTTAAACCAATTGAGAAGCACACTTGTGCCTCTCTGCCTTTATCATCTGGCTTCTGTCAAAGCTTAGCGCCAAAAGAAAGCTGAACATCTCTCTTGTCCTTTTCTTTCCTTTGTTCTCAGTTTGGGAAAAAGAGACTACAAGTGTAGCCAAAGATTTATAAGATGCATCATGAAACCTGTTTTATTTTCTGTCATGCAACAAGATTTCTCATCTGCCTCACAAACACAAGACATGTGCTTAGGCCCGCTGCAGCTTGGTAAAAATAATGAATCCTATAAATAGGAGGGGAATATTGTCCTTGTGATATTATGATGTTAATTTGATTTGTATTCACAATTTACAGTTTGGAAGGACAGTGTGACACATCCCTGCATGTAAAGTAGGAAAAAAGTGTTATCTTATAAGAGCTAATTAGATTTCTTATGCAAACACTGACATGTTAAACAGGCTTTCGCTGCCAGTGTCCTTCATGGGACATACTCATGTTTATGATTACCATTAATCCTGCCAACAGAGTGGAAACATCTTGCTGTCTGTGTCTTGACACAGCTCCTCAATCTTGTAGAAAATAATTTATTGTATTAATCATTTAGTGCTGACCATTTTGGCAAAGGTATATTTTTAAATTCAGAAAGGACAAATATTTTTATTTACTTTGTTGACTTGGCAGGTTTAACAGATCCATTGCTATTAAGATCTAGTATGGACTTATTGTGTCAATGCTCAAATATGGAACCAGGACCTTTCTGTGTGGAGTTTGCATGTTTTCCCTGTGTCTGTGTGGGTTCTCTCCGGGTACTCTGGCTTCCTCCCACCACCCAAAAGTCTGCATGTTAGGTTGATTGGACATTCCAAATTGCCATTAGGAGTGAAGTGAGTGTGCGGGGTTGTTTGTCCTTGTGTGTCTCTGTGTGGCCTCGCGGTGGACTGGGTGTGGCCTGCCTCTTGTCCGTTGACTATTGGGTTAGGTTCGATTCCCCCCACGACCCTATTTGGGAATAAGTGGTTCAGAAAATGGATGGATGGATGGACGCGTAAATATCATGTTGACTGAAATATCATGTTGCTTTTCAGCACACGCACATCTATGTTGGTAATCCTTTAAACCCCCAAAATCCTTTCAATGTTCTGTATATTAAATATTTCACCACAATAAGTAAACAAACCAATGCTGTCAGGCATCTGATGAGAGTTTGTGCTGTATGACAAGTCCGTAGAATTGATTTAACTCCTTCAGGATAATCGACCCACTGAGACCACAGGCGAGCTTCCTCCTAATTTGCTAAACTTATCCTTTGAACAGGTTGTGTCAAGAATAGCAAGGTTTTTACAGTATAAACCAATCAATATGTCCTTGTTAGTAGAAATGTGATTTAGGAAGTATCACTATCATGTTGTTAAAATGTAGTTGAAGTATACTCTTGTGTGGTCGATTACTTTCTTGTGTTTTTTTGTGTACCATGTTTGTATGCATGTATGTGAGCATTTTTTCAGCTTCTCCCTTTATAAATCTCCAGTGCGCCATGAAAACGAATGACCTGGTGAATTTGTAAACGGTTACTGCAGCCAACATCACCGCTTCCAATAATCCCCTTTAATTACCTAAAGGACCTTTATTATAGCTCCCCTCCATGTTGTTGCAATTATATCTACTCATCAGATGGGGACATTACGAAAGCATGATTGGAGCACTCCCAAGGGGATTTGCCTTGCCTACCATTTTAATGAACATATGTCTTGGGCATTCATTTAGCCTTCAACAGTCACCAGATTTATCACGAAGTTATCAGAAAGTTTAGTATAAAGGCTCTTTGTTCCTTCTTCTTCTGTAAGTTGAAGCCTTGACGTGAAGAAGACAAACAAGCTTTCATGTGGTTATTTTCTCGCTGTGGATTAAAAACAGTCAGACTCAAACTATAAAAAAATTCAACAGTTTGGAATGGAAACAATGTCGAAACTTTTGGCATTCAATATAAATGGGAAACTTTCTCAACTGCTCGCATTGCAACAGAGTGGGAGCTGAAGAATACACAAAAGCAAACTGTGAGCACATTCCTTTTATACCATCATTCACAAGTCCGCTTTCATATTCCAGCTCTCAATGTCAACACTTGATATCAGTCTTGTGTTGCTTTTGTCCTTCCCACAAAGGGCATTGGGAGTTTTAGACACATCTAACAAAGCTAGCACATCTGATAAAACCTCAGAAAGACTAAAAAAACTTCCCAATGAATATGATCAACACCTTGATGCTGGGTTCCTTTTTACTTAGAGACTTTTGCTTATTGTCTACACAGGAACGTTCTTGTACTAGCTGCTAACCCCCTCCCTGACCTGGCTTCGTTCCTGCTATTAGTCACATATGTTTTAACTCAGAGAGCAAAGATGATGACATAAGCAGTCAGTGTAAAAAAGTCCAACCCAGATCCCATTCTTTGGAAATGAGGGAGTCGTATTTATCTATCAGTGTTGTAATCAAGGATTCATTCTTGTGAAAAATAGACAGAATTTATTCAGATAGATGACAAAGCAGAGGTCTAACAAACTATGGGCCACACTGACAGGCCTGCACCCTTCAGAAAAATGTCCATTTCCCTCTAAAATTAGGGTCAAAGTAAAATGTCTGTTACTCAACTTACAATTGAATCAACCAAATTCATACATCATTATTAAACTGAGTAAACTTAAACGGATTACATTACATATGCTGGGTAACTAATCTTGTTTGTCTCTGTGATAAATGATCAAAGGGATTTATTCGAATTATGTTTTTGAAGAAGAAAAAAAAGGTTCTGGCCGTAGAACTTTACTTGACTACCGTAAACTTTGAGATAGTCTATTAGAATGGTTGAAAAAGTAGGATATTTATAAGAACAAGCTGATTGAGTTAGTCTCCATTAGAATGGTTGAAAAAATAGGACATTTATGAGAACAAGCTAATTGTTTAGATTAAAAAAATAATTACTTGCATTTTCAAACTTCCAATTTCATGATATTGAATACTGTCTTAAGGTAAAATAGTACTCTTTGATTGTAATACATTTTCATACTTTGATTTATATTCTAAAGGTTTCATACAGCAGTCTATTCATATACCGTCCTGATTTATAGGACCTTTTATTTCTACATATTTAGATTTGTTTTTTTTCCTCTTGGCAATATGCACTGATTCATTGAGTGATGGCAGGTGCGAAAAATCCCTGCTGTAGAATAGTTGACTCTTACATGTCGAACAAAGAAATAGGAAGCTTTTTAAATTGGATTTGAGCCAATGCTCAGATATCTGATTTAGATTTTTATGAAAATGTTTTCTTTTCCCAGATATCTTCTGTTTTGCATAGCTAAATCTAGAAACTGTACAATGCAAACACAACACGGTGGAAACTGGGTTGTACTTCAAAATAAAACGATGTGTGACAAGATTTAACAGTAGTTTAGGACTTAACTGTATGCTCATGGTATGACACATATATGTCACATTACATGAATGACATGATATAAATGATCTGACCAGCTGCAGAGGTGTGGTTACTATCCTTCTAACTTGAATCCGTCTCTACTGGAAGAAAGCAGACTCTAGAAGCAGGCGTCATAGACAATATTAAAGATTCCTTTCGGGTCCCACCTCAAGCTGGCACCAAGAGGGAGTCTGTCAAAGTGAATCTTTTGTAGCAGGAAGGTCTGGACGCAATTCAGACAGCTCATTATTAACTAAATGTCAAACTAATGGCAGTATTGCAGAGGTGTGCTCACCTGCTGCATGAAGCCGACTAAAACAAGTCCTGTTTGATGTCGCTTTTATGGCCCGGTGGATGACTCAGCCTGTTCTGTTCTCTAATGGAGCTCAGAGGGGAGGTTCTGATAGCTGTCATTCAAAGAGTACATATTTATCGCTGGTAGGGTGCCTATATGTAAATGTGAGCCTTTGCTGTCACATTCATTTCAGGGCACAAATCACTACTCTTGTTCAAAGGCTCTCTGTTGTTAATCTGCTGACTCACTGACTACTTGGCCTGAGTCAACACATCTGCGCGTACACAGTATCATTTACCTGCAGTTGTGTTTCATATTATACGATGTGCATGTCATCTCAAATGCACATTGCACTGCAGGATTGTAATGGAGACATCCTTTTGTTTTATTGTAGACTTATGCCTGGTGGCATATTAACAGCAGACGCTCTGAAAACATGGCAGGATGTGAATCCTAGCAAGTAAATGGAGAATGTGCATGCAAAATTCACCACCCTAATGAAGCGTTCCGCAGCAGGTAAAAACTAATGGTCAAATACAACAGTTGTGGACACTGACCAATTCTAAGAAGGGGTTAGTATAGAGCCCGAGATATCTCTTCCCTTGGCTGGTGTGCTTCCAAACCCTCATCAGGCCTCACTGACCTGTACGGTCTTTACAGATTCAGAATATGCATCTTGTATATGACAGAGCGTTGAAAAGTCTTTTAGCGGTAGAGGATGTGTCTGTGCCACATAAACAGATTCAACCATCACACATTAAAAACCTTCACACTTCCAAAAGGGCTCGACTCACTGCCACTCAGAAATATTCAATTCAGAGGAACATTTTCAACTATTTTTCCTGTCATACTGACATGCAGTGGAGAAACTTAACACTCTGAATAAGGAGCAAGTGGCCTAAGTAGTAAAGAAAGTCCTTCAGAAAGAGAATTTCACACTGAAAGAATATTCATCAATCCATCCTAACATTAAATTCACTGACAGGTGAAATGGGTTACATTAAGACTGTCACCTATGCTGGTCTAATCCCAAAATACCAACTGAGTGAAAACTATTGAAAACAACAAAGACACACTAGCTTTTACATCTTGCTCTCAAGCGTGGCACAACTCCTGGAAACTCAGCTGCATTCAGTTCTTTATTTTATCTTTTCAGTAGATTGTACCAGTCTTATCTTTTGCATTTGACATAGTAATACAATCAATGTTTTATTACCAACTGACACTATATCAAGTAATCTGTTAGATCAGTAGTAGTTTAAAAGCATCTCCTATATATAAGAGTTATAGGAAATTGTAGTACGTTGGCTCTAGGATGAACATTCCTCTATAACAGCCTGAAGAAGCGATTAATAAATTAGTCAAATTTCATATTTGATGTCTATTGCAAATCTTTATGTTGCAGCGAAGATTAACTTTCTCAAGTTAAGATAAGATTTAAGATGCAGTCATGAAAACTGAGCTAAGAATAATCATAAAGGGTGCATATTGGAGACTTAATGAACAACTAGCTCTGCCTAGATACAAAGTTCTAATACATCTCTGCTGCTACTGTATGCAATCCATTTAAATGAACTCCAAGGCGTTTTGATGCCTAAATTTAGTTGGGCGAGATTATCATCAAAGCCATTCTAGTATTGGAGAGATAAACAAGAGGCTGACTGTTAAAAAAGGGGACTTTTTGATAAGAACAACAAAGCTTCACTTGGTGTCAAACTGTCACTGAACAACGCTGATTAAAGTGTAACAAAAGATTCACAAATTAAAACCCAGATACTGGTGCCGTTGTCACATAAATGACAGTTTGGCTCAAAAGGGAGCCACTATGAAAAGAATTCTGTTATTCACCTGACATGGGCAATCAACTTACCTAAAAAACTGATATCACAAAGTTGAATGGCTTATTGAGTCAAACTGTGCATTTGTAGAGTTCCCACTTTTCTGAAGAAATTAACATTAAAGCAGCTATCTGTCTCCCAAATAGACACTGTAGCAGGCAGAAGAGATGAAGATTTTGTTGGAGTTGTGACTGTGCCAAGGAAGGAAGATGAAAGATGATGAAAAATGATGGCATGTATGTTGCAGGAATAGAAGAGGCAACAACAGCAGCGATGAGATGCTATTTTATTGCACTGATTGATTTTGATGAATGTACCCTGAAATGTAACATAATTATCTCACAAGGGTTGTTTCAGATTCAGTGCGGTAGTCAAGGCATCCTCTATGAGACAGACAAACCCGCCATCATTTACCACTTATTGTACTTACAGTGTGTGTTAAGACCAGTGTAATCAGATATCATAATGGACCTTCTGTACGGGAGGCCAAAGAGGTCTGTCGGACTGCTGCTGCTGCTGCAATGTAAAGGCGGTAATTACCGAGAAAAATCACCCTAGCTCTTCCCAATTGTGAGAAAAAGGATGAACCTATTCCTAAAATTGTTTTATTGCACAATTTTAGGCCAGATGGAACTGAATTAATAATAGCGAAATAGTAAGAACTGTAGATATTTCACAATATCATCAAAGTTCTGTTTGACTCAGTTAAACAAGTCCGACATATCAAATAGCCAAACATCAGTAATTAATCAGACATTATTTTGATTCAGAACTAAAGCTCAGGGAATAAATACAGGCATTGAATTAAAGTCATTGGCAGGCAACAGCAAAAGCCAGCCAACAGACTGTTTGATTAAAGCGTTCATGGTAGATTTAATGTGAAAACACTTTAAATCAACAGTTAATCAGAAAGCGGGTCAGTTTGAACCACATGATACTCACCGGACTCCTGGAGTCCCTCAACATCAACTCCTTACCCCAAGTTGACTAAATATACTGAATTCTACCTTTGCTCCTCTCTTTTGGTCCCAGTGTGTCCGTGTGTTGGTCTGCTGAGACTTTGTATCCTGATAGTATTCTTTACTTATTTCATTCTTGTCAAATCCACCAAGGACTGAATGATTTTTGCAGAAGTTCTTTGTTTGTTTGTTTGTTTGTCTTTCACAAATCTCAAATATGTATTAACATAGTTCAGTGATGCCTTTGGAATTTCCAATTATTAAACCACAATCTCTTTAGGATTAGGCAGCCTTGGCCATCCATGCAGTCTACTTTTTTAGTTTTGATGGTTTGCGTCTTTGAATGTGCGGGTAATAATAGGAGATTTTTCAATCAATTGCCAATGCCACTGCTCACAGAAGTACAGTTCTGTGAAAGTAAAAAAAAAAAGTCCCTATTTTCCTCTCTCTATTAATGATAGGTATCTTTGTTTTGATAGAATTAAAGCAATAAAGGCTCCTCATCCTGTAACGTAACTTTAAGTTTAGAGAAAACCACAGGATAACTGACAAAAGAAATCCTGCTTTTATTGGTTTTGAAATATCAGGTGTTTCTGTCCAAATGACATTCTTACTCAATGAATGCAAACAGTCAAAACTTGATTTAGCCTGCTTATCAAACCACTGCCCTCACCTCAGCATTCGTGCTCTGAGTTAACATTTTCAAACAAAGTCCAGTCCATCCCACACTGCAGCATTGTGGACTGTGTGAGAGACTGTTCAGAACTGTCCACCATTTCTGACTTTCTTGATTTGTATTTTGTCAGATTATGCAGCTCTTATTGGATCAGGATTCATAACCTTGGGTTTTAAGCACTGATTTTCAATTCCAAATCCTGGCATGTTTAGCTGTCTGACAAAAAAATAAGGAATGAATCTATAAAGTGATACACTTCCGCTTTGATATATAATTTTAATAAGATGGAACCTTGAAGCAAGGCTGAAGTACCCAGGCTCTATTCGGTGACGTGCTGAGAGCATAAAAGCATAGATTTTTAAAGCTTCAATCACATTGAGTTTGCTTTTGAAAAGCTCAGTTTCATAGGATTTTAGCTGGATGAACATTCTTACATGGAGTTAAAAAGCCTGCTTTTGCTGTTATAATGTAGCATACACAATTACATTCATTTCAATTTACCGTACATGCATTTCCAAATGGGCAGAAAAGAATCAGACTGAGCAACGACTGACTGAAAAACAACTGCTGCTGAGTGAAACCAGTCCTGCCGGAGAAGAAAATACCTGATCTGAAAGTGAGATTTTCAGAAAAATGCTAAATGTTCTCCTCAATCTACAGTGAATAATATAGTATAAAATAGAATGTCAGGTGAATTTCATTTCTAATTCCACTGGTTTAGTATAATCTGTGGGACTGGATCTTAGATAAATCAAATTAAGGTTTGTTATGGTCCTAAACTATTCATCTTTTTGTTTTCAAAGCTAAAGCGGTCCTATATATCTACGCTTTAATAAAAACAGCGTCAATATCTTAAAAAAAACTGCAACCTGGGTAGGAACAAATGGACATCCTCTTAGAGTGTGCATGTGTCTAAAAAGACTTAGTTTGAGCAAAATAATTTTTTGTAACTGGGCTGAACCAAAAAGCACAAACACGTTTATGCTTCCTGTAACCTGGTCATGGTCAAACTGAGATAGCAGTTCACCACAGAAAACTTTTCCTGCATGATTCTTTGCTCTGTAGGTCAAGCCCAGAGCCCTTTGGGCGACTCCAGTAACAACCAGCACCAGATTTGAGAGTATCAGGGCAGTGAACAGAAAATAATTTTGCCACACCACACTAAGTTTCCATCACTGTCTCTGTTTCTATTTCACACTAAAGTAATTTCAACACAGAGCCTTCACAGCCTGCAGCAGTTACCAGCAGTTATGGCTTCAAGCTCTTGTCAAAAAAGAGGCAGACTCCCGCACACCAGATTTGACTGTATCTCAAATTAATTTTGCTATCTGTAAGGTGCAACTCTGTGTCCGACAAGAATATAACCAAATGCTAAAATGTTGGGGCAGGTTTTGCATACAATTTCACAAATAAGCTTCGCCAAAGTTGGGCATATTTTTTAAGGAGCTTCAAAAAGATTTTGATTGATTTTCATTGGAATTTGAGTTGAATCATTTCCTTTGAAATCTATATGTGTGACACAAGATTGTGTTTTTTTTCCTACTTTTGAGCAAGTCAATAACAGAAAAATTAGATAATTAAAAATAACTAGCTGTCATTGGGTGAGAGGTGGGGCACACCCTGGACAGGAAGTCGGTCCATCGGAGGGACACAGAAATCAATGATGCGTACAACCAAACATACTCACATTCACCCCTAGAGGCAATTTAGAAGTTCCAGTTGACCTAATGTGTTTGTTTGTGGACAATGGGAGGGAGCAGGAGTACACAGAGAGAACCCACACATACATGTAGAGAACATACAAATTTCTCCTATTTTATCAACACTGTACCACACTGTGGTGATGTTCTAATCATTTTTTTCTGACTCACAAGTCTTTGCGCTGCACTGTATACTGGATTGTTTACTGTACGATCAAAGCTGATGAAATTTTCATAGAGCAAGTAGAGCTCTGCCAATATGTCCATGTACTCAAGGACCAGTGCTTTATTTTTTTAAGTCTGCTACAGGATCAGAATAGACACCTCCTGAGAATATAAGTAACTTTTTGGACTTGAGGCCCTCCGTTTGTTCATGCTGTCACCACTGAGACGTGCAGCTGTGTTACTGCAGGGATACACTGTTAAAGTTCTATGCTGGTTTCTTTTTTTTTTTTACCAAGCGTGAGGTACTGAGATTTTACAAATGATATAGTCCGTGAAAGTCGTGGATTCCTAGCTCACATTGAAATGAACTTGATCTAGCTCACAACAGTGCCTTTAGCCTGCATACTAGTGTTTTTTTTCCTCTGTAGATCAAAGTAATGGACTATGAGAGTCTGTGCACTCCAGCCTAAAGAGGCTTGAGCTACTTAAAAGTTTAATGGTTTTCGGCAGGTTCTTAATTATAGCACAGCTTCCCCTGAGCGATTCCCATCATTTGGCGCACCAAGGTAATTGTACATTTTCATTTGATCAATACAGTGAGGATGTTTAATAGAACCTACATGAAGAAGCTCAGCCAAATCAATCACGACATCATTTTTCAGACCATCAGCAACGCAGTAAATGAAACTAATATGACAGAGAACTCCAATAACACACTGTACGGTCCAAGCTTTCCTATTCAGAGTTGCCTCTAAAATGCATGCCTGTCCTCTGCTATCAAAATCATTGCTTTCCGTTTTTCAAGAAAATGCCTTTTTATTTTGATGATTTGTTTCAAATTTGCTGTCATTTGTCATATAAACTGACGAACTGAGGTCAGTGCTCTTCAGGAAGTGCAGTCTCAGTGTTTGCAACAAGCCGCCCTTGTTCTCTGTACTGTTGTGGGCGTCTTGCACGGATGCTCCGATAATGGTCTGATGACTTTTTGTTCCAACAAGTTCAGCGGGTCAGACGTGCCATCAATTTTACTTTGGTCAGAGCTGGTATTGATCTTTCCTAAGTGTTGCTTCTTTTTCTCCGTTAGCAGCTTTTCCGTGGCAGTAAGAGAAAATGCTCCTCTTCTTATAACCCAACCTGGCCAATGTTTCCCACACTGAGGTGGTGCTGCACAGGAATGTCACCTGTATTTATGTTTACTTTGAATACTAAGTGGACAATGCACATTAATTCACGT
The DNA here is from genome assembly GCA_907169785.1 of Menidia menidia. Classification (NCBI taxonomy): domain Eukaryota; kingdom Metazoa; phylum Chordata; class Actinopteri; order Atheriniformes; family Atherinopsidae; genus Menidia; species Menidia menidia. The sequence goes on along the minus strand of CAJRST010007779.1, from coordinate 7,912,045 downwards.
AATTACTTTGGCTGATTAGGCAAATGTGCCATGTTTAATTTCTTCTACAAGGTCAGTATCAGTGTCTATATAATCAAAAGTTATGTGGAAGGGTGGTTAATGAGAGGTGAGCAATTTCATCATGCATTAACACGTTTTTAAAACCATTCTATGCCCCAGGTCTTGGGGCCTTTCTCGGAACGCTCCCTTTCTCATGCATATATTTTCTTTTTCCAAAACAAAATAAATAATGCAGTATTAAAGTCGGACTGTCTATAAAATCAAAGAGCAGGCTCGTAGACGCACTGGTTTGACTTAAGCACACTGCATGACCACGTTAGAACTGATTTTTGTCTTCTCAGTGTGCTTATGCCATTTTGCAAGTGTTTCATCAATCATGGATACGTTTCTTTGATGCACATGGCTCATGACAGTAATGCTGGCCCGAGTTTAATGTGGAATCACTGAGTGAGTGACAAGGTTTTTCTTTCCCTGCAAACCATTAGCTGTATTTCTTGCTTTTTAATTGCTTTTTTTTTCACCTTGTCCTTCAGGTTGTCTTTTAAGATCATAGCTTTTACTGTTAAATTAGATGGGACATGAATAAGAGAAATGCACAAATCAAGAACAGATATCTGCCTTCATGTGTAGGTGCCGCAGTGCTTGAATCCATTTTTGCCTTCCAAACGTGTTTGATATGTAAAACATATGCACATCATTATGTTAAGCAAACAACTCAAACATTTTTAGGCAAGGGAACGGTATGATTCTGTCATCATGCTAAGATGTAAGCTAGCAGTGGCAGTCTGCTCACTGTATGACTTTGAGAAGTTTGGCAAGACCTTATTCAGTCACGCTCCGGACTGAGCTGGATGTGAATGATTTGAGGCTGGCAGAGATAGTACCCATCAGTCACTTCACCTGTGTCTAATGGCTTGCTGCAGACAGCCATGTTTGTCTGTGTATTTGATGTGCGCATAGCACATGCCCACTGACTCTTTATGTGTCAGAATATCAGCAAGCAGCACAGTGCCAAGGCTCACAAATGGATTTTCTCATCCAATTGTTTGCTGGAAGTTCTTTCTTTAAATCTCCAGTTTTGAAGCCCAAGCCAAGAATGTACTTAAACACAAGCATTCCTTTCCACTCCCGTCTGCCTCTCCCCATGGCTGTCATTGTGTATTTTGACTGGCTAAAACATGGCCATGGCAGAGACACTGGGATGAGATGCAAGCAGGGAAAATGAGGGACATCAGGAAAGCTCAAATAATAAGATGTCAAGCGGGGCAGACTGTAATTGTTAATTACATTTATTCCAGCTCTTTTGGAATGCTGCCATGATGCTTTCAGAAATATAAAGTGGTGTCCTCAACATGTTCCAGGTTCAGCCTATTAAATGAGTTTGAGTGATCACTCCTGGAACTCAAAAAGGAGTACTCCGTTTTCAATCCACATTAAGGCCCAGATGGCCATATGTAAAATAAAGACAGATGTTTAAACACAAGACAGATACAGTTAGAACATTATGCTAAATTAAATACTGACTTTATGAGAATGGCTGCATATGTGCTATTTCTTTACTCTGACATGTACAAATATGTTTCTTTATAAGAGGGGAACTGTAAGAAAGACTCTCGAACAGTTTGACGCTGTGTATTCATCAAACATCCGACTGTTTCACGTCAATTAGAAAACACTCCCAGGATGTTTGCTTTGACTCAGCCAAGTTTGCTCCTTCTCCTCTTTAACTGACACGAGTTGACCTTTTCAACTCTTTACCTCCACTTGAACTTTTGCTGCTGGCAGTTTCATTGCATCTGAAAGTCATTAAAACATGCTGGACAAGACCAATCTATGAAATCTGAAGTTCAGGAGGGTTCCGTCCTTTCTGTGTACATCTACAGTCAAAATAATTTAATAGGATTTCTTGTCAGAGTCATCTGAAAATCTAGCTAACCGGGGCCTCAGTTTGATTTGAGAAGATACTATCAGTTGTTTCGCTTTTGTTATTTTTGTCAAGCCACGTTACATTTATTGTCCTGATAAAGCCACTGAATCAGGAGAACTACAAATGAAAATCCATTCAAGAGCACAATTACTTTAAAGGCAAATTCGTATTCTCTGATGTGCGCATACATTCCTATTTATATTTTCCATCCATAAAATTGCGCTATCAGACAATGGTAATTAGTTCCATGGTGTTCTTGGCAGCCGGAGTATGTCTTCACTTTAATTACTGATTCTTCTCTTTCTTTTTTTCTCTATTGTTAATATGGCCGTTGTTTTGTGGTTTGTTCTAATTAAAAGTTTGGGACTTTGCAACGTTAACACAGACTGACCTTTTTGTCCTTGTAATTTCCTCATTCTCAAAGCTGGCATGAAAGGATATTTCAGATAAAGTAAGTGACTGGAGCAGATGGTGTAATACAGTAAAACATTGTAGTCCGCTCCAATCCTCTGCACTAAAATGCAAGAGCCTCTTTCTTCAAGTTTGAATGAGTATTGAATGAAGTTTCCCTAAAGGCCAGCACCTTTGTCCCAGAGAAAAAAACACAACTCAACTTTATCACGTCGTTCTCCAATAGTCTCACTTAAAGGTGGTGGAAATAACCCACCTCCGCTGTTGAGATCTCTGTGACATTTGTTTATTTCCCAGAGTTCTGCCATGTCTTAGGTAAAGTGCGAGTCGATACTCTCCCACTCACTCCCTCACACTGCTGTTTATTTTAATTGACAAGTGGTCAGAGCTGGCTTTGTCAAGCTTCAAATGAGTTGTCAGATAGGTGTCTGGAGCTAAGCTTTGGTCATCATCTGGGGCAAAGCCACTCAAACACAACCCTGTAAGCTCTGGCGTACGACAACACACATAAACCGTTAGTAAAAGCTCTCCAGATTAGACAGCTTTACCGAGGAGGGAGAAAACTGACTGCAACGTATTGACAAATACAAATCCTGCTTGATCCATTGGAAATATAGTTATTCCCTGAGCATACTGATTTAGTCAAATATATAAACAACTTGCACTGTTGTTGCTGTGAGAAAAATGAGCCAGCCGAAAATAAACACTGTGCATGCGTACATTTAAAAAGACTCTACAACTTAAGAAAAAGGTAACGTAAAAGGTAATTGTAGTTTAAGAGCCTAAATGTTCCTAATCAACATAGTTGAAGTTCTATTTTGAGTATTAGTAGAACCAACCCACCAACCACTCATCAGGATTTATGGAATAATTCTCATGATGTCAACTGAAGGAAGCTTGGACTAGACATTATTATATTTCAGGGAGTTTAGGAGCCTTGTTTTCCGTGAGATAGACTTCTCTTTGGCACCAGCTCTGGACTTTCTGACTCATGCACAAAAATCTGTGTAGGAAATTAAAGGAAAGTAGGGGGGCAGAGGAAATTCCCTTTTTATAAAATCACATTGTTGTTCTTTCCTTCAGTAAGGTGTTTTACCCTTATCACAAAAGATTTTGTATTGGAAAAGACAGACATTTACAACAATCCCTTCATCTGTGTACTCTTTCTTGATTCACAAAAAACAGTTAAGGTAATCATTTCATGTCTTGGTTGCTTTAAAGAGAAAAAAAGTATGCATAGTACTGTTTAAAGCTCTGATTGTTAAATCCTTACAACAGATGAGCTTATTGATTGGTCATTGAGAGGAAACAGAGCTGTTCAATTGGACCAGTCATGACCATCGATCAGTCACTCATTACTGGGTTCAACTCTTGCGAAATAATGTAAAATGACAGTCTTTTATGAGAGTTTCCAACTAAAGCATTCAGAACAATGTTTAAATAAAAGATTTAAGTTATCTTTTAAAAAGTACTCTAGGAAATTGAATTGTAAATTCCACTGCCGCATACCAGTGTTATTTACACTGCTGACAATACTCCCTCCCATAAAGACCAGATTAACATTCTAAGAGGGAGACTGACAACATGTGTTAACAACCGCTGTTAGAAGAACAGATCCCTTTTTCAGTATTTTTTTTCCAATAGAAAAAAAGAAAAAATGAAGGGTACACAGAATAATTTAAGTCTATCTATCTAATCTAAATAAACTTGCCTTGCCAAATCTATTCAAATTGCTAATATAATCAGAAACCATCGTTATCCTCTTGTATAAGTTGGTTAGGATCTATGGCTTTTCAACACATCCTCCTCTTTGGTCAGCTGTCACTGGTTAGTTAGTTAAATTGTAGTACCCCATGACATAAAACTCTTGAAAATATTCTCAGTAGCATGCATAATGTCACTGACTACTTGTCCAGGGTGTATTCTGCCACTAGCCCAATGACAACTGGATTAGGCTCCAGCACGGCCCGTTTACCAATAAGTGGCATAGGATATGGATGTGTGGATGGATATGAAAAGTGTATGTCAGTATATGATCAGCAACCACAGACAAAAACGCCTCTTTCCTAATGACCACAAATCAGATATGTTAATTAGATTATTTTAGAGTGTTTGGCCATCAAAGACAATCTGTGGTAAATACTAATAGATGATTACATTAGACACCACAAACTCCATTTGACAATATATGAATTTAATTACACTTGAATATGCTTAAACACTGTTTTTCTATTGTAAGAGATCAGTGGTAAATAAGGGTGGCGCTCCATCTGTTGAGCTGAAAAGCATGAATTCTTCTGAACAATTTGTTAATTTTCCCACATTTCTGTTTTTCCTAATTGCCCCAGTTTGCTTTTAGATCTTGCCCTCTCCCTTGCCCTAAATGTCAAGCCATTACATATTTATACTGACTAATGACCTGGGCTGACAAGAGACAGAGATACATGGAGAGTAATGATTTGCTCGCAGAGGGTGCTCTGGTGAGGGCCGGACATCTCAGTCTGTGTCCTCTAATAGGGCCTGTCTCCAGTGATTACAGATTGTTGACAGGGGAAGTTGCAGTGCCTAGCACCAGATGGAGCGCCCTTTTTCTTTTTCTTATTTATTACCACTGCCCCCGCCTATGTGTAATGGCAGCCCACAAGCGCATGTGCACACGAGCCTACACACACACAGACACACACAGAGACATACTGCTGCTCATTCTGTCAAATATTGGATGGCGAAACAAACCTCGTGACATCATCAGGGAAGGCTCAACTGTTTCTCCTACCACGCCTTCCAAAAACCTCTGGGTCTCAGGGCCACACTGGCAGTCACACTCTGGCTCTCCCATCATTACTCCCCGTTTCACAGCACTGCATCGGTACATTCTCCTCTGAAAACTGAACTAATTACACGGCCATCTCTGTTGGCTCATCGTTTAGGTTGCTGTATTTTGGCAAATTGTTTTTCTCCACGTCATTCCTGGATTGGTTCGCAAGTCTTTTTTGTCTAATTTAATCAACAGTGTCCTCCGTTCTTGTTTAAACACGAGCCAGACCTTGAGCTAATTGTGAAGAGATAGATCTGACTCACATAATTTCCGGGTATGAAACAAAGGCTAATTTTCGCTTTCAAATCATTACCCAGACTGTGACTGAGAGTGTATTTTCTTTTTTTTCCTCATGCTGCCTGTGATCAATCTGAAATTTTTTCAAAGCAAAGGCACTGCAGACTTAAACTGACCGGCACCTTTGACCTGTACATCACAACCATAAGACACCAGGAAATGCATTTCTTTTATCTTTTATGTAAAGTAAATTGAATTTCTTTGAACAAAATATGTGCTATACAAATACATTTGCCTTGCCTTACATATTGAGTACCTACTGTATGTGTTACATTTGGGGCTGAAGACTAATTTAGTTGTATGAAAGTCATTGATAGCTTATGGACAGTAATGGAAGATAATACAAAAAAAGGATAATTCCTTAACTTAAACACACATGGTATCTCAGTATGCGTAAGAGAGATTGATAACATACGATAAACAGTTACATTTTTCCATATGGACCGTTTCATCTTCAGATCACATGACAGCCAATCAAAACATGTCCATTTAAATTCAAAAATGTGTTTTCTTAGCATCAGCAATTAATTATGTGGAGGTAATTGCAAACTGAACTGTGGATGACCTGTACTGCTCTTCTTCCAGAGTGTGTGTACCCAGAGAGGGGAGCGTAATAGATGTGGCTGAGAGAGAGAGGACGCACTCAGAGGATTAGTTTGTGCTCAACTGTAGCAACTTAAGCCGGGATGTGATCCTTGAAGATAATGCCGGACCAAAATCATTAAAAGAAAAAAAAAAGAAACCTATCATACATAAAGGCTGTGTCCATGTACAGATGTTAGGGATACAAAGCCTTTGCTCTTCAAAGGTACTGTATGAGGGAATTTAAAACACAAACTTGGTCCCCATCCATCAAATGTGGTCATTAACCAGAGAGACACAGCAGCCATGTACCAGTCACCTCTCATCATTCATCACTTTGTTCCATGAAAAACACATGAAATACACCTCACCCTGCAATCCCACATGTGATGAAAAAAGAAAAGGAGGAAAGGATCAAAAACATAAAATCAAAGCTGGGAGTGGGGAGTCGCCACTATTCACCAGTGGCGGTAGAATAACCTTAATGGCTGAGTGGGGGTATTTGGTCGTTGATATGGACAGCCACGAGTGCAAGTTCCTCTTGATTGGCTCTCATTATGACCAATAGCTGCATTAATGTACATTTTAGCCTCAGTATTATAGTCCAGTCGGGCTCATGTGAATTCCGTATTTCCTCGGGCAATGTAGACACCTTCATTTTCTGGCAAAATAACACAGCTTGGCCTGCATATTACAACAGTCGTTGGGTCTGAAAAATAGCAATTTTAGTAATAGAAATTTTAAAGTAAAAAAGCAGCTGAACCCAACTAGTTTTTATATTGATATTTTAAGCATGGTTCAAGAGTAAGGATATGGGTGGATCACTACATTTCTACAGTGTTATTTAATGTTTCTTTAATGTTATGACAGGAATGAGTGAGAGGATGTTTGGAGGTGGGTTAAAGAGAGGGTGCTCCTCAAAGAAATGCTTGTTCACTGTGTCTCTATGATCACATGTCGTAAAAACTCACAGTAGGGCTGTTACAGTGTCAGGATAACATGAATAATTTGAACAAACACAGAACTCACACGTTTTATATTTAACAAATGTTTCTGTTTCCTGGATGTTCTTACAGACTGAGCAATCCTTTGAGCCAGATAAAGATAGATTGAGATTTTCCCACTTTGCTTTTGTTTTTTTTTGTTTTTTTTTCTGTTTATATCAATATGTCTAAATTTGCAGTTGTCATAAAACTTGTGACTTTAAATAACGAACATTTCAGAGCAGGTGACTTTACCTATTCATATAAGCTATAAGGTGTAATGTACTGGTGTCTCTAGGTGTGGAATTGTTGACGGATAACTTTTGGCACACTACAGCTCATGCATATTAATTCTGAACATAGAAAATATGTGCAAGTATTGCACGATCTCTGCAGTTTTGTTGATTATAGATGATTACATTATTCATCAATCAAGACTATCCTCTGGTAAGAGTATCCACCCCGCAGCTTTTTAAGTTTTTTTTCTTGTTTTCCAAAGTGGTGCTCATATCAAGTATAACCACATGTTTTCAGGTGCTGTGTACTCCTCCTAGCCATTCACAAGGTGCATCAGATTCAGATTGTAGTTCCAATCAATTACAGTGCTTTAGTGAAGGGGTGAGTCAACTGAACTTGTGTTTCAGAGTCAACATTGCGTTAGATTTGCTCTCAGCTTTCTGGTTACTATGGTTACTGGGATTCTACAGTCTGAGCAAACAGGATATAAATTTTACCCTAAGAAAAGGCTTAGGGGTTGTATTCAGCTGTACTTTTTTTCCCCTCCTTGCATACATTCATGTTGCTTTACTCCAATGTACACACAAACGCACACACACGTACATATTATGCTCATCAAATCAAGCCACGTCTCCATGGAAACTGGAGTCGAATAAAGAGACTGCCTTAATCACTTGATAAGTAGCACAATTTCAGCTCGCGTCTGGCCAGAGTCATTCATTTTCCAAAATGATTTCAAAATCTGTATATTTGAGGCCACTTTTTTCCCCAGACTTACACATGGTGACACATGGCTCAGCTCTTCAGTATGTTGTACTTGGGGTTAATTAAAAATGTAATGGTCAAAGTCTGTATTTCATAGAGCTGGCAGGAGCTCGCAATTCATTCTTATTAATTATGAACCAGTGGTCAGAGATTTCCACATATATGGAACAATTATCCTTAAATATGATCAGTGGTTGATTCTATGGCCTATACATGGATGAAAAACTAAGAAACTGAATGGACATTATTATTATTTTTATTCATTTAATCTTTTTTTTATTACTCTTAGTAGAAGTTTGATGTATGCTTTCTGTGAAATACCACACTGATAATATGGAACAAATAAAGACAGGACTTTATAAGGACTTTTTCTACCTATTGTGGAAGCCAATTAATCAGGTAAAACAAAATCAATAATTTGCTACCAACAATAGAACAAATATTTCTTACTTTTCAATTGTTGTCTAAAAATATTGTTCAAATCTGTGATTCGATCTTTTATATTATGGATTAAAAGTCGGTACAATGATGAAAATAAGGGTCCAATGCCAAACTCTGATTTAGAATTGTTGCCTGCTTAATGTCTTGTACTCTTAGAGTTAATTCTGAAAAGGATAATCACAAACGCAAAGCATTTTGGGCAAATAAATGTAGATGGAAAAGAGCTGAGCTGAAAATAATCTAAATAGCAAGTTTTGTTATAATTGTTTTTGATTTGTAGGTGTTTTTAATTAAATCTTTGGTCATTTTTAACTCAATAGGAAGTAAAAAGAGATAATCTTTATATAGATGTCCTGTTTAAACTCTGAATGTACTGAAAAAAACTCTTTTATGATATGTGGCAGTTGTAAATGTATTTTACCAGAAACATCTTCTTATGAGCTTTTAATCTTTCTTCGCTGCTTTTATTACACAAGTATGTCTTAGGGGAATGTGACAATTGTGATTTATAGCGGTATGCTGAAAAAACAAGCAATGATTGATGTGCCCGTTTCAGATTCTTTCTAGCCTCCGCTGAAACTACACAGGCTCTATCTGTGTTACCCATCCCCATCCCCTGAGGCCGTGCTCTGATGTGGATGAAGTGAAGAATTGTTACTGTGGGAAAAGATGGGCACTTGTCTTCGCCACCAGGATTTTAATCTGTGTTTTCATGCTGGTCGGATTTATTTGCATTAAAAGGAGAAAAATAAGAGGAGGAGCAACTAAAAAGGGAAGAGAGGATTTATTTATCTCACGTCAACCAGGTTTCCATGACTTCTTCAAAAATGGACAAGGAGGCTGCTGTGCAATGGGCAGCAGCTTGACCAATTTAGAAGAGTCCCGCTGGTAATTCTATGACTTTTTCAGGAACTGTAACACCTTTTCAGTTGGTAAAGGTGGAAAAGGCTCACATTTCTAAATAATAAAACCAGATTACTGGTATTTCATTTGTAAGTTATTGTAAAAATAAAAAAACAACTGTACACTGTTCATAAATTATGACTTTCTGAAGGGAAGCCTTTATTTGAAACTGGTTTTTGGCTATTTATTATTCTGGATAAAGCAGAATAGTAAATGTGAAAGTCAGAAAGCTTAAATAATGCACTCCTCTTTCCTAAAAGCAGAAGGGAAAAATGTCAGTTGTTTCACGTAAACACTGCTAAACAGATTTTCTCTTGTGCCTCTTTGATTTAGTCATGGATGCTACCCTGTCTAAGGACAGTGATTTCTACTGGCACCGTAGTCGAATCTAATTTTGGTGAAAGCTGTCATATCTGTCCAATTCCTGAAATGAAAGAGATCAAATATCAGGGAAAGAACACCAGAGCTCTTCCTCTATAAATCAGTGTTTTGTTCTACGCAGCGGGGGAAATACCTAAGAGCAGATTACATTATTCAAGAAATAAGGAATGAAAGAAAGAAAAGATCTAGCTGAAATAAACTAATGTAAGAAAGGCATGGCACTCCAAGAGAAACTGAAAAATAACAAGCATTAAAACACATCGACACAATTTGAGCTGCAGGGGCTGAAATCTGAAGAGGACACAAGAGAGAACGCTGTGTAACGTGAGCAATCGAGAGAAACTGAAAAGTATAGATGAAATAATCTGTCTGTCTTCCTTTAATGTGCAATGACTCCGTGAGGGAGAGGAGAATATAAGTGGCCACGTGTCATTCTCATGATAAAAAAAAAAACAGTTTGAAAAGGTCACAAAAAAAAACAGGAAAACAAAGATAGCTTTGGCTAAAAATGTTCCATTTGACAATGTTTGCTTGACAGGATTAAATTCCACTCCTGACAGTGAGGGGTCCTGAATAAACCTTGTGTTGACTCTGCTATCTGTCCTATAGCCTCTTCAGATTTATGTTTTTAATGTGAAGCAGAACACATATCACTGTCTGAAAAGTTCAAACACTGCTGAGAAAGCTTTGATGAAGATGGTCATTTTTTGTATTGCGACAAAGAAAAAGGTTGATTTCAGAAAACTGCTGGAAGTGCTAGACAATGAATGACCACATTCTTTTTTACTTAAATTGTATTAAATTAAACTTCAAGGAAATAAAAGACAATAGGGAGTAGAAAAGATTGTTCTGCTGGCCATCGTGAGTGTTGCAGCAGCAGAAAAAATGTTAAGCCAGCCTTATTCTCTTTGTGGTATCTTTGATGATTTACCTTCTGTCACATCTCAGAACTCCCCCAAGAGAAAAAACATATTTCATATTGCTAAATATAATCCTCTCCCAGGGGCTTTCTGGGGTCTGAAAGGCATTTGGAGGATTTAGTTCCACTTTATGGCTATTTTTATCGTCCTTTAAACACATGCAGATTCAGTCAACAATGTGACGCTCTCCTCTAACATCTACAAAGTGAGCAAACGGATGTTGTCTTTGTCACCAGGCACGCATGTGTGCTCTTAAGGACATCGTATACCGTCTGCTGCACAGGAGCTGTGGAGCACGTGTAAGGCTGTAGAGTGAATTGAGCTGATGTGTTCGTGTAAGAAACGTCTTTTTTGACATCTTTTGTCTCGTCTGTTGACAGTGTAAGGTTGGCAGAATAACGTCCATAAAGGTTAATTACCAGAATGTATTTTAAGTAGGAAATTATGCAACCCTCCAGGTACGCACTTAACATTCATACCAAACTTTATTTTCCAGCATGCATGTGTCAAGATAATAACAAGAAGTACTTGCAAAACGAAAGCGCTACACTGTAATTTGCACACTGCTTCCAGAGTGGTAATAGTTACCACCAATTTAGTGAGGACAATAGCATCTCCTGTACATAATGTATTTAAAGTTAGCTTTATTTGATGATGCATACTCTCTGCATCTGTTATATTTTCACATCATCACATTTGTTTCCTGCTACTTCTTTGAACACATGAATGTCTTGAAATCCATTTGTCTGTTTTTTCAGGGGGTCATGGACACTACAATGCCCAAAGCCGAATTGTGAAAACATTTTTGCATCCCATCAATAGCAAATATTGAAGAGCAGAGATAAGCACATATTGTACCAACCTAAATGTGAGATACAATAGCATGGAGAATTCCTTTACATTCTGTCTTAATAGCTTTCTTCTGTGTACATTCCACCAAACTTAATTTGTTTACCAGGCCGTGAAAACTCCTGGAAAACTAAGCAGTTATTCTTAGAACAATTGTTTATTTTGATTGGTAAAACCCCAATAGGTAAGTTTTGACTGAAGGATATAAAAGAGAATAAGAAATCATAATCTGACTTTTACAAGAGTTTAAATTATTGAAAGTTGTTGAAATTCTTCAAACTTTCTGAACATGCAAACACCTCAGTGTGATGCAGACTCCTTGAGACCGCTCACTGCAGGGCTTTAAAAGCCTGTGCTTTCATGTCTGGAAAAATGCGTAGACATAAAGAGAGAAGGAGTAAGCTAGAGAGCAAACAAGTGTTGAGTTCAAGGCCAACTTGGTTTGAATTTACTCTTCTGAGCTGAAGACCAGACTTTCAAAACGGAGGAATAGCATAGAAAAAAGTCATCTTAGATAACGTCAAGATTAGAAAAGACAAATTAAGCCAAAGGTCATTTTAATCACTCATGTTCAGCAATGAAATGAAAAAAGGGAGACTTCCACATTGTGCAAATGTAGACCTTACAAAAATGCATCAGACCTGAACCAGATGGTTCAAGTTTGGACTGTATTAAGAGTTTAGATATGGGCTGATGAAGAGTTTTGTGTTGCAGAGCCTTTGGTTTTGTTTTCCCTTGTAAAAATGTTTCTCTTTACCATGTTATCATCAAGACTAAAATATAAATGTGCATAAATGGTATAATGAAAAAGAATACATGCGGCAGGTTATTCTCAATACTTTGGCTGGTGAAAGGTGAAAGCAGGCTTTTATCTTTTGAAACACAGGTAATTAAATCACTCATAAAGACTCAAATACTGGAATCTCATCTGATCAGTAACTACGGACCCATCACAAATCTGTCATTTTTGACAAAGCTTGTTAAAAAGCAATGTCTCAGCAACTTATAAATCACCCCTTGCTTAAAGGTTTTTCCGAGGCTGGCCTCAGAAAAGTCAACAGGACAAAAGAGGAAAGTTATCTAATGTTTGATTTAGACTCAGTTACATTACATGTGTAATGTACATTGTGTAAACTTCACAACTTTTATGTATACATATAGTACAATACAACATACACTTGCATCCATTGACTTATCCCCCCACTCACTTGTATTTTATTATGGTCTATGGTTAAAAAATGAAAGTCTCATTGCTATTCCAAAACAAGTACACATTAGAGGTTGGCCTATCTTTTTCTTAATAAGCCCTTCTTCTCCAGAAACTTTCCATGTAAATCATATAGATAGGTATATATAGATTGATAAATATATACATACACATATCTATTGCTGTTTTAATGAATACACATTGCAAGACTAAATATATGCAGAAAGATGGAAATATAAGAGATAACACTAGGGCAGAATAATCAATGAGCATTGCTGCTCTACTTTGCAAAAGTGAGACATATGTTCCACTCACTCACATTTGTAGCAATATGTCAGGGAGAGTAGGACAGCTCTTGCCAAGCCTCTCCGATAGGAAATATGAGGAGGGCAATTTTATTTAACAGCCCATTTAGCATTCATGTATAGTACCTTTAGCCCAGGTTCTTAATGGGCTGTATCCCACAGGATTTGTCAGAAGATATATGAAAATGCAAATATATCAGCACCCAGCTCTCTTGGCATGATGGGAGATTTGATAGAACTGTGCTAAAAGCTCACTCCTGTGGGAGCCTTTAACTGGTCATTGGCACTGAACAGTTGATCACTTCATTAGAAAGGTGTGTCGTGGCGGTGGGGGGGG
>CAJRST010007779.1:7887467-7898675 GCA_907169785.1 Menidia menidia | reverse complement strand
AAAAAAATGGAGTGTATAAATGTAAAAGATGGTGTTTCACCTGAACTTATTTTGGATTCCAAGGTCTCCCTGTACGATTTTCAGACGATCCTTGTAAAATTCCAAAGCAATGCTGCATGTTGAAATAAATGTGGTAGATTTGACAAGGCTATATATGGTGTTTTTTGTTTTTTTTTCACTTGCAGAGACATCACAAACAACCTTTGAAATGTATAAAGCAGCCACAGTGCTGGGATTTGTGCTGCACACACATATGAAGACCCACTGCTAATAAACTGGAGCAAACAACAAAGCTCCTGGAACAACAAGGTAGCTTTAAAATCTCACTTTTGGACAGCTTGGGTCTCGCTGCTTGGATATGTGCAGCATTCATATTTCAATCAAACTGCATCAGAGTTTGTTTGAAAGTGAACTCAAATCCAGCTGGTGAAATTCAACTAAAGCTGTTCCAGTACTGGTTAAGAGCCCATGTCTAACTTATACACAACACCACTGGCTCCAGCTCCAACAATCCGTGGTATGAGGGGCCTGCTCTGAAACCAATAGCTGAAAAGGGTTTTCAGTCACTTTGCTTGGTGAGCAGGTTCTGCTCTAAAAGATAAACTGTGGCAGATTTAGTTTAAATCAGCCCACACGTGCCAGGTCTGAGTATACATTTAAGCCGGAGGTTTGATCACATATCAAAAATACTTCTTTAGGTTTAGGAAAATATATTACACACTTTTAAAAGGAGACAGATAACAGGGAATGGTTTGGATTGAAAGAGAAAGAAGAGAACAGGTGAGAAAGTATTTTACTGATTGATAGAGCGAAGGTCATAATGCAGACCAGAGCAAGGGATGGGATATTAATTTCATGCTTGGAACCTTTCAGAAGAGACGGTGGCAGTGCTGGGATGAGACATGTTACAGTGGTTACTAAGTCAGTTGAGGATAAGCTTAATGGGATGTAAATTTAACTTTCTTGCAAGAAATGGCAGTGCACTGACATGTATAAATGGACACAGCCAAGGTAGTGTACGCAGTCTGTCAGAAAGTCGACTTAGGTTTGCACGGTAAGATTTTTAGAAAGTCCAATAGCTGCCACAACAGCTGAGGTTCCCACGGTTCTCAATAGCTCTCTAATAATTGAGAGCACGCTGTGGGAGGTATAGTAATCACTAAAGCTCAACACCGAGAGACAAAATCCCTGCTCAGCCCACCTGGCTAGGTTTTTACACCGCTAAGGGTCAGTCTGTTGTTATACGAGGCAGATTTGTTTTTATTTAATGAGCTCCGATGATGAGCTCAGGCTTGAGTGTTTGTGTGTGTACTGTATGGAAGTCTGCGTGCGGATGTGTTTGGGTTTTTATTTCTGGAGTCAAGTTTCGGAGTCTTTTTCTTCTCCTGGCAAAGTCTGGAGCAAGACACACTTTTTCTTCCTAACATTTTGCATTGCACTCCAAGGTTCCCAAAGTGAGAGGAGAGAAAAGCAGTATGATCGTGTTTAACAGGTCATTTAGCATTTATGTTAAGGACAGTTTACCTCCGGGGGGGTTTTGCTGCTCCAGCATGGATAAACACAACCATCTACCCCAGGCCAATATCTTCTCTTGGAGCACGGCTTAGCTGAAAGCACAGTAATGTTTCACATAATTTAACTTCTCACCACAGGAACAAATCTGTGCACAGCTCATCTTCCATCATTTCATGATATGCCTGTAACCACTCTGAGGCCAGTCCTAATTTTCTTGAAGTTTTATAGAATGTTAGCAGCTCTACAGCCTCTACAAATAGCCCTTCTATGTCTTTATTCTTCTTCTCTTTCACTTATTTTGTCTAGTGAGAGGTCCCAACCCCCCCAATCTTTTTTTTTCTCTGACTCAGAGGCCATGTCGGTTAGTTGGAAGCTTGCTCAACTTGGTCCACTTTTTTTCATGCACACCGCCTGCCAATTTTCCTGACAACTGAAGCAGAATGCAGACAGTCAGAGGGAGAGAGGGAGAGAGAGAGAAAGGAATTGAGGCTGACACAAAACCATGACAGTCTGCATCTGGCTCTTGTGACGGCTATGCTCACCCTTTAAACAGTGCCCACCCCTTTTGTGTTCCTCCCCCAACACTTACCAGAACAGGGTTTATCATCTGTGATAAAGTACCTGTGGTCTGGGAGGAATCAGCCCCGGATGTTTACAACATTAGGTCAGCATGCACTAATGGAGAAACTCCTACAGACCATGTCATCGCCACAGGACATATACTAAACCATATTACCTCTTCACCCTCTCACTCTCATATTTTCTTGTTCAAACACACAGGCAAACTCACACAGGAAAAGTCACAGTCAATTAGAAATTTAATTGCAGACTGCAGCATATGCAGCGTATTTGAATCTATGTAATTTGAAAATAAACAAGCAATTAGATATTTTATCTCCTTCTCGCGTACAGTGCCCTGTCAGATTCCATTTATTTGGCAGCAGTAGCAGGAAATCAGACGAAACATTTTAAACTGATTTCCCGAGCAGCATGTTCGGGTACATCTGCATTTATTTGTTGTGTGAACTTCTACTCCAGCACTCTGATGATGACTTCACTCTGACTTGTGTTGTTCAGGTGTCTGGGAAGCATCAGCTGCCAACTCACCTGAGGCCCACAATTAGCACAGAGCAGCTGCCGAGCTTTCTGTGCCACAACAATTCACACTCTGTGGACACACACTGTCAGCCATATAAGATCTGCCGCACACCGCGATAAGCCTGTCTTCTCTCTCCTTCCCACTTTCAGTCTTTTGGCCTGAACTGGGAGGTGTTTGCGAAGAGGCGGCACATCTCCTGCCTTATTTTCGTGTTGAATGCTAAGTACCAGTTTTCCTCTGGAAGCAAACTGCACATTAAAGCGACTTCATTCGTTTTCATCAGTATGCCTTTGGACGGAGACGCTCCTTGACTTTGCTGCTTCTCGACCCCCCGCAGAGAGCAGCCGGCTGCATAGGTAACTGTGGCCAGTGTAACATCAATAGTGGCGGTGGCAGCGTTAATGAGAGATGGTGGCCGTGTGTGATGTGAATCATAGAAGGGGACTGGAGGGTTCCTGTGCTGTGTGAGCTACATAGCGTTTTAATGAATAGTAGCAAAGCCAGGGAAGGTCTGAACAGATGGTTTCTCTTGAGGCATCCCCTGTTAGGAACACTTGTCATAAATGAAACTAGTTACATTAAATTACCTGCTATATAAGAACAGAAATCAGAGAGCGACACTTATCCTGAAGATAGTGTGAGAAGCCCATTTTCAGCCTTACATTAGCTTACTAGTTACATGGTAAATTTATATTCCCACAAGTTCAGCATTTAATTTAGTTTCTTTACCCTCTTTTTATGCTTGTAAAAATCAATGTCTGGTGTCACAAAACACCATGGGTCACATGCATGAAGCTATGCAATAAGTTTTGCAGGCCCTCTCAATAAGTGTTACTTGCCCATAAAAATGCAGGATACTAAACCCAGTGGTTAGTTTGTGTCAGCATGGACACAATGGAACACCCACACACTTTGAAGATGTTTATAAGGTTTTATTGGGAGACCGGTCTGCAATAGGAAGATATTCAAACTGTGCTGGGTATGCAAAAGTATTGCGAGGGCACGCAAAAGAGAAAAGAAATTGCCTGGGGGGGCTCCGTATGAAACTGTAGACTGATGCACAGCCATAATTTCAGAGCGGATTTAGCTTTTTGTATCAATTAATGCATGTGAAAATTCTTGCAATAGATACATTTCACATAAAAATGTGACCTGCACCAACACTAAATTAACAGACCAGTAATAACAACATCAGACAAAGGCAAATTTTTACGAATTTAAAAGTATAAAATACAATGTTGAGGGGTAAATAAAATAATTTATACTTTGTGTTCTCAGTTCCAGAACAATGACCAAAATAAAATGACATGGATCAGGTCAAGTAACAAAGGTGATCAGCTTTATGAAATGAGAGCAAAAACTAAGAGTATGAGAAATGGCTGGGTGGAAATCTCATATCGGAATAAGGGCTACAAGCAAAGCAGCAACCACCCACTTTATCTCCGGTGGATGAACACATAGCCTGTAGCATGGAGAATAAGGCTTTGTGTGGAGGTCAGAAAGGAGACACAAATGTAGACACGGATCATTGCACACTGATCTGTCTCTCAGACAGTTGTTGACAGTCAACAGTAGTTTACGAGCATAAGAAAGGAAAAGTAGAACAATCTCTAAATACTTATAATCTTTTTGTAAGGCTCATTAGCAAGGATGTATACAGGTATCAAAGCCTGCAACCATGAGTCATGTCTGCGGTATCTATGGTACCTCAAATAAATTATAGCTTTTTAAAATGTCTTCAAACATTTTTGTGATATTTCTTACTTGTTTTGTAACAAGTATTAAATAATTATCTATTACCCATCAATTGTTTAAGATTAATGGAACAAACTTTCTGGTTCTTAATTAACAGTGGAAACATTTTCCAACATATAAAACATGTAAGATATACTTTAAATAATGACGCATATGGAGCCAGTTATTGTTTCTTCCTGTGAGATGTGTATATTGGGGTTGTGTAATGAGGATCTCCGATATGAAGTGTGCCTGAATAAGGTGGCAGTTGAGTCATCTAATGTGTTTCTAGATTCACCCAAATCACTCAGAATGGCTAAGAGGGAGGGCTGACAGATGACCGCTGAATTCATCTGTTGTTTCAGCAATCGGTCATCCCAGTTTTACTGCTATGCGTAAATGCTCCAGTCAGATAAATCACTGACTCATTCTTATTCTGTGGTACACTGCTTCGGAACAGTTATTTTTTTAGATACTATCTAAACATAAACTAACTTCCAAGTAACCATCAACAATGCGCCTGACAGTAAATCAAACAATATTTTAATTACCTGTCCACACTGCTGGGGTGACATGCAGAGTAATATTGATTAAAGCTTTTAATGAACATTCTCTGTGTGAATACAAATTAACATATTGGTAAACAAGCTCATAATAAAGGCATACAGTAAAATCAGTAAATCCGTAATGTAAAATCAGTTCAACCTTATGTAAATGCTCCTGAGACACACTCAAGTTCTTTCTCTCTGTCTCTCTCTGTTTCTCACACAAACAGCGCTGCACATTTTAATACTGTGGAACATCCCTAGTTCGTGGAGCATAAGGCACGTTGGCATTTCACTTACGCGTTGCCAAGTGTCAGCATGTACCTCGTGTTTACATGAATGAAGGAGCGCAAAGTTGAGCAGATAAAAGAATAGCAAACGTCTCATGTGGTGCATTTGCTACAAAAAAAATAAATAATAATGTTTCTGGAAGCAGCATATGTACCTGCCTCAGCACCTCTTTCTGCAACCTATGTGAAAGTGTTGTTTTTCTTTCGAAGGAGTGAAGGTGCATATCTGCTCTGAGAGGGAACATATTGCCACTGTACCAAAACAAACAGGATAAATCTCACCAGCAGAGGCAGTGGTGCAGAGACAAGCCTGACAACAGCCGCGGGGCCCAGCGAATACTGTTCCCTTTCTAATCAAGCAGTCTTTTGAAAGTGCAGTCACTTTTTTCCTGGCATAAAGAGGAGTTTAACCATGAGGTTTCAGCATATATCAGAGACAGAAGAAAGACAAAAGAGCACAAGTTAATTTCTTTAATAATCTTTGAATAGCCTCTCCTCAGGTGTATCTGTATAAATCAGGATTGTGCAAAAGGATGCACAAGGTAGAAACAAAGGAAATACATGGGGGTGAGCTGCCTGGGAAGTCGAGTTGCAGGCTTGTTTTTGCAGAATAACCCTGTATGCATTTTAAAAGCCAATAATGGAATGTTTCTACTAGTGTCTTAAGTTGGTATATATAGATAAACATTCACTGAGTTCTTCAGCAGTTATTGACTTAGCATCCCTTAACTCGCCATATAAAATTCAACTGTTGAGATTTCAGCCTTAAGTTCTTTGTTAAAGCTCAAAGCAAAGGAGGGTGGTCAAATATCCTTCAAAATTTTTCATGTTTTCATACCCACCAAATAATACCCCGGAATTATTATACTTTGGATCAAAGCTGAACTCTCGATTATCATAGTCAAACATTTGTTTTTTTGTTTTTATTTTTTTCCATGTCCTTTCCTCTGACATCACAAGAAATGTTGAGGATTTCAGCAACACAGCAAATATATTCACCCTGGTTTTAGAAAAAAAACATTTCATTCTCTAGCCAACCTCCCGTCTTTTTTAGATGTTATCACTTTTTGTACTGTATTATTAATGGAAGCTGATTACCCAGTGAATTCATTTTCATCCCTTTGAAGAGCACCATGTTGAATACTTTAAATCTCACTGAGAGCATCTGCCAGAAGCGCATATAAAATGTCCAAAAATATGAAACCACAGTGGCTTTAAAAAGCATCATTCAGGCCACCGTATGATGATTAATATATACCTGTAGAGTGGTCAGCATAACTCCATAATATTTTGTATGTTGTGATTGTTAGTGTCCACAATTTAAATTATTGAGGTTCTTTCATTTGACCTTTATTCATGCAATTTTCTTTTTTTTGCCAGTGTTTTCCATTTCAGAGAGACACGACAGAGCAAATGACCTTCTACTCTTCTTCTTTTCCCTCTATCCAGTTAAGGGTCTAGTAATTGCCAGCCCTTAGTGCCACTGCATTTCCATGACCCTTTTTCAAATCAAAATAACTCAAGGTTTAAGGTTAATAATTCATTCCACATAATTGAATTAAAATTATCTTGACAGAAAGGGTTCTTTCTGATTAAAACGTTGGAAAATTCCTCAAATGTTTAAAGAAGTCACAAAACAGTCAGACCTCTGGGAGGTTGCTCTCACACACATACACACACACGCCATATGTAAATACATATATGTATATACACAGACATCCATGACCAGCAAGCTGGTGTAGACCATTAAATCAATAGAATAATTTGAAAAGCAACCAGAAATTTTCAAAGAAATAACACTAATTCATATTTTCCTCCCACCTTTAAGTCAAGTGTCCTTATGTTAAACGAGAAGAAAATCACTTTAAAAAGCTATTAGATGTAATCAGCAGTCAGCTAGTAAGTAATCCTAAGGAAACACTTCTGCTAGAGAAACAGAATGTCTGACATGTGTAGGTGAGTCCACCTAAGCTGTGGGCTTAATTGAGGCCATGTTTATAAGTTTCAGCCTCTCATCTCAGCGTATCGGTGTCTTGGTTGGGCAGTGCAGGGAGGCTGAATATACACAGAAAATCCTCCAAGCTTTGTAAGGCAAACTAAACAATGTTCAAATTTAGCCTGCCCTCCTTCAAGGAGGAAAAAGTTGACTTTTCCTCTTTTCCCATCCATGCAGAAAGTAGAGTAACAAACTTGCTGTAAGAAGGAAAATAAGGATCGGGCGAGTAGATGAAAGAAAAACCTTCGAACATCTGGCAAGCAGACGACGGCAGGTTAAGGTAAACAGAATGTCCTTTTAAGGAAGTGCTCCTAGTCTCTTCAGAATCAGAGGTATGATGTGGAACACCTTCAAAGGAGCGAGAGGCCAGCACATCTTGTTTCAATTTATCCTCGCACTGGTAGACGTGCTCTTCAGTCATGATACACTCCCACAAAGATGATACCAGGCCTACTCTCAAACAATCGTGCATTGGTAGAGAGCAAAAAAAAAAAAAAACTGGCGCCCTCTCAAACACAATAACTGAGTGAACACATGCATTTTGTGCCATTCAGACTCACACGCACAAACTCAGACAGCCAGATATTCTCAGCCTCACATATTTCCACCGTGACCTTCTGCCTAACCAGTGTGGGAGTACATTAATTAGTTGACGGTCAGCCCTGAAAATCTGATGCCAGACCTGCATGTCAGCCTGTACAACATCTGGCAGTGGGCATCTGGTGCCATACATCAAACTTGCTCTTCCACATTCCACGCCCCGCACACTGACTCAAACTAACTTCTAAAACTAACATTTGCTTTACAGCGGAAGATAAAGGGGACTCTGAGGTCTGGAAGCTGAGCAACTTTCTTTTTACCTGTTCTTCAAAGGTCACTGCCAATCCAAGACGTGCAACTGTACTTATTTTTGGTTGGAGGGGAAATGTTAAAGGAAAGAGAACGGGTGCGTATACAGGAATGCTTGTTCATCTGTCTTTTTGTGCTTGTATATGTGTGTGTGTGGGTGCGTGTGTGTGTTGATGTGCGTGTGAGTATGTGCATGTAACCAATCTCTAACCTGAGGCTTCCAGCCTCTGTACCCCCTGCCTCTGCTCCATGCATCCCCCCTTGCCAAAGCCTTTGATGTGACTCGCTGAAATGTCACGAACCTACAAGCGCTCCAACCGCTTAGAAAGCTCTAATGAACAGAATAAAAACACAACCCCTAAATCAGTGAGCAGGCAGCAGCAACCCTGTAGCTGTCACGCTGATATCAGAGCAGGTCTGCCCTCCATTCTGAAGCTGCTGGAGACAAACAGGCTTCCTCTGTGATAATAGGTAGCAGGCTTTAGGCTGTTAAACTGGGTCACTTAGTGGGGCCTGTTTCATTGAAACCCTCTTCTCCTTTGTCTGTGTTCTCCTCTTTCTCACTCCTCGCCCTATAGACCAGTGTTAAATGTCTACATCCCAACTGAGCCTGGCCTTTTGGAGTACCCCTCTTAACCTGCCCCCCCCCCCCCCCTGCCGACACACACCCCCGCCCCTGATAACAGTAACTACATTCCGCTCCAGTGATATCACCAAGTATCATACATGCTGGCTAAATAGCACACTGTCAGATTGCCATGTTTTCATGGTCATGAAGCAGCCCTATTGAAGAAAAGCGACTTATCTCTCAGCTGGTTCGTGATACTTTATCATGTTCAATTGAACTCTGGCTTTCTCGTTCTGTAATGAGAGGGAAAGAAAGATTGCTACCACTGGTGCTCTTTCTCTGTACGTGGCGTCATAGTCGTCAATGGAGTATAATTGAATGATTCTGTGTGGGGATCAATGAGATTAGGGATTGTGTTTATTCCTCTGTCGCTCTGGATTACTGATCCTTTTATATCTGCCTTGAGGAGTAGATACACAGTACACACAGTTTACACAAACACACGTACTCGCATGTAGGCACACAGCATGGCAGATCCAGAAAGCGACATTCTGACAGGAAGGCAAGACAAGGTGTTAAATCTGTAAATGTGCTTAACGAGCAGCAAGGTGTTTTTTTGTGTTGAAAGGAATTACAGAAATGTAAATGCCTGACAAATACAACTGTGTCTGCTTTCATGTGGAGGAACACAGTGTTTGTGCTGTCTTTGTTACTGTGACTTTGCACACGTGCTAGCAAAGTAGCTCCAGCAAGAGATTGTTCGGGAAATTTTTCATGTAGGCTGCGTTCTAAAAGTTGGGCTCAGACATTTCAAACACCCACAGGTCTGTCTGTCTGTTGTTGTATGAGTAAGAGGAGAATTTGCTATTATTAACCTTCCTGTGATTCCTGTCCTTCTTCCATTCCACCAGTAATCCTAATAATCCAAGCTTGTGCTCCCATCACTCTGTAATAAATGCCAGATGCTGATAGCCCAGATAAACAGCTAAACTGTGTTTTTATCCAAGAAAAATAAAGCAGAGAGGCCCAATGGAATCTGCATGCTGTGATGAAAGAATGTGAAAACAATAAACGAAGAAAAGCTCTCATCAGCCAGACACCTAATATGCGAACAGATTTGTTTTGTAAGGGGCATGTAGCGATTCAAAAGAAATTTAGGCTTACAATTGACATCTGTAATGCCCATTTGTGGAAACCTAATAACTGAAAAAAGAAAAAGAAAGCAGTGTAGGATGATAATGGTAAAGCATTTCCTCATAACAACCCGAAACATGACTGAAATTTCCAGCAATTGAAATGTTGGCAGTGATGGAAAAGAGACAAACAACACTCTACACATGTTGTATGGACTATGAGACGGTTCAAAGGAGTTGCAGCTATGTTATGATGAAGGGCCAAAAAGAACATAACGGTGTATTGTAGAGGGGTTGTAAAAAAATCCAAGGGATTTTTTTGTCTATATAACCTACCAGGACTCACACAGAATCATCATGCAGAGCACACCTGAAAGAGTTCGCTCTTAAATACAAATGGAATGCTTTTGGTTCTGATTGAACTCACAATGGAAGTTGACATCCATAGAAAAAGGAGGAAACATAATTGTGTGGGCTGTTATGTGGGACTGACAACCAGTTGTTGATACAATTCATGTGCCTTGAATTATTTTAAAAAATGTCACTTAAATTGTGCATCTCGGTAGATGGTATTGATTTTTTCTTTTGTCACCTCTCCGAGTCATTGTTCATGTTAGGAATAGTCTGAGTGACCCACTTCCAAGAATGCTTTGTCTCTCTGTTCCTTTCAGCTGAAGAATATTCTGGCCTCACTCCCGCACAATACCGTACCTTTAAGGCTTTTACACTATTCCTGGTTTTGAAATGAAATTGTTCGGTGTTACATTGTTATATGTGAAACATACCAACAAAATAGAGCTGTTTTATCCTTTATGAATTCAATATGAGTGAGGGCTGAGGGTATTTTTACACTCTGCAAAGTGCAGCACGATATTGGGAGATTAACATTAAGGATCTGCGTCAAAGATGGTATTTAAGAATGAGCCGAAGAGAAGCTGAAATGTAATGATGAAGAGGGTTATTATGACACTCATGACAGCAGTGACGTCCATAAAGATTAAATGTAGATGTTGTAATAGTCCCGTTGCTGTTCTTATGGCAAATGGGTCTTTTACAGAGTGCTGAACAGCGGCTCTCAGATGGCGATGTTTAAGAAACAACCACGTCTTTGTTTACCACCTGCCAGCCTATCAGCATCCTCCCTCCAGAGACAGTAAAACAAGAGGACCGATACCAAGGACAAATCGATCATAGTAATGGTTTTTCCCTGCGGATAGTGAAGCTAGGGCAGGTGACATATCCACCCCATCATACAGGGCGCAGCACTCCATCACCTCTGTCAGCCTCAACTGCAGACTCCTCACTCTGTCCAATCTAGTGGTCCTTTACCTTATCTTTCTACCAAATCCGCTCGCTCTTGATCCCATCCCCTCAGCCAATTTAGATTCTGGAGCTTCAGTTTAACCAGTCAGTGTCATCTGGCCTTTTATCATAGCAACCAGTCAAATTAATTGCCTCTACCTTTGCATGTAACATCAG
>CAJRST010007779.1:7869110-7887067 GCA_907169785.1 Menidia menidia | reverse complement strand
TGTTTTGTTTTGTTCTTAAGAAAAAAGTCACAGTTGTTGTTTATGGATTGATTCAGATAGAGTTTAAAGCTACTTAAGCTGTTTTACTTTTTTATCATTATTTTTTGTCAAAAACAAATAAAGCCTCACTATTTCGCAGGGCTTATTAGTTCATTAACAACTCACAGGATACACAAAAGATGTGGTCAGAAATAATTTCTCTATCAAATTGCTTGCAGCCCCCTATATGTCACGTTGCATAATTGTCTGTCTCTCAGCTGTCAGCATGTTGCAAAGTGGAAAGAAAAAATAGATGCCGGCAAGTGGAATCATTACCTCCTGATACACTAAATCACTTTCTCCAGGGAGGTTTTGGCCCAACCTTAGTATCCCTGACTAACATGTCGAAGGCCACAATTACACCATTACACTCCACCACGGTGAGAGGAGGTTTGGTACAAGCCACATACGGCAGGGAAATGACAATCCCTCAGCTAAAAAAAAAAAAAAAAACTTTGCTCTGTTGCTGCATATGAATTATTAATGTGACAGTGTTTTTCACTTTTCTCTTGTATTCTCCTTTTTGGGGGCCTAATTAAAATCTCAGGAGCACTCTGTCTGTGGTGGGTATTAATCTCCCATGGCACATCTCCATCTGTAAGCTGCATCATCACCCATCCGTCTGTGCATTAGCCCCCAGCTGTGCAACATGTCGGCCCAAACCAGGCCTCTACACATCTACACAGGGACACACTCGGGAGGGGAGTGGCAGAAAGTAAGAAGGAACCTAGAGAAAGGAGGGGGGAGTGGAGAGGGGCTAGTGTTGAGAAGCAGCAATAAATCTTGATATTTCACATCGGTTTTGTTTTGCAGAGCTGATTTGAGCTTCATTTTCTCTCAAATGACCTTCTCCACTGAGATCTGATTGATACTAATAGCTTATACAGCGCTTACATTTGCGGAGGGTAAGAGGGTTTTTTTTTTTATTGGTACAGACAGTTGTTAGTGTGGCACCACAAAGACTGTGAATTTGGCTCTTTCATCTAATGTTACTCTTGAGGGTTGTTAGGCTGAGAGCTTTTGATAACCCACTGCTGTCCATCTACACTCTCCCTCTGGCTGTCCAGTATTAATAAGACGAGCAATTTCTTAAATTGCAGAAAAATGCCTAAAATGATTCTAATTTTGCTCTTATGACATACTTTACTGGTTCATATATTATATATCTGGCAGCCACAAACATACTTCAAATACAGTCATTAATCATGAACTTCTCATAATTCACGCTTTAAAACAAATTGGAGCCTTTTGGCGTAAATAGATGACATAAATTTTGCATATATAAGCAATTCATTGTGACAGCAGTCAGTCTCAGAGTCCAATGCATTTATAACTCTCCCAGGCACTGCATCGGAAATAGTCTTGCCAACTAAATAGCCACGTATTTGGCACCATCATATTCCAGGCGATTTAACAGGCCCTCGGTTCCGACATGCAAGAGATGGTTGATCCAATTTAGGCCATGCTCAATCAACTTAATTCTACAGGGGACACGGAGGCTGGGTACTGCAGTGTATGCAAGAATGGATTGCTCAACAAAGCAGCTTTTAAAGGTCATGTTTTTGCTGCATCCATGCCTACAAGATCTTAATGGAGGGCACTGTTTTCAAACTGAGTATGTAAATCCATCACAAACCTCCGATGCAACAGTGATGTATGATGTGAACCTACAGTAAAAGGGCTGAGTTTCTGAATGACTTTAGAATGCAGCATGGCATCTCCAAGGCCTAGTTTGTAGTATCTGCCCTCTGACAATACTCAACTCTGATGTTAAACTTTTTCTTAAAGAATAGGTGCAATCTGCTGACGTTTGCTGTGCACTTGCTTCCTTTTGGTTGTGGACACTAATGGCTTTCTAACGCAGTAACTTTCCTCAAAAGTAGGCACGTGTGCACATCAACAAGGTTTTCCTACTTCTTTTCAACATCCTCATCTTTCTCATGGGGAGCACGGTGTCATGATGTGCTCCTGCCATACAAGGAGCCAATTATATTATCAGCATGGGACCTCCGCTTGACATCATATGTCCTGATGGTGTAATGAAATAAAGGAGGTTTCACACACATGCTCCTACTGTGTCCTTGACGGTTGGAAATGTCTACTTTGCAGTTTCTGTAATTTGGGCGAGAGGCGTATTTTCAAAGCTACCATAGAGCTGAACGTTCTCCACAGGGAAATGGGCAACTCCGCCTTCTATTTCAAGGAGTGACTCTGTTCGGGGAAGCAAAGAAAACTCCTTTGTGGTGTTTCATGGGGTGATACATTCTGATGTGCTTCTTTGGGAATGCTTTATCACTTTTTTTATTTAAATAATAATGTATTACTTTGGTTATTGAAATGCCTACACGAGTGTTTTGAAAAAATATGTAGCCATATTGCAAATAATATGAAGCAGAGTTGATAACAAACCATGTATTGACCTTAGGGATCAATTAAATCTGAGCCTGTAAATTATGTAAAGAGATATGACACCCTGCAATTTGAGAGGAGATACTGTTTAATTTAATCTCTATGTTAGACAAACATCTAAAAAGATTAAATGCAGAAAATGAATTCCCAAATATTTAATCATAAGCACACACAGCAATTCTCTTTCTGGCTCACTCGTGTCTGATATTTTAAAAACACTTTAAAACAAATGTTGGCTGCAACTTGAGTCACTTTTCTATGGTGTGTAATTATTACAGAACATCATCTGCTGAAATCATGATGCATTAAAAAAATCCTCCAACTATGCATAAGTCAATGGAAAGCTTTTTGTTTTATTTTAACATGTCAGAATGCTTTGTTTCTTTTTTATAAAAGGAGAAACGTATCAACGTAGGTTTCTACGGTGAACAGGCAAAGTCAGAGATCCTCTATGCTCAACACACAGGACTAAATTACTTCAAGAAGCTAATTTGCGCTTGTTTTACTAATTACAGTACCAATCATAAGGCATGAGGATCAATTACAACAAACTAGTTGGGGGAAAAAGTGATGGATGAGAAGGTTGGTGTAGTTTGCTCTCACTGTTGCGATGGCAGACTCTTTAAGGCTGTGATAGTATGATATTAGAATAACATTCCTGTATCAAAACTACATTACAGCTTGTCAACAGAAGATACGACTTATTTGGAGATACTATATGGTTTTACATGTATTGTACAATATAGTTGAGTGGAAAATTATTCAAAGACACAGGACTTTTTCAAGTCTTTATACAGATTGAGTTTTCCCAACGCTGTTTAATTAAGAGGGGGTTTTCAAAATTCATTGTTCAGATCATGAACAATAAGTGTCCTGTCAGCAGACAAAGAGATTTATTTCTAAATGCATACCCATTGTTAATGATACATGAACAAAAAAAAGTCTGACATTTGTTTTAATAGTCCGGCAGGCTTCTAGATGAATAAATGTAATAACAGCCACCAACCAGTGTTCAGGGACTCTTGAAGTGCTGGCATGGTAACCTAGCTGAACATAGCACCATAGAGTATGAAGCAAACCATAACGTGCTGTATCATACAGATTTATCTCAACACATCTCACAGGACAAAGATCTGCAGTCTTCATTTTTACCAGCTTTTTGCACCCTAATATAGTGGGTCTTGACTGTTATCTAGATGCCAACAGTTCTCATAAATAAAAGATAAATTCTCTTTTAACAAAAGGCTGCAGCCTTGCTTTGAGTGTATAGAAAAAAATTAATGGATTAATGAATCTATCTTGTTGCAAAAAACGGTAAAACTGCAAGGAGATTTTAAGGAAATGATAACTGCTGGAGTTGCAATCTAAGCCATTTAGCTTTTTTTGTGTGATTCAGGAATCCTTTTGAGAGAATATGTGCCCATTTTTGCTGAACTTTGTTTTTGAATTAGCAAGAACTATCTTTTATAAAAATCTTTTATCACCTTGCTTCCTGGTAAACCACAATAACCATTCAGTTTTGTTTTTCAGGCTTGTTACACTAGCATATTTCCAGACATAGACAGTGGAATAAATGTTTACATGGAAACCATCTGCTTAATGATGATGATATTTTTACTGGCTGTTGGAAGTCATCAGGTCTAACATGCAAACTTTTACAGGACTCAGGAATGTTTATTGTAAATGCTCAACATGCTGCAATAAAATGTGCCAAGCAGTGCTTGATGCTGAGCCTTAAAACAAGCGTGTTATAATGAGATCTCCCACCAACAAACAGATGTGGTGAACCAGGATTCTGTGAAGCTAACATCTGTAGATAATTGGATGCTGTAGCTATTGTGGAAAACATGTTGTGGGCTCCCGTTCATTGGTGAGAAGTCATTATCTGTGTTTATATTAATGGCCTTGCCATAGAAAAGCTGCATGTGCTCTTGGACTGAGAGGGGGTTTGGCTGAGACTATTCGAATGTATTTCAAGAACCCATTATTCTTACATCTTTCAGAAAGGCATTTTTCCTTTTGATAAAATAAAACATAGCTTGATAGATTTAGTGGGTCTGAAATTGTGGATAAGGTATTGTGTTTTTGTTCGAGAGATGCCCAGCTCCTTTGAAATATAAAAACATATAGATAATGTGTGAAGATGTAAATTGCAGATGCCATCTGACTGCCATATTTATCCTTACCACGAATCCAAGTGATTGTTTATCCAATTAAATTAAAATGAGCATCTCCAATGATTATACAAGTCAAATCCTCTGTGGATGTTAAAGGAGAGTAAATGTTGCTCATCCACTAATAAATGAAATTCTGAACTACATTAACATGTATTTTTGTTCTGTGCAGACATTGTGCGGGAAATATTCATGACAGTATCTGTTAGCACGTGCTAAATACAGAAGACAATCTGAGTAATACAGTAAATGCCCTAAGTCAGCTTGGTGACCTGGCAGCTTGGAACTGGTCAAGAAGCAAGTCTACTTTAAGTTTGCTCTACCCAGAGTTCAAAAGTCAAAGCTTGCTATGTGGTTTGAAGGGTTGCATAGCCGTGAGCTCTTAAGCAAGCCAAACTTGCTAACACAAGTGCTTTTCTGGGAACTCAGAATTAATAACTGTGTGGGACTGCAAAATATGAAAGCTGTTATTTTTATAACTTTCCTTACAGAGGTACAATTTGTACTGCCGGTTCTCAATTTCTCTATGTTTTATGAGGCTAATGCATTTATTTCCACCTGCATGTCAACATTTATGCCCTAACGGCTGACACTTTTTTGTTTACAAGCGCAAAGATGACCTTCCGTGTATCTTTTTGGGCAATGAGATATCGGAGAATGCTTCCAGCTTTTTGGTGCTCGACAGTGTAATTCAGCACTGTATCTATGTGAATCCTGCTGGATGTTCAACAGAACACTGTTGATAATAATTTTTTACATGTTAGTCTATGCAACTACTGCCATTCTGTACAAATGGATTTCATTCTATCAAAAAAAGCTTTGACTGAAGTAAACCTGAGTTTGGCACCAGAATGCAAATCAGTTTTTGTAAATCAGTAATTGATTAAAAGAAAATACTGCAATTTAGAGATTTGGAACCAGTGCAGCCCAGTTATTTATGCACACGGCAGTAAAGCACGCTGCGCAGTGGCGTTGGGGTAAGCATTGTGGATGTCAACATCACCTTGCAAAACTGCAGACAAATACCTTTTTTTTCTGGTAATTCATGAAAATGATTTCACACCCAAAAAAAAGGTGCTTGGAAATGTGGTCCAGGACATCCTTTGACCTGAAACTATGGAAACAAAACACTGAATCAGAATAGAAATAAATACTAAATAATTTAAACTGACCTAAAACTGTGAAATATACCCTGAGCAGAGCATTATTTAGCAATCGTTGTAGTACTCGGTCATTTTTGCTTTAAATGTTGAAAAGCCTGACTCATTAGTCTGACTCACAGTGGAGTGTAGACTGACTTAAACGAAAATCCAACAAATGTGAAATTTTCTGTGTTGGCTCTGGTGGAAGTTCACCCAATTCTTTGCATTATTTATGAGAATTAACAGGGAACACTTCCATATAAAATTCCCTTGGACATTGGAAGGCAGTTAAACTTTGAAAACTCAAACATTCCAGCACAAGTTGTGCAGCCTGAGGATAACCCTGATCAATTTGTTTTGTGCTTCTTATAGCACGGTTCAGTACTCCGAGGGCCAAATGTTACAAGCTTGCTGCAAACTTGCCTCTTGTAATGAGAGACATTTTAAGTGCAAGACATTTTTGCCCAAACATCTATTAATACTGTCCATACAGGTTATTTTCAGGATATATAGTATATTGGGACTACTGTGGTGTTGACTTTGCACATGATTTTGATAAATTTTTAGATATCAGGTATATCAGTATTTTCATCAATACCTATGAATAAAACATGTTTCAGAAAGCCCTGACTGTTTGTAAAATTGTTGATTATTTTCAGCCTGTTACTGACTGATGTAGCATAGGAAAAGTTTCATGCAGAGAATGGAGTAATGTGGCATGCATCATCTCCTACAGACTTATTGTCTCATGCTGATAAGAAAAATATTCCACGTCTTATAAATTTTTATCTGGATGTAAGACAAGAGGGAAGATGAATGCTGTAGTGCAGACTGGGAATTAGTTTTCAAGCACTTTCATTAAAGCAGTGGGATTGAAGTAACTGCAGTGAAGATAAAGTTTCCCAAGGCTTTCTCCTTCTCTTTACTAACAAAACACTGTTTGTACTGTGACTGCATAGTGCATAATATTGTTCAGACTTCCATTGTAAAAATGCAGCCTTTTTACATACAGGCTGTAATAATTGCTGTCAGTGCACCATCTGAGGAAATGTGCTGTTATCTGTGAAAGCTTTTAAGCCTTTTTTTGTAGAACAGCAGAATTTAATGGCCAAATGGAACAGAAAGAACAGATTCATTTTTCAGGATATAGCCATGCTGCTACTTTTGTGCTGTTGCCATTATCACTGATTTAACTGTGATTCAAAGAATCTCAATGAGGCAACACAAAGTCTCTCTCCTAACAAACCAGACCTGACTAACCTTAAGCACATGGTTTATTATTCAAGACGTATTCGCCACTCGAAACCATAAAAAAAACATTAAACCACAAACTCTGAGTTCCTGCTGCTTTATCGTATTCTTGGGACATAATTCTAATCAAATCAAATATGTGGGTATGTTATGATATGAATGATAACTTTCTGATAAGGTAACTCCTGTAATGGCCTCGCATCCAAACACCCCTGGGAAAGGCTCCAGCACCCAGAAAAAGCCCTTGGAATAAGTGGGTAAGGAAAATGGATGGATGCATTTTCCTTATTGGCTTCATGGTTCTGAAATCCCAAGGGAGCGAAAAGACCAAAGACACGATTGTACCTGCATCATGTTTAACAGTTGGCATGAGGATTTGGGGCTGCTGTGCAGGGTTTATTCTTCTCCTCAAAACAGTCATGTACACACAATATTTGCCAGATCTCAATCATGACAATCCATCGTTTTCCAAAATATAAAAGCAACCGACCCTTGAGACACACAGACACTGCTGGTTGTGTGTTACTCTGTTATAAAGCAGCACACAACCAAATACCAAAAACAAGGAGCACTAGTCAGGAGTCAGCCTACTAACCTACCAGTGAATCTTTGACCCTCCTTGAGAAAATGTGTTGGTTCCCCCTTCAACTCGTGCCTAACCTCCCTGTGAGTGTCTCTGGGAAACACTGGTTTAATCTCAGTTCCCACACTATAAACAGTGCTGCTGAGCTGAGAAATAATCGTCCCCCCGAGTGGAGGGGAAAACAGGCTGGATTGTTTCACAGACCGAGTATTAGACGGAAAATTTATAACTGGCAAAAATCATAAAACTACACTTACTAAAGCTGTTAAATTAAAGCATTATCATTTTTACATGTGATTGACTAGCAACCTGTCCAGGGTTTATACCACCTCTTTTCCAATGACAGCTGGGCTAGGAGGCAACCTCATGTGGTCCTACTGGGAATCATTAGTATAGACAATGAATGGATAGATTAAACATTTTATTCTCTTTTTTGCTATTTTGTCAGTTTTTTGTTCCACCAGTTTATCTGAAGACTATTCATTTAGCTCTATATCATTCAGTATTGTTACATTGTAATATGGAAAACATACCTAGGTTGTAAACACTCTCTTTTGTGGTAATATTGAAATGAATTATTATCACAATTGCAAATATGTGACCCAATCAAGAATTACGTCATTATCAGCTGAAGTATCTGACTTTAAAGACATAAAATATATTATTACTCAGCTCCAGGTCCCCAAAAATATCCCTGGCTTCCTCACAATAGCATCTGAAATGGAGTCCACAAACCAGTAATTTGCGTGAATCGTCACACTTCAAATATAGATAAATTCAAATGCTTTGACAGAACTTGAGAAAGAACAGAAAATCATATCTTCCACCTCCAAGATTGTTTCTTTTTTCAAAAGAAAAAAGAGGAAAAAACTGACCCCCCTAAAAGAAGGATAAGCCGAAAATGAAACACTCCTGAGCAGTGAAGCTGTAAATAACAGTATTCTCGGGACAAGATTAAAGAGTTACAAAGTATAAACATCCATAATAGCGATTTCAGGCATATTATTAGCATACAGCTGTAAACTTTGACCTAAACATCATAGGCGGCAAAATCAGCACCGCCCAGCACCCGTTGAACCTGTCACACCCTTCCCAGGGATGTGTGGGGCGGTGTGTGTCTGTGTGCTACCGTGTCTGCCTGCATGGAGCAATGAACCGGTTTTAAAAAGACATGATAACTCTGAACGTGCGATTAACATCTTTTGCCAAATAAAAATGAAATAAAGATATGTGTGAGGGTGAATCCTATTATCCTTTATTGAACACTTTTTCATTAGACCGAGGCCTTTTGAATACCTAAAGTCTCAAAGATTCAGTATGAGGGAGGGCGAAAAGATGGGAACAAATTATCTACTGATGTCTCTTTTAGATACTTCTGTCCCACTGGTGTGTACTCAACCCACGCTATCTCCCCAACTCTCCCCAACCCTGTGTACCCCCACTTCTTTCTATCTATTCCTTATTTGACTTAATGCTGATAAATGAGCCAGTTCGCAGCCATTTCTCATTCTGAGCATCCTGGGTGGATTTCTTTTGCAGTGCCCTCCTCCTTTTAAGTTATGCGGCTAGTTGCAAGGGCAGAAAAGATTTTCATAGTTTAATCCTGTTCAAAGAATTCACCAAATAACTGTTGTATATAATACATATAGATATATATAGTGTGTGTGTGTGTGTGTGTGTTTGTGTTTGTGTGTGTGGGTGTATTAGAAATGATTTAGGAAAGTTATCCCGTTGTGTGCAGTGATCTGAAAAAAAACCTCTCAAATACAAAAATGAAGAACACTGGAGCTGTTATTGCACTTTAAGGGGAAGACAAGCTGTTAATGTTTACCTTGGAGACCCTAAGTCTTAAAAGCATAGCCATTGATGTAAATTAACACCATTATTCATCCAATAGTTTTCAAGAACATTACCATAATTGCCATAATTGCATACAATAAAATGAAAAAACAAAACAAACTTTGCTGCTCAACTGGAGCAGTACGCACCCTGCGCTACTGTTCTTTGTATAGTTGTGTTATTTCCTCAATAATTATTTTTTGTAAACTTATCGTAACCTCCAGCCAGATTTCGAAGTTGCTGTACTTTTCTTTCTCTCTCTCAGGGCAGTGGGTGTTGAGAAGGATAAAGAGAAAGAACTCTGAGCAAGTGTAAGAGAGATGTTGAGCTTCACTTACTGCTGGCTGCATGTGACACTGGATACCATATCTGGGTCAGACCTCTCAGTCTGGTTCAGGCGTCATGCGTGATCCTGCAGGGACTATTTCTTAACGGGAGCATGGGTGGGAAAGGAGATGGCTTTTTGAGATTATCTTGTTTCACAGGTGTGGCATGGCAGATAAAACAGTTACTGGTAGGACAGCTGAGCAGAGATTCATCATTGGCACTGCGGGTTGAAATGTTCGCGGACCAGCTGGTGAGTTCTCACAGTTATCGATGGCGCAGAATTCCCACTCTCACCACTAGTGTGTACCAGTGTCTGTATTTTTCTTTTCCACAAAGTTGTTGTAAAAAGTGATGGTAAAACACAGTAGGGTGCTCCCTTGACCCACTCCACTGAGCCGTGCCCTTGTGTTACCCAGAGCCTCTGGGGTGCGGGCCTGTTGATGTCTATAGTTTAATCAAACTGGCAGCATGGCCTGTGCTGACGGGATGTGTTATCTGAACAAACTGCACTCTGCAGCTGGCTCTTCAGTCCTTAAAATGTGGCTCGGTGATTAGAGCCATGGCGAGAGACGGCATTGCTTGTTTTTCTGTGCATCAGCGAGTTCCACACTCACTTAATCAAGAAGACACTTCAAAAAGTCTCTGTTGGTCTTGAATTAATTGATTATCTGTTCATTACATGATGATTTCTGCATGTTCCTTTTGATTGCTCAGTGTGGCTCTGAATGATTGTCAGACCTGTAGTTGATCGTGTGTGCGAACGCACGCAGGAACTACTCTGCTCAGTGGCTTATGCCATTTTGTCTCACAGCTCAAAGTGGAAAAGATTTCACTGCTGGAGCACATTAATTTAGAATGACATGATTCCTCCTGACACTGCCTGTAGTGTCTGGTGCATTCGAATGGAAACATTTGACCATATTTGCGAGTGGGCGTCTTTGAAGCATAGTATGGAGCAGTGGGAGCCTGCTAACCACTTATGTGTTAAAGCGATTGTGATTGATGGCAGGAGAAAGCATGCTACTGGCAGAGTGCATGTCGCCAAAGTGGCACATTTTTGGCAAATGTTAGGCAAACAACAACAACAAAACAACACAATTTGTATTCCCCTATTGTTTCAGTTGATATTGTTACAATCCATGTTGTAAGTCTGCTTGATGTTGAAAAACTAGAAACATCTTTGACAGAAACCACCTTGAGAACATGGGTTAATGCTTGTGTTTTTTAGGATAAAAGGACTGTGGGGGGCTCTAACAATCTAACACAATTTTGACAAAAGATGTCCTGCATGACAAGAGAGGCAGAAATGTGGCAAAAACTTTATTCAAATTAGTCTATAGGGGTTGCACCATAAGTATGGTACTCTGTATGTGGAACCAGGTGTAGCTTCTTTTGTACTCTTACAGTAACTTACAAAAATATGTCAATAGCTTTTTTGTAATATTTCTACTAATCTGCAGAAATGATCTCCCTTTTGTCCAATAAAAATAAAAATTCTGTTAATTAATCTGCTCGTATTTATATCTTCGGGATGCTCTTCATATTGTTCAATTTGGTAATATCTTTGACAAATCCAGTAATTCTCTTTGGAGCTTGGAGCTCAGAGGGAGTCTGTCAGAGCAATCACCAAGAACATCTTGGTGTGACCAGAATTTTCAAAGGTGGTACGCTCAATGGGAGATCAGAACTAAATCATTAAATTACAACATCGTTCTCATCCCAATCTCCCAGGGTCCCTTCATCCCTCTTCTTTCTCTCCCCACCATACTACAGGTGTAGAATGCTGCCATGCATTCCTTCTCATCTTTGTTCTACAGAACTAATTACTTTCAATAAAATAGCTTTCCTTTGGGGCACTAATTTCATCCAGTGTCTGATGACCTGAAATTACATGTCTAATGGAATGGAATAGTCGTTCACATTAAAGAAATTAAACACATTTTTTTTTTCATCTTGGTGCCGCCTTCAATTAGATTTTAATCTGGACCACACTAACACATAATGTGGTGTAGTAAGCTTTCTTGAGTACATTTTATGCTTGCCTTTGGCTTCCTTTTTTCTGCACATTGCCTCTTGTGTACATTAGTCATGGTCAGTAATATAAAAGTTGATGGTATTTTTATCTTCAGGTAGCTGCTTTATCTAACCACTTGCTTATAACCTACTAGGCACACATAAATTCAGACTCAGCATAGCTTTCCACTTATCTGGTGGCCATGCACGCATCATTTTGACATGGCAGAATTCTCAACCCCTGCAGTGCGATCAGCAGGCAGGCATGCACACGAGCACACGGCTCCTTTGGCTTAAGATCAGCCCTTCAGAGGAAGCTGATTGGTTACATAATCAGATAAAGAAATAACATGACTGTCCAAGGTTGATTGTCCAAAAAGTTATCATAAGCTTGATGTTAACTTTTGTGTGGCGGATCCTCTCATGTCCTGCTGCAGAGATAGAGTTTAGACTTTGTACTTGTCATGTGGTCCTATCATGTACATATCAGTTCCTCTTTATGGTCGGTCTAAGCAATCCAGGCATGTATATGATGTAAAAATAATCAGGAACAGACAAACTGACATCCATTGTCATCACAGAGTGATGAAGCCACTGAAGTGACAAATTTCAACTCTAAAAAGTACTTTAAGTCCTTAGGTATTAGTAGGAGCATTATGATTGAGTGTTGGCCAAAAGGCATGTTTAATAATGTACAAGCTATTCTATGAATAGCTTTTTCTATCTTAACTATACTTGTTCTGTAGGTTGGTCACAGGCAGAAAACAGGGTCCCACATAGTGTAGTCAATTTGTTGGTAGTGTGCCGTTTTACTTTTGAAATGATACCAACACCTTGGCAGAACCAGGGTTTCTATTTGTACTCTCTTGGGGGAGGAAAGAGTAAGCAAGTAAGCGAGGAGAGTATTGTTTGCTCTGCCTTCTACATCAGACCCCATTTGAAAACATGTCTGAGTTCCAAAAGAGATTGAAATGAAAGAAACGATACAGCTGTCTGAGTTAAAAATAAAAAAAACTGGGGATCACGTGATGCGCCGAGCTGAGCAGACGTGAGTTTTTTGGCTCCGCACTGGATTTTGTTAAAATATATACTTAAGCTCCTTCACCAAACTAAAATTGCCTCGAGTGGCTAGCTGAAGTTCTACGATGTCGCTGGATAATTTTTTTGCAACGCCTGGTCAAAGCAAAAAGAGAGAAATGGCTAAAAGAGGAGGCAAAGCTAAAGCTAGCAGTAGTGACGCTGTAGCTAGCCATGGCGCTGAGAACGAACCTATGGGCGAAGCCGAAGACGAAACAGGTGTGCAGCGCGAAATTGACATTGTGGGCCGAGTGACAGAGAACATCTCAAAAATGTTGGATGACAAACTGGCCGGTGTGATAAAACCTATGAACGAACTCACGGAGAAGTTCGACACATTGATAGAAAGGGTGGAGGCTGTGGAGCAGCGGGTCTCAGATTTGGAAGATATCACAGCGGCAAACGATCCGCGCATTTGCGCTCTCGAGACCCAGCTGAAAAAGGCAATGGAGCGTCTGGACAGTTTTGAGAACCAGAGCCGCCGACAAAACGTGAGGATTATAGGACTGAAAGAGGGAGCTGAGGGGGACGCGCCGGTGAAGTTTTTTGAAAGGTGGATTCCAGAGGTTTTGGGCCTGGAGGAGACTGTGATGATCGATAGAGCACACCGGACGGGACCGCCAGTAAAGTTCGCCGGGAAGGAAGGTCCACGCGCCGTCCTGGTACGAATGCATTACTACACCGACACGCGCAAGATTCTCCAGGCTGCGAGGATCAAAGGAAACGTGAGCACGCCGGCAGGCAAAGTCTCCTTTTATCAGGATTTCTCCGCGGAGGTGGTGAAGAAGAGGAGGGAATCAGCGACAGCGCGCAGAACGCTTCGTGAGGCCGGGGTAAAATATGCCTTTTTGTATCCAGCTACTATCAAGATATTCAACCCTGACGGCACCAACCATTCCCTCAGGACCGCGGAGGAGATTAAGAAATATGTGGACAAGTTGCAAGGAACTTCATAAAACAACAGATAAAACTGTAAAGGTACAACGGCTTACTTAAAGATAGCTATGAATGAATAACATGGGGCTTGTTATACTGTGTTTAATGGGCTAAGTATCATTGTGCAATTATGACTGATATTTCCAGTGCGGGGAGTAAAGTTTCAGTTTTTTTTCCCCTACAGCTGTACTTTTTAAAAGTACATCTAGAACAGTATATTATGTTTATTTTGTTTTGGGTGGGGCTGGGGAGGGGGAGGGATAATGATTCTAGGCCTTTTGTTCTGGTTTTGCCTGGAATCACTGTTCTTGGTTGGTATGGTAATTCACTGTTTATTGTTACAGACTGGTCAACTAAAAATTTGGTTAATTTTGGAAACGGCACACAAGTTTTCATATTTATTTTGAGACATGTCAGTTAAGTTAAGTACATGGAATGTTAAAGGGTCCAACAATGTGATAAAGAAAAAGGCCATATTGAACTCTCTAAAGAAAGATTTGATTCATATTGCTTTTTTGCAAGAAACCCACTTGACCGATGATGAGCACAAAAAATATTGCAGAGATTGGGTGGGACAAATATTCTTTTCGTCCTTTTCTACAAATAAGAGAGGGGTAATTATTCTCATACATAAAAATCTTCCCTTCACTGCTATAGCTACTGCCAAAGATAATGAAGGAAGATATATACTTGTTAAAGGGATATTACATGGAGAGAGTATTTTGCTAGCTAATGTATATGCCCCCAATGTGCAAGATGAAGGGTTTTATACAGCATTATTTACTCAGATAGTAGACTTGGACTGTGACAATATTATTTTAGCAGGCGACTTTAATTGTGTTTTGTGCCCACTAATGGACAGATTACCATCACAAACTATTTTGACTAAAAATTCAAAGGCCCTTTTACAAATTCTGAAAGAGTTCAATCTTGTGGATACCTGGCGATACTACAACCCATTGTCTAAACAATATACATTTCACTCTCAGCCTCACTTGTCGGCATCTCGTATAGATTACATTTTTGTATCCAAAAGAATTTGTCAGCTAGTTACACAGGTGAATATAGGCCCTATAGGCCTTTCTGACCATGCTCCGGTAGCACTGGCTATGCAGCCTCTAAGACATATTGAGCGATCAGCATCTTGGAGAATGAGCACAGTATCTTTGTTGGATGACAAATTTGTATGTATTTTAGATGAACAAACAACATTTTATTTAGAAACTAATGATAGTGAGAATATTGATTCGAGAATTTTATGGGATAGTTATAAAGCTTATCTCAGAGGTGTTATTATCTCATACACAAGTCACAAAAGAAAGGAACGATTAGCAAGGCAGTTAGAGATGGAGAATAATATTAAACAGTTGGAAAATCAATTCTACTGTACTAAATCTACAGAAACATTAAATGAGCTTAAAAGCGCTAGGACAGCTCTCCAAAATCTAATAATGCATAAGGCTGAGAAAGATATTCTTTTTGCCAAACAAAGACTTTTTGAATCAGCTAATAAACCTAACCGATATTTGGCTCGTCTTGCAAAAAATGTCCCTGCAAAATCTTTTATCACGGCGATTGTTGATTCTAATGGTCAGAGACAAATGGAAAATCGTAAGATAAATGATAGCTTCAAAGAGTTTTACGCTACGTTGTATAGCTCTGAGATTGACATGACAAGCCTGTTATCAGGATTTTTCTTAAATGATGTAACATTTCCCCAACTTTCTGAGGAGCAGGTTGACTTGCTGGATTCTCCCATAACGCAGGTGGAAGTAGATAAAGCTATATCTTCACTTCAGTCGGGGAAAAGTCCGGGCGCAGACGGCTTTCCAGTGGAGTTTTTCAAGGTAATGAAGGGAAAATTAGGCAGCTTGCTGCTTAGAATGTTCAACAAATCGTTCGAGGAACTAAAACTACCAGAGACTTTGTACAGAGCTAATATAACACTTATAGCCAAAAAAGATAAAAATCCTGAGTTATGTTCATCCTATAGGCCTATCAGCCTTCTAGGCGTGGATTATAAAATACTCTCAAAAGTTTTAGCTCATAGGTTAGAGAAAGTTTTGTGCTCGATTGTAGATGCAGACCAAACAGGTTTTATTAAGGGGAGGAATTCGTATTATAATACAAGACGCCTTTTTAATATTATCCATTACGTCAACTTTTACCAAATTCCAGGGTTGGTTGTTTCTATGGACGCTGAAAAGGCGTTTGATAGGATTGAGTGGGAATATATGTTTGAAATTATGAGAAGATTTGGGTTTGGGCCAAATTTTATGAGATGGATTAGAATAATATACAACACTCCAATAGCTTCTGTCTTAACAAATGGTCTGCTGTCTTCTCCCATTCAACTGGGGAGAGGCACAGCTCAAGGTAGTCCACTCTCACCACTCTTGTTTGCTCTGGCCATTGAGCCTCTTGCTATGGCCATTAGACAAAATCCAGATGTTCATGGGGTCAAAATTGGGGAAAAAGAGCACAAAATTCTGCTTTATGCAGATGATGTTCTTCTGACATTGACAAATCCAACTGATTCATTACCTGTTTTGATTAAATGTATTAAGGATTTTGGTCTCATATCTGGATATAAAGTGAATTTTGATAAATCTGTTATAATGACCTTGAACAACTTGGCGGGGGATAGTGAACCTGCATATATTAAACCTTTTAGATGGGCCCCGTCAGGATTTGTATACTTAGGAATCAAAGTTACACCAACCATTAACCAAGTGTACAAGCAAAATATTGATGGACTGACTCATGATCTGTGCGCGATGCTGACAAGATGGAGGGCTCTTCCAATATCATTTTTGGGGAGGATAAATCTTGTTAAGATGGTCATCCTTCCTAAAATAATATACCCCACAGCCATGCTGTTTGTAATTTTGAAATCAGAAGACATTAAGGCTATTAATAAGGCTATGGTTGACTTCATCTGGGCAGGAAGAAAACCCAAAATTAAATTAGAGATATTACAACTTCCCAGAGCTTTAGGGGGGTGGGGGTTACCAAACATTGAAAATTATGCTCTATCTGTACAAGCCAGGATCATCTCTGCCTGGATACATGGACACCCTGATTCACCTTGGCTCAACATTGAAACATCGTTATGTAAACCCTCCTCACCTGTTAACATGCTAGGAAGACGTTTGAACGACTTGCCACAAATAATGAAGGATAATCAGTTGATATGTAATGTCTTGTGGGCATGGGGAAAGCTGAGAAAACTGTTTAAGAGTAGTCACCGGCTTAATATGGTATCAACACTTATAGACAACCCAGATCTCCTGCCTCAAGACATAGGCTCGAGTTTTTTGGGTTGGCATAAAGCAGGCATAATTAGACTTTCTGATCTCTTTGAACATGGGGCATTCAAATCGTTTGATTCTTTAAAAACACAGTACGCGTTATCAAATAAGGAATTCTATAAATATTTACAAGTTAGGCATTATGTAATGAAGGAAGCAAAATCATTGATACACCCAACAGACTCGTATAGACTGGAGAAATTCCTCCTTGAAAATAAGGAGCACAAACATTTTATTTCAAAATTCTATTCTGAGATCTATCAGCTAAACTTGGAAAAACTGGCATGGTTGAGGAAATCCTGGGAAACTTTACTTAAATGTGAAATAAGCACGCAATTATGGGATAAAACCCTGCTGCTACCATCTAAAATTTCTGTCTGTAACAGATTCAAAGAAATGCAGTATAACATTTTGCATAATGTATATATTTCTCCTTATATTTTTAGCAAGTACAATGTGGGAACTTCTCCAAATTGCCTCAAATGTAAAATTTCTGTGGGCACCAGGTTTCACTGTTTGTGGGAATGTGATGTCATTCAGTCATTCTGGAAAGATGTATGTGCCAAAATCAGTATAGCTATTGGTGAAATTGTGTCAGAAAACCCACTGACGTGTTTGCTGGGACATATTCCTAAATCACTAGTAAAATATGAGCATGTTATACAGTCACTGTTAATGTTAGCAAGGAAGGCCATTATGGTAAAATGGGTGGGTAGTGAACCCCCCTCCATTTCTTTATGGAAATCGTTAATATCTGATGTTATGACTCTGATTAGACTTGGACATTACATTGATGGAAGTCTTCAATACTTTACAAACACCTGGAGGAAGCCACTGGAAACACTGGGAGTGGAAT
>CAJRST010007779.1:7528745-7862504 GCA_907169785.1 Menidia menidia | reverse complement strand
TATCTATCTATCTATCTATCTATCTATCTATCTATCTATCTATCTATATTATATCTGAATTAAGGCAAACAAGTATGAAGGATTAGTTGCCATTTTTCAGGAACTTCTGTTCCAGATCTCTTTTGAGCCACTGCCAGACTTCCTGTGGATAGTCCAGGAAATTATTGCTTTCAGCCAAGAAATAGTCCACACATAACTTAGTGCAAAATGGTAAATTATCATCTGCACACAATTACCAAGGTTTAAAGAGCTTCTGGTGAACAGATTTCCCTTCCTGTAAGGAAAGTGGGAACACAAACACACACATATATATACATATATATATATATATATATATATATATATATATATATATATATTTGAGTTTGACTGCTACTGTTTACTATGGCTCAGTCTTCAAGAAAAAAAATCAACAATTTCTTTCCTCTCTGTATTGACTATCCAATTTAAAAACTCTGTTGAAGCAGGTCCTCACAGACACCAATCACTTGACAACCAATTGTCTAAGGGTGCAGGCCAAGTGCACTCAAAGCACAACAGATTTGTAAGTTTCTATTTAAGTTGAGCCAGCTGCATGAGCTTTAGGGTCAACGCCTTTGTTTTTCTACAGCACGCATCTTCATTTGCTGGTTTATTTGTGCTCTGCCTGCAGTCGGACCGTTATATGGGTACCCAGCAATACAACCAGCCTTTGGAAATGACGAGGTTGATCCAAACTTGACAGCAAATCAATAAATTATACACTCATAACACCAGTGCTGGCGAATATAAAAAACGTCTTTTAAGTGAAGTCTCAGAACATGAAAGGGATTGACATGTAAGGGGTGTCTACTCGAGTTAACATCTTCAGACTCTGATATAAAGACACAACACTGTTGTCAAAGGGCTTAGTGGGAGATTTGCTGCTCTGCAGCAGTGAATTCATTTTGCACTACCGTGGATATTTACTCATAGATAATGTGTACCTGCTTTGCTGTGTATCCTGTACACAGTGTTAGCAGCTCTGTTTTGACCCGCCGAAATATTGTCAATGACTAATAGAGAGCTTGTCTTTTTAATGCTGATAGAAAACTACAGTGTAAAGAATATGCTCTCATACACATACATACACACACACGAAAAAAAATCCCTCAAACTTTAAATTTAGTCGAGTAGTAGTGCAATTTCAAATTCAAATCGTTCAAGAAACTTTCCAAGAACCCTGACTGTGAATTTCTCTGTCATGGTCATTGAGTTCAGAGGTCTGAGGGGGTTGATATTTGGTAACACTCTATGTATCTACAGCTTCAACCTTTAGCTGATGTTGTTTTGACACTGTAGGTGTCAAAACAATCCCTGAAGTAAAATGTGCACTGAGCCAATTAAATTCCACACTAAGACGGTGCGGTTATCAGGGTATAACCCCTGAGTAAGACGATGTTTTGTAGTCGGCTGAAGTCTCTCTCTGCACCCAGTCAAGAGACAGGCCAGGAGGCAAAAGCAGCAGCTCACTCAGGCGGTGGTCTGATCAGACTCATAGATCCTCCCTGCAGGGGTTTCTCATGAGGAGTGTGGTTTGCCTGACTAAGAGTCTGATCCGCGCGCCAGCTGAACACT
Organism: Menidia menidia; assembly: GCA_907169785.1. NCBI lineage: Eukaryota > Metazoa > Chordata > Actinopteri > Atheriniformes > Atherinopsidae > Menidia > Menidia menidia. The sequence continues at coordinate 7,860,908 of CAJRST010007779.1, read as the reverse complement.
TTACATCAGTCCCCATAATCAGCTCCCAAACACCAACATGAAAACCTTCTCACATCCCCGTGTGTGTACCCCAGCCACTCCAACTCTCTTTTTTGTGCTCTTAATCTACCTGTTTATCCTCTCCTCTTCAGCCTGCCTAGCCCTTTCTATCTCGTTCTTTCAACTCCGGCATCTCACACTCTGCTGATCCCTTCGTGTTCACCTCCTAAATCCTCCAGTGTAGCGGTTCAGCTGTTAAATTCTGGCAGTTAGTGAAACACGAGTGTGCAGCTTTGCAGAGGGCTCACTTTGATTATGACAACTACAGAGAAAAAGCTACCATAAGGTACTTTTTTGTCTCTTTCCATCAAACAAATGTATCAGGGTCAGTGTAGCACTTCTAAGGAAAACAATATTGCTGTTAGAATCTCAGGTATTTTATCTTTTGCTAAAGCTTTTTTTTATCAATATTTTGGTGTTATCTGTAAATAGATTACGTTCTTCACAAGTTTAAACTGAAAGTAATTTCAGTTCTACCCATATGAAGGGAAAATCTCCTTTCAAAGACAAGTAATCTCACCTAGCAATAGCTTTGAAATGTAATCCCCAGCCATATGAACATAAACCCAACTCTAATGATTTTTTTTAAAGTCTTGCGGCTACTCTCTGACCTATGGTTTATTGTGCTTCAGTACTTCTGCTCAATAAAGACAAACACAAAATGATATCTTGGCCATTCACCTAAACACAAAGCTGTTTGATGTAGGTCAAAGGTGGGACTGTGCAGCTGAATGGCATCAGGAGCGGTCACCCTCAGCCATTCATTTGACACAGTAATGGATGGGAGGCTTTGTCCTTCACCCGACTGTTACTGCAGTGGACACTTCCGTGATGGTGAGGTACAAGTGTGATGAATGCAGCAGATGGGTCCTCCGGTGTGGCATTTCCCTTAGTGTGCAGAGAAAGAAGCCATAGTTGTTGTTTTTTTTGTTTTTTTAATGCATTTTTTACGTTAGCTGTTTGTGGAGATTTGATACAATCGTTTTTTATCTGGGCTTGCTTTTTAAAGAGTGCATCAATCATGCTATTGTGTACACTGATTACTACAGCAGAGACTCCTGTTCAATAATATCCATGTGGAGTTGACATTTAAATCAATGGACAATAAAACCATGTTTCCATAGAAACTGTTTAAACGGTCAAGACTATTTTTTTACACTATTTGGAGGATTACAGTCACCACATCTTTAGTAAAACCCTTGTTAGAACTGTGCTTAAAATGTAGACCGATCTGATTGACTTTCTAAAGAATGTTTTTAAAAAAACATACCATCAGACCCAGCAGTTTGTTAACTGACACTCAGTAACTTCAGATTACAACATGAACACATTCTTTCAACATTTCACATGCCAATGGGACTCTAAAACATAAGTGGCCCATTCACCATCGGCCTCTTTGGCAGTCTTCTCTGCTGTTGCTTTATGGCGTTTGGGTCTGGGTTTAGTCTGGGTTACTCAGATACAGTCAGTCACAACTCTATCTATTTCAGAGTCTTCCGTGCATGGCTTTACTTTGGTCTGTTTTCTGTCTGAGAGGTGATCCATAGACGCGCTATCATGTTAGAAACATCCAGGAGTTGTATTTCCTCAAGAACCGCTCAAAATGTGTCCACATTAAACCCAGATGGTTCTATATATAGCTAGCGAGACATTACTTACTGCTCAGAACTAACAAAAAGTTATTTCTAATCAGACAAGATCATGTTTGTGTGTCTCAGTGGGATTAGGAAAATTCTCTGAACAGATGTTAGTGAACATTATCACAGCCTCTTGCCTATTATTCAGCTTTTTACTATGCATGGACTATAATGTAGTCCAGGGACTACACCATGCTAACTATGGTGGAACCATCCTAACTGGATCAGGTGATCTTTCATGGCCATGCTCAGTGTCTGTTCTAAAATTAAGTGAGGGCACCCCAAAGAAATACCAATAATAAGCTGAGTTATTATTATTATTTTATATCATGTCAATTTCCTATCCTCTGGCTTTTGTTTATTGAGTGTTCATCCTGAGGTCTGAACTCCTGACGTTGATGTTTATTGCTAAATTCCAAGTTGATGCTCTGACATCCACTATGCCATCATCCACTCGGTATGTGTTGCAGCTGAGGGGGACTTGGCCCTCGGTGTGTTTTCCACAGTCATATTGAGCTTTTAATGAACGATGTCACTCCCTTGTCACCATTGTACAGTTCCAAGCATTCTAGTGTCCATGTGTAGGGGTATTGAGTCGATTGCTTTTGCTGAAGTCAACAGAGACTGGTCTGCCAAGCCTTACAGACTTGGATGGTTGCTTTATTGACCATTGGTTGGTGTGTTCACCCTCTGATATTGTTTCCTATCCTCATCTTAACTCTGCTCATATGCTTACTCTTGTGATTCCTCAGTCAAGCCACAAGTGTGTGTACACAGCTATTTAAATTGTGATTAATTCTTATAGTTGGAACTAAAACTATAACAAACCCTAAAACCTGTTCTCATAACAAAATTGTAAAAAATAAAAGAAATATATCATATATGAATTGTGTGTTAGCATTCTTCTGGAAATAATTGTGCATTTCATTGTGCTATAGTAATTGACTTATTTATATAAACACATGCAATAAATTATTTCTTAAATCTGTTTTGTTTTTTTCTCGCCATCGGGTTACTGTTGGGTACAGGCTAAGCAGCCAAAGGAGTAAAAGTGTCCCATTTATCCAAATACTTGAAAAAACTGAGTCTTTTTTTTTTAGATGACTGTAGAAACACCACAATTATAGAAGAGATTTTAGGGGGAGTAAAAGTTCCCGAATGAGCAAATCACACATAAACATCCAAATAAATAACAGCCAACAATTTATGCAAAACCACCCCGAAATGTACAGCTGAAGATAGAAAACATACGCAACGGTTGCTCTGATGTTCATGTTAAATAATACATTTGATTGTTGTAAACAAAATACTCTTACAGAAAAAATTATGAAATTGGCATGTAGTCATACAGGTACAAATATGACTACTTAAGCAATATTTGAATACATTTTGGATTTGGTCAAATGTTTCAGCTATTTAAACTAGAAGTTTAAACATTAGTCATGTGAGTTGTGTCCACAGCGCTGGCACGCCATCAGAGCTGGTATTCAGAGGCCACCCTCATTTTAGGCGAGATGATTACATAAGTGGAGGAGATGCTGTTCGAAGAGTGACACAAAATATGACTGAAAGGGACTAGACACGTGATATTTCTGCGACACCGAGTGGAGGTGAGCTTTTCTGACATCATTTGTCACTTCACTTTACTGTGGGGCTGTGACTTCCCAGCCTAATTGAAGTGATTTCAGGTGTTTAGTTACACGTGTGGCAGACAGTAAATCGTATTCACTGAAATCTACAGCCCTTTGTAAACGTTCCCATCAGCCACCTCTTCAGCACATCCCGAAGCTCAATGGAGAGGGTAAGTGTGACACCTAGTGTGCAAAAAACTGACAACATCACAACTGTCTTCCACAAATAAAGTGCAGCTGAATCATACATGAGAGTTGCTTGAAACTATCCATAATTGCCCTCTTTCATGAGCACTTCACATCAAATTGAATAAGTCATCCTGCAGGCAGTCATCGTGCACAATGACTGAATAAATTATTCACAAAGCAACCTAAATTCCATATATACTTGACCCCGTTTGGGTTTTCCCATGGCACACCATGAGAAAATTACACTGTCATGTGCATTCACAGGGACTAAAATGTCTTGCACATGCCACTTAAAATGGTAAATCTGGAAGTCCACAGTCAACAGGGGGTTAAGAAGTTTCGACGCTGCATATTCTTGGCAGCTGTAGGCACTTCTCCATATTGAGCTCTGACAGAGCCAAGTGTCCTCAGGCTCTCTGGTGGAGGTTGAATACACCCTATCTGGAGAGATTGTTTTCACAGTATGACAAAAACTAATTACAAGCAATAAATTAATTTCACGCTACGGCCTTAGAATTAATTGCATCTTTTCAAAAGTGACTTGAAGTGATGGCTCAAGCAGCCCTGATAAGAGTGGACATACAGAGTGGGCTATTAAATTATGTTACTTACCAATGCCATCGCTCTGACTTTTAGTGAAGCAGAGATTCATTATGAAAATGGGGGTAAAATCTTGTATATTTGACATGTTATTTACATTTTTATCTTGCCAGGCAGCTTTTTAAACATCAGTTTTGTGCAGCAAGTTGTACAAATATTTTTTTTCAAGGAGCCAACTATGGTTTGAGAGAGTTGAAGATGGTATTTTGCTGCAACTAGGAGTGAAGCACAGTGAGGTATTTCATAAGAGATGCTACTGCCATGTTAAACTCTTTCCTCTCTGGCTCTCAGTTTGAACTAATGTGAGATATTTCACACTCACTCAGTGGTGAGCACCTATAAATAAACTGTGTCAAATGATTTAGCTGTTCAACTAAGTTTCAGTTTCAGTGTTAACTCATCACTGTGAGCATAGTCAGGAACTCTAAAAGGGGGAGCATGACCTTCTGTATCAATATTGTTAGCATCTTATGCTTGTTTTCAAAATGAAACAAGGAATATAAAGCTTTCCATTCCAAGCTTTTACAAGACCATTTTTTTGGTAACTGCTTTATTTTAGGCGCTCAGATGTTCACATCTGATTCACATCCTTAGTCAATTTTTTGGGGTGATTTCAATCCAATAATAATTTTCCTGTTCTTTTTCTTTTTTTTTGTCTGTGCTCTCATTTTAAGTTTGACACTCATCAGCACGATCACATGACAGATGGTCCTTTCTAAACTGTATTTCCAGCCTCAGTTTTTCATGGGATCATACTGACACAAGACATGCTTGGCACTGATAAAGAGCTATGTTTATCAGTTGTCTTTTTATATTTTCATTTTCATTTTCTTTTTTTGCATTTGATTTGTCAGTAATCCAAATTTGATTAAAGTGTATCAAGCTCAGGGAATGAAAAGAGTTTTCCATTTTTGTCAATAAACCAGTCATTCATAAAAGCTACTAATTGTAGTAATAGCTCATTGAAAATAAAGCAGGCCAGACAAACTGTGCCTGGAAAACATGAGCACATTACCATTCACTCCCTGTGTCTGAGTAATATGTCTGACAACATAATCATAATCTATTTACATAACAGAAAGCACTTTTCAATTTTGAAACCTTTGGAACTTTGTGGGAAATGCACACAACTGCATGTGAAAGATGATTACAGAGAAGTCAGAAAAACCTGATCTTCAGACTGGAGGAAAACAGCAGCTGATTGTTGAGGGGTTTGGCTGTGTTGTAACATTGTGTGGCTCAAAGTGCCACACCTAGTAAATCATTTGCCAGACAACACAAACAGAGCACAATGAGTGCTTGTTCCAGTGAGGACATTGTGCTATCTCTTTCTGCAGAGCAAAGCCTTTTACCTTTACAACAACATATCTAAATGATAAAGTAAATATGCTTAAGAATCTATTCTGACATTTATTGTTTCTCTGCAACTAAGCTCATTTATATACATAACTAAGCTAAAAGAGATGATTAAACCTTGACATCCAGGCTTTTTTTACAATGTGACTAAACATTTACAATACCAGCACCTCATTAAGCGGCAGATTCACAGGCATTTTTTAGTGCTGTTTACAGTCAGAATAACCTGGGATTCTGACAGCGGGGGGCAGTATAACGCCACACCCATCCTTTTCACATTCTTGGTCTGGCACAATTCCTTTCAAATGTTGCAGGCAACTTCATAGACACAAAACAGAGATCACACCCAGTTGACTGCAAGTGGATTCATGGGTGGTGCCACAAGATGAAAATTATCGGATACCGACTAGTAGTGGAAAATCACTGAGGGATCCGCATGCTCAACAAATAACAACACTAGCAGTTGGATTCTTGTCTTTATTTTTCTTTACATTATTTAAAAAAACATTCTATCAACCTTAACAGACAAAATCTGCCACACACTCTTAGAAATACCTTTATTTTAGACATAAATGATTTATAGAAAATTAATACCAAAATATCAACCATTGTTTTAAATGTCTACAAAAACTTTCATCCCTACTCATAGTGAATACTTGTCTTAACAAGCTCCCAAGGCAAATGACATGTTAACACTTTGGAATGGATAAAGCAAACTTACAGCTGACAGCATCTGCTTTGGTTTTGAGTGCAAAATACTTAAGCCTAAAAGCCAAGAAATAGAAAAGAAATCTGTCATAAGCAATACACACAAACACACCTGATAAGTATTTTCCTCGTTCATGTTTGCCCGGCTTCTACATTCTGTACAGTGAAACGTAAACATTTATAATCCTCTCTCTCTCACGACTTTCGGCAGACGGCTGCAAGGGCTTTGAACTTTGGATCGAGTGTGTTGAGAAAGTCAAGGTTTGCATTGTCCCCGTACTCGCTGCAGCACCCCACGGAGCCAGCAGCAGAGCCATTCCCCTCATACTCGTAGGAGTGAATGATGTCGTCTTCCATGATGTCGTCCCCCTCTGTCTCGAAACTCTTCAGCTTCTGTATGACAAAAGTGGAGGAGTTTATTACTCTGTGGTGGACTAAGGCTGAGCGATGAGAACGGAGACACATACACAGCCCAGAATATGACTGGCAGCCAGATATTACATGGCGAACAAGCAAGATTTTTTTTTAACAAGAAGTAAAGAAATATTAAAGCTTAGAGGATTCTTTCACGTCATATATAAAAAGATTACTTCTGACAGTGTGGACGTTATTAAACCTCAGAGAATAAAAGGTGCATGGGACTTCTAAACTCGTTTTCGTTGCATTAGAAAAAACAAAAAAAAACACATTCATCCAACATTACCTGGTGCAAATAATTGCCATTTGCTTGCCACATGCGAAGACTACCACCATCCTGGGAGAGGTATCTGCTGTCAATGCAGCTCATGCTATTACCGACGAGCTGACTTCCAGCATACTGAGTATTGTACTGGCCAGAGTTGTAGTCTTGTATTTTAGTGGTGGTAATGCCCTGCTGATAAATTCCATTATCATGTACGCCGTGGCCTCCTATTGTGCTGGAGCTCTTGGTTCCCATCCACCCTACGTTCACCAGGGAGCCCTTTACAGAGTCCTTTCCTGCTTGCTCAATGCCAATGGGAACTTTGATGAGAGTAGAATCCTGAAGGAGAAAACAAGCAAATGAGTAGAAGAAGCAATGAGATCAAAATAAGTTGACAGTGAGTTTTCTTTTCCAAGGATTGTAAGCTCAGACGGTGCTTTTATGATCGTTTCCTCACCACTTCGTCTCCTGGGCCCTCTGTGTTCGACAAGAGCAGGTTTCCACCACTGTATTCCTTATCGTCAATTTCAAGTTTGTCCATCTTTGTTACACAGAAAAAGGCCAAAAGTAGAACTGCAAAGACAAATCAGGTGCGTGAAAAATAAGAATGCAACAACTGCATGTTTTGCTATATTCAGTCCAAAATGACACGTTGGGCATCCCAAGAGTGAAATAAACAGAATCCAAAAATACCATACAGTGTTCTATTATCATTGTTTCCAACTGACAATAAAACTTTAAAATAATTTTTTTTTAAATATAATCTTTATATCATCTTTTCTGCAGTCCACACTCATGCTTAAGTCCCAAAGAGCCTTCATACACAGCGGAAGTCTGCATTACTCTGCTAGAAAGACAATAACAGTGAGGGACTCACAGAGCAGCAGGAGGAGGGCCAAAGGCAGCAGCAAAGCCAGTATTCCCATTGGCCCTAATTCCACAGAGCTTTGATTGGCCAGGCAAACTCCATTCCGGCACTGGCAGATTTTAACTGTGGCAGTCTGTGTGTCGCCGTTGCCCTGGAGATCTCTGATGATTATGGGGACTTGGTGTATCCCTCTGCGAAGTGGTTTCTCCTGTTTCAAAGTTGCAGCTGTGTCTAAATAAAGAAATAAAAATTACAAATAAAACACGGTGTTTTAATTTCTCCTAAAAAAATCCAACATTTCACTATGAGCAATGCTTCACTTTAAATGTATGAATTCAGGATATTTTGCTTTACTTCAGTGAGTCATTCAGACCAAAATTAATAGTAAATAGTAATGTTTCCAAAACATGTCCATGTTTCAAATTTGACATCTGTGGTTAGAGGCACTTAAACACCCTAACAACCACCCAGTGAAAAGAGAGCCATTGGCCAGAAATATGAAGCTCCCTTAGCTGCTCAGACTTGCAGGTATCATGTCAGGACTCACAGCTCAGTGTACTACTGAACAACTTCCAAATCTCTCCTCTTATCTCCTCCCAAATGAAAATCATACTGCATTTTCTGTACTTCAGATCTGAGGAGTTATACAATTCTTGCACCTGCTTTTGCAAGAATTTCTTAAGCAGGACACAGTTTTAGCATTAGTCACCACAAACTAAGAGAAAGCCCACAAATGGACTAACAGTGAAGCCAAAAGTTAGTAACGCCCATCCAACAGGGGAGTTAACGGTTGATTCTGAATCAAACTCTTAAACAAATACCCCATTTTTACATGGAGAATCAAGTTTTTTACTTCAGGCCTTCTTATTTGTGGTGCATTGTTTTAAAAACCTGGGCCAAGATTGTTAACGTTAACCTTTGGACGTACAGAAAGAGATAGGCCAAACAGGTTTTTTGACCAATGGCGGAGGGCCGGGACACACTAGTCAGATTTTCACTGATTGTGTGCAGAAACTGTCAGATCGCTCTGTGCTATAAGCAGCTTACTTGGGTAGTTCCAGCTAAGATTTGGCATGGACCCTAAGGCCCCCAGGCATCTGGTAGAGGACCAGAACTTGCAAACGCACATTTTTTCATTTAATAAAACCTAAGGCAGAACTGTGTTTCTGTGATGAGCAATGGCATGTCTGTTGCTTTTCTCAGGACTGATATTTTCTTGTGTTGAACTTCTACCATAAGACCTGTTAGACAACATAACAGCTGGCACAGACCGTGCATTGCACATGGCCTGAGAAAAATTAGCAGATGATTGCATTCTGTTTTGTTGTTGTTGTCTACACATTTTTTTTTTCTTTTTAATTATTTTTCGAATACTACTTTAGCTTTGCCACTGACGATGCCATCCCCAAAACAGCAGTTGCACAGTTGTCATTTTTGATTAGAAAACAATATTTAACAGAGTTGAAAAGACTACTGGGACAGCTACCTACCATTGAGTTTTTTCACCGACCATTTGCCATCACTGTCAGATGGCATGTTAAAGGTGAACGGGGAAGAATATGGATCTGAGTCTTTGTCTTCAGCCACAAAAACCACAGAGCCAAGCGCGTCTCCACCGCTCTCACACAACACCAGCTCAGAAGGGATCTTTGGCACGTTGTCATTGAGGTCCTTGATCACAAGAATGACTGTTCCTGTTCCACTCTTGGAGCCTGAAATACATGGCATTGCATTGGTTTCAACAGGACCAATTTAGGAATGTCAAAATTCAAAAAGGTAATAAAGTATTTAGTGCGCGTGACATGACAAATGTGAATCACTTTATATGAATCATCCCACAGGTGTTTTCACAGGTGTGAAACAAGGCACAGCTGACAGTATGTTCAGACAGGAACAAGGTTGGGCAGGCATGCCTATTAACCTTTGTCTCGTTATACTGCCAATAACGGAAAAAAAAAGGGAAGACGGTGCCAGCGATGATGTAACACAATAAACAGACATGCCCCTAAACAACCAATGCTAAGGAACATTACCACTAATTACCCACTGGAACACAACGGACATGTCTGGTGAGCAAAAAGTGACAAGAGGTTTCGGCACAGCAAGGCGGGATCTCTTTGATCTCAGTGTTTCCAGCACACTTCCGCTGTATGAACTATATGGTTAATTCACAGAGTTAATTCACCATTTCAGGCTGCATTGCAGGCAAATGGGAGTTCAACGTCTTCCCCAAATACACCTCGGCTTGTGGTCAAAGATCCAATGGCAGGCCACCGCTTCTACCTCTGAACCACAGCCGCCCCATGGCTAATTCAATAAGTAGGAAGCAAGAAAAAGCAACTTACTGGTGTCAACAGCCCTCATGGTGATGTTATACATTCCATTCTTGACAAAATGGGACTCTCTGTCAATTGTGTTTGCAACTTTCAGCTCTCCCGTATTTCTGTCAACGTTGACCCAAGAACCAGGATCTAGAGTCTTGTAATACCTGAGACATGATGGAAAAGGAGTATTACCAGAAAATTCAGTCTTATGGTCAAAGACTGCCCCCCAGTGTTTACTCAAAATAAAATAAACTTTAGTGTTGGTCTTCAGTATTTGCTACAGTTATATCCACTCGTAATACAACAAAAGAGAAGCATTCGTTTAAGACTCATTTATTAAATAAATATTTACATGATGCCGTTGCTGCTTTTGGTCTCAGGATCCGTAGCGGTGTAAGTTCCTATTAGTGTGCCATTTGGTACATGCTCCACCACATTGAAGGTGACTGTTGGAGCGCTGAACTGTGGGCCTTCATCAACGTTAGCGACAGTGACATCCACAGGGACGGACATCCACTGAGCGGTGGTGCCAGTAAGCTCTGCCTCGTTACGGGCCTGAATCTCAAGCTTCACTTTGTCACCGTTCTCATAATCTAAGGGCTTGAAAAACAGAAATGAATTGAACTCCTTGAAAAATTATTAAAAATAACTAATTATTTTGACAAAGAACAAGACAGAACTGACTAGAACTTAAATCATTTACATACATATATCTATATATATATATTATTATTTTTTTACATAGATTATTTTTTTTCTTTTTTACATAAATGCTTTATAAAGACTCACCTTTACAACATACAGAAGCCCTTCGTTTGTACTGTTATCAGTATCAATCCTAAAATGTCCATTTTCATTTCCCTTTGTGATGACAAATTTCGATCTCCAATTGGATGTGTTTACCAAATCTTTATCTTCCACTGGAATTCTAAGAATAAGCTTATCAACTTCATTTTCTTTAATGGTGGCTTCATACTGTAAGAGAGAAAAAGAAAAACAGTTTGTTACCTCATCGGGCAAACCAACAAGACATTTTAAAATTTCCCATTATGCATAATGATGGATTTAGAGTTTTCCTTTTCTTGAACACTCACCAATGCCTTTGTGAAAGTTGGTGGGTTGTCATTGATATCGCTCAGGGAAATTGTGGCTGTGGCTGTATTTTGCAGTCCATTTACCGCTCCAAACAAATCTTTGATCATTACAGTCACCATATATTTATCTTGTGCCTTAAAAAGAAGCATAAAAATATTTAGAAATAAGTTTTTAAAAAATCGGATGTTGAGTTGAATTAAAACAAAAGAAATATAATGTCAAAATGCCACACGGACATAAATAAAATAAATCATGAGTTTGGAGACAGCAGGGCTCACCTCTCTGTCCAGAGTGTTGGTGATGGTGGTGATGACGCCTGTCTCTGGCTGAATAGCAAAACGCTCCAACCCGTTCAAGAGTGTGTACTTGATTTTAACGTGGCTGGTTTCAGGGGCGTCTTTGTCCGTAGCTTTCACCTGTCCCACCGCCGTTCCTATAAAATGAATGATGAAATTCAACGAGCCTGCCATGTAGAAGTTCAGTCACGGAGGGCAGAAGATCAGACTCGTCTTTTCTCCTTACCTGCGCTGCTGCGCTCGGGCAGAGTAAACTGAAGCGGGCCTGCAAATTCCGGCGCATTGTCATTCTCATCATCAACTAGTACTCTAAGGTTCAATGGTAAGTCTGTTGGCTGACCATTCTCTGCATTAAACACGCTGACTTTTAACTGTGAGGGCAAAAGATACACAGATATCACAAGATGAATAATAGAATAAAATTAATAATAGTTACATATATATATGTACATATACAATGTACATATACAATTAATGTAATTAATGTAATTAGTTGTATAGTAATTTTCTTTTATATACTTACATTAAAAAGTGGATATTGTTCACGATCGACGGCATTAGTGACACTCAACATTCCACTTTCCCTGTCCAGAGTAAAAAGGCCAATTGGAGCCTGGTCTACTCCAGGTCCACTCATTGTGTAGAACACTTTATAGGTGACTGATGAATCTGAAACAACCTAGATAGACAGACAGACAGACTGAAGTCAATTCCCGTACAACATTGTGTCTTATCATCTTATGGAGTAAAACGACCCTTCGAATTAAATCATTCACAAAGCTTAAAAGGTTTAGGCAGGGGAAAGGGAACAAACGGATGTGTAGAAGCTGTTTACAGCATAGCAACAATGATATTACCGAATCTATCACTTTTGGAAAAGGCCCCTTCATGTTCTCCTTCAGGTTGAAGGGCGGGGGGCTCCAGCGTCTCTTGGTGCGTTTCAGGAGGCCTTTGCTGTTGTGCTGAAATATAAAAAAAAAACAGCTCATGAAACTCGCAAAGGAACGGGGGCCCTTCATTCTCTCTAATGGTGTTTCAATGTGCTTTTGCTTACTGTCTCCGGCGCCGTTCTGCGCATAAGGTGAACTTCCATCTCACTTCCCTGCCCACTATTGTCCTGCACCCACACAGAAAATGTCCGTCCTCTTCCTACCACCGACACAGGAGAAAGAGCGACTATGGCTCTATTCCTATCGATTGTAAAACTGGGGTCCTTCAAACTCAACACCAACGACCGAGTGTCGCAGTCAGCTGTTTCAACTGAAAGAGAAAACCAAAAAAAAGAAGAGAAAAAAAAGGAGAAAAAAAAGGAAAGTGAATGTCAAGACGAGCTACAGTGGTGCCTCTATGAAGAAACAGAGCATAATAAAGTTATTTAAAGTGAAGTACGGCGAGAACGCTTTCGTACTGAGTAAATGAACACAGAAATAACGAACCTACCTTTTGTGACTTGGTATCCAACCGGAATAGTTTGTGGCACGAGCACGTAGAGAGTCTCGGGGATCCGACACAAATCTACTCGGGAAATGATCTGAAATACAAAGTTCACCTCACAGTCAGATGTTTGACATCTTCACAGGCGCGTTTCGCTTCGGCGAAAATAATAATAATAGTGGTAAATTAAAAAAAAAAGTGGTAAGAATAAACATATTACTTACCAACGCCGAGCAGATGGCGAAAATGAACATATGCGCCATTATTCACAGAAAAACTTGAAGCACTTGGTTCCTGTCCGAGAGGGAGCGAGTCCTGAGTTGCTCTGTCCGTGGCAGAATGACAGCGGATCTCTATGTCCCCGCTGGTAGGTTTGTCACCCCTCTCTTCTTGTTCTTTCACCATGCGCACAGGGGCTCCTCAGCAACTGACTAGTAAATTCTCCAGACACACCTAGACACACCCAAATCTGTCCCCTTTGACGGAGATCAGCAGGAACACTCACCTTAGGGCAGGGCTCGAGTGGAAGTGTGAGTTCATAATATCTGTATCTGCATATTGTTTGCTGAATCCTTATGTAAACACACAAGCGTACTTGTTTGTGTGTTCAAATGCCTGCAGGGGGAATCATCTCATGCATTTTTTTATTTAGTAAGTTGGCATTTTTATCTGGTCATTCTTTGCAAAATAAATAAAGCTGGACACCGAAACTGTGTTAAGACGAGTCTTCCAGGACGCAGTGGCGTTGTTTTTAGGGTCATTTTCGGGCAGTGAGCCCAGTTTGTTTTTTAGTTTTTTTTTTTACTCGTAGTCTAAAGTAAAGTATCTGGTTTTGCTTTACTTCACAAGACCTCTCCCAGGTTCGCAGGGAGGCCGACCCCTGCTGGCTCCTCCCTTTTCCAGAGCAGCATTTCTGGCAGCAGCAGCAGAATTTGGCTCATCGCTCAACACCTCAGGAATGTGAGCATGAATTAACTGTGGTCTGGGGGAGGCTGCGCTCCCACATGGAGGCACTCACTATCTCTGTAAACTACTGATAAAAGTTCGGGAATGTGTCACATAAAGCGTGTCCCAGATTAACCCGCTGTCCCCACGGTTTAAAAAAAAAAAAGTACCAGGGGAAATCGGGGGCTTTTGGGACAGCAACAGGAAAGGTGAGAAAAAAAAGTCAGGAAGGCAGTGTTGTTGTGACTCATGGGTGTGGACAGAATTGTTTTCTGAGGTGGGAGCCCCCCCACAGCAATGCAAACTTCCCATTCTTGAGTTGCTCCCAAGCTACAATAGAAGCTCTCTGTTGTTCTACTCGGGCTTCAGTGTGTTTACAAAGTAAAACAAGTGGAGGGTTATGTTTTCTGACTGGTTCAACCCGGAGACTACAGTACGTGTGACCTTCCTCTCCTGAACTTTCCGCTCATTGTGTCCTTCTCAGAAAAGATAAGTCACAACAGACACATCTTACCTTTTTTGCTGAGAAGTGTAGATATCGAGCAATGAGGCGTGTCTCTTTAATTTAATTTCAGAAGAAACTCTTATGAGGTTTTCATTCCTTGTTCGCAGCTTCATGTTTTGTACGCAACAGTGTCTGGCATTCTTTTAATCATTGTCTGGTAGGCCGATTACATCGGTATGATGCAAACAAGTCGCACATGCCCCAAGGTGAATGTCCTCCCAATGTACAGCAAGTGACAGCTATCATTAATATGACTGAGTACAATCTACTCATCACCTGGCAGATTGCCAGAAAAACAGCAGTGGAAGTTTTCCATCACATGGGTTCTGTTGCAATTTGTGTCACAACTCCCTTGGCTGCCTTTTTAACAGAATTGTGATTCATTAATTTCTGGTCATTTTCACTTATTCACTTACTGTTTAAATCTAAAGTTGTTACACCCAGCTGTATTTATTTGTCACTTAGGTAACACTTTAAATGATGAAGACTATCTCTGCTGTGTCAGCACCTGTGCTACACCTGTGCCACAACGTGTGTCACCACTGGTTGTCCACAAGCACTAATATGAGGTTGGATTGTGATGTAACATTGTTGAAAAAAAAAAGATAAATACGTGTCCGAACAATGACGGCCACAAATCCTAAAGATCAAAAGATCAAACTGCACAGACAAGGGAGCGGCCTGTTTTAAACAAAAGACTGCTCTCCAGCATTTTAGACCAAATTTGCAGAAATACAGCAGCTAAATTAGTTTATTCCTGGACGGGTAAGATATAATCGAAAACATCTTCCAAATGAATCACAGATCTTGTCATTGAAAATAGGATTGCCTAAATCTGAATTGTTTATCTCCCACTTTCTTCTTCAATTTAACCACCAGTTCAGGCCTGTGCTCGCCGTTTGAGGCCTGACTGGCCGCACAGAGAGAAAAGCAATCACTCGCTGAATAAAAAGATTAGCAGCTACGGGTCCAGGAGGGCAGGGTGAAATTTCACTGATGACTCACCTTTGAGAATAGATAGCTTACGATTTATGTATGACAGAAACTGTGGGCGTGTCGGTAGAGCTCTCCATTTGATCTGTGTTTCCTGATGAGAACCAATCGTGCATACACACACGGCCCTGTCTGCTGCTCACTACAAACTGTGGTGGTCCACTTCAGAATTTCACAGGCCTTGGTGGAGTTTCACAGACGGGTGAAAAAACACTGTGCAGAAGGGCCTACTCTGCATTTTTACATGAACATCAAAATCATGAATCAAAGATAAAAAATGTAATCATATACTCACATATGAATAAAGTAATGATAACAAAAATCTTTTCATGAAAGTAACCTTTCCACTTGGGCATTTCCCCCCACTACTGATTTACCTTCTCTGTAAAAATGTAACCACCAGTCTATCTGGTGGTAGATCATGAAAAAAAAGTTATAAAGAAGGAGAAAAACGTCCAGTTTTTTCAGCAGTGACATGTGTATTCAGCTATCCACATTCAGTCTAAAAACTGAGGAATAACGGGGAAAAAATGACAAAATCTACTATCTTACATTGATTCGATTTATGGTGTAGTGCTTAAAAACCCAACCCATGAGAGGCTGTCTGTCAAACTTGGAGCATATAGCATATCTTATTTATTTTCCATATTTATGTTTTCCTATAGCCTACTTTATTTGGAAATAGTTGATTTAAGTAACCAATTACCAACTCTCCCTTTCAAATACTTAAATGTAGAATTGACAGTTGTAGTGACTTGGATAACTTGCATGCTGCAAATTTGCACAAGCATGGAATTACTCTGTTTCTGTGTAACTGGTTGCTTTAGGTTTAGCTAAAACTTTACGACAGTTCACAGTTAGAATTTTTTTTGTTATTTTTGGATTTGCGTAAAGAGCACCGCTGGCATTGTTAGAGGTTGACTAAATTTAAGAAGAAAACTGACTGTTTGAGTGGCAACGCCCCTGTGCCACACGTAACAAATGTAGACTCCTAAAACCTCAAATATGACAGTTCTCTCTTTCCTCCCTCACAAACAGCAGGTTGCCTCCAAAGACCTTTCTCCCTCTCCCTATCCCTCCCTCTCTCTCTACAGCAGCTATCAGCAGCGGTGAACCAGAGGGTCCCGCCCAGCTGTAAAACCTCTCCCTGACTTTCTCAGGGGTCGAAGTTCCGTGCAAAACTAACAAAAGAGCGACGCAAACAGACGCGTTTCCAACCCCGGCGCAGGCATTTAGAGGCTTTGACTCCCAACGATCCATGGCTCCGCTGGCTTACGGCCCCTTTCTTCTAGTGATTTTCCTCATCACTGTAAGTAAATGAAGCGTTATTTAGCTTTGTAAAGTCAGTGGGTTTTTTTTTGTTTGTTTTGTCATTTTTACCAGGCGTGGCTCCTGTTTGGATAAATAGAAATGCGTTCGCCTCCCAGTTGAAGTCAGGTATGCGTCCGAAGCAGCTGCGGACAGGACGAACGGGAGGTCGTGGGACTGTGTCTCATTTCCTCTCCCGCAAAGCAGCGACTTTCATGAATATTTGATATGGAAAGTGCTTCGGGAAGGCGAGGGATTGTTCACATTCTGGTGTCTGATATCAATGAACTTATCTGAAGTCAGTGTGTGCGCTTTTTTAAGTTGTTAAGCTGTGTTAAGTTGATTACATTGATATATGATTCTGTATCAGACGTCCCACAATAAACGAAAAAAATGTTTTTGAAAATGATAATAACATAAGATTTATCTGAACTACGCTTTGACTAAGGTTCAGAGGAAGAACAGCCTGTCAGATTATAACAGTAACACATAACACATAACTAATGTGTGAAAATAAACTTTCCCCTCCCTCTTTGTTAATCCGCAGCTTGTTCCAGTGAGTGGAAGAGGAAATGGTGCAGGACTACACAGACAGAAAAGAGAGTGGATCCTAGCTCCAAGACAGCTCTTCGAGAACCACGATTACACCACCTATGACTATATTGCCAAAGTGAGTAACTCTTTGCCGTATTTGATGGTGAAATTCCGTCAAACCTGACTCAACACCTTTTGTTTTCCAAGCTGATGTCATGTCACATGTTTTCTCCTTGATTTATACTCCGGTAAAAGTGAAGCAGAATTAGTAGTATTTGTTTTTGAAGCGCTGTAAACAGATGTGCCTGTTCAAAGTGATTATATATGATGATTGTATATATATATATCTATATATCAAATGCAGTGATGCAAAGTGAACTGCAATCCTGTGTGCACCAGCTCTCACAAGACCAAATATAAAGACTTTAGAATTCCAAATGGCTTACTGTTTTTGTTGATGTGTTTGTATTTCAGATTCGCTCCGATAAGGAGAATTTCACAAGGGTTATATATTCTGTAACCGGGCCTGGTGTTGATGAGGAACCAAGAAATCGATTTGGAGTTGATGCTAAAACCGGCTTTGTGAAAGTCTTCACCATTTTGGATCGGGAGGATATCCCCATCTATCACGTAAGAGCAT
The DNA here is from genome assembly GCA_907169785.1 of Menidia menidia. NCBI lineage: Eukaryota > Metazoa > Chordata > Actinopteri > Atheriniformes > Atherinopsidae > Menidia > Menidia menidia. The sequence continues at coordinate 7,843,124 of CAJRST010007779.1, read as the reverse complement.
TCTGGAAACCTGGTTTTGGAACAGTTATAAGCTGTGTGGTGAAGACCTGACTTGATTTGTGCTTGCTTTTCATTTTTCTTTTTCTTTCTTTCTTTTTTTAGTTAAAAGGCATTGCAAAATTCACCAATGGGACCCGTGCTGAAAACGATATTGACCTTATGATTAAGGTTGTGGATGAGAATGACTGTCCACCCGTCATTAAAATACATCAAGTTGGCTACGTCAACGAATCGAGCGCAGAAGGTATTCGAACATTGACCATTTGTAACAAAAAACCTGAAAGCTTTTGGCTGTATTCACAGAAGTGTATTATTTTGTGATCTTGTAGGTACTGTTGTAATGAAAGTTATAGCCACTGATGCTGATGAAATCAATACACTCCACTCTAAAATCTCCTACAAAATTGAAAGTCGGAGCAATGCCGCAGGGATGTTCTACATGAACTCCAGAACTGGAGAGGTCTTGGTTAGATCGACGACTTTGGATAGGGAGGTAAGTCTCTATGAGGATCCCTTGTTATGTATGGATGAGGTGGACCATTTCTATACATTTCATAAAGTACACTGCATGCTTTTTGAAGTCAAACCATTCACTGATGGAAGCACACCCACATTAGTCAGGAAAGTGCATGAAATGTTTGACTCAAATCCACAAATGGGTCCACTAATCTCCCTGATCTTTTAGAAACAAGACACATACAAGTTGTCTATCGTTGTGTCTGACTTGGATGGACATCCAGGAGGAAACACGGGAACTGGAGAAATAGAGATTAAAATTACGGACATTAACGACAATATTCCAACGCTGGAAAAAGAATGGGTAGGCGTGACGCTGCCACCACAGCCATATGTTCTGTTCCCCTCCAGGTGAGCGTGCTGACCCGCTGATGTGGGTTTTCTTTTGCAGTATGAGGGAAGCGTGGAGGAGAACACGGTCGGCGTGGAAGTGTTAAGGATAAAAGCCATCGACATGGACCTAATTCACACTGACAACTGGCTGGCTGTTTATGAAATCATTTCAGGGAATGAGGCAGGCTATTTCTCCATAAAAACCGATTCTGTGACCAATGAAGGAATCATCATGATTGAAAAGGTAAAGATCATTGGTTTGTTGTTATGAACTGACAATTTGCGTGGTAAAGACTCAAAATGGGAATGTGCAGTAGATCTGAGCATCGGCACCACCAGAAGATCAATGTGTATTTTCCATAAATCCGCAGGCCCTGGACTACGAAGAGGTGAAAACGCTAAATTTGGACTTGAGAGTTTCCAACAAAGCAAAATATTCATTTGGAAGCAGCTCATTTCATCCAGGAATCAGTTCAAAACCCTACCCCATCAAAATTAACGTCATCAATCAGAAAGAGGGCCCACGATTTCAGCCAAACGTGAAAGTGGTGACTGTCTCTGAGGACAGCACATCCATTTCTATTAACAAAGTCATAACTACATATGCTGCAATCGACAGTGACACACTGATGACTGCTACCAACGTCAGGTACTGCCACTCAGGGGGGGGTTAAACATGGTCATAGAACGGTCCAGAGCATACCAACAAATAGATTGTTGTAAACACCACGTAGATATCGTAGAAAGTCTTTGAGCAGCGCAAAGCTTTACGTATTACAAATACAAGTGATCACTGTAATGAGCTATTAAAATGATCTCTCTAATGTTTGGAATTTATTTTTCTTTTCTCTCAGGTATGCAAAGTTAGTTGATTTGGACAACTGGATTTCAATTCATGAAAAAACAGCAGAAATCAGGTTGAATAAGTTGCCTGATCGAGAGTCAATCTACTTGAAAAATGGAACATATTATGCAAAAATCATATGCATCACAGAGGGTGAGTTCTGTCAAATATTTCTGTATTTGACATATCGGTTTATCGTTGGTTTACAGTACATTATCAATAATGTCTCACTTTATCTTTTTTTCAGAGACGCCCTCGAAAACGGCAACAGGGACCATAGCCATTCAGGTGGAGGACTTCAATGATCACTGCCCTCAGCTGACCGCTACACATCAGACTGTGTGTCTTGGGGAAAATGTAGTTTATGTCACAGCTGTAGATGGAGATGAGTTCCCCAACGGAGCCCCGTTTGATTTCACCGTGATCCAAGACAGTCGCAAAGAGGAGTGGACAGTTGAACCTCTCAATGGTAAGTTGGCTCAATGGTCTCTAAGAAGAAGAATTAGTTGTACTCCATATTTAGCACTAGTTCTTTACCAACACTCAGACTTGTTAAGACTAACAACAGACACTGACAATGTGCAAGTATATGTTCTTATTACCTTCCTGTCACTGAATGTGTTTATATAACACTACCTGGAGAAATGTATAATTACAGGATTAAAGGATTTCTCTCTTACACCAAACAAATGGAGCCTAATTGTAGTGGGAATGGCTTGTTCTTGCCTATGAACAAAGAGAAAGAGTTTACCAAATCACACCAGTAATTTACTTTTATTCCACGGGATGCCGATTTTAAATTTAAAATGTTCTTGTCCTTCTTAAGGAACTGCAGTCATTTTGCGTCACCAAGCACACCTGTGGCCGGGCATCTACAAAGTGAAAGTGGACATCAAAGACCAGCAAGGGAAGTCATGTGATGACATCCAAACCATAGACGTAGTGGTGTGCACATGCGATGAAAACATCCGATCCTGTGTGCTGCGTGGAAAACGTACCGCCACATTTGGGGCTGCTGGTGTTTTGCTTATGCTGCTGGGACTGTTGCTACTGCTCTGTGAGTAGACTTCATGTTCATATATTCAAGCTGCAGCATGCATAGATAGGTCACAAGTAAAGGCTTTGTAATTTGATACATTGCAAAATTTAATGTTATTTTCCCCAATAGTTGAATGAATTTAAAAAAAAATATTAACTGATGGAACGTTTGAGTACTTTGAGTAAATGTTTTTCTTTTTTCAGTGATTCCTCTTCTGCTGCTCTTCTGCCTGTGTGGTGCTGCTGCGAGAGAGTTCAAGCCCATTCCTTTTGAACCTCAAACAAAACTGATTTCATATCATACAGAGGGACAGGGTGAAGACAGGGTAATTTTATACACAGCGGCCATACAAAGCACCCTTAAATTGTCGCATTCCTGACTAAAAATAACTTTTTATTTCTTACAGAAAGTTCCTCTTCTTCAAATTCCAACGGAAGTTGAAGGTGGCACGGTGACTTTGCAGGACATCAATCAATTTGAAGGAAAGGGACACTTTGAAGGCTTGGTTGAATCGGGTGGAGTAGGAGGTGGACGAGTAGATGGGGCTGATGCTTTCGGCACCACTGTGACAGCCGAGAACATGCATCTTTACAACCAGTACGGACACTTCATTGGGCGAGACGATATGCAATACATGGGTCAAGGAACAATGCTTGGACAGCACTCCAATTATACCGATGGGGCCTTTGACGGGATGGCTCTCTCTGAGCATTTCCTGGGGGAGTACTATTTAACAGTAAGTATATCTGACCGTTGTAAGGATTCCTAATGTTTATGTTCAGATGTTGTCAGTATTATTGAAGTCTTATGGATGCTACTTTCATTTTTTTTCACAGAAATCCAACATTGCTTCACAGCAGTATTCGGAGAATGACCGAGCCCTGGCGTACGACTATGAGGGCCAGGAGTCCCTGGCAGGTTCCGTAGGTTGTTGCAGCCTCCTGGATAACGATGACGACCTTGCATTCCTGAATGACCTGGGGCCAAAATTCAAAACCCTGGCGGCAATCTGTAAGGGGTCGACGCTTGTGAGCGAATCAGCTGCAGCTGAAGTACGGACGTCCAGTCCCCCGGTCAGACCGGTGTCTCCAGCCAGGCCCTCCACTTCGACCCACACACATGTGCACACGCACTCAGAAACAGTCAGGGACGGTGGGCAGCTGAATACTTTCAAAGCCTCCAACGTGGCATCTGAGTCGTCCACTTTCATCCAAGAGGAGCGAATTACAGAGAGATCCCAAGGATCTGTGTCGGCTCCCAAAGTTCATGTACAGGACAATGTGATTATTCCTAATCCGACTATTCTCATCCAGCAGCCTGCCATGTATTACGCCGCGACACCCATGTATGTGGTTGAGGCCAAGCCCCAAATGGTGCTGGTGTCAGGGGAAACCTCCCAGGCAGCGGGACAGGTGGGTCAGGTTGGGATGAGTCAGGGGTTGGTGCAAGTCGGTACCCTGCAAGGATCCCAGGGCGTGATGCTTGTTGATGGGCAAGTGGGAATGGGTGGAGCAGCAGGGCAGGTGGCCCAGGGTGTGTCAAAAGGAACCATCTCCAGATCCACACAAGTGCTGGTGGTTGAAAATGGGTCCTCAGGAAGAGAGCAAGGTAAAAACCTAGTGGAAGGCATTGTTCAAACAGGGCAGAGGTCTGCAGAGGCTGCCATGGACATGAGAGGCCATGGTGGGCAGTCTTTTTCGCAGATTTCACATGGTTCCACGGGGTCACATGAGGGCTCAGCACTGGCATCCGCATCCAAGTCGATAGGCAGTCGGAGAGTGGTTTCACACAAAAAAATCTCAGTGACAGAGAGAAGTTTTGAGCCCAACACGAGAGCCTAAATTGGCTCTTTTGTTGTTCACACACTGCATGTCAAACAAAGTTTTGTAAAATAGAATGCACTACAGCACATCTGAAGTGATGGACTTTAAATTATAGTGAAAATGGGTATGGGTAATTTTTTGTTATAAAGCTTCAACCAGATACGTCTTCTTATGTCACAAATAAAAAAATGAGTACATCTATGTCCTCCATCTTTAGGGTTCAGTTTAGCTGGACCCAAGAAGGTCCATTCTGTTCCCATATGCCAAGTCCTGCTCCATCTAAGAAAATACAAACATCAGATTATTGATATTCTATTATAAAGTTTATTTTTTTACATTTTAGAAATATTCTAAAAGATTTTCTGTCAAAACATTTTTTTTAAACAGAAAAACACAATGTCCAAAAGCTGGTATGAAATTCAAGTTTTTAACCTGCACATAAAAATGTATATTATAACAATTACATATGCCCAAAGACAGCTTGCCATATGCTAACAAACTCCATTTACTCTTTTTTTTACAGGGTATGTGTGTATAGCTAAAGTCTTGTGCCGTAATTTCACTTTGACTTTAAATGAATGTGTTTATGTGTGATATAACTTCAGTATTCGGATTGTCATATTAGACAAGAACAAGCTTGTAAAAAATTAAATGGATGAACGTTGTTTGATACTACTGGTTTTCTATTGTCTGATATGTATCGTGTCTTGTTTGCTATATTCTGTAGAGTTATGGCAGTGCCGCTGTAAAGCAGCTTGTAAATGAAGGTGTGTCTATTTTGAAACGTTCTCAACTGCTGTTGAAGTCAAATAAATGCAAAAGAAATAATGGATGGTTTCTGATTATTTTATTAATGGAATCTTTTACATTTTGTCCACTAAACAAATTAATTATGTTATAGTTTTTTTTTAACATTGTACAAATGATTATTTTTAACACATGATAATCCCACATGTCCATTTGAAAATATTTTATTTTGTATAAGTATAAAAATCAATTTTATTAATAAAACATTTAAATTATTTTCACCTTTTTTATATATTGACAAAATGCTGTAAAACACTAAATTTGGAAACTTGCTTTGTGAAGAGTCAAATGCACATACAGCGGCATGCAAAATGTATCTGTGATTTTTAAAACATAAATGACTCTCTGAACCTTCAATATTAAAGGATCAAAATGACCAGACTTAAGCCTGATATTCAGGAAATTTATTCATATAAGGGTACAGTGATATTGGGAAATTAACGTATCCAAACCTATAAAAAAATAATATAAATCAAAGGGTGAATAGAAGGCTGAATTGATGTTAACTGGTGTACAAACAGTTTGACAAATATGTATCTGGCTGATGGTTTCAGCTATAGCAGCTACAGTCAGAGCACAAGGGGCTGGGAGGAAGAGGTTCAAACACCCCTCATTCAGGAAGGTTCACATTTCCCTTTAAGTGCTTTCAAGTGAACAAGAGCATTCCTGTGTAGAACAGCGGGTTGCTTTGTATGCAACTCACCAAAATGGGTTCAGTCGGGTCGCACACCGAGAAAGGGGAGAAAGAGGAAAATCAGGTTTCAGTTAGTGATGATGCAGATTAAGCCTAAAGTGTGAGTTTAAACTGACACTGACCAAAGCCAAACGTTTTCTTCTTCTTTCATTCAAATTTGATTTATTTGTTTTTTTATGATTGACCTTCCAAAGTTTTGCGCAATGAAAAAGGATGCCATTTAATTGAGTATTGAATCACTAAGGTGTTTCAATACGTACCTAGCATGACGGCAGAATAGTTTCACAATATTTCACCAGGAAAATAAAAACAAAGGAACGCAACCACCTGTGAATACACCCTGCCAAGACTCACCTACAGCAGCATTAATTATCTAATACCAGAGGAAAGAGCATAATTGATTTAAAATCGCAGGTTCAAAACTTTGTTTTTTTTATCTGGCGAAATCTCAGAGCCAAGATCAATCCAAATTCAAGCTTGTTAAGCATTACTGTTTCAATAATATTAATTTAAAAGTTAAAAACACATTAGAATGTTTATTTCATGTGACGTGTAAAAAAGAAAATCATTCTTCATCAAGCTTTACCTGCTTGCTTATCTTTTTTAAATGTACTTTTCTTCCGCTAAACGTACTCCTCTGGGACATTACTCATATCAAACCATATGTTTCCTATGAAGCGTCAAATGGAAAATACTGGATTCCACCCATATGGTGGGGGTGTGTCCACAAGTATGACATTTTTGAGGTTTGAAGACTGACGTTTAGAGGACAGTTTCCTGCATCTGTCGGAACAGATTGTGAAATGTTACTTGGCAGAAGGTCTTCTTTATTTTTTTATGTCAAACTGTTGGGTTGTGCACCACATTCTTAGCTTATCAACCATCAGTTGTTGTTCTAAACCTCCCGTATTACTTTCTATCCCTGCTCTGAAAAGACTCCACCCTAGTTTCTTGGGTGTGTGTTAATCTGAGGCCTACCTGGAAAACAATGCGAGGGATTAAGATGTCATAAACCGGATGAATTAACCTTAGTCATGTCCAGTTAAACATTTCAGTAAAGCCTTTTATCTAGTTTGTGTAGTTTCACACATACATACACCAATACAGGTATATATGCATGTATATGTGAATATATTTTCCACTGGTACAATGGGGGAGGGATTTTAGCCTTATCAGTACATTGGAGGGCGGGGCAGTAGTTGTGAGTAGATTAAGATTGGTTGAAAAGGACTATTTATGGTATGATAATGCAAACAAAGACGTATACGTGTTTGCTATTGGAACAATGAATATTTAGCTCCCTGTTTGTTGCATTTAAGAGAAGATCAACCAGTGCATACCTGTCCCGGGTGTATCCCACGTCTTACCCGAAAACAGCTGTCCCCTGTGAGCCTGAATTTGATTAGGCACACATAGAAAATGCATGGAGGGATGCATCTAATACTTGTTGTTTAGATCCCACATTTCTGTGCTTTGGGACATGTATGTTTGTGCTAATAAGACTTACTTGACCAAAATAAATTGATATTTCTATGAACTGCTAAACTAAAGCATAAAAGACTCAAGAAAATATGTCTACTGTGTCTTTATGGGCATTAGTGCCAAGAATAGTTTTAGTATTTCTCTAAGCATAATCAATACCTCTGCTTGCACAACTGAATAATGGCAACACCTAAAGACAGCAAAGTATACTCCTGAATATGTCATGTATGTATACACTGGAAAAGTCAGTGTAAAAAGAAAGGTGAGACATTGACAAAATTCAAAATAAGGGGAAAGAGAATCTTATGTAGTTACCCATATCCAAGGCCTACCTTTCTGCATACTGCAGCAAAAGTGATAGCAATTTCCGGGCTCTTTTTAACACTGTGTGAAGTAAGAATACAAGACAGTAAACATGACTTGGATATTTTATTTGAGACCATAGACCATAGATGCTTGTTGAAATGAGTGTTACAAAACTGGGGTTTGGACAAGACTGTAATATTGATCACTGCAAAGCCTTATGGGGAAAAAAATGCTATTGTACCTTACTTTAGGTTCTAACACCACTCATAAGTTTTGTCAGTATAAGCAATGTTCAAATACAGCATTGTATTTGACTAAATAATAACATTTCATCATGGTCTGTGCACTGCAACATTTAGTTGAACACCTGCATCTCTAGCATACTTCATATCATGTCACTGCACTTGTCCAGCAACAACTATTTTAAAGCATGGGTTTGATGCAACATCAGTGACGAACATCGTGGCGGACCTCCTCCTCATCTTCTATTTCATCTTCTTCATATTCACCCATCTCATCTGCTGTGGCATCTTGGTACTGCTGGTACTCAGACACCAGATCATTCATGTTGCTCTCAGCCTCAGTGAACTCCATCTCATCCATTCCCTCCCCGGTGTACCAGTGGAGGAAGGCCTTGCGGCGGAACATGGCGGTGAACTGCTCAGAGATCCTTCTGAAGAGCTCTTGGATGGCGGTGCTGTTGCCGATGAAGGTGGCAGACATCTTGAGGCCGCGGGGAGGGATGTCACAAACGGCCGTCTTGACATTGTTGGGAATCCATTCGACGAAGTAGCTGCTGTTCTTGTTCTGCACGCTCAGCATTTGCTCATCCACTTCTTTCATGGACATGCGTCCGCGAAAGATGGCCGCCACTGTGAGGTAGCGTCCGTGGCGGGGGTCGCAGGCCGCCATCATGTTTTTGGCATCGAACATTTGCTGCGTCAGCTCTGGCACAGACAGGGCACGGTACTGCTGACTGCCCCGGCTCGTGAGAGGAGCAAAGCCCGGCATGAAGAAATGCAGGCGGGGGAAGGGCACCATGTTGACGGCCAGCTTACGGAGGTCGGCATTGAGCTGGCCGGGGAAGCGGAGACAGGTGGTGACCCCGCTCATGGTGGCGGACACCAGATGGTTCAGGTCCCCGTACGTTGGCGTGGTCAGCTTCAAAGTGCGGAAGCAGATATCATACAGGGCCTCATTGTCAATGCTGAAGGTCTCGTCTGTGTTTTCCACCAGCTGGTGAACAGAGAGGGTGGCGTTGTAAGGCTCCACCACGGTATCGGAGACTTTTGGGGAAGGCATGACGCTGAAGGTGTTCATGATGCGGTCAGGGTACTCCTCCCGGATTTTGCTGATGAGCAACGTGCCCATCCCTGAACCGGTGCCTCCTCCCAAGGAGTGAGTAAGCTGAAAGCCCTGCAGGCAATCGCAGTTCTCAGACTCCTTTCTGACCACGTCCAACACGGAGTCCACCAGTTCAGCTCCCTCTGTGTAGTGACCCTTTGCCCAGTTATTTCCTGCCCCACTTTGACCTGTACAATGTGAAGTTGAAGACAATTCATTAATTATGACATTTTGTCATAAAGGCATTATTTGTTAAGCAACACATCAATTGATTTACATGTGTTTAAAAGAACAACATGACCCAAAACATATCATCTTAGAACAGCATAGAGTGGCGTTTTATTTTCAACTGAAGAGAAGAAAAGGTAAGTGAGCACCTTTCAAATGATCTTTAATCAAGTTCTCAGAAGGTAATGAACTTCTTATATTTAAATGAGACATGGAAATTCATTTTAAAATGTTTTCTAGATACCAAACAGTGAAAAACAGTTATCCACACACTAAAGCTTTAAACGTACAAAGTCCAAAATTAAATCTATGAGAGCAGGAGAAATGTTGTTATAGGTTTTTTAAGTTTGTGGTGTAATCAACATGAATTAATCAGGATCAGTAAGCAAAAGAACCAATCCATATTTATAAGAAATCTAATGAAACTAATGAAACCTCTGCATGCCACCAACTTTGATAAAATGTATTATTGTAAGAGACATAACTTGCTAGCTATGTTAAGGACTGTCATGAGAATTAGTTGTGTTTACCTCATTGTAATCTTTACCATGATTCCCTGTTACGGTGTTGGATGAAAACTTTAAATAATAATGCCCAAATTTGTGCGTGCATGACTTTTCATGAGTAAGAAACCGTCAGGAATCAACCCTTGTAATAGTAAATTATAACTGGGATTAAGATATGAATGCAACTTCAGTGGTGCTAAAAAGCTTAACAAAAGAGGATTGATTGTGTGTACTGTAAAACATCACAACCCACTAAACATTAACATGCTGACACTGGCACAGACCTTAAAGCACCAGTACACCTTTAATTAAAGCCTCCCGGCACAGAACCGGCCCCCAGAGGCTTTCTGGTAAAATCTGTCAAAGTACCAGTAAAAGCAGACAATTAATCAAACCGTATTTATATGCCTCGGCTTGTTGTTAAATGCGGATATGCTCGTCCAAGAGAATTAATTCTTTGTACTGTGACTTCGTTGGTAATCAACAGATCAGGTCCTGCTCTTTTTTTATCTTCCCTTCTGTTTGCTCACCTGAAGAGTCCTCTCCCTCCCTGACACAGCCTCCCATGTCCAATCCATCACACCGTTGGCACTTTACTTAGAGACTGCAGAAGTATGGTGCTCAGTATATGCAGCATGGTGCAACGCTCACACTTTTCTTTTCAGGATGTGACAAGAGTTGCTGACATGATGCTGCATGTGCAGTTGGTTCAAGACGAGTGGTGATGTTCATATTTACCCCGCACTCACTCACCAAAGACAAAGTTATCAGGCCTGAAAAGCTGTCCAAATGGGCCAGAGCGAACGGAATCCATGGTTCCTGGCTCCAGATCCACGAGGATGGCACGGGGGACAAATTTGCTGCCTTTGAAGGAGGTTAGGGAGGGACAGGGAGAATTAAGGAATAGAAAATCTGGAGCAAGCTATCCACAGTCTCAATGACAGAGCATTTTTTGAAAGCTAAAGGGAAAATGTCTAAAAGAAAAGTTAAACATGTTTCATTTTCATTCTTCCTGATGATTACACGAACCCTGTAAATGTAGTAATAAAGTGCTGGTGGCTAAAAGGCGCCAGCCAAACTTAAAAGTGTAATTTTTGTCTTGCACTTTACTTTGCTCCACCCTCTCTGTCTGTGACACATCTAGCAAGCAGACTGCTGCAGCATGCTGCAGAGCTTATTCTGGACAACCAGCAGGGCTTTAAAGTGCTGAGCTCTGCAGAGTCCATTAAAGATGCTGTTTTCCTCTCTTAGTCGTACCCTTTTTTTTGTTTGTCGTTATCTATTTATTAATGATATTTGAATATTCTCTGACAGAAAGATTAGTCATTTAGATATTTGATAGCTCACTGAGCAGTTAAGTGATGCTGATGACAGCATGCAACATGGAAACAATGGTTAGTAGTGCTTATTGCTAAAAGGGAATAGGATAAAGGGTAGACAGCTGGACATGCAGGCCCCCTTTAAGCCAAAAATATATGAGGGTTCATTTTGATCTCAACCCTAGCTACAACTGGAATGAAATGTCTGCCTATTTGTACCACAGATAAAGCTTAATTTTGAATGAGGAGGCATAACAAAGTGCTTTGGGATTAATGCACCCTCCTTCGCCAAGTAATATGCGACCTCTTTAATGAGCAGTAGCTGAGGCCATTAGTGCAAAGAGGCTTGTGGGAACACCTTCGACATGCCACAAAAATAATATCAAACGCTGAGGGGACAGTAAAGAAGGGAGGTCAGCTACACAGAGACTGCAGATACCTGTACTCCCTACAGAGAGAAAGACAAGCGGGGAGGGGTGTGGAGAGGAAGGGACACAGGGAGAGATATTTTAGCAGGTTCACTGCCCTATTTTCTTTTATCCAGACACTGGATATTGAGACCTACTTTCCCCAACTAATGTAATGACATGGACATGTGGTATCTAAATGGGGTTTGTTAGGCATCAGGCCATGCAATAATAATAAAGAATGCAAGCATACATTTACTGTATATATGACAAACTGTTCCAACACAGGCACACGATCCCTTAAGAATAAAAAAAAACTTTGGAAGTTGTTTTTGCTACCTGATGCTTCATTGTAGTAGACGTTTATCCTCTCCAGCTGCAGGTCACTGTCACCTTGGTAACTACCAGTGGGATCGATGCCATGTTCGTCACTTATCACCTCCCAGAACTAACACAGGGCAAACACATTCTCATGACGTTTAATGGATGATATCACTTTTGAGAGCAAATATTGAACGAATACAGGCATTCATAGCAAGTGCGTCAGCGGGCCTGGGGTTTTTCTTGTCTGTTTTTTTTTTCTTGCTGCGCATCTGCGCATCTGGTGGCAAACTGACACGCTGCACATGGGTCACTGTCACTGCAGCCACTGCGACCAAAACGCCCTTAAACCCCACCCTGCACCTTTTATTACCCATTTACAGTTGATACTTGAAGTATTTAAAAAGAAAAAAAAAACGTAAATCCAACAGACATTAGATGTCTTTCCGAAAATCAACAGCTTTATTTACCATGCGGTTAAAGACTCCAAATACCTTTAAGATATTACTTGCGATATAATTAAATGATAATGTCTATACCTTAGCTCCAATCTGATTTCCACATTGTCCAGCCTGGATGTGAACGATTTCCCTCATGTTGCCTTGATGTTGTGTGCAGAGAGATTCCTTGTAGTCGACCTAGACAGCGTCCGCTTCTCAGTGGGATTCTGTTGCGTTTCTCAAAATCAGCACTTGCCTCATGTCTCGGTTGAGCGTTGACCCGGCGAGATAGATAAACGTGCTGCTGGTCAGATGACGTAGAGCACGGCGCAGCATCCCCGTCAGCCAATAGGAGCGCCCCGGTTTGATGCAGTGGACCAGAGAATCATGCCGCATCATCCTCCTGACATCACCCTGTCCCATGCGGGGAAGATTTTGCCTCTTTTGGCTATTTTGAGGTGGCTCCGTGCAATTCAGGTACTAGTTTTATCGTCTGGGAAGAGTGACTTGCTGAGAAATAATGAAGGATTGTAGGTAGGTACTACACCTGAATGGAATGTTAAAAAGGATTCCCAAAAAATAACCCTCTTTTTCAAACACTTAGCATAATGGGAGGTAGTTTTGGTGATTTAATGCTAGGCTGTGACAGAAAAAGGGCACACAGCTGGAGCATGATTGACCTAAAGGGGGGTTGAAAAGAGCTGAGTCAGCCTTAGGCAGCAAGCTGTTTTGCTCAGTCTTCGCCGCAATGTTTACTGTCTGATTGTCAGGCTGTTAGGTTGAATGAAAACTAATCTCCCCCAGAAAGAGAAAAAAAAAGCTGAATTTTTTTTTAGATATTGATGGTCATAGAACAGCAACATGGAATGCTTAAATACAGTCTCAAAGAATACTAATTCAAAATGCGTATGTAGCAAAATTACTGTCACCCTTTAAAACTAGGTGGCGACAGCTAAATTATTGCCCTCATTTTGCATCTTACCATAGACGGCACTTTCCCACGGATGTGTCCAAGGCAACGTTTGAATGTAGGTGGTCTAAAGTCATGATTAGCACATGAACAGAAGTACATTATCCCATCAATTCACTGAGCACTAGAAAATCATGTGTTCATAAACTGTCTTTCTTTGGTTTTCAAATTACCCATAAATAAATTATGTAAGCCTATCAGTAGAATTTAAAGGCCAATACTATAGATCCAAACACATATCTTGATAAACCGATGCCTCCATGTATGGGAGTAACCGCAGAGAACCTGAGTAGGTGGCCGGTTATGGAGCAAAGGTGGTCTGCAACTTCGAATTAGATGAAAACATTTCAGTTTCCAAAAGTCCAAGTAATTCTACAGAAAGCCATCTTGTACTCCAAGGAAATCCCAAAATCTCCAGATTTTCTTGAGGTTCAACAGTAGTTTGTTCATTTCACATATGGTTTCCATAACTTAAGGATGGCTGATGGCTTGTAATTATTTTTTTCCCCCTATAAATCTGTTCTTTGTTACTACTGCCTTGATACTGAAGTGAAAAACCTTTTACATGGTATCAACTTTTGATGAGACCGTCAAAGCCCTACTATAAGATTAAAAAGTCACAGATAGGCATATTTGATCAATAAATAGTGGTTTATTTTAACAACAGGTATGGCTTATGTACAAGTGCATTATGTATATTAAAACAACAAGAAAATGAAACCAAACAAGTAGGACTTATAAATGTACAATCCATGGTTTTTACATTCATTCAAATCTCCAGTCACAGAGATTTTGAGTCGCTCAGCTGAGAGAAGCAGAACCTGAACTGTATGCACGGAACTTCATGTCTCTGAGACTTTTATTTGCCAGGTTTCAAAGAAATGTCACCAGTCCATGCAGTGATTTGCAATCCTTCACCTTGTGAAAACTGGACACTTCAAGGCATTATTATTTACTAGTCCCAATAATCAATGCTCCTTTTTTCTCTTTTCCAAAAAAGAATATCTGCCAATTTACCCTGTCTCTGGTGCTGACATAGCTCTAAATTGCTTTCACCGACCTTTATTTCAAACCCCCTCCAAATAAAATTGAACGAAGTGCATACTAAACAATGTAATCTCTCATCTCAGCACCTAAAAAGCTGCATGGCCTAAAGTGGGAGTAACAGATCACAGAGGAGACACTGGTTGCGTTGTGCTGCAACTTTACACTGTTGCTGGATAAGGTTTGGGAGATCCACAGTTTCAGAACTGCAGTGTGCACACTGACAAACACCAACGCTCACAGACAATGAAGACTGAATTACGGGACTGCAGACAACAGCAGTCATGAGTTTTTCATGGAATCAAACATCAATTCCACCCCTCAAATGTGAATGTACTGCAAAAAGTCCATATGTAAATAGAAGTTTCCATTTTGTCTTTCATTTTCCCTTTCTTTTTTTTTCTTTTTCTTTTTTTTCAATCAACTATGTGACACCAAATCGAACACCACATGACTGCAGGTCATTGTGCTTAGAGGTGCAGTAGCACAGCATACATATGTTTGACATATATCACCACATGAATGTCTCAGTACTACAAATCTGTTAGAAGACCACCCTGATTATTTCAACAACTGAACTTTCACGATTTGATCAAAGTTGCATTTAAGAATCAAGACACTGAAGCTCATCCAATCATCCAAATGCCATCCATGCAACCTTTTGCATGAGCACACAGTCTATAAATGAGCAAAGGAGTGAGACATTATTTATAGTTATGTACCAAAAGATGGTGAAAGGAAATTTAACCAGCCTGGTTATGTGTGCGCAGCTGCTGAGTGATACCTTTGCAGGTCACCGATACTCCCTGGATATATGATCTGAGTTGAATCACATTTGAAATGAGAAGACATCATCCAGTTGGCTCTAAAGTCATACAGTACTGTGTAGTTACCATCATTATTATTATTATTGTTGTTGTTATTCATCGTCATTATTGTGAGGCTTGTTGTAAACAGTTGTATATCCATCATCACACATCCTTCTTCAGACAAATATTACAACTTCAAATACACTAAGTACTACAACTATCAAGTTACACATGTATTCAAGTCAAGTATTCTGCCGTCCAAAAGTGGACATGAACTTTGGAAGAAAAAGTGCTTCCTTAACAGAGAGTCCGTCATTTTACAAATATCGACATGTTTGTCTACCTATTACATCTTTTTTCAGAATGCCATTTTTGACAAATGCGTAGCATCTTAAGTTGAGTTTTGCTGTTTGGATGTGACTGAATAAAAACACTGAAATACATTGACTGTGTTAATGTCAAAATATGATTTGAAAAAATAAAAAATACTGAATTTGGTGACAGAGCGACAGTTGGTGATTGCATCCAACATTTGCAGGTTTCAAAAACAGCTCTTTGTCTTTTTCAAGATTTGATAGTTTTGT
This sequence comes from Menidia menidia, assembly GCA_907169785.1. Classification (NCBI taxonomy): domain Eukaryota; kingdom Metazoa; phylum Chordata; class Actinopteri; order Atheriniformes; family Atherinopsidae; genus Menidia; species Menidia menidia. The sequence continues at coordinate 7,827,309 of CAJRST010007779.1, read as the reverse complement.
TGACACCTTCACAATAATATTCATGCTTTGTCCCCTCTTCACAAAACAAAGTGCCACCACAATAAGGTGTCACAAATACTGTAAGAATTAAGCATAGCTCTGTACAATAAGGGCACACCATGGGAGGTTTTCAAAAATAATGCTTTGAATTTAAAACAAACAATTCTGAGTTAAGCTCAACAGCTAATTATCCATTTGCTTACATGATCACATTTACAAAAAGAATTGCATACAAGAAATTTCATTGGCTGGAATAACTGGAAAACTAAAGTTTTTTTTTTTTTCAGATTTTTCATTAAAATAACTGCACATAGAATAACCCATGTGGTGACTAATTAGTTAACATAAGCTAGATCTCACCTCTAAATAATCAAATGGCCATACAGTTTTTTTCTGTATCCTTCTTTTATATTGTGAGTCCTCAAAAAGAGTATTTTACAGTATTTCCCCAAACAGGCAAATACTGTAATGCTGTTAACATTTTGGCACTATGTCTACAAGTAGTTTTGGTCAGAGTAGTTTTTTGGCTTGCATGTGCAAAAAAAATTAAACAACCAAAAAAAGGTTAGAGAAAAAAAGGAAAGAAAAAATATATCAAATTTGAATTGTTTACCTTTTAAATTGTAAAACATTGTAACATTCAGATTTTTCTCTCTGTATAAGGCGACGTTTCTTTTTTGTACAAGTACATGAGATGATCACTTTATTTGAGTAAGTACCATTCGATTCTTGTTTTCAGTGTTTATTTTAGCGTCATTGCATTCTTCACCAGTGCCGATGACACGTCCCAGTGATTGTGGGCATTGTGTTGAAAATGACGGACAGCCATTTTCCATTAATTTAAGTCAGAGTAGTCTATAACGCTGGTGATTTCCAGTGACATTCCTAAAAAAATTACAGTCACACTGTCTCAAACCAGCCAGTGGCACTCTTCACTTGTGTGTTCTCATTTATTGGCTAAATGCACATTGAAAGGAGGAGGGTACAGGTGGGGCTTCCTGCTGCGTAATTTAATGTGGGTGGTGGCCTCCTGGTGCAACACTTAAAGCTTCATATTCTGGCTGCAGCACCGAATCACGACAACAATGTGCTACTGACAATGTTGTTTTCTGCGCTGGCACTTTCCCTCTCCAGGATAGAGAGGACACCAGAGTCTATAGGGGAGGACACGGTACAGTCCATTAAAGACGGGGGATCTGCTGCTTCTGTACAGGCTGAACCCGCAATGGAACTTGGTACCGAATCCAAGTCAAGCGCGACTACAGGTTCTGGTAAAATATCTGACACAGTCAGGGTGCTTGGTTCTGGAATCCAAGTATTCACAATGTCTGTGACAGGGAGAACTGGAGGGGGCTGTGAATTGGCGGCTGTGTGTGCTGTAGGGGGAGTGGAAGAGTCCACTGAGGTCACATGGCCTGAGTCAATAGGCGGAGGAGATGTGGGCGATGGTGAAGCAATGTCAGAATTTGAGGGAGTAGAAGAATGAGTAGTTCCATCTTTAACACATAAAGAGGTAGAATCTACCTGAGCAGACTGGGAGTCTCTAGTGGAAGGGGTAAATGTTTCTTCATCTGCCATTTCTACCTGGAGGGGAATGTCAGAGTTTGGGGTAATGGAGGATGGAGGGTCGGAGGGAATGTCACAGTCTGTAACAGGAAGAGCAGAGGGAGGGACACCATCTTGCACTGATGGTGTAGACGAGTCTGCTGAAGTGCACTGAGCATCCCCGGGCAAAGACGCATCAGATGTGATCATAGTGTCAACATCGTTATCCGAGGGCTTCGGCGACTCTAATATAGAGCTGGGTGGCGGCTCCAGAATGGGTGTAGTGCTGATGAGTAAAGAGGAGGGCAACATTTGGGGCTTGGAGGGAGAGGGAGAATCACATGAAGCAGCAGGGCCTGAGCTATCTATGCTTTCAGAGGAAGGAACAATGTCGTTTATCTCAAGCGTGGCACAATCCGTCATCGGCTCAACGGGGCCGAGGACTATTGCATGGGTTTCTTCTGCATCGGCCAGAAGTGGGTCTGTGATGCATGGGGCTTTGTGTAAAGGACTGGAAGACAACAGGTGGTCTTTGCTAGCGGCTATGACGCCATCTTTACCCAGGGCTGTTTCAGGAGTGGGGGTTGATGACGAAACGGAGTGACCGCTGGGCTCTTTGGGGTCAGGCTTAACAGGGTGACGCTCCAAGAGAATGGAGGTGGACACTTCCCCAGCATATGGGACCGTCAAGTCCACAGCTGAAGAGGCAGTAGAGTCCATAGTTGAAACTGCTGTGGCTGCTACCTCATGGAGGGGGGTATCGTGCACTCTGGTGTAGTCCCTGCCGCTCTCGGACAGGGCCAGTAGGTGCTGCTCTCCCGGTTTCCTCGGTGGAAGTAGAGGCGGACGGGTGTAGCTCTCACTGTCGGCCAAGCTCTCGGGGAGAGGCTGATAACGTGTCTCGGGTAACAGGAGAATGCAAATGATGCAAATGAGAGTGCAACAGGCAAAAATGATGTGGTGAAGGAAGTAGCCCTTTTGATTGTGAAGTTCCATGATGGGTGCAGTCAGCATGCCGAAGCCAGCACTGGCTAGGACCAGTCCAAGACCACCACCCCTATGAGCAGACAAAAAAGGTCAAATATAGGAATAATCACATATATCTTCAGAGCTCCTATGGATACTGTCAACAAACAGTCAAGTTTGGTTGACTGAATGAATGAAGTTAGTCAAAACATCATATCCTAAATGCTTACCTATATCAATGACATGAGGAGAAAGCTCACATTTCTGTATCATTCCACTCTGTCATTTTACCAGGCGGCAGCAGAGAGTGCTGCAGTTGTACAAAAAAATATCTTCTTCTAAGTGTCCATTTTCCTGCTGTCATTACCAAAATATACCACCAGAAGGGGCTGTTGAAGCATGTTTGTTGGAACATGAAGAGTGGAGTCATATATTTTCAAAGGGAATATATAATTTGCACAAGATGTGTTTGGTATTTGACCACAAAGCTGTTGTTTCCAGCTTCTATCATTTAGTATCATAGTTTAACAGGAGGTGGTGCTGCTAAACCAACTGCACAAGGAAAAGCATCTACTGTGTCAGCTACATTATGGATCAAAACAATATTACAGCATCATACAGAAGCCCTACATTTCCCAACACTTGATCGTCTTTAAAACTCATACGCGCTTTAACACATATCCCACCCCCAACATGGCACAATGCAAGTCTTGTACTAGGTTTACCTGATCACAGTGGGGGTGATCTCAGCACAGAAGAAGATGCTCAGGTTGCTGACTGCGTGGGAAGAGAACATACCGATGATGGAGAACGCAATGGAGAAGTTCTTTTTCAGCGTATCTGAGCTATCTGCAATCAAAGCAGAGGACACACACATGGAGCACATTTCACTCGGCACTCAGTAATGTCAGTATGGGTAATGCTGTGTCTCTAAATAAATTCAAACATTTTTCTTTTTCATGGCTTCTTAAAAGGTGCTTCTCTATATACATGTACTGATTATAATTTGACAAAAAGATGATATGTCTGTATTTAAGCTAATTTCAATATAAAGACTATCTATACATGGATCACAGGGAAATTCAGATATGACAGAGCTTATTTCAGTGGCATAGTTTTCTGGAATTTTATACAGCCACCTCAATGTGTATGGTAATCTTTATTTTGAAAATGGAGCACACGAGCAGGACTATTTGATATTCAGCATTAGAAATGAGATAGTGAAGCCACATGATGCTGTTTCAGCAAAAACAAGATATCTTTTCTTTTTGGATCGAGGCATTCTTTGAATAATATGCGAATATATATAGTCAAAAATATGGTGGGACTTCTGAAAGCTCTTTTTTTTTTATTTTGATGGTGGTTTAGTCCTAAAATGGTTTGAACACAGAGCATAATTAATAAGCCATGGAAAGGATGGCACTGGGATCAGCAGTTCTATGATCTGTGATCAGTGTTTGCTCCAGTCTGGAGCAACAGAGGAGGACAGTGCACTCAGTAACAAAGAGCCTCATGCTCGTCAACTAAATAAGTGGAGAGACTGTCATAATCGCATTGAGGACTTTATGACGAGCATCTCCAGGGCTAGTGTGCTCCTAATGCAGCTCATTTTTCAACCACATCAATAAAATTCAGCAACCTAAATGGTTTGAGTCTAGATGTAAAACAATTCTAATCACATGTGGAAATATTCTGAAGCCAATAAATATTATCTCAGCAACACCACTCAGTTAGTGAACAGTTACCCATATGACAGACATTTTATAAATGATAAGTAAGGAAATAGAAAAAAATAGATGTACCTACCTATATTTAGGTGGTAACTGTACTTCCCCAGCACTAGAGATTTGAATACAAAAAAAGATAGGTATCAGTGACAAATTCATCACAAGCACTTAAACAAGTAGTTAAAAATGAGCTTCATACATAAGTCTTTAAAAAAGATTTGTTAAGCTTAAAGCTTGACAAATGTACAAATACCCTCAAGGGAACATGTCGCATGCATAACCCTGACGTGTTGACTCAGAGTTAAACATTAAGTCTTGGTAGTTTGTAATGGAATAAACTATGATGGACTGCTTTGATCATCTGGAGAACCTTTGGTACACATTGACCAAAGCAGTGTAATCTCTAGTGTTACTCTACTAGAAACAACCTAAAAGTAATGTAGTTCCCAACAAGTATGTTTCACATGTTTTTAAAAACTTCCAAAATTGTTCACTTTTGAAGGCAGCCAAACCTGTGACGCACATACATAAAAAAAAAAGCATTTTTGACACATTTATACTACTGTTGATGTCAGCAATACATTCTTATTGTATTCAACTGTTTAGTTTGTAAATTAAGTGTGACAGTTTTCAGGCATGGACCACATCAGGATTATAAAAATAAAGCAGCCAAATGGATTGAAACCATCATCGACTTAATCACATGTTCTAAATATTAGCTTAAACTAACTAAATGTTTGCTTTTCATCTGAGTGATATTAAAAGGTCCTGACTGAGTTTTCAAAAAGCATTGCTTATATTAAAATAAAAAAAAATGTTTTAAAAACAACAATGATAAAATAAGCGTACAAGGAGTGCAGATTGGCTACTTTGAACAGCGGTCATTTTCTTCCTTAACATTATAGTGTTGATGTTGCATCACTACACAAAGCCTGACAAGGCAAGTACAAGACAAGCCTTTTTTAATGTAAAACTCACTGTTGCCTTTTTGACTTGCGTCCACCATAGAAACCTCAAGGCTGCTTGCTTTGGCAATCTCTCTGAACGAAGTTAAATTCTCACCTATATTCTTTCATAGCTATTTGTGCTTTTTGACCTGTTTTAATTAGTCAGATATATTCATTTGGTTTCTTTTATACTGAGTCGTTCTAATCCAGCCAGCTCACGTATGGGATTGTAAATCAGACATTTCACACCCCAGAGCATGTGATTTTCATATATTACTCACAGTTGAGCAGGCCGAGCTGCAGCAGTGAAGCCAGGGCAGTGACGATCATGAACATAAGAAGGCCACCACGCCGGCCCATCAAGCCTACAGCTGGACACAGTGCAATACACGATGCCACCGCAATGCCCGCCATTGTGTAATAGTCTGCATAGAAATTGTGAAACATAGTGGTATCCTGGACGTCCTGGTCCATCATGCTGCGGGCAAAGCAGTGGTGGATCCCATAACCCGTTAGCCTGGGCGAAAGGACGCAGAGGGACACACAGTAAGCTAAAAGCATCCTGAAAACATCACAACACACAGAGGCACAATAAATGGGAAATTGGACTTGAGTCAGGAACAACAGAGAAAACCCAATAGCTCCAGATCAAATATAAGGGAGGAGAGGGAAGATTTAATATCAATGTGGTTTTTCACCTCCATGAATGTCACAAAAAACTGCATCCAGGTAAAAACGGCTTATTGACAGAGCGCACCTCAAAGGAACACAGAAAAATACAAGCAAACACTCACAGCCTCCCTTACTGGTTGTCTAATGTTTCCTAAGGACAAAACTCATGTAAAATTTATGCTGACTGTGGGATAAAGCTGGGTTGCCTGAGACACAGATGAGGTCTCAGATGGAGAGATGAGAGGGAAGATCCCTTTGGAGATAAAAACGGAGAGCAACCTATATGGGCGTGTTTTTAAAAGATCAATTCTGTATTGAACTGGGCTGATTATGGCATCCAGACAACACAAAATGTTCAGAAAGGCTACAGCTGGATTAATTTTCGGATACTTACAATGGTAAATTTAAAAATAATAATCATATTACACTATCATGTGGAAAATGGAAGCTTTACAAAGCATAAATACTTACGAATTGACGCATAGAACAACAATGTTCTTCCACAGGTTCCTGGTGCCAACCATTCTCACGATGCATGTCTTTTTGGGTTTCTTTTGAAGTCCTCTTTGAAGCTCTAGAAACAAATGCATAAGGTTAAGAGTCATAACCTGCTCTTTATGTTCAAATTTGATTATATCATGATATTGTGTATATTTTTCTTTGCTAGAACAAAAGATTCTTCCTTCTAAAAAGGAAACTTCAGTCAACCGTTCCTCTAAACTGTATTTTCACTCGTACAGTGGTGTAAGGGTGCATGTGTGCCTTACAAACATGTTTGATGACGCCACATATAGAAAAAGCTCATTTCACACAGTGACTGACAGAATTATGGAGAATATATCCACATAAACAGATCTGCATGTTTACAATTTGCAACTCCCACCGCATATTTCTCTGCTGACATTCTTGCTCAAATGAGTCATGTTGATAGAAATCAAATCCAAGCTGACTTGGTTAAGCACTAGCCATAGTCACAGAGGAATTGTGAGTATTGATCCATTAATACATGCCAGGGGTTAATATTACTACGACTTTGCAATTCATCAATGCAAGTCCAAAATATCAAATGTGTCTTTTAGTTACCAGCCTTCATTATGCCTAAAAATCAGGCCAAGTTATATTACAATGCTGGCTGTAAGCTCTGTGAGATAGTCTAATATCTTATAGCGTTGGATCATTTAAAGCTGATCACATAGAATAAAATAAATATTGATAAAGCACTTTGGAAGAAACCCCAGTTACCCAAAATGTACATAACCTAACATAAATAAGAAAAAAACAAATAAATAAATCCAAAAACATTGATTATACATTTAACTGGGAGCCAGTGAAGCAAAATACTGTGGCTATTCATATAAAAGATCCAGTGCTTACCCTAAATAACTAGTGACCAGTTACAGAAAGACTGCCCTGGTATTAAAGCATCTGACTATTATGACCACATTTTATCAAATGTAATGTTTTACTGGGTTTTTTTTCAGGCACTAGATAAAGAAATCAAAAAATGTCAAACACAAATCTGACTTTACAAATCTAAAAGATTTGTAAAGTTTCTATAACGTTGAATAGTGACACTTCAAGGTGTGTCTGACAGATGCAATGTTTCTCATGTTACAGCAGAGCAAGCAGTCTGACCCGATACTGATCGGATAACAAACCATCATTTTTCACCCTTGAAAACCTTTACAATATTATAGACAATGAAAAATAAAGGAGCTTGAATGATTCCAGAAGTTTTCTTTAACACAGCTACGTGATCTGATTTTTCGAGAGCAGTGTTAGACAACAGTCTGGGTGCTTTGATGAGTCAAACAAGGACAGTCCTACTGTAATCCATCCACAAAAAAATTCCACATGCATTTTTAATGAGAGAGTGTCAACCCACACAGTTAGTCACCTGTTTCTGGTCTGACAGCGAGCAGCACCCCAGCCCCCCCGGGTGATACGTGACACGGCATACAGTTGATGTTTTGGTTTTGGACTGCAGGTTGCCGCAGAAACATAACACTAAAATGTGTTACTGTGCTGTCAAATTGACTCAAAAATGTGACGGCATTCTTTATCACCCCCTCAAGGTTATCTCTGGCTGATCCACTCCAGTGACTTATTGGCCAATCTTCAAATCCCTGAGTAAGATTATTCCTTCTTAAATCTCTGCTGATCATTCGGCTCATTTGCCAAAGATGGCCTTATCAGTGCTTACGTATGCAGCACTCAGGTGTGAATGCTAAAACTCTTCTTCTTTCGGAGAAGTAAGAGTGAGTAAGAGAAGTAAGTCAGTGTCCAACATTGAATTTGAAAAAGTTGAAGGGTGTTTGTCAGGGTTCAAGACAAGTAAAATTTCTATTCATATTTATTTACATTTACCTTATTTCAATGGCTTTTACTTAAAAAATATGCATCAGCATACGACCAAAATAGTGCAGTCAGTTTTACTCTTAATGGTTCCTCTGTCAGTCTTTTTTCCAGTAGTGCCACTTTTTGTTTTTCTAATCGATTGATAACTATGGTAACTGATCACAGGACAAAAGCAGAAAGAAAACAGCCCAGTAAGCAGCACAGTCCGAACTCAATGAAAATGCAATCTGCTTTGAAAACTGCACTGTTCTATCTGCTTCAGCTCCGCGTATTCTCCTGAGAAAAACAGATAGCCTGGGCAGAAAGTGTATGACCTGCCTCCATTTGCCGCCTGAACACCGTCAAGTCAGCTCTTTCCCCCTCGTCTAGGATATAATAAAATTAATTAATGTCTGAGAGTGTCATAATATAATGTTCAACACCCACTGCTAGCTCTTTAGGGACATGTCGCTATGGTAACGAGACAAGAAATCGAAATAGTCTTGTCAATCTGTTTCCGGCACAGCTGGAGAAACAAACACCATTGAAATCAAGAGAACAGCTTGATAGAAAGCAAATAGGCAAAGATCAAATGCACTGTGTTTGATTTAAATGTGCTAACCAGCAAGCAGCATAATGCATCGCTATTTAGTTTTACCTGTAAGGATGCTATCAGCATCAAGTTCCATGTTCGCTCGATTCTTCTTTGCAATGTGTCCCATGATCCATTTGGAGCGGCAGTACTGCTGAGTGGCCAGCAGCCAACGCAGTGACTCAGGGAAAATCCTGTTGAGGAGACGGGGGGGTTTTCCTCGTTAATGTGACATGAGGAATGAATCACAATGGGAAGAGCCCCTCTGTTGAAAGACTGATTGAAATCTCAGACAGAGATAACAATGCCACAGTATATCCTGTTCTGACAAACACAGGATAAAATGCAGAGCGGAAAAATGGTAAGCTTGTAAATGGCTGTTAAGATTATAAATTATATCCTATAAAGAAAATATACACACAAAGCATAAACACTCGGCTTTGTCTTGTTCGATTTGTGATAGTTTTCATATGGTATGCTCTGTTATGGAATGTTTTTATTACATTACTTTGTATATATGCCACTGAGGAGTCCAGAATCTGAATGTAAATATTAAAATAAACAATAAAATAACTCTTTGCCTTGAAAAAGTAAATCATTCAGTTAGTCCAATTGGGCTCTTTTCACAATTTACAAAATATCATGAATCTGGGATAGCAAATTCTTATGCCAAAGTGTTGACTGAATTTCAATTAATTGCACGAGCAGTTAATCTTGCCTTTGTTAAAGTGCAAGTTTAATTGCTGGTGCACTTCCCTGTTGTTCCCACAAATTCAGCTCTATCAGCTACGTTTCCTGTGTGCACAGATTAGTTCACTCGCTGTATTTGTGCAGCTGACCACTTTCAGTTTAGGTCCATAAACAAAGAATAAGAAAACACATCCCCGTTCGTTCCATAATTCCTTTAATTTTTTGTAGTTTAACCAAATCATTTGCATACCTGAGTTTGTGCTGTGTGGACAGGTCTATGTGGGTCAATGCCAGAGTATTGATCATAAATGACCAGATGGCCATGAATTACTCGGGTTGAGTTTATTGTGCTATGTGTGCCAATATTTGTGAAGGAAAGGCAAAGGTCTTACGAGCCACTCATTGTTTTATATTTTGTTGAATTTGAAACAGCAGGACCAAGATTGGATGAAAGCCAACTATTACAATTCCATTCAACTACTTAGCCACACAGCTGCTGAGACATGATCACCTTTGAATATATCTACACTTAGATTATATCTCCTTAGTGGTTTGGAATCTGTTTGTTCATCAAAGATCTCTGTAGCTTCCTGTGTGTTACAGGAAATGAGTGACAGTGGGGACAGATATTTAAGTTAATTGACTCAGGTATTACACAACTGGGATACATGCTATTTTACTGAAAATTATATTTCTGAGGGAAATGTGCTTTCTGTGCTACATTTACCCATCCCTGCTACCTTTGACGGTGAGAGTTGAACAAAATCTAAACTAAAAAACACACTTTAAATCCATACATTTCCAACCTTCTTGTCTTCAGACAATACAGTTAGTAATTGGGGCCAAAAAAATCTAAAAACTTTCAATTTGTCGTGTTGTTATACACTTTTGAACACAGACAGATAGCTTGGAGCCTAACAAGATAGATTCTTTCATTTATGTGACAGACTCCAGTGGCCAGAGCCAGGAATTAAATATAATTATTGGTTGAAAATGCATTAAAGTATCTGTTTTCGCTTTTGTAGTTAGAAATGTGCACTTCAAATTAGTTACCAAAAGACATATCACTGAGCTTGAAAATGTCCATAGAGTTCCAATTTTTTCCAAAACTGCTTAAATTAAGTTTAACAAGGTTCAAATTAGACTAATGTAACCCTAGATAACCTGTGAAGATTTGCAGTGCACCACAATGGTTGGAAATAAAATGGATTTTATTCCTACTTTTCAAAACACAACAGTTACAGAAACACAGCTTGTTACCACATTGCTGCACTCTTTCGGGGACTTTTCCTTACCAAATGTAGGACAGCATAAGCAGCAGGGGACAGATGATGACAACTTGAAGTACCTGCCAGTCGCGACAAAGGTACGCCACACCGGGCATGAGAAGCTGACCACCCAGAACCACAAAACTGGCCACCATGGTCATGGAAAATCGCCATCTTGGCAGGCACAGCTCAATTCCTGGCAGAGAGAACAAAGAGAAACTAAAGAAATGAACAAAACCATTCTGCTTTTGGTGTTTTAGTTAATAAGCTGTGGACATATTTTTAAATTAGGGATGCATAGTAACAATACAGCAAACACCCTGTCAGTGAATATGGCTTATTGGCCATCTCAACAGCCATTTGCACTGAAAACCCATCCTTTCAAATTTAAGCATTTTGAGAGGAAATTCCTGTAGCTTAACAAAAAAACTGAACAAGCATTTCTTTCTGATCTGTGAAAAAAAAATAAAAAATCAGCAGCATGTGGAATTTAACATGTAACTTAATTGGATAAGGAGTCTTCAAATGATATAAATGCAAAAACAACAAGATTTTGCAAAAAACATTGATTATTTACTGCCATGCAAACATTGTGAGTTTTATTTTTTAAAAGATACGAATTCTGCACAAAGTCTGGTTGTTCCTCATGTTAAAACAGCTAAGCATAGCTGATGAATGAACCAGTGAAACAGAACACACCCATGAAGGTGAGGCAGACAAGCAAGAACACACATCCTGGCAACGACGCTGTTCATGTCTTTCTGACTCTCTCAGCCAAACTCTAAGTAATTTATTTCCTAAACCTATTCCACCATTGCTGTGTAAACGTATAAAATGAAAAATGTGAACTATCTATCTTTTCCTAAACAGTTGAATATAACAACAGAATGGAACTGAAATGTAAAGAATTTATTGTTTGCTTTTGTTTTAGAACATCTTTCAAATATACCCTAAATTAATCACTGTACAGTTGTTTAGACAATCCACAGACAACAACAGTAAGCTACTGTGAGGGTGAAGGAACTAGAAAGAGGTTCCTTGTACTGATTTCTCTGCTGTCGGAATGGCACTGATTCATTCTTCATTAGCATGCACACCACATTGGCAGCCAGAAACCCCAGAGTCCAGGCCTTAAGTTACTGCAAGATGGGGGACCGGTTCCCATCAAACCACAGAAAATGAACAATACTGTAAGGCTGCTATTGTCAGCTTTGCTTTTGTCCAGCCTTATTTATCCCTTTTTCTGCTAGACCTCTGCTTTGTCATAATGGGTCTCCTCGCTTTGGATGGGCCTTTCAAGGTGACAGGACCGGCTTAATGTTGTAGATGTCGGCGGTCTGCTTCATTCCACTGGAAAAGACAGGAATTTCAATTAGGAGTTGCACCCCTCTGAGGGCATGAATAACTCTCTCTGTTTGCAGACACTATCGCAGCTGGAATGACAAAGCCAATGAGCAGAGAGCGAGGCGATGGGTCCGGGACCCGCTAAGTTTGAACCAACTAACCTCAGGACTCCCTCTCTGTGTGCCGCTGGGAGAAAGTTGGCGGTTCACTAGTAATGGAACTGCATGGGATTTGAATTCTTTGGTTATGTATAAGACGTCATGTGCACCGAACAGGCCACTGTATTGTGAACAGTTCCCAGGGGTGAACTGTGGCTAAATACTAACGAGTGCCAAAGTACAGACAGTTATTATAAGAGACGACAAATTAAAGTGGAAAAAAGCTTAAATCCGCAGTATGTAGTTACTCTGTGATGCTGTAGGGCTCATCTTGCTGAAAGGATTTAGATTGTCCCCTTAATAACTTACTGAAATAATTGTTTTTCTGTTATTTAGTAGCTCCCTGTATATACAGTTGAACTAGGCTGAACCTCGTGTATGATGACCAGAGGCTGTAAATAAGGCCTGAGCTCCTTACTCCTGGTGACCCTAATCCTCTAACAAACCTTTAGATCAGCATTCTCCCAATGCTCTGTTGTACCCACTGTCCCATTGACATAAATAACAAATAACTAGTTGTTTAAAAGTTGCTGATCAAGAGCGTGTAGAAGGAAAAGACAAGTAGCATATACCAACTGAAAAACCTCTTTAAATGAAGAAATACCGATTACAGTGTGTGTAAAAATGACATCATCCACAGTCGGCCCATAGCCAATTAGCAAAGATGATAATCCCCAAAGAAGCTTTGACTGGTTTGCTGACTTTGGCAATAAAGGAAAATGAGCCACACTGCTGTGCAAGTTGAAGTAGCTCCTAGACTTTTGTCAAATACAGAGCATAACCAGGTAAGCCCATTGTTTCACCTGTAAAAGGGGTGGCTTTACAACTACAGGCACTAGGTGCAGCCACTCCTTACACACAGAGGCTGATGACCTTTTGTCCGTCACATGGAGTCCCTGGCCCTGTGCCATGATTGCTCCTTCTAATCCTGCTTTCTTTATTTGTAAAGCATAGGGATAACAATCATAATGCTTCAATCATGATGATAATATAGATAAGGAAATGATGATATTTTTACATTTTTAAATGAAAAATCAAGAAATGTGTATACCAACTGCACCAGCATCAAAATCCAGACAGAATAATGAGGAAATCGCTACCATCCAAAAATGATGCCCCTGCTCTTTTAATGTCTCTCACCCCTGCAGCTGTGATTTACTGTTCTCCAGGGTGAACTGCACATTTGTGCTGAACCACCTCGCTTATTTCAGTCAGCAGTCAAAATAGTCTGGTGTCTGCTACATAAATGGTGATGGGGTAAATACACCCATTAGAACAAAAACTGAACCATGGATTGCAACATGGACCAACACATGTTTTCAAGACAGCATGTTTCTATGTTTACAGTGCAAAACAAGTAATAAAGAGACTAAATAATATCCCCAAAAATATTCAGAAAAGATAAATCACCCAGTGTTCATAAGTCACAGCAGAGCAACACAACACAACACAAAACAAGACTGAAATGAGCCAACATGAGACTGTATCAATGCTACTTGTCTCATGACACATGGACCTTAGCAATGCAAAGAATCTATCAATCCTGAACAGACCAGCAATACAAGTTGTGCAAGCTGCAAGAGCACAACTATTGCACAACTGAGCTACTTTGCATGTGGCGCCGTTCTAAACAGCCACACTTCCAGATGATGTGACATGTCTTTAATGACAAAGAGGAGAATTTGACAGTCTGCAACCCTCTCTCGGTTTGGATGTAAAAAGATACCAATGCATTAACACAATGCTCACATTGGTCCTTAAGTAAACGAAGATCTGTGATCTGGGGCATATCACATTAATCAAACCTGGTACCCTCTCCCATTATTCAACACAATTCAGCGTAAGCCTGCAGTTTTTGAAGCAAAAACCAACAGAAACCTATGTGGTGGGTGAGCTTTGCATTGGAGAAGAAATCAGTTAGTGCTGTGGTGACTGTATAGTCCTGTTTGAGTCATCTGACTGTATCAGGAATGTCTTAGAATAGTTCAATGTTCTGAAGGCCGTCTTCATACTCCAGTAGAACAAAACCACCTGAGAGGCCCTGGCAGAAAGCCAATGCACTGATGGAGTATGGAAACACTTGTGCTGACGAGGTCAAAGGCCTTTTTTAGATCAATTAAAGGGATGATGAAATGGCCTTCCTTGCTTATTGGCATTTGTTTCACAGCTTTAATACTAAGAGTGCCTTGTTGGTTTTTGCCATTTAATGTTCTTAAAATAAATGTTCAGGACTTAATTGCAGTTTATTCCCATTTAATCCGACAAATAACAGTCAGTTCAGTTCAGCGTGTTACCCTCAGTTAGAGCATTGAAAATGAGTCGTGGCTGGGTCTTCCAACATGACAATGAGCCGGAGCACACAGCCAGTACAACCAAAGTGGCTATGTAAGAAGTGTATCAAGATTCTGGAGTGGTGTAGCCAGTCTCCACATCTAAACTCTCCAGAAAATCTTTGGAAGGTGCTCAAACTCCGTCATTCTCAGCGACAGCCCAGAAACCTGACTGATCTGGAGAAGATCTGTGTGAAAGAAAGGGCCAAATTCCCTGCTGCAGTTTGTGCAAACCTGGTGAAAAACTACAGGAAACATTTGACATCTGTAATTGCAAACAAATTATAAAGTACCACATATTAACACTGATTTTCACAGGTGTTCAAATACTTATTTGCAGCAGTAACACAATTACAGTATTAAAAAATTATACCTTGTTATTTGCGGATTTTCTATTTTATTTTTCAGATTGTCTCTCACAGTGGACATGCACCCAAGATTAAAATTTCAACCCATCCCCCCCATTATTTCTATGTGGGAGAACTTGCAAAGTCGCAGGGTATTCAAATTCTTATTTTCCCAAATGTATAGTGGCTGTGTTAGCACACAAACATCCCGAAGTATCTTCCACTCTTCCTGCCTGCAAGCACAAAAAAGAGCTATTGACTTAAAAAAGACCCCACTCATTGATTAGCGTCTTATCTTGAGTTGCACAGCATGCCAACTAGCACTAACTAGCCACAAGCACTTTCCTTTGATCTATTACTGCAGACATTTTTTGCATTCAGGTCAGTAAAACACTATCAGGGGAGTACTTCCTTTCGATGACGTTTGCTTGCTATCCTTCCACTTCACTAATCTGTCACCTTCCCTTCACACTAAGAAAGTCTATTTCAAAACTACCTATTAGGTTTCAGAAAGTTGCTATCTGGGCATAGAGTGACTGATAATCAACTGAGATGAATTGGGTAGACCAAAAAATAAGATCAAATAAACACTTGAACCTGACAGAAGAACTGAACAAGCATTCCTCTTTTTAACAACTTCCAGAGGAAAGTGCAAAGTCTGTCAAAGCTGACTTTGAATATCACTGGACTTCAATCAGGATTAGACGCGTGATATACCTTGAGGTTATGTCATGCGTCACACAGCAGAAGGGTAAAAGAAAAAAAAAAAAAGCCCTTTGGCCTGAACTCACAGACACATGCACACACATTTAATAATAGTTCATGAGTCTTCTTTTTAACTGGAAACGGTCTCGAAAAAATCCTAAATGTGGACGTGGCCTTACCTAATATGTACAAAGTAACATTTAGACAGAGAAAGTTTGCTGAGCAACCACAAAAAAAGCACGCTCTGCAGAAAAATGAACTTCAACCCTGCTCAGAGTGGAAAAAAGGAAGAAAAACTGGGTGTGCACCTTAGCCCGTTTATCAGCAGATGGCTGGAGCAGATTTAGGGGAGCAATAAGGATGGAAAAGCCAATGTGTTCTGTGCATAACTCGCAGGCCACATCCATCCCATCCTGCCTTTTCTGAACCTCTGGCCCACTCGTTTAGACAGTATTGACATAAAGAGTTTTAAAAAGTTTTATCAAAATGAAGTGAACTCGGTTTACACGGGATTCAGTGATTCACACAGACTGTTAGACTGCTCCAGACAAGTGGATTTTTCTCGTTTTTCTCAACTGCTCCTTCACTCTCATTTGTGTGCAAGGGGGTTAATGCCTGTAGTAAGAGGAGGGCAAGGCTGAGAGAAAGCACCTCATTACAGGCAACAATAAGAAGGACAAGGCCGACCGGCCCGGCCTAACCTGACAAAACACAGGACAGAAACACAGCTGGAAGTGTACATGACCCATCATCCTGTCTGAATACAGCAGCACAGCTCAGTGAGAACAGAGGTCACATATGCAGCTGGGGTATACACTTCCCAAATAAAATGGAACTAAAACTGGAAAAACGACGTACATATTAAATACGGTGCGATGAATGTCAATTAAATGACTAAACATTTTGTTCTTTGATGTAGTGGTGGAAATCAAATTAGACTTATTAGATGTTACACATACATTAACATTTTTGGACTTTGAATTTGGAGGGATAGGTACCGCCGAACTATATAGCACGTACTGGAATTCTATTTTTGTATCCTCTGACATTTATTTTAGATTCATAGAAATTCTGCAAAGGTGTTGATGGTCCCATGCACTTCGAATGACTTCTATACCATTACAAGAGAAGAAAGATTGCCATCAGAGTCATCATTCACATTTACACCTCAAGCTTAATAACTAGCAAACTAAAATAAAAAAAAATTCAGTTTGATTTAACCTGACACCGACATGTACTGTAAGGCGTTATATTGTCATTCATATGATCATATGTACTTCCCTCTCCTGACTCTCATAAAATGCAATATGTCACAGCTGTGTAAACAATCGATCCAAAAGAAAAGCACTGGCACAAATGGAGATAGCACGCCCTATCCAAACAGCCTGAGTCTCAATGCCTGACGTGTCAGTAGCAATTTTAACACGAGGATTGCAACAAAAAGAAGTAACAACTATTGGTAATGTGGGTCATCCAACCTTATTTCCCTTTCACATATTATTCTTATCTAGTGTCTAATGTACCGTTTGTCCAGCTGTTCCAGAGATAGCATCTGGGATTATTAACTAAACAAATTGCCAGTCATTAGGGACACCTTAAACAATGATTGACAGGCGATCTTCAGCTAGGAAATTCTGCAAAGCCAGCTTTTATTTAGTTCACAAGGGGAGGCCTATCCACATCCTTTTCAGTTGGAAAGCAGCTGACAACTTATTTAGTAAAAGTGTGTTAGGTCTTTTGTATTGAGACCTATCTTTGGTACAGATATTCGATTATTTGTAATCTCAAATACTCATCGCAACAAAATAACTTACTGCATAGCCAACTATAGAAAGCCAGTGTTACCTAAAATACTCTACTGGATACTTACCATTTAGTTTGAGCTATAACCCTAACCCTGCCTACCGCCTCTCATGATAAAAGACACACAAACACGTTCAAGCTCAAGATTTCATGTGTGCAACTCTCCAACAGCCTCACTGAGTTCAAAAGAGCCCCCCTCTTCTCCATTTCTCATACTCGGGTTCAGATATGATACTCCATGACCTTGAGAAATCCTAACTGCATACAAAATTGTTCCCTCACACTATTTGCCTACTTAGTTTTGTTTATTTCCTATGCCAAGTGGATGACGAGCATTTAATCTGATATATTACACACGCACTATTGAGCCATGACTGACAAATTTAGCTATTGCACAATGTATTACGAAAATAAATCCAACAATAACTGCGTAAAAAGGGAAGTTTGAGCTTTATTAGTCATGACCATTTTTGCAAAACAATGCTTTTCCATGCTGTACGTGATTATACGGCTAGTTTGCTCTTTCCATCTGCATCTCTCTTCATGACTCTTTGGTAACATGCAGAGATATTCGAATGGAATCCGAGAATATTTTCCTATCATTCTATCACAGCTAAATAAATATCTTCTCTTTGATTAACTAAAAGTATAAACTGGCTTAATGTTTTTTACCCCCACTGCCATAATGTCCCAAAGAGATATATTTCTCTCTAACCCCAAATCCTTTTTGCACAATCACAGCCGCTCTGGACCTCTGCCACCCACAGTGAACACAATCACTGTGTCTCAAGCTGATCACAAATTTCTCACACAAGCACCTCGTGCAGCCAGAAGCCTGCTAGCATGACTCAGCTGTCTGAAGCTCCGTGTATGTTTTTTAACCTTATTCTATGCGCTGGGGGATGGGCGGTGTGACGGGCGCTAACTTGTAAAATGTGTTAGAGGGCTGCCCCATGATGCTGGACTACAGGCACTTTAGCTTCATGCTGCGATGCTAATCAGGATGCCTTACAATGATTGGGCATTGGGGTATAAATAGGAATATATCATATGATTTTCTAAAGCCATCTGCGTTGTTATTCTGCTGCTATATTTGGAGGTTGTGTATATCAGTAATGCAAATCTGTGCATCACTTTGTGGAACCATGGCAGGGCTTACCGCTAATACTGTAATACATTTTGCTGTGTTGGTGGGATTGCCTCTTGGTTAAGCATTCTTACCCAATAAATATCTAGCTTTTTCCTCTCTATTTTTATAATATTTTTATAAATTCCCTTCCTCTATAAAACCACCCGGCCACAGACTTTCTTCCCATCGGTGAGGCAGTTTGCATCAGGAGCTGTGATGCGTCACACCACCAGCAGTCACTTGAGTTTTCTATGGGTTTGCCTTTGACAGGTCTTCTGGTGGAGCAGATAGAAGCTTTGTTCAAATTGCTCCGAATTCTTAAAGGGAACACACTTATAGCTTTAAAATTCAGTGGATTTCCTCATGAATGCCTCTAGTAGAAAGATAGGTCATGTACAGGGGATCAAGAAAGTGTTGTCTAATAACTTATAAATGACAACAACAAAAAAGCTGTTATTCCAATTGATGAGAGAAACTGCCAAGAGGTAGTTAGCATAATGTATCCAGTGCAAACAGGCTGAAGTTGGGATTTTGCTCTGACTTTCCATTGTACATCGGGGCAAACAAAGCAAGCTATCGAAGAAAATCATGTGCTTTGTACTGTTGCATGTCATATGACAGAGAGTGTCAAAATTACAATGAACGTGAAATATGAAAAGCTTCTCTAAAACTCACATGTGGCCCACTGTCACAAGAATGCAGGAAATTTTTCTTTTTTAAAGAAAGGATTTCTTTTAGAAAAGGTGTTGTTAGATATCTGTGTTTCTGTGTTCTCGCAGAAGCTCAAGTGCAGTTTTGTCAATAAACCAAAGCTACAGGGCAAATATCATGTGACAAGAGGCCAAGCATGGATGGAAATAAGGGTGTCTATATGCCTACACAAAACCTCAAAGCCAAACCCGTAAAGCCAGCTCACTTTGAATGTATTATGATGCAGCTGTGGGGGTGGGAAATCCAGTGCTGCAGCACATGAGTAGAGCTATAATTTATGAAGAGTTATAAGCAGTTTAGCCAAATGCAATGAAGCAGCTTATGTGGGGAAATGAGTTTTATTATTATTTCTTAATAGCCTGAAAAGGGAAACACTGCAACAACTGCAAGGAGAAAACACATTTCACTGCTCCATTTTACAAACAAATGAAAAATTGATTTAAAGCTATCGTTTCCAGAGAGAAACAGTAAAAGTTCCTTATTTACTCTTGATGCAAAAAAGTTTTACCTGACCAGGCTAGGGAACAATGATGCTGGGTTCTGCAGACCTTTGACCCCACTAATGTTACAATATAGTTTTTTGTAAGGCTACAGTTAACGTGTGACCATCACAGATGCTTTCCAATGCAAAAAAGCTTCTAAAGACTATATCTAATTGAACCTTTTACACTATATAAAGTTTAAAAAGTACAATGAAGATAAAAAAGTTACAGACATGTATGGCAGACTGAGGAAATAGTGGTATACAAAATAGCTTAAAAAGCTTTAATAGAAACAACACAATAATACAAATAAGGTGGAATAAGAGAGGTAACTCTCTCTATTCTGAATTTACACTACTCATTTGAAATAAATATGTTGGGGTTTTTTTCTATCCAAACAAAAAGTCAGGTGATGATTTGCACTCTATTATCATCCCTATTATTTACTTTTTAAACAAACCTGAATGGTTTCTACAATAGAAACCCTTTGAAATGAAGCTATACTCGTAAACAGCTTTCTAACCCAGCAGATCTATCTTTTGTTTCTTTAGGTTTTTTTCAGAATCCTCATCATGTCTTGGGTTCTAAGCATCAGGCTGAGAGTCACTGGTTCATTCAACCATACAATGTAGTCTAATGCGAACACAATGGATGCAGATGTCAAGTTAAATTTGATAAAGCGCCAAGCTATACAGTTAAACTCCACCCATTTACCTCCATCTGTTGCACCCTTGCTCTTTTGTCCTGAGAGCAGTCGTTAACCGCCATTCTATTTTAGGTGAGTGGGCAAGCTTTTCAAGGTGTTCAGCGAGGAGTAAATTAGAATGACAAGGACACCGGGGGCCCTTCCTTTATCATCTCATCCTTGCTCCCTCCCTTTCCCAATCTCCCTCTCTGGAAGACACTTACTTTGGCCACAGAGGCTTTTAGGGATCCATCACTGAGACCACAATGTTCCTCAACGGCAACAGAAATGATCATGCTGCAATCAACAAGTCCCTTCCCTGGCCATATAGCCCAACAGCGCAGCAAACAAATCATTCACCCTGTTTCTGTTCAGAGAGATGGTCACATAAAAGTGAATTCATTCTTCCAAAGAGTCCTTTTGCAGAGACAGGTTACCACCTGAAGTTATCCCTTCAGCCCTTTGGTCATAGAAACAATTGTTAGATCATTGATAGCCCCATTGGAGATGAATACTTCATTAAAAGGGCACGTGCTGCTTCACCTCAATGAAAATAAGAGTTCATTTAAAGGATAAGCTGCCTGGTGGTTCGGGACTGATGAGCACATATCCCAACACAGACATCCAAGCTTAATAAGTGTTAAGAGGTCACTACAACACAATTCCATCTCTTTAAGCTGAATGCTTCCTTCCTGGAGACTTAATGTGACAGTGAAATAGCTTATTGTTTAGCTTCATCAGGTTAGTGGAAACGTCCAACCATATAATGGCTGGAGAGATTAAGAGATGAAAGTATGGATGTGGACATTAATATCCAGATAAGTGTTATATATTCAGTGTTTGATCACCGTTTGAACTGGAAACACAAATTCACATTTTTAGAACAGATGGCATCATTGCATAAATATATTTACTTCAATCATATACATCGATGAAAATATTACAACCATACCTACTACAAAACACAAAACTCTGAGAGCAACATTAGCAGCTACTCCTCAAGGCCAGCTCATGATCATTTTTCCAACCTATTCTACAGAACAACCCTTTCTGCAGTTATTTATATATTGCTATTATCATATGGCTTTGGCAAAGGAAAAATCTTAGACAAAGTACAGTTAGCTAAATACCTCTTCGTCTCGACAGGTCAAGTTTATCAGCAGAGATTATCAAAGACACACTTGAGCATCATTAGTCAAAATAATATGGAGCCACTTTCTTGGACATTCAGGTGCTTAGTAGAACAATGGAAGTACTTACTGAGGACGTAGAGAGAAAGGGTGATCCCTGCCAGGCAGAAGCCTTCAAAGAAACGTAAGGTGCTGAACATGGGGACGTTGACAGAGAATGCCACAGTCAGACCAAACACCAGCATGAACAGCACTGAAATGATCAGGACTGGGTGTCGGCCAAACCTGCAGAGTGACGGAAACAATTAAAAATACCTGTAAGATCAGTGAGTTTGAAAAAACGTGCCTGTTAGGATTGATGCAAAGGTCTTACCAGTCTGCAAGTATGCCAAACACCAGGTATCCAAAGATCGACCCCACCAACAGAGAGAACTTTGCAATATGGACTTTCCAAGCCGACTCACACACCAGACTCCACTGTCGAGAAACAAGAAGTTAGACTGTCAAAATCATATTTTGAGACAAGTCATTGTTTATCTCAAACATTCGACAAAGGTCTAAGTATTGAGCTAAATCACCATATGAAAACAAACTTTACTTGTGTGCATTTGGAAGAGGACAGACAATATTTACCATACAGCAATCTGTCAAAGCCTTCCCATCTGAGACATCTTTTGCAAGTGAGTAAACCAAGGTAAAATAGCTTTGTATTTCTCACTGTATCTATGCATGACTGCTTATTTTTAGTCAATCCATATTAAAATATCACCATCACAAAGCAATACAATCTTTAAAACACATAATGGTGCTCTTTCCAATGCAACATGTGTATGCAAAGTTCATCACACTATCCAAAAAAGGCACACACAGCTAAAAAGTCAGTGGCATTCAGCCTTTGCAAGGGACAGCACACACTATTTATGCTAATAATCATGGTAGAGATGACATGAGTCAGCATTTGCCTACCATATTATTTATTTTGGTCTTTTATATTGTCAACAAAGCACATGACAAATAGCCCGTTTCCTCTTTTTTTCCCCATAGAAGTCCCACAGATTCCTGGAGTGCTAACAATGCAGCTGGTAGCTGTCTTTGCATGCTCCACACACGCCCTTTTTTCTGGCACCAGTGAAAACAAGTTTTAACTGAAAGACTTCATGTGAGACACATGCATGGATCATAGAGTAGTGCTAAAGAAAATATTGAGCCATGCAAGGTTTTTTGTTTGTTTTTTTAAGGAAACTATGGACTACCATTGACATTGATAACAAGAAATTCTAGAAAAATACATTATTCAGAGAAACTCATCAGATACACTTTAAAAAGGACGATGTCGATGTTGGGGTTTTGTAAGAACATTTGTTACTCCGACTGTTTAAGACAAAAGAGGTTGTGTAAGGGAGTAAACAGGGGTGTGGTGGCCACAGCAGGTGCATAGTGCCTATGAGGCTGATCAACCATAATTTCAAATAACCACCCTCTCACACTGAAAACGAATGCATAAACAGATATATTGCACTCTGGAGACCTCCATAACCTCGGACCACAGTGACCTGTGGAGAATGGAACGCTCCAGGATTACTCATAGACACCCAGCCGTCACATGATCCACACATGCCACTCATTCATGGTTTCAGTTTCGATGTCAGCAAAGATGAAGACAGAAAGAGGACCACGATCCCAGCACAGGTCAGGCTATATGAACATTAAAAAAATGCATTTGCTCTCCTTTGAAACTGTGACTAATCTGCAAATAGGCCAATATGAAACCCTTAGACTGCGGTTCCACAGCGACTCGCGCAGCGTGTCTGGGAGTTTGGTGACTGGGCAGATCAAACACCACACAGATGACCAGCGATGTCGAACCGCAGCATCAGCATTCCCAAGTCACACGCACAGCACCGACACCTCACAAGAGTTGCAAGATCTTTAACCGTGTCGGCAAATCAGCGTACTGGGATTTCCACTAGAAAGCTTCATCCTAAGAGCTTTGTTTAGAAGCCTCAGCTAATTAGCGTGTACCATCAACCATGTCTGCCTGCCTCAGAACATCATGGATGAAAAACAGAGAAATTAATCAGAAAATCAGATGAATTGCCACCATGAGTGAAATTGAACTATTCCGTTAGCCCATCTCCAATCAAATCATTGCATTCCTCATTTAGGGTGTTTAGTGCATCTACAGTAGATATGAATATGAATCTTGTGGCAGAAAGAAAATGCAGAACTACAAGGAACCAGAGGAAAATCCCTCAAATTCCAGAGAGTTTGTTGAACTCGCTCAAAAGACCAATAGCCAATAATCGTCTACTCCACCAAGACTCAAGATAAAGATGCTCTCAGCCACAGCTGCACATTTCTGCACTCGCTGAACTATTTAGTGGTGGGTGGAGGTTTCAAGGGGAACAGAGCAGGCCTGGAGGGAGGGAAGGACATGGAGGATAGCACGAGAGAAGGGAGAAAATACAAGCAAGAATGTAGCAACCGAATGCAGGAAAGATATGAAACAAAGTGCAGAAAAAGAAACAAAAAAAGTCAGACACATGGAATTGGCGGTGGGGTGAGGAGAACGGTAGATAAGAGATGCTAAACAGCAGTTGTGTGGAAAAGCCAAGAAAACACACTCAGACACTGCTGCATAGTTACTGCCTAGCAACAGACCATCACTGAGCTTATCCGACTGCACGTCTAAGTTTTATCGCAGATGCCTTGTCTTCGCTGAAGCTCTGGAAATCCTTTAATGCATTAAAATTGAATGAAATCAAAGCGATAAATTAAATCCCATACACATTCAAACTTAATTTGACTTGGTTTTCTTTTCCAGAAAGAAGTCAAATTCTAACAGAACACTAAACATGGGCACAGATGTTTGAAAGGTTGGCCGATGGCAGTTATATTTCCCCGCTATCAGCAGTGACAGATGGTGAAACAAGAAACCCTTGTGCACTGGTCTATTATTCATAGCCTCCTGTTTACAACAGTTAAGCATGGCAACACATATTTATCACCAAAAAGTCTTTATGTGCGACGACAGGCCACGGGAAACGGCTGGAATTCCATAATGCCATCTAAGAAAATGTCCCCAAAGCACCCACAAAGGTTGGACGCTCCACAATGTCAGTGCCGGTCTGTTACACAACAACACTTATCTGAAACAAGCCTGCCGCACACACTCTTGTCACACACACTCGCAGGGCCTCAACAAAGTTTTATCTGCGAGTCACACAAGCTTCTTTCCTCCCAGCCGACGCTGTGAGAGGCCGTCATTGTGTGTTGGCTGGATATCTGCTGTGGGGTCATCGCCTTTCGACAGCTGAGAGTATTTCAAAAGAGTCCCACACTGATCCAGGGTCTGTCGAAGGAGTCAACCATCTGGGTAAACAGTAAAAGGGACACAGAGCGGTGAGGCCTGTAAGGGTGCTCAGCTCCAGTATCCTCTTTCAGATCTATGGGTGTGCAGACCCATGTACTGTGATACCGGGGCTGGGTGTACCGTCCAATGTGATCTGACGGCATATTTACCTTTGCCCTTTCATAGAAAACATCATAGGAGCAACATGTTCAGAACACACTTACATATTTTTAGATTCTCAATTATTTTAAGTTATTTTGGGTGTCAGTGAAGTGTAAAGCAATTGGGAAACTAAATCTTCTTCGACCTATCATCTTAAAATGTTTTATTTGACAAATAGATTACGATGATTTCATTGAACCACAAGAACTAACATGCTGCTAGCACCTAATAAGGCAGTACAATTTCTTTAGTTCATGCCTCGAAAGAAGCTGACTTGACATGATTGAAAAACAGGTCCCTGTCTGTACAGATTTCAGATGCAGTCAGTCAGTTTTCCCGTTAAAATTCAGTCATTTTAACACAAAACAAAACTGATTCAATGTCTTAATTTGTCATAGTTGTGCACCAGTCTCAGGGCCATAAACAAAGTTTAAACATGGGTCTGCAATCACAACCTTTCTCAAACAAAAACTAAATTAATAAGGAATCCCAAAAGGGATTAGTCTGTTCTTCGAAGGGGTTCCAGAGGCCACTATTTCAGGATAGCTGCTGCCCTCCTGAATGGGAACTGGAGGGGTAGGTTACACAGAGACGCTGTCTCTGAGTAATGATACATTTTCACTTCTAAGGCTCAGCTCAATTAACAGGGACCCTAAGGACAGCTTTGACTCAATTAGGATGGGTCTCCACATTAACCACTGTGGATCCTTCACCACCACTTCAGCCTCTGCTGCCACCATCCAAACAATGTTTCTGTGCCAAGGGAAGAGAAAAAAACGGAGCGGGATCCCTCTAGCCGTGTGCCACAGGGTGAAAACATTTATCTATAGTCACATGTTGACCTAAAAAAAAAGTTGAACACACAGTAGTACAAGGTCGGAATGTTTCCCGTCACTATCCTGTCACTGCCGGCCCTCTGCTTTGCTTTTTCAGAGACCGGGATAACTCTGCGCACTCGTGTGCAGTCCTGCCCATGCACAGAGAAAAAACGCCGGGTCATCACTTCCTGCGGGAGCTTCACATCCTGGTTCCTGCACCGTGTTGGGAAAAACAGGGCCTTGGAAGGCAAGTTGTCAAGACAGGCAGGGACTGTGACAACTGTGCTCGTCAGTCCCGCCTCCATTTCGGCTCCTCTTTGGGATTTATCTGCATGCTGCACGATTCAGTGTCTCCAAACAGTGACCTTGTCAAAAAAACATGGGCGGCATGGGTCAGGGAGGATGAGCATGGTCACACGTTTTTAACCGTCGCTGCCCTGGCATGGTGGTAGTATCAACATGACATTCTTGCTACGAGTGCAAAGGCAACAAAAACTTCAGTATCTTAAATTACAGAGCCAGCATGGAGGTACGCAAAGTGATGTTTCCATGCTGCCATCTGATTCTGGAACATTTGTTTTTGTTTTCCAGCCACGCACAGTCAAACTCGCCCACCCGTTTAGAGCCTCAATATGCCTTCACTGTCAGCCGCAGCTCAGCAGTGTGAAGGCCGGCGTTTGTAAAACAGTTTATCACCCCGGCCATTAGAGCAGGCCCGGCTCCACAAATGATCCAATGGATGGGGAATTAAATGAGTTATTTAACTATGCCTCAGCTCATGGCAAAGTGAAAATGCCCCATTTTAAGGTTTTATTTGCTGATTTTGAGCAAGGACGTAATCAGTAACAAGCAGATGGACTGTTGGCATTCCACGGTTCACAAGTTCAAGGTGCAGAGACCCCCCCCCCCCACCTCCACAGTAAAGTTCAGTAAATACATATATAGTAAAAATGGCCTAAAATCCTACTCTGATATCAGTTCACACTGTGTCATACAAGCCAAACTGTGGCAGCAGTTTAATAGACAGTTTTCTGTGGTCCACATGTGTGAGAATATAAATATACATTTAAAAATTTTCTCTGTGAAAATGTTTTGATTGTTTCTGGTAATCTGTCCTGCTCTACAAGTGTGTGATTGCCCACAATTATCAAATTTGGAGTATTATGAGTTCACGTTAAGATATTTATGGTTTCCCTTTCAGCTGACAGTCTGCTTTCACTGAGTAGAAGGGATGGTCTTACAGCATTTTAAGTAAGAACTCTTAGATCTCATTAGTCTCCCAGTCCCTACTAAAGACTGGTGGAAAATACAAACTCTATCAGCTCTGAATGATGTCAGAATAGCTCATCTGTGTTTGGTTAGGGTAGAGGTGGGGCAGCCGGTGTTTGGCCAGGGATGGAGTTGCATTATTCTAGAGAAACGCACTCACGACCTTTGCTCCAAATCAAATGCTCCGTGTCAATTATTTCTATTTGGACAACTGGTGAATTCCAAAAGCCCTCGTGGGTTTTTGCCCCATAAGCCCATGCTGGCGTCAGGTGCCCGCGATGACTCAATGTCGTGCTTTCACCTACAACTACTTGGTGCACCGGCGATAAACTGCAAATCCCCAAAAGCTTAGAAATAAGTGGCTCTGCACGCCGCAATGTGAAGAAACGAGTGCCATAATGGAGGCATGACCGCAAACACCACACGGAAAAGCCGTTCAAAGACTACTACTTGAGCTTGACGCTGGAAACCTAAGTCTATTAATGGCAGGAGGGAAAGTGCAATAATTCCCCCTTTTTTCCCTGCTCATAGAAATCGACCCATTAAGGATGGGGGTGGGGGGGTGATGAGATATGGCTGGTGTACAGTGTGTTAGTCATGTAGAGGACCCCACCAACCCCTCCACCCCTCCTCCTCCTCCTCCTCTTCCTCGTGATCCTACCTTTGTGACCACATTGTGCATAAGTCCTGAGTGCAGCTCGAACGTCCACTCGCTGCAGTTGCACTGTGCAAAGGCCGTCTCGTTCTGCGCGCCCTCGTCCCCCCCGCCGTAAAACGCCGCCGCCGTCGCGCTGCCGTTCCTCCCGCTGTCCGGCGGCGGCCAGGAGGAGGAGGAGTAGCCGCCACCGCCAGCGCCGGTGCTCTGGTTAGTGGCGTTGGCCACAGGCTGGACGCATGTGTTGTTCGGCTGGGCGAGGAGGAAATTGTCCGAGTACTGGCTGAAGCCGATGAACAGCGCCGGGATCCATGTCAGCACGATCAGCTGTTTCTGGTACTTCCCAAAGCCCCCGAGAAACGGCAGCACGGAGCCGTCGAAGCGCGTCAGCAGCCCCGGCGACGTGGTTTCGGGGGACACGAAGCCGTTCTCCGGTTGATGGTCCTCTAACTCGAGATGCACCACGGCCATCGCGGGGTTTTTTTCCGCCGGTAGATGCCTCCGATCTGTGTGTGTGCGCGCGTGTGTGTGTGTGTGTGTGTGTGTGTCGAAGCCGGGGTTGCAGTGCTACCCCCTGTCGACTCCACAATGCGTCAGTGCCCCCAGCTCTGGCGGCGAAAGCCGTGCGCAGTCAATCACTGGACTGGAAATAAGACGCACCTCCTTATTATCAGGAAGCACTTCCCTCCCGTCCGTCTGCCACCCAAAAAAAAAAAAAAAAAAAAAAAAAAAACCCCGTGCCGGGGCTGAGGGCAGACACAAGCCCCCGAAACAAAAACAAACCAACAAATAAACAAACAAAAAAGGTAATGAGTCAGAAAAATCCTGCCATATTTCCCCCATCGACCGGTGCTGCGTCGCTTATGTCGGAAGTGTTTTGAGCTACAGGTAACACACCTGACCACAAAGGCTGGGTGTTGCCGTCTACCTTAACAGGGAAAACAGCCCCACAGACTTTAAAAGAGAGCTCACCCCCCTTTCTGTGTATGAAAACGACAAAAACCAATAAAAAACCAAACAAAAAGAAATCAGAAATGAATAATTGGAACTTAACAAAAATTCAGGAAATACATGACACACTTAATCCTCTTTGTGTTTGTGGCAGCTAGTGTTGTCTGTGTTTCATTTGTTAACAGAATGAAATGTTGTTATTGTAGTAACAGATAGAGTAGACCTAATGACAAAATAATACAGAACAGAGAGAGGGTGAATAGGGAAATAAAAGATGGTCATAAGATCATTAGCAGAAGTGATAGTATCATCTCCATATAACATTTATGGGCTTATATGCAAGTTATTGGCTTTCTGAATTAGATTAACAATAATACTGATAATATTGATAACAGTAATGGTAATGATGATACAGATTAATACTCTGCAGATGTTCTGCCAGCTGTGTAGAAAGAAAGGTAGGTCTTCGATGTACCTCCAAATAACAATACTGCCTGGAAAACAGCACTTGGACAGTCGTTTGAGTGGATAAAGAAGTGAGCAAAGAAGTAATTTAAGTCTTAATTACACCAGAAATCTTCACCTGTAGGCAAATATATGCAACTATATCTAGGGACTCTTGTGTTTGTGAGTGACGTCCCAATCTGGTCTGTTTGGAATCTTATTGCCACTCTAGAACCCAGAGCATTTGTAACTGAGGCTAAATTTGTTTTCACTCATGCCAGTATCTACAGCTAACATCCACACAGTATTTAGAAAACTATGGAGTACCAGACCAGCAGCAAAGGTGATGTTGTGAATACTTAAATACTTCTGTACACCTCTCTCAAGTATCTTGAATTCCCTCCATTTACAATCAACCTTTCTGGCTGTGGATCGATGGAGACCAAACTGTAGAAATGGACTCTCAATCTTTTCTGAGCTATCGTGAAGACATTCAGCCTTTTTCTGTCATGTACTGTCACAAAACATACAGTGAAAACATCATTCGATTAATCAATTCTACCTTAAAGTGAATCGGTAAAACTGCTTTGTAGTTACACACATGTAGGAATGACTCACCCTCCATAACAAAGACAGGATTTCTATTTTTGTCAACTGGATTGTTTCTGTCTATTGTGTACTTTGAACAAATGTTTTATCCCCATAATCATGATTGTGAAGATTTTTTTTCAAAGCATTTTATTTTTGATTTTTTTCTTGTACCAGATAATTTGATCTAAATTGACTTACCAAAATATATAAATCACAATCTTAGAGGTTTATGCCATAAACACAGTTTTTAAACAATCTAATTTATGATGCACTTTTTGTGTGCGTGTATGTTACAGTGCCCCCTGGAATTACTCATGTATTACTGCAACTGAACCACCTGAACAGCACAACAACAAAGAGGTCTTGGACAAGGTTGATTCAAACACAGAGAACCTGTATTTACCTGAACACGTGACCCAGGTTCTGACGCCATCTACAGCCATTGTCATGCCACTGATCCATTTAGCAGTGCTTCACCCTTCTGTCCACAGTGTGCAAATGCATCCTATTGAATTATGTGCGTTTCATTTTCATTAGACTGTCGGCTCTCAGACATTATTACGCCCACATACATGAATAACAGTTAAATATAGATGTATAATTTTATATCTGCACGCTTACAGTTATTTCTAATATCCACTTCTATAGTGCAAAACATATGAAAATATATTAAAATGAGGGATTTATTAGGCTTTAAATTACATGGACTCTTGATTGATGCTGTATTCCAATTTTTGTTCTATCATTACATTTCAAGAATGGACTGTTGGTAATTGTTAATTCATGAACTGCATGAACCCCAGTAGTGATGACAAAGGCCCCTCCACAGACTGCAGTGTCTCCTTGCAGTTTGTTACAGACAGATGACCCCTGCAGGCAGACTAAAGCAATGGCACAGCCGTTTGAGGATCTGGTCTGACCCAAAGTCAACGGTTACTCAGAACATTGAATTTAGAATCGATGGGTTTTACAGTTGTGGTTCTAATTGCAACAAGGTCAGGATCCCCATGACAAAAATACACTAGTGAGTTTGTCTTTTGCGTCCGGGTTAGCAATAATGAGTTCAAAAGGGTTGTGTGGTCAAGGATTGCTTCTTTTTATGATTAACTGTTATATCGACTTCACTCTTATCTGTGGCTGGCAGGTGAGATTTTAAAAATGAATACAGAAATGCGGTGGCGGGATCAAATGTCCCCTGCATCCTTTTCTCATGTTTCACCCAGACGGTGCTTCCCATGCTGCATGCTTCAAATAAACTGTCTGTGCCAACAGAAACCGGTCAACCATTGTACTGTCACTATCACAGTGAGCTGTTTGTCATCATTCAGACTTGCTTATTGCCATCACTGGCTCCCTAGCAACTAATCCAGGTGTGTTCGGGATCCGCCCATGAGCAATGCGGTGAGTCAGCCCAGTCTGAACTTTGACGGTTGTTCTCTCTGTCTGCCTCATAAACCAGTCGGTTACACATGACATGTAAAACCGTAAAAAGGACTAGGTGTGTCTTCAGCTTTCACTGAAGTGAGTAATTCAAAACAGTTGCCGTGTGGGCAAAAAAAATAACCTCTGTTAGGTGTTGGTGGGAATCAGAATGATTATTTAATGTGATCAGAAGATTTCTCTCTCTGTAGTCATGGGGAATCTACCGTTTTACTATACTTAAATGCAAAGTCCACCAGATATACAGTGTATGGGATTTACTACCTCAAAGATGGTATCAGCTCAGATAAGCTGAGACAACAGCAAATCCATGAATAGTTTGCTTGTGTGCACCGGGGATGACTCCAAAAAGATATGCGCACCTTAATGCAGGCACCCTTTAGAGAGCCTTCAGCTAATCTCCTCACAGATAAGACAGCATTGTTGGTGTGGGGCCGCATTTCCAAAGGTCACACGTAGGTAACATGCAAGTAAGGTGCTATAAATAATGCTTTCCTGTTTTTCTGTCAAAGACAGTGTCGAGCATTTCCGTGCTGATCGGTGCTTCATCCAGGTTCTCCTCCGTAGCCACAAACGTTTATAGTTCAGACAAAGCCTTCAACTCTTAACGTTAGTTAGGGTTTTTGGAGAGTTTAATGACCTGCGGAGGAGGCGCACATCCTGCAGAGAAAGACATTTTCCAGGCTGAGAGCCTCTCAAACTCCCACAGCTTTTATTAGACCAATTATCTTGAAGTTTGACATCTTTGGGGTGAAAAAAACGAATTTAATTACAAAGACCAGCTTGCTTTCAACATTTTTAGCATTTTTTTCTTTCAAAGACATCGTTTTCTTTTACAAATGAACTGAATAATGATTAAATTGTGACATGTTTTGCTAAGCATCAGAGCTTGGAAAAAATGGCTCCTTTCCAGTGCTGTTATGGGAAACTGTTAAATGTCAGACCAACCAGCTTGCACTCAAGTAACTTTAATAAACAGGACAATGTGAATTGTTTATAGTCTACAAAACCAGCTGTCACGGTTTAACACCCCCGAAGTTTACTCAGTGTATGATATCAGCCCAAGCTTCTGGATATGATGTCATACGTGTCTGCAAGTGCCACCAGGTCTGAAATGAGTCACATTATGAGCAGACTATTAGCTCGGTGACGTCTGAAATGCCAGTGTCACAAATTTGAGAGAAAAGAAATCTCCCAAGCAACAAATATCTCCAAATATTCTCCTGAGGGGGAGTCAGTGTCTGTAGATTCAGTAAGCATTTTAGTCAGAAAGTAAGCATTTAATAAAAAATGGTTTCCCTGTAAAGCAACACCCAAGCAGAAGACAACACCCAAAGCTTTTACTTTCAGTTTAAATGACCCACGCATGCTTGAAAAAAAAAGCAACTAGAAAGATAGAGAGATAAGACAGATATAAAAGTTAGCTTCAAAGTTTTTTTTTTTCATTTATTCCATTGGGTTGAGAGGGAAAAGCTCAGAACTCAGGGTGTGTTCTAAAGTAATCCTCTCAATATGATTACTGTCAAGTTCAGGGTTCAGTCATGTTTTTGGCTAATTGTGACTAAGTCTTAAAAGTCGCGCATGTTCTGTCTTGCTTTGTCTTTTTGTTGGTAGAGGGCGTGTTAAAAGTGGGGAAAAAACAGTGAGACTAAGTGGAATCCTTCAGAGCCAGTGGGGTGTGTCACCTGGTGTATCTTTAAAACTCGGTTTGGATTAAATAGCTGTTGATGTAACTGGTAGTAAATTTACTTTTGAGTGTTGAGTGAAACACCCAGTAACATGTCACAAAAAAGTCTCTAATGTCAACTTCATATTGAAAAAGGGGGAAATAAACACTGAGCGATTAGCAAGAATGTATTTATTGGTTTATTGTTTTTTTTTAATGGTTTCTTAAAATCTCAGATTCTGTTTAGGGTTAGGGTTATCTATCTGTCTCACCCCCTTTACTCTCACACTTGTATGTGATGTAGTGGTGTATATTTTTGTCCTCCACCTATGGGTTTGGCCTGTGACACCAGAGGGCACAATACATCCACTGGCAAAGTTAAACCTTTACCTGAGAAAGTGTCTATGACTAAGTTATAATTGGCTTATTGTCAGGAGATGTATGAGATTCTCACACTTTTTTCTCCCCATGGTCTTCCCTCTTTTTCTATATCTCCACAATTGGATCATATCTTTTGGAAGCTAGAAAGTTTTGTTGACATTTCAACAGTGTTTAAACATCAGGTGTGTTTGGGGTGGGTGACCCTGCATTCTCTTGCTCAAATCCTTTCACTTTTCAGAGCTGTTACGCTCCGTATTTGTGGATTGCAAACACAGGAGGGATCAAAGCAGATTATGATGAACAGATAAAAAATGTGGAAATTTAAATGAAAACTAACAAATAAAAATGATAAAAGCAAGTACCAAATGAGAACCAAACGGCTCCTAACTTAGTTGTCTGCTCAAGCAATGGCGCACAGTGCTTCCCTTCGCCCTCAAACTGACACATTTTGACCTCAGGAATGTTGAACTCAGGATGTCAGATTCTTTTGTAAAAAAAAAAAACACTCCCTCTCTCCTTATTCCAGTAAGGCTAAAATGCGCTGGCTGCTGTAATCCTTTATTGATGTCCTCTGGATTTCCCTCATCATTCTTAATAAGATTGGACTCAGATATTGGATAGAAAGTGGACCAAACAGACATTTACAGTCGAATTGGCTTAACGGATAATGGAAAAGGGTTTTTTTGTCCAAACTCTCAAAAATAAGTCAACAATTTATGATAAGAGCTTTGAAAGGGGTTACACATGAAGTGTTGAAGTGAATTTGGTAAAACCCAACTCGCTTAGTTCTTCTATTTGGCGTGCCGTCGTAATTCACACGTACAATTACTGGAGAATGAATTGTTGCCAAATGAAGTGGCGGTGGAACCTTTCCCACACAGCCTTCAGAGTTTCGTAAAAAAAAAAAAAACAAGGTGTGGTTTCTGTCCAAAAGCAGGCAGCTTCCGTCTATTCACAGCAGAGCCCTATCTGCGCAACAGGAGACGGGGCGGGCGCAAACAGGCGCAAAGTCTGTCCGGACAGCAGAGCCCAACAGCTGAAATCCCCACAATTAAATAATAGATCAGCAAAACAGAGAAGGTTTTCATCATGAGCATGTACGGCTCTAACCCCAAGCTGAACAACGCTCAGAGGAGTAACTCGCGACCGGAATTGTCAACCTTCCGAAACGACGTGTTCGCCAGTGGGAATGGCTTTCACGGAGATTACCAGGTTGGAGAAGGTGTATACACCATGAAAACGACCAACTTTTCCAGATCCTCCATGTATGGCGGCGGGGCAGGCGGGCCGAAAGGCTACGGCACCATGGGGGAGGGCGCAGGTGGCGGAACCAGGTAAGCGTAAACTTGTGTCAACTTTAATAGAAGCTGAAGTGACCCCCCCCCCCCCCTCCTCCAAATAAGAAACCTATTAAAATAATAAAACCGCTGTGTCTACTCGGAAAAATAACATATATTAACACCGAGCTTGTCAGTGCGTCAATGGCTCTGGTTTTCCACCAAACCAGAACAAACCATAGGCAGGTTCCTGTAAAATTGCCCTTTGAACGTCTCAGGGCCCACATTGGATTTCATGCAGGACAAAACACATGCAGGTAGAAGAGCGACCGGTTTATTGACTTTAAAATATTTGTAATGCAAGGATGCTTTTGATAAATGTGTTAATTTGTCATTCACCACAACGACACGCAGCTCACTGCCCAGTGTCAATAGTTTTTCCTATTTAGGTTTAAATCCCCAATACACTGTTTATTATGATTAATTTTTACAAGGAAGAGTTAAAGTGATTTCAGGGTTTCCGTGTGGGAAATTTGTCATTCTTCATGGAGATTTTTTATTGTTTTGTTTTCAGGACTAATGGCGCATTACAGATATAGCCATTATTTAAAATCCAAGTACTGGATTGAAATACCACATTTTCACCCTTAAGTGTTGTAATTGTTGTTTTGCTTCTTTTTCTTTAAGAACCTTTGGTCATGCACTTTCTCTGTGATCCTGTTCTCCTGTTTGATAACTTATTAACTCTATTTACAATGTTTTTTCTTCTAATATTTAACCTCTTTTCATCAAAAAGTGCAAATTCAACATCAGTTTCCTTTCCCCCCGTATCTTTAGTGTTCAAGGAATGATTCAGAAATGTGCGTTGCTGAGGGAACACTGTGAGGGTCACCTGGAGAGAGCTTTGATGATTGCCAACTCGGTAAGTTATAACTTTTGTGATAAGTCCCACGGTGGGATTTATCGCAATTCACCTACATGTTGTCGATGGCACCGGTGTACAGCACGGCTATGGCTAAATTGGGGGTATGTCTGTTTTTCTTTCGGATTTTTGCAGGGCGGCCCGGCGATGGAGGTGAATAAGTTCTTAGGGCTGGCTGCAGAGAGCATCGAGCAGCTGAAAAACTGTGGCAGAGAGCTGAGCCAAATGCGTGTGCAGCACGATGTTTTCAACACGTAAGACAAAACTATTACTCTTCATGGCGCTTCACTTAAGCTTCACGGTGTGGACTCCTTTCATTCCAGAGCTGAGATTAAATGTGAATGTGAATCCTCCACAGTGTCGACCAACTCCAACAAGTGCACAGTAATATGCATCAGAAAATGGCCAGTGCTTCAACTATAAGACGGGTGAGAGAAAGTGTGGTCAGCGACGGGGGGCGGCTCTTTAATGATGCCATGGCTTGGATTGCTCAACAGAAGGTGAGTGTTCGAGAAATTCTGGGAAAAAAAGGCGCATTTCTTCCTTATTTTTGATCAAGACAGATTAGAATATTGCATCATGGCCATGCTGTCACTGTGATAATCATCGCTTTTTCTGTAACGCAATGAGACTAATTTATCATTATTTTTAATTTTTTACGATTAAGATAATTAAACTTTGGAAGTCCATTTGGATAAAAGCGTCTGCTAAATGCATAAACATAAACAAACTGGACAAAAGGGCCGTACAAGCTTTTTGCACCCTTTCCCTTATCTGATCCAGTTGTTAACAGTGTCACTGTTTATTTAAACCTTGATCCTTACCTGTCACCTCATTTCAAATGTATTCCTCCATACAAATAAACGCCTGTGCACATTTTTCTCTCCACACACAATATGAGGTAGTGAAAGGGGATGCCCTCACGCTTTCGCCTATCTTAACCTTATGTAATCGAAACCGTCTGGACTTGCTACCAAAACCCGATACAAGACTGAAAGAGGCCAGGGGGGGAGCAAGAGCGATGAAACAAAGAAGAGGATAGAGAGAGAGAATGTGTAGCATTCTTAGAGAAGCTCAGTGAGAGGAGAGTTGAAAGATATAGAGCAGAAAGCATGAAGTTGTGGAAACTAATGGGAAAGAAGCTGTATAGGCGTGTGATATTTGACACTCTACACTGAGTCAGTAGTTTTAGGACAGCACAGTTCAGCTGACCTATTGCACGTTCATGGGAAAACGCCCTTCTTCACTCCCGGCCCAACCCTGTTACCTCTAACAGGAACACACCCTGTCATTCACTCAGCAATCTCTGCCTAACCCCTCTGTATCTCCCCATTCATTTTCCCGTATGCTGTTACCACATGTTGAAACATTTTTTACGCATTACGTTTCTCAATCCTCCCACGGCGACCCGATGAGCTATTTCTCTATTTTGTCCAACCAGCGTTTCG
This sequence comes from Menidia menidia, assembly GCA_907169785.1. Classification (NCBI taxonomy): domain Eukaryota; kingdom Metazoa; phylum Chordata; class Actinopteri; order Atheriniformes; family Atherinopsidae; genus Menidia; species Menidia menidia. Next base: position 7,790,365 of record CAJRST010007779.1, on the reverse strand, counting down.
ACACATAAGTATTTTGATATGTCACAGATAGATACAAACTATTGCAGGCAGTCAGGGTTGTTGTGTGTTGCTTCAGGCAAATATTCACAAGGGGAAAGAGGTGTGGCGAGACAACAAAAGACTTGAGAGTGAAGGGAGTGGAAAGAAAAGGCAATGGAGAACAGGGGCGGATTGCAAATTGTTTACTGGCAGAGCTCCTATCAAAGCTGAGGGCCGCGAACAAGGGGGGCATAGTTGAAATAGTTTCCTGCTTAACAACAATCAAATGATCACATACTGACACCTAGAGGCGGAAGAAAATAGTTGGATTTTGTTGAACCAATTATCATGTGCTTACTGAGAATTAAAAAATATTCATATTTTAGCATATAAATGGTGAAATCCTATCCCATTGAACTATATCAATGTAACCTTTAGTATATTTCACAGTGTATCCCAGCGTTATACATGGGAAAACCTTATGTACACAGGATAGTTCAGTCATGTTTTATTTGTAATGCAACAAATCACTGCTCTGCTCTGAGAGGGATAATTTCATAAGGTTTGTTTGAGCAATTAAAAAATCAAGACATCCAAATATTTAATGTACAGCGACTGTACAGGGATAGTCAATTTATATAATTTGGAAGGTTTTTTCTATCAATGTGTAATAAAGTGTAAATCTCCTTTTAAGCGCCTGATTGAGACGGCTCCCTTTGGAGATGACTCGGCTGCCATAGAGAAGCAAATCGCAAGCCACAACAGATTACACGCCCAGAACCAAGGAAGAGTTGAAGTCGATCGGGCAAGAAGTGAACTGGTTAGTTGTTACCAAAGAATGTTTTTCAATACCGCAGGTCAACTAATACCTAATAATAACTCATTAAAAGGTAATCTGTCTTCCTAGATGGCAGAGAATGACAAGTACCACCTTGCCCTCTTGGAACAAGAATGGGAGAGCCTTCAGGTAGAGATATGCTCCGGGAATTTCCTTTTGACGGAGGCAGCAGCTTTTGGCGCTGTTACATATTCATCACGGTTATACATATGCCTTGTATTTGTTGCAGAAAACATCTGTCAAGCATGTGAATCAGTTGCGAGAGCTTAAAGGCATCATTGAGGAGATCTCCAGAGCCATCATGTGGGTGAATGAGAGAGAGGAGTTGGAGCTTGTGTTTGACTGGGGAGACAAGAACATTGACCAGTACATCCCCAAGAAGCAGGAGGCCTACTCTGTGAGAATCCCCGACTGATCCCTTTTTTATTAACGTTTTGGGTGTGTTTGCTGTTGGTGTGTATCTCTTACGGACCCTTGCCGTCTGTTTCTATGACAGATGCTGATGAGGGACCTGGAGGAGAAGGAGAAGGAGTTAAACAAACTGAAGACCAAAGCCAGCGGCCTCCTGAACAACAACCATCCCGCTTCAGATAAGATTGAGGTAATATTCTGGGCTTTTTCAGTTGCATCTCATGCAGACACAACAGATTTTTGTGTTGATGTCTCTGCTCTATGTGCACCCACAGGCCTATTTGGACACCCTACAAACCCAGTGGAGCTGGCTCCTTCAGATCACAAAATGCATTCACATCCATTTGAAAGAGAATTCTGCTTACAGCCAAGTAAGTTCTCAATGCTACTCGTTGTCAAATTAAAGTCTGTATTTTCTGATGAAAACCAGCTTTTCACGTCCATCTTCAGTTTTTCAAAGAGGCCAACGAGACGTATGCAAAGCTGAAGCGGGAGCATGAGATGATTCAAAGAAAATTCACCTGTGACAAAAACACTCCACTGGAAAACCTCACGGAACTCCTAAAAAACCTTGAGGTACCACAACATGTTATTACTGTTAAGTGCAGATAATACAAGCCTTTATTTTTATATGTACCCGTAAAGCTACACATGATATAGTTCAGACAGATTTGATTAAATCTTTCGGTTGTAAAAAAAAACTCAACATGTTTTGGTGAAAAAAAAGAAATAAAAAACTTCTCAAATTCTCAGTGCCCAAGTAAAAAAAAAATCTGATTTCCACCAGAGAGAGAAGGAACGGATCATGGATAACAAGAGGCTGGTCCAAAGTCTGGTCAGCAAGTCCAAGTCTATTGTCCGGCTTAAACCTCGGAACCCTGAGGAGAAGAGCAGCAGCCCTGTCATGGTCCAGGCTTTATGTGACTTTAAACAGGACCAGGTGGGATATGTTTTTCCTCTCTATCATGCATGCTTTAAGATTGAAGATGAAAATATGGTAGACAGATACACAGGAATCTAACAAATGCGTACTTTTTACATTTCAGACAGGTATTTTAAAAGGGGATGAGGGGATCCTGAAGGACAATTCGCAGCGCACCAAGTGGCAGGTGACTGGTCCAGGGGGTCTTGACATGCTGATTCCCTCAGTGTGTCTGCTCATTCCCCCACCAAATCCACTCAGCATCACCCTTGCCAACAAGTAAGAAACATTTGGGGTTGTGCAAGTGTGTAGATTAACCACAGTATGAGAAAACAAAGGTTTAGCTTAGACTATCATCATTTCCGCCGGTGAGACGCATGGATTTGAGTTATTGTATGAATATCTGAGAACATTTTGACTAGGTATTAGGTTTTTGGGGGGAAATTGTATCTCATCATCTTTTAGTCATGATTATTATTACTAAGTTTGAGATTTCCCTAAATGGGTGACTGATGGCTTGTTTCCTTCTCAGAAATGAGCAGTATTATGAAGCCATCATTGGAATTTGTAATCAGGTGTATATCAACATCAAGAGTCTCATCTCCTGGCAGTATTGCCTCAAAGACATCAATTATATCAACTCCCTCACCATCAGTATGGTAAGAAGTCACAAAATCTGTTCTCAATTCCTAAAATAAGTCACTATTTCAAAAACCAATGGAATCTGTCCCTGATTTTTTAATATTTCCTTATTACTTGCTTCTTTGTGCTCACCTCCTGTGTCCATTGCTTAATTCAATGTGTCTTATCTCTGTAACAGCTAGCAAAGATGCGTCCGGAGGAGTACCGCAGCATCATCAAAAGCCTGGATACTCATTACGAGGAGTTCATGCGTACCAGCCGAGGTTCAGACATGTTTGGGGATGAGGAAAAGAAAACCATCCAAGGCCACTTTGACAAAGCCCAACAACACTATGATACACTGATTGTCCAGCTGCCTACATACAGTGAGTTAGAAAGCCTTTTTGTTATCTGATGCTAAATTTTAGTGTGTATAAAAAAGCCATTGACCTTTGCCTGGGTTTGATACTGAACCTCAATGCTTAGCACAATTACTATCTCTCAGAACCGGTCTTTCCTTTGAATTCATTGCAATATAGCTTATTTGTAGCATAACTGTATTATAGAAATGAAAGCATAGCATTTTTCTATTGTTGGATTCTGTTAATGACCCCCCCCCCCCATGGAATTAAGGTGGTGATGGGGTGAAGGTTGAGGAGTCTCAGAAGGTGACTGCGTCAACTACCACCAAAGTCAAGACCCCGTCCCCTCCAGCCAGTTCCGTGTCACTCACACTGCTTAGCAGCCTGCAAGAAATCCGCCGCCGGCTGGATTTGGCTGAATCTGACCTCACCTATCATCTCCACATCCCTCTGGGAGACGAAAGCGTCCACAAGTGCTCGATGCACATCCAGCAGCTCCATGTATGCAGCCTCTTCTACTTTACATTTACCATTAGTCTTTGTTGAGACCTTCATAAGAAAATTCAGAACTGGTTTCTAAATGATTCCTTTGATAAATCAAAGCTTAGAAATGTCCTTTATATGTAAAAATGTAACAGAGTGTCTCACTGAACCGATTTTCAGGATGTGCACCGACATCTTGAGTCAGTTCATGATGATTACCTCCACCTGAGGGAGAAAATTATAAAGCAGCTAAAGACAATACCTGCAGACTCAGACCAGGCTAAGTTCCTCCGGGCTGAACTGGAAATCATCAGTGAAAAAGTGGGAGGCCTGCAGGGTCTCCATTCAACCTATGTTCAGAGGTAAAGTATACTCTTTTGAATTAAAAGGAATTAAACCCACATTCATCAGCAGGTTAATCTCTTCAGACATATTTAATGAACATAGATTTCTCCATCAGACTGGAAGCGCTTAAGGCGCTGCTTCAAAGCCTTCTTCAGGCTGAGGATATCATTAAAGTTCACGAGGCCCGGCTTACTGAGAAGGAGACCAGCTCCCTGGACATCAGAGAGTTGGAAAACTACAGGAGCTCACTAAAGGTTTTTGTCATGTTCCATATATTTTTCCATATACACAAACAGACACATCCGCTCATTCAAAATGCATGTAAAAGTGTGTACAAACTGTATATTAAATGCCAGATATTTAAACATAAATCCAAATAAATCTTGTTGGATTCTATATTATAGCAAATGAAGAATGAACTGGAGAAAAAACGGGACCTGCTGACAGCTATGGAGTCTGACCTGAATAAAGCATTTCACTGGAATGGTCAGATTTCTGATTCCTTCCACAAGTGTGATGTGGATTTGTCCAAGTACTCAGACCTGGTGAGCCAGTTGTGCGATCGCTGGCACCGTATCCAAACTCAGATTGATAGCAGGTAGAGCAAGACGGTCAGCACACATTCATCATTGAGTGCGAAAACACAAGCTACATCCTCTCATTCCTTCCTCTTCCTTTCCTTCCCCTCCTGCTCAGATTGTGGGATCTGGACAAGCATGAGAAGCAGTTAATGCAATATCAGCAGGGCAGCACCTCCCTGGAACAGTGGCTAGACAATGCCAGGAAACGCCAGGAGAACCTTCAGATGGTTAAACTCCACGACATCACGACCCTAATGGACCACCTCAACCACCAAAAGGCATGGCCCTCTATTTGCATTCATTCGGGATTATCACCAGTAACATTTTACTGGAACTGTTTTTTTAATTTTAAGAAGTTTTAATTTTGAAGTCCATTCAAGTTTTAAAACTTTCGACCACGTGTAGATTATGGAAATGATACAGCAGTAATATGTAGGAAGTGTTGCAAAATGCAGTTATACAGCAAATTACTTACTGTCTTGTAAAAATGTATGATCAAATTTAGGGTTGGGCGGTAATACGGTGATAAGTTATACTGGCGACATCTTTCAAAAGCAACGGTATTAGTTTTAATAGTCATTTTAAAAAAAAAAGATGCGCTTATTTAGGAAATAAGGATTAAACATAAGATATAATTAAATAAATGCCTAGAAATGAATCCATGTCCAGCAGCACTTGTATGTGGTTTAATTTTCAGTTTTACTTTCACAGTAGTGAGACTTTTAATAAAGTTTATGAACCTGACGTCATCGCGTGACACCATTGAGGAGAGAGAGAAAGATTGCACGTTGCTAAGAAGACAAGACTTAAGCAGTCTGGCAATATTGCTATTATTTCTTTGTTAGGGTTTGGTATTCAGTTTCCGACTGGTGTAGGCATGAGACAACTGATTGGTGACGCTGTCTGAAACTTAAGTTATAATTTGAAATTATTCTCAGTTGTACTGTATACCAGGGTAAAATGTGGAAATGATATGAAGGTATCAAAATTTGGAGGCCACCCAACGCTAATAAAATTTGAAATGTAACAAGAAATCTCCATTGAAGAAGAAAACATTAACAGACATGTCATATTCATTGGCTCCTTATTTGTTGACTAGGCACTTCACAATGAAATCAAAGGCAAGAAGGAGAAGGTGGAGGAAGTGCATAAAAATGCAGACGTCTGTGCAGCATCTATAAAGGTTGGTAGTCAGTGATTGTGCATATCTCATTCAGTTTAAGATATATTGAAGTATCTTGCCCAATTACCATTTGCATGTTTTACTCAAGTTGCATTGTGTGTTTTTAGGACTATGAGCTTCAGCTTGCTTCCTACAGTTCAGGACTGGAAACTCTGCTTAACATTCCTATCAAGAGAACTATGCTGCAGTCCCCTGCTTCTGTGGTCAGACAAGGGGTATGAGCTCTGGCCTTCTATTAAGCCATTTTCATGTTACTCTAATTTGTATATTTGTTCATATATTAAGTATGAAAAATGTATCATCTGTTTTATAAATGTTACCATGGTAATTTCTTAAGTATTATGTGTTCATACTACACCAGGGCTGCATTCTCAGTTATACTTGTTATTGAAAAATAAGACTGAATTGTAATTAGTTCTGGAATGTTCAACATCAGTATTCATCTTATTATTATTAACTCCCATCAGGCATCTGACCTTCAAGCTCGCTACATTGAGCTACTTACACAGTCTAGTGACTACTACAAGTTCTTAGGGGAGCTGCTGAAGAACATGGAGGAGTTAAAGGTAGATATCTGGTCATGTGTGCATATATTTGACATTTGTAAGAATAAAGAATAAGAAATGTATTTTTTCAACCACATATGGGCAGGTAACTAACATATTGTCTGACTTTGATGTTCTCCTCAGTTACGAAACACCAGAATTGAGATACTTGAGGAGGAAATGAGGCGTCTAAAGGAGGACCTCCAGGATAGCAACCATAAAAACAAGTCTCTGGAGGATGCTTTGGCCCGCTACAAGTTGGAGCTCAATCAATCAAAAGATGACCTTATTTCTATGGAGGAAGTGAAGAGAACCACAGTAATGCAAGTTAATGCTGCCAAGGAGACCCTGGGTAGCACACAAAGTCAGATCCAAGATCTTAACGAAGAGCTGACCCGCATTAGATACCAGCTGGAGGAGGAAAAGAGAAAAAGAAGGTTGGCAGAAGAGCGCTACAACAGCCAGCAAGAAGAGTATGAGGCGACGGTTCGCCGCAGACAGAAAGAATTGGAGGAGCTCAGCTGGGTAAAGATTGATCTAGAGAAGTCTGTGAAGGACAAGGAACGTGAGCTGGAGAGGCTGAAGATACAACTAGAGGAGGAGGCAACACGGCGACGAAATGCTGAAACGGATATCTCAAAGGTAAGAACTCAGTGCACCCAGGAGATTAGTCAACTAAAGAAAACTTATGAGACAGAGATCCACATCACCAAGACCACCATACAGAAAGCCTCCCAACAGAAGGAGGAAGATGCAACACAGCTGAGGCTGCAACTTGAGCGACTCACTGCTGAGAAAAGAGATGTGGAGGAGGAGCTAAGAAGACTGAGGCAGTCTGTGGCTCACTCAGAAGAGCAGAAAATTAAGGCAGAGAAGGAGGTCAGCCAGCAGAGGGCCTCAGTGACACAAGAGACGAGGTTGCGTACGGAGCTGGAGGTGCAACTGAGAACACTCTTGCAGCAAAGAGGCGACGATGAGCTCAAATTAATTGAAGCCAACAAAAACAATCAGGAAAAGTCCAAAAAGATAAACATGTTAACGCTGAACCTGGAGGAAGAGGGGAAGAAGAGGAGAGCTTTGGAATTGGAAATCAATCATCTGAAACAAGCTGAAGCAGATCTTAAGGCAAAAAACACCTCCTACCTTGAATCAATTAACAAGCTTAAAGTCTTTGAGCAGGAGATCCGCATCACCCGAATGGAGCTGGAAAAGCAGTCCACTGAGAAAACTAAAGCTGAGCAGGGTTCTGCCAGACTGCATAGTCGTATCCGGGAACTTCAATGCTCTCTGGATGGGATGGAAGCTGAGTTGGAAAAGCAAAAGAAGGCAACACAGGAGGAGTTCACGCGTAGAAAGCGAATGGAGGCTGAACTGGAGAGGATGACACATACCTGCAGAGAGCACACAACCACAATTAGCTCCCTGAAGTCTATTCAAATAGAGGCTTCCACCTCTGGGAGAAAGTATGAGCAGGACCTCAGGGCTCTCCAGGAGGCACTGGACAAGAGCTTGAGGGATCATAAAGCTACCAAGGAGGAACTTGTGGCTGTGACTGCAGAGCTGAAGACGCTGAAACAGAAGCTTCAACAGGAGCTTGTTCGAATTCACGAGCTTAACCTACGTAATGAAAGCTTGTATAAGACCATCGAGGAGAAGAGCCGCCAACTTAATGAATTCACTACAGAGATTGAAAAGCTGAAGAGTCTGACGCAGAACCTTACAAAGGAGCGGTTGAGGTTAGAAGAGGAACTGAGAGCAGTAAGACAAGAGAGAGATGATCTAAAGTTTAAGAAAGACTCATTTGACGGAGAAACTGCTACTCAACTCTCAGCCTTGCATGTCCAGCTACAGAGTAGCACCAAGAGGACAACAGAACTCCAGGTTCTCATCAGTGACCTGACCAAGGAGAGAGAAAAACTTAAAATGGAAATAGAAAAATTCCAAAAGCAGTCAATTGAGGTATTTTGATAGCACTGAAGGATCTCCTCATATCACAACTAAATTGTATTTCTGCTTGCATCCTAACTTCAAAGTTGCCTGCAATAATTGTGACACACTTAAATACCTCTTAAAATGTTACTGTGCATGAGATTGGCTCACTCACAAATGCTTATGTTTGGATATGCATGTAAACAAGTCTTTTAATAATACCACCTGTTTTAGCTAAACTTCACTCATGCATAGAAATAAGTAAGTTAATAAACACTATACACTAACATTTTTTAAATTAATGCAAACTTTGCTGGAGGACATGTGATTGAACTCCATTTACTAACTTGAATGAAAATTATATCACAACTTATAACAGTGACCCTTGTCTCTCCACAGACATCCATGATGGTGCATGAATCACAAAGCCAATACAGTGACCTGCTGCTAGAGAGGGATAGTTTGCTTTCCAAGCTAAAATTGATGGAGCAGGACAAGAACCGGCAGCAACGACTTGAAGAGGAACTAACTCGCATCAAGCTGACTTTAGAGACTGAGATTCGTAACAAACAGAGGCTGCAGGATGAAAAAAATTCAATTCTGAATGAGTTCAACAGCATGAAAAGCCAGTATGAACGGAAAGATATCCAGATTAGGCAGTGTGAATCTGACAGGGACAAGGCAGATCGAGAAAGGCTGTCCATGAAGAGTGAGATTGAGAGGCTAACGAGGGAGCTGAGGATTGTTGAGGACAAGTACAAGAGCCGTCTAATGAGTTCAGAAAAGGAGGCATCTGAACTGTCTCTGAAGAGAGATTCCCTGGAGAGAGAAATACAAAGATTAATGCAGAGACCAAGCAGTCTGAGTAGGCAGACCCAGACTGATGAGAAAGTTCCAACAATTGATCCATCGAAGCTTGTATTTAATGGGGTGCGCCGTAAAGTCACAGCCCACCAACTTTGTGACTGTGGTGTAATTAACAAAGCCACCCTGGATGACTTGCTGAAGGGCAAAAAGACAGTAGATGAAGTAGCTGTGGACATCCAGCTTAGCCTTAAGGGTACTGGAGTTATTGCTGGAATGACTACGGGTTCTCAAGGAAAAATGCCATTTACTGAAGCCAAACACAAGAATCTCCTCAGTGCAGAGAGTGCCCTGATGCTCTTGGAAGCTCAAGCGGCAACAGGTTATATAATTGACCCTGCATTTAATGAAAGGATGCCTGTGGATACGGCCTGTTCCAGAGGAATTGTAGACACAGACGACAGAGATATCCTAGTGATGGCTGAGGCAGCTAGCATTGGCTTTAAGGATCCGTACACTGGCAAAGTTTTGTCAGTTGGACAGGCTTGCAAACATGGCCGCATTGACAAGGAAACTGCCATCCGCTTGCTCCAGGCTCAGGAGTCTGTGGGAGGAATACTGGACCCCGTTCTTGGTGTTTTCCTCCCAAAAGATCTGGCTTTAGATCGCAATCTTATCGATGAAGACTTGTATAGGGCATTGAATAAAAACCCTGCCTGCTATGTGAATCCAGCAACAGGAGAGAAGATAAGTTACAGTGACCTTCGGAAGAAGTGCATTGTCGAACCTGTGTCAGGTTTGCTCCTTCTCCGTGGTCCAGAAAAACCCTTGACTGTGAAGGGCATCCGAGGAGAGGTTTCTGTCTCTGAACTTGTCAAATCTGAACTACTGGATGAAACTGACTTGCAGAAGATTAGTCAGGGAAAGCTCACCAGCAAAGATATTGAAGACAAACTAAAGTCTTATCTCTATGGGTCCACATGCATTGCAGGAATATATGATGAAGCCAATGACAGAATAATGCCTTTCTATCAGGCAATGAAAGAGGGCCTGCTCATGAGAGGAACCACTCTGGAGCTTCTCGAGGCTCAAGCTGCTTCTGGCTTCATTGTGGATCCAGTCAACAATATCTTCTTGACTGTGGAAGAAGCAGAAAAGAGAGCCCTCATAGGGAAGGAGTTTAAGAGTAAGCTGATGTCTGCTGAGAAGGCAGTAACAGGATACAGAGACCCATCAACAGGAAAGACAATCTCCTTATTCCAGGCTATTGAGAAAGATCTCATTGAGAAAGGTCATGGAATTCGGTTGCTTGAAGCTCAGATCGCAAGTGGGGGGATTATTGACCCTGTTGAAAGCCACCGAATTGATGTCTCTGTTGCCTATAAAAGAGGATATTTTGATAAGGAGATGAATGAAATCTTAACCTATGAAGGAGATGACACAAAAGGTTTCTTTGACCCCAATACAAAGGAGAACTTGACCTATCTTCAGTTGAAAGAAAGATGCATCACAGATCCCAAAACAGGCCTTATACTTCTACCTCTAGGTGACAAGAAAAAGGCCAAGAAGTCACATGAAAGCCGCACCAATGTTCTCAGAAAGAGGCGGGTAGTAATCGTTGACCCCGACACAGGTCTTGAGATGTCAGTTAGGGAGGCCTATCACCGGGAATTAATTGACTATGATACTTTCCTGGACTTGTCAGAGCAGGAGTGTGAGTGGGAAGAAATCACTATCAAAGGATCAGATGGCTCTGCACGTTTGGTGATTGTGGACAGAAAAACTGGAACCCAGTATGACATTCAAAACTGCCTGGACCAGGGTATCATTAACCAAGGTTCTTTAGATCAGTATCGTGCGGGAACACTAAGTTTGACCCAGTTTGCTGACCAAATTACTAGCAAAACCAGCAGCACTGAAATGACCTTCACAGCCAGCACTGTTGATGATATGGTCACCTGCAGCAGCCCCACCCACGCCTCACCATCCTCTCCTACCGTCCGTAAACGCTTCAACAGTATTTCTATTACAGTCTCACCCCCAGAAATGTTTGATGACCACAGCCCAGTGGCAGCCATTTTTGACACAGAGACTTTGGAAAAGATAACAGTCTCTGAGGGGCTCAGAAGGGGTATAGTTGATACTATAACAGCACAGAGGTTGCTGGAGGCCCAGGCTTGCACAGGCGGCATCATCAACCCAGCTACTGGTGAGCGACTGTCTCTTGAAGAAGCCCTTCATCAAAGCATCATTGATGAAGCCATGGCATCTAAGCTGAAGCCTGCTCAGAAAGCTTATGTCGGGTTTGAGGATGTGAAAACAAAAAGAAAAATGTCTGCAGCTGAGGCAGTAAAAGAATCGTGGCTGCCTTATGAGGCTGGTCAGAGATTTTTGGAGTTTCAATACCTGACCGGGGGCTTGATAGAGCCTGGTAAAGGACGCCGCGTCACCATTGAGGAAGCGATCCGCAAAGGTTGGCTGGATGGTAAAGGAGCTCAAAAGCTTCAAGATTCTCGAAACTACCAGAAGAACCTGACCTGTCCTAAGACAAAACTGAAGATCACATACAAGGAGGCCATGGATAACTGCATGGTTGAAGAAAGTAATGGTATGAAGATGATTCAGGCTTCCTCTGTATCCACCAAGGGTATCAGCAGCCCTTACAATGTCTCTAACCCAGGATCGCGTTCTGGGTCTAGGGCTGGTTCCAGAACTGGCTCCAGAAGTGGATCTCGCAGAGGCAGTGTGGATTACTCCTCTTACACTTACAGCTTCTCTTCCAGCAGTTCCACTTACAGCTCCAACATTAATTCCTAATGCGCATTATTTGAGATATGATGTTAGACAAATTAACTGCCTTGCATTTGTAACTTTTTAAAATGTTTGCTTCACATGCATGGTTTGCTACTTACAAACTTTGGTAGGGTTTAATTATTTAGATGCTTAATCTTATTATGAACATATATATATATATATATTGTTTTATTTTTTGCAATTTCGAAAGTTTTCAATGAAGATGATTGAGTATTATTTGCTCTCATTTGATAACAGAAGGTTGAAAATTTGTCACAGCTAATCATACCATTTTTTAATTTGAATTTGTTTTGCCTGTTGATGAAATCCTCAGTATCACCACAATTAGTCTATTTTTCCTCTTTCTTTTACTATTGTAGAACAATTGTTTCTTCTTAGTTTCTGTAGTTTCATATAAATCAGTTTTTATATTCAGAGAAAATTGCTTTAACCAGGGATGCTGATGTTTGTTTTTAATTTCCACAAAGTAATGCTTTGCTATAAAGGTTATTTTCTTCTAATATGTACTCCCTTGAGTGATTACAAATAAAGTTTTTACACCAGTTTCAGTTGCATTTCTGTTAGTCTTACGTAAGCCCTTTGTCTTGAGATATTTGCATCTGTTGTATACAGTTGATAATAACATTGTCTGGCCTTGATGCATCTATTTGGTAGAACAACCTAAGGACATACAAATACTTATATAAAAATGCAAGCTTGAGGCATTGACAATATTGCTTTTTCGTATAACTTGATACCTAAATAGCAATACATCTAAAAGAGAAATACACTCAACCACAGTACAAGTTGAAAAAAGGCCGTCATTTAGAATATACATGTAAACAGGATGCACTAATTGGACGGCCCATATTCTATGCACCAGAAAACCTTTTTTTAATTAGGCTATTTAACTATTTCAAGGCAAGCATTTGCATTTATTAGCAGCAATATGTCTCAAGAAGACTCGTGACAGGGCCATGATTGTATAGCATCCTCTCACTACAAATACCTTGGAGTTGAAGCGCCTTTTGGAAAATATAAACTATGTGGTTTCAGATTGAGTTTTAGAGGCAAGATAATTAACAGGGCAGCGGCCGTACAAACCCATATTCAATATGACAAATGCTCCTGATTCAAATCCATATTTACCCCCATCTCATCCACGTTAGATTAGACCATTAGTTACTTTAGCACTTTAAAGGATAGTCCTGTTTTTAGAGGCGGGTTTAGGGCACTGTTATGACTCTAATACACCGATTATTTAATCTTTCAATGAATGAAAAAGGCAGCTTGAGCAGGCTATGCATTTAACTGCAGGCGTATGAAAGCCCAGTTGAGGGGGGTCCCGTGGGGGGATGACAGGAAGTCTCCGAGTGCGTGTGAGGAGTAAGGGTGAGAACAAATGGAGGGAGGCAGCGGGCGAGGGGAGGAGGCCACAAAGAGGGGAGGTTTGCGCGAAATGGGAGGGAACATGGGAAGCAGCCTGAGCCCGTGCAGTGGGAGGACTGTCCCATGCCAGAACTTTTTTGGTGGCTGCAGCGGTAGTCTGGACGGTAGGAAGTGATCTGGAGGCTGAGCAGAAAACAGCAGGAGCAGCACTTCAGCAAAAGCTCGGCAAGGACTTCTATATATTTTTTTGTTTTAGTATCAAAAACAGTTAAGGGTAGAAGACAGAGCAGAATCCAGCTCGGGCAGAGTAAGCTACGCGTCTCTGATCATCCGGAGCGCAAATTCCGGCACAGGGAAATGAGCCTCTCAGTCCGCAGGGAGCCTGTGTGACGGGCTTTTCGGACTTGTGCGTGTTCATTCAGTTTTCAGCGGCTCTGGCTGACAAAGACAGTCAAGCCGTCGGAAAAGTTCTCGCTTTCAGTTGAAAAGGTAAGATTGGACGCGTGGACTTCTTCATTCTCATTTGGGGAATCGGGCTGGTCAGTTTTTGCAAGATTATCCCTTCAGTCCTGTCGTGCACTTTAACATTTACATCCTAAGCCCTTTGCTCAGTCACATTTCAGTGAGTTTGTTCTCTCGTTTAAAGAAAACAGAACACTGATCTGTATATTTGCTCAAACCAAAGACGTATGAGTATGTATTGCTGGTGTGTGTGTGTGTGTGCGTGTGTGTGTGTGTGTGTGTGTGTGTGTGTGTGTGTGTGTGTGTTTGGCTCTTTTCGGTGAGGTCTGTGTGGACAGAAAAGGGAGTCATTCAAACTGCAAAAACTGATCTTGTGATGTTTTTTTTCTTCATGTGTTATGAAGAGAGCATTATAGAGAGCAATGAATGGAACTCCCTACGGCATGGTTTGACCTGATTGGATCTTTTTTAGCTTTTTAAATGTCTTCAGTGAATTGTATTTTGCTCTGGCTATAATTTCGGGTTCCTTGCTTTTGTGGGTTATGGTGCACCAAAGACCTTCATAATGTGAAACATATGGTATCATGCTTGTGGAAGCTGTGTACCCAGCGGTGTGGAGTTCTCACAGAGGAATGGGACATGCTTGGCCCCTATAGTTGTTGGGGACTTCATCCTGCTGTTAAACGATGAAGAAAAACATATTGATAGCCTCTTTTGTTTGAGCTACAGCTGCTTTGTGGTATTTGTAGCCTGAAGGCTTTGCTTCTCAGGCAGCCATTGTGGATGACATGTACAAGTGTCCTTACATCACAGCTCTTCTCAAATGGATATCACTTCCCGTGAAAAATCCGATGAGCACCAGTATCCACACCCTTTGCACACCTCACTGTCATCAGGATCTGCTTCTCTGAAAACTTTAGTGGCAGTAATCATACTTTGCTGTATAGACCAAGAGGAAATTAAGATGGTCTTAACTGACTACTCAAGCGTTTGTTTATGTTTCTTACTTGAGTAAAATGAAAAATATCGAACCATAAACAAAATTAAAATGAATATCACTAACTCTAAATGTTCTTTTTTTCCGGCTAATACCAGGTTGCATTGCAATGGGCTTTCCTCACATGTGTGGGTTGGCAGAGGGTTTGAATTGTATACTATAAGCGGGGCACTGATTGCAGCACGGGATGCAGTAGTTGTGCATATCATTTTGTCATAGGACTTCCCACGGGCACTTGGTTGACATGTGTTAGTCATTAAAGTTGAAATCTGGTGAAGGAAGAAGAATGAAAGCAATAAAGGGGCACAGAATGGCAAGAAATGGGGAAAAGAGAGCAGGAGAGTGAGAGTGGGAACATAATCTATTTTGGAACGCATTCCATTATGACCTTGGGATAGAAAATGGTAATTAGGGAGCACTTTGTGAGCTTTAACGGTGCACACATTTGCTCAACGCCAGGACGGTCAATTTTATACCCTCCAAAATATTTTCTTGAAAAAATGTGAGACAAATACATGCTAGAGTTCCAGGGACCGCAAAATAAACTTGCTAAAAATACCCTTCACCCACTTTTGTGGCTTGTTTTTTTCTATGGTTCTCATGGTTTGTTTATTTCAGTTCTCCAGCCATGAATGGGTGTCAAAGCCACAGCACAAATCTACAGAGCCCCTGACAGGAAAAGGCCAGAACAAACTGTGGCCTTGTCCTTCTCTGGGCTTTTACACCAGTCGCGTCACTTTTGGACATGTTATCCCGCAGTCTGAAAGCACCAAGTATGAACAAAAAGATGTTTGTAATGATGAAATCTGTTGATATTCGATCTATTACATATCCCATAGATGTAGATATTAAACAGCCAAGGAGGAAAGGCACAAACCAAATTTAGAATGTCTGGCTTTTGATGCAAGGGTAGACCGTCACGAATAGCCATCACAACAGGATCAATTTTATCCCAATACGTTGAAAAGAAATACATTCTTAAGAAGAAAAAAAAAAAAGCAAACAAAACAACAAGTCGGACTGAGGAAAGTATGATGCCTATCCACAGTCCAGAGCTCACTGAGCTGTCCAGAGACCCTGTGAGGGACAGTAATTGACAGCACAGTATGAATTGCTGCTCTTTCAAATGGTCAAAACAGCTGCAATGTCCACATAGTAGGCTTGGCTGAACACTTCATCGAGCGCCAGATCATAAAATGTCCATGTCCTGTAAAGATTGAGGTGTCATAGAATAGACATTTTAGCCAGTAGAATCAGGTTTGATCGGTGTGTGAATGGGGGATGAGGCACCTTGATTGCTTTCATATGTGTGCGGGTGTAATGGTTGTGCATTTGTTTTCTTTTTTTCCTCTCCTCCCGATCTGAAACCTATCCATTTAAAAATTTTCTTCTAAAAAGATTCTATAGGGCCTAACACGTGTTAGCCTCTTCACTTTGAACAACTCTGATTCACCTCACATGACTGAATCCTTTAGACCTTCTGTTGGTTTCTCTTTCAATTTTGGGTTTTCTAGGATGTTGTAATCTCTAAGTCAAACTTTAAAAAGCACGGAAAACATGATTTGACTCTTTTTTTTCTGCTGCTTTGGAGAAACATTTCAAAAGAATCTGCACAAAGATGACCACAGTGAAATCACTAATGGGAAACGCAGTCAGGAATGGGGCAGACATGTTGCAACCAGCCTATTCATACACACACTTTCACAAATGGATTTGGTTGCTGTGGCTTTGGTCAGTTTTGTTATTTGTTACAGATAAATATGCAACGTTTTCGCCAGCTGTCGTCGTGGCGGGTCGACTAAAATATGAAAACAGCCGGGAGGTATCACAAGGAGGCTACCATTTAACCATTACTGTCCCATTAACTGGTGTCTGGAAGACGAAGATGCTTCTCTCTGCAGATTTTGTGTGATTCCATAACACCTCTTCCTTTATTATGTGGATCACCTGCCTGTGCTAAGTGGAAGATTCCATACAGGGCGGGCCAGATGAAGGGTGTGGCTCTCTTGGGACAGGCTTCATCCCAGTCTTACACACACACACACACACACACACAACATCCAGCACCTCTCAGCATGTATTATACTTGCAAATGGAATGTTTGATTCATTTATTTTCAGGACCGTTCAGGGTAAGTGAAAGAATGGCATTTGTAGAAGGTTCCAAGTAATGGTCATGCATGTGTAAACGTGGCCGACAGCACCAGCACAGCCTCGTCAAGCACTTACCTGCAGGGGCTGAAGCCGGGGGAGCCAGACACACCCTAATCCCCCAACATCCTGACCTTCGTAAACCTGTTGCGGCTTGCTCACCAGAGACCTGGCAAGTTATCTGCTTGGATCTCCTTGGCTACCCCTCTTCTCTGCCAGCCTAGCTAGCAGTGCCATGGGTGGGCTCTGGATTTGAGTTCTTCGCCCCTGCTTATGTTGCCTTTGTGAGCTAATGTTGTGCTTCAAACCGGGAACAAAAGCAGTGAGTGCAAATTAAAGACCAATTATCTTTACTGCGTGCTCAGGCAAGTTGGTGATGTTGGCTTGAATGTTGAGTGGGAGAGGTGGAGGTTCTCGCAGGAAACAAAACAGATGAATTAACCACAGTGCTCCACATAGGTAAGTGTTGGGATTGAGTTAGGCGAAGCGTTTCGTAACTTGATGTGTGTTGCGTTTGTGCATTTTGGTAATGGTTTTGAAAATGGGGGCCTAGCCCTTCCACAGGGACCTTCACTACAGTCACTCTACTGCAAAAAAAACTGTTTCATTTGAGATATTCCAATAGCATTTAATGAATTAAATTGCACTGCTGACGGTTGCTAAACAAAGTATCCTGTTATAACAAGTGTCCTATTTAAGGTTATGAATTAAGACGTCAAATTTTAGGTGTAGAAAATAGAAAATGTGTGTATGTGTTGGCTGAGTCAGAATAAAAAGGCTAGTTAATGATTGGAATGAGTGCTCTAGAGTGAGGAAGATGACTGTTCTCTTATTAGCGTCCGCTGTTGCTAACAATAATCACACAGACACTCGAGCTTGATGTCATTGCTTCATGTGAGCCCCAACAATCACTAAACAATCTGTTAAGTTCCATAAAATGTCCCAATGTAAAATCAACTACTATTAATTGTTCATAACAAAGAAATTCGTCATCGCTGCAATTCTCTTTCTTTACAAAATCAGCTCTGAGCACTACTGAGATTTCAGAATGTCCATCGTTATATTTTGTATTTGTATTAACATCCCTGCCAAAATTTAGCTGAATTTTATATTTATTTATTAGGGGTGGGACGGTTCACAAAATCCACGGTTCGGTTCGTTTCACGGTTTCGTGGTCACGGTTTTCGGTTCGGTTCGGTATATGGTGATTGTTAGGAAAATCTATTACGTCTTGTATAGTCAGGTTAAAACTAAGAATGGGGATCGTTAATATTTATTGATATCGATACTTTTATCGATACTCCTTATCGATCCGAGTCTTTATCGATACCACTATCGATAATTTTCTGTTATTTGGTGGAAAGACGATGCAACAATATTTAACAAATAAATAATTGTATTTTAAATTAAATGTAATTTTTAATAAATGTTGGCATCAGTAGTTTAATTATATATTCTAAAAATAATTAGAGCAATATACAACTGTATTACTCATGTTTCTCGCCAAAAACTCAATTTCCCTTTTCTTTACGTTACACTTGAACGCATCATGATAACCTAATTGTCGTTTTACTGAGCCAATCTGAACACATCATCACGCAGCACGTCTGAAACTTTATTTACTTTTCAAGCTAACTAGCTTGTATGCTGCCGATTACAACACAGATTTCACAATTACTATTATAATAAAAAAAAACGACCAGACTCGATAGTGGTATCGATAAGCCCAAACGTTATTGATTTTTGGGTAGTCTGACATTTGATACATTATTGTGACAGTGTTAGGTTAAAAGTAGGTGAGATTATGGCATTGCAAGAGAGGAAACAGTGCTAATTCCAACATGTGCTTCCCTCTAAATGCAAACTGGTCCATACAGCAGACCTAGTAGAAACTGCTGTTGGCGCATCAGATGATTTTTATCGGCTACGCTGCTTCTCTTCTTCTTCTTGTTTACTACTGGTGGTTGACTTTGGGTGCAGTAGCGCCCCCTTCTGCTCTGGAGTGAACACGCTTCCCTCTGAGAAAAAGGAGCAGTGCATGAACCGTGCGGTACACACGCGAACCGAACCGAGACAGTCGAACCGAACGGTTCAGACGGTTTTCAGAAACCGTCCCATCCCTATTATTTATATATTTATATATTTTGTACACATATATAAAAAGGACAGTTTTGGTAGCCTCTTTATAGTCAGACTGCAAACCATTTATTTGCTCACTTATTTTGAACCTTGTTATTTTACTTTGGATATATTATAGTTGAGGTTTGCTCAACTAAACCACACAAATACTGTCGGTGACAGAAAGTTGCACGGTTTCTCTAAGTCTCTTGTCTTGCTTTAGCCCAGCCCTAGACATAGACCTAAGTACTAACTTATCTGTTCATTAATATCCAATTATTTGACAGGCTCTCTTATGGCCATAGAAAAAGAGGCTAAACCAACCCTTAGTTCTAACAATCCCAAAGGACCTCACCCAGCTTACAGCACCAACACACACTCATAACACAAACACAACCCAGTTTCCCCGAGTGATGACCTCTTCACATGGCCCCTTTCATTCCGCTCTGTGGGCTGGTTTAAGCCATGACTACGCTGTTCTTAGTTTATGGCTTTTATCCGCCTTCGTAGCGGTGGACTGTATGCATTCATCTCAGATTCAACCGATGGACACATTTTTGTGTGTGGATCGTTGGAATCAGGGTCATGCGAAAGGCACAACATCTTCAGCAGATGTAGAAATGTGTTTGCATTTGTGGTGTGCATTTGTGTGGAATGCAACTTACAACTATTAAACAAAGGTGTAGTCAGTAGTTTTTTATGATTTAAATTTGACTTGTCAGCTGACAAGATTGTAAAACATTTATAAAGTTTGCTCTCTTGTTTTTGATGATCTAAAACCAATACTACAAGCTCAAAGTCTCATCACACCTCTGACTTTACGGTATTGAAGAATCTCTTATTCCATTCTGAAGCCTTCTCCTGCACAATAAAGTAAATAATGGCTAATGAAAAAATATTAATCATCACTTTTTATCCTATCAGACTGTTGCAGTAATTGCCTCCTGTGAGCTCTACGATTTTAAGGACTCCCCGTGCTCTATCGTTGTTACCTTATACAGATGCCAGGAAAGACATCTGCTCACAAACTTATGGATCAAGTTGATCCACGTTGAAATTATACTAGAAATGGATTTCAGAGCACGGGCGATTGAAAGCTAAAACTACATGATGTTCCTGCTTCTCATGAACTAAGTTTGAACCCCCTTAGATTCAGTTATCTAAAAACTTATTTTTCTGCAATTATGTATATGCACTTCTCACATTTCCTTTAAATATTTTTTTTGTAATTTTAATTAAAGAATTTAGCCCAGAGACTGTTTTAATACTCCCAACATTTGTATGCAGATAAGCTCAAAATGAGAACTGCAGCCCTGGTATACTTTACATAACCTTCATAACCCCACATCTGCTGGGGTGCCCTGCAAAGCCTTTGGGTCTTTGGCTGTCAAATAAGCTCTTTGTTGGTTGGGAGTGTGAAGGCTGAGTCAGTGCCTTGGGTATGTTACTGAGATTTTTAAACTTCCTTGAATAGTTACTGTGGTGTGGTGTCTCTTCCATAATGAGGTAGGGTTGACCCTTATGAATTTGAACAATTTGTTTGCCGGTTGTGTGTGTCAAAACCAAGGGGAATGTTGCGTTTGTAACAAGATGACCAACCTTGTTCCCCGTTTTCATGTCAAGGCTGATAGCTCTTAGATTTTCTTTGCTGTTTGCTCTTCTGTGTACGGCCTTTGTTAGTTCATCTCCTCACTTCAATCCTGCCATTAGGATCAGACGGCAATTTGCTGTTTTCCAGCTGATGGATCAGGAGACTCCACATAGATGAGGAGATAAAACAGTAAGGGATGTGTCTGAAATGTGGTGGGTGGGTGGGAGGAGGCACACTGGCTCTCTTTAGACTCTTTAGACATGAGGTCACAGGGACAAGCCGCCAATTAGGGATTTACAACTGGTTTTCAACTGGTCTTTTATTTTTAATTTTTCTTTTCTTTGTTTCTGTCGCTCTAACTGATTATCTCTGGGGGCTACTTTCTAGGTGTCCAGTATGTTAATATGGCTGCTCTGTAATTCTCTTCAAATTACAGAGAAGTAGCTATTATCTTATGTGTTCGCATTCCTCATTTCTATTCAGTGAGGGAGATATTTGGGACACATAATGTCAACTGTTGTGTATGTTTATGTTTATGTTTATGCATTTGGCAGACGCTTTTATCCAAAGCGACTTACAGAGTAGACACAATATTACATTTCTCATCACAATGACAATAAACTTTATAGAACAGAAACACTGATCAGAGTCAGTGGTGAGATAGAGATAGAGGTAGAGGGGCTACAGAAGGAGCTGTGGGGGGGGTAGAGGTACGGGTTAGGGTTAGGATAGGAGATGCTCTTTGAAGAGGTGGGTCTTCAAGAGTTTCTTGAAAACAGACAGGGACTCTGCTGTTCTTGTGGAGCTTGGTAGGTCGTTCCACCATCTTGGAACGACACATGCAAACAGTCTGGATTGTCTTAAGCGTGGTGAAGGCACTGCTAGACGACAATCCATTGATGACCGGAGTGATCGAGTTGTGACATAAGCCTTTGCAAGGGGATTCAAGTAGATGGGAGCCATACCCTTACACACAATAGTTTCTGTCTTGCAATCTGGAGCTGAAGTCATTCTCTAAAGATATGTGTGGACAATGTGAACCGCGTGACTAAAGCTGAGGACTTTGAGCATCAAATATTGACTTAAGGAAAGTGTCCTGCTTACAACTAGAATGGTGAAAGAGACCTGAAGGCCTTTTTTTTTAATTCTGTATGTCTATTTTGCTTGCTTGTATTTTTTCTTTTTTAGGAAAAATTCACAATGGAGGAGGGATATGAGCTGGACCTCACTTATATAACAGAGCGTATCATAGCTGTGTCCTTCCCCCGGGGCTGCTCTGAGGAGGTCTACTCGCACAACCTGAAGGATGTCACACGCATGCTCAAATCTAAACATGCGGACAATTATCTGGTCAGTACGGTTTGTCCATGTGTTATACATGGCACTCATGTTAATGCTGAAGGGCTTTCATGGGACACGGACATTAAAGACATTGTGTGTGTTAAAACAGGATACAGTAGAGACACCATGTAAAGCCCTCTGACCTGTTCTGCTTTCTTTAGATCATTAACCTGTCAGAGAGAAGACACGATCTCTCTAAAATGAACCCCAAGGTAAGTTTTATTGACAGATCTATCTCAGTGGTATAGATCACTTTGGAGAGAGCACAAAAAAGTATTGTAGTAATGGAAATCCTATCTCCATACGTACTCTTTGATCAACTTTATCTTGTCCGCCGGCTACTATAGAGTTTATGGTGATGTGTTTGATGTGTTTCAGACACTGGATACAGGCTGGCCGGACCTTCATGCTCCACCTCTGGATAAGATCTGCACCATCTGTAAGGCCATGGAAAGCTGGCTCAATGCTGACCCTCTACATGTGGCCGTTATACACTGCAGGGTGAGCAACTGTTGGCTAGTTGTGTGTCAGTTCACCTGTAATCTTCACTCACCGATTGATTCAGTAGCTCTAGATAATACCAGATCCTTCAATTAAAAAAACATTGTTTATTTTGTATAATAAATGTTTGTGACTAAATAAGAAAGGTGATGTTAATCAGAATTATTAAGATTTGTATGTAGAATGTTACACAGATAGGCTGGTGTTTGTCAACTAGTTGATGATGAATATGGTGTGTTTATGACATAGCACATAATAGGAGCTACATTTTTGGCCCTTAAAATAGGGCAAAACCACAATTGCTGCATGGTTATGGAATCATTCTCTGCAATGTCATGTTGTTTTTTTGTTTGTTTTATTTTTAGGGTGGCAAGGGTCGAATTGGTGTTGTCATTTCATCCTTTGTGCATTTTACTGATGTATCAGCCAGGTAACCACAACCATATGTCGCCATGTCATGTTACTATAAACGTTTTCTCTCTTTGTGTCTGAAGTCAGGATTTATCATATTATGGGCGCACCCACCCACTGTTGGCAGTAAACAATATCAACAGCAAGCCGCAGCCATGAAGGCTCATTTTGTCGACCATAACCTTTGTCACTGTTCAACCACATTTGATTCATTTACGCCCTCTAACACAAGGCCGAGGTGGTTCAGAAAGTGAGTCAAAGAAAAGGGTTAATCTTTCAGATTCAAAGGAAAACCACACAATTTAAGGCATGAATCACCCATATTGAATTGCATGAATCAACTTAGAAGCATGTTAGTTGATGGAAGTGGTGTTCCTTTAGAGAGCAGTAAAGTCAAGAAATGTAACAAACACTGAGGTTTACATGGCTTGGGGTTGTGCCATTATGCAGAGCCTTTCTGCACACAGTGTGGGTACATCACAGCATGGGCCTGCTTCAGGCTTTGATTTTTTACCAAGCCCTGGCTGCTCTACTGTTGGTGTCCCACTGAAAAACATTGGCTGAGTGTAGGTGAGTGTGGGAGACAGAGGGCAAAAAGAGGAGAAGAGGAAGAGATAGAAAAACAATAAGGCAGATAGAGAGAGAGATGGTCAATGGGAGGGAAAAACGGAGCTGTGCTGAAAGGGCTGCAGCGCCTGTTGATTTTAGGTCTGTCTGAATAGCCAAGCTGTGCACACACTCTGGCCTCTCTCTGTCCCCTTCATCCCCTCTGTGTTTACTTAAGACTGGCATTCTCTTCCTCTCTGTTGGAATCCTCTGTCTTTCCAGTTACTTTCCCTCTTGTCAATTACGTGTGTGCATGTGTGGTTTGGGTCGCCCCGACTGAAGTAAGGGGTTAAATCTATTCAATTATAGCTCAGAGTGTTTTCTTGAGTCATAATTACCTAAGGTGTTTAGTGCGTCTCTCTGTCTCCCACAAAGTGCTGATCAGGCACTGGACCGCTTCGCCATGAGGAAGTACTACGACGACAAAGTCTCAGCTCTGATGACACCTTCACAGAAACGGTAAGATAAGCAGACCCCCCTGCTCCGTACCGCACGTCTCCGTCCAAACGTTCAGATCTCCAACATTCAGGAGAAAACACTGAGTCCCAGTGCTGTTTATCTTTTTTTTCCTTTTTTTTTTTTTTAAAAAGCTGAAAGCCAGTCATTGTTTTTGTAGTTTCAGTAAGAATGGAATCCCATGATGACCTGGTGTAATCCAAACCCAGAGTGATTCATCATTGCTCACACTGATGGACAAAAGTGGTTTCTCCTAACAGTCTTGTTTCCATCATAAACCCTCAACAATGACAATGATTACTGATCTCTGGAGGTGCCGGAAAGGAGATTTGGTTTCCTTTTGGCGAAGCAGCGATAGCTGTTTTAACCTTTTCAGTCTCTATTCAAAGTACTCTGCCATGGTCAGCACTAAAACATGGCGATAGTATCTTTTCACTCACATTATGCAATTTACTTTGGGCCTTGAGGTTTCTTTATGCAGATCTTTACACTAACAGAGACCAAGAAGTCATACGTGGATTTCTGTAGACTGTGTTATCTAATAGTTGTCATATTTATCTAATAATGTCCTCTGATTGTAGATATGCGGAAGGAGATTTATCTGTTCTGTTTCTGTTCTGTTTTTCTTCCATCTCCACTGCAGTTCTGTTCAGATATCCATTTAATGTGCATTTATTAACCTGCACCATTTGAGCATAACTGTTTTTACCCTCTGTTTCCAGCCTTTTTGTGTTCTAGTGGATTTTCAGAGGTGTCTTCCTTTTTAACATTTTTGTTATCAAATTTGCAACTTAGTTAAAGAAAAAGCACAAAGGCTGCTGAGAAAACATCAAGTTGCAATTTTCTACAAGAAAAGGGAGTTTGTTCTGCTTCTGGTTCATGGCCTCCGCTACACTGATTTTCTTTAGTCCAACTTCCTTATGAATGCACGAATGATGGATTCCATTTATGCAGAATTTAATACTTGGTGCAGTAACCACGTCCTATACCCTTCTCTGGGTATAGTAGCATATATGCTACTGTGGGAATACTTAAAGTAGCCTTGTTTGATGTTGACACACACCTTTTCTCTCTCCTGTCAGGTATGTTTGGATCCTCAACAGTCTACTAAGTGGATCCATGAAGATCAATGCCTCCCCCTTGTTCCTGCACTGCGTCATCTTGCATGGGATGCCAAACTTTGACGCTACCGGAGGTTAAACTCATATTGTTTACCACCACACACATCTGCAATGAAAATACAGTAAAGGATATTTAAAATGCAACCACACTGGAGCTGGAGTGTTATCTGAACTTCACAACTTTTTCCGACTCTCACTTGCATGTTCAGGCCCATGTAGGTTGTGTACATAAACAGAACTGAGGAGAGAACTTCACAGTTCCCAGTAAAACTATGGGAAATTCACATTCACATTGTTTGTTTGGAAATTGTGGTTTTTACTAATTTACTTGAGAAAACAGAGGTTGTCATCACACCATGGAGGTAAAATTCCCTCCTCACAACAACAGATTATCACTGTTAAACTATGATTAAAGTAAACTTTGTAGTGAAGTTCTTAATGAGTTTCTCAAAGTCATGTTGTCCAGGCACCTATATGAAGTAAAAATGTTATATTTTTGTGTTTTTTTTGTTTTTTAGTATGTCACCCATACATCAAGGTTTACCAGGGAATGCAGGCAGTTTATTCATCTGGAGTCTAGTAAGTATCCTACACATGTG
This sequence comes from Menidia menidia, assembly GCA_907169785.1. Taxonomy (NCBI): domain Eukaryota; kingdom Metazoa; phylum Chordata; class Actinopteri; order Atheriniformes; family Atherinopsidae; genus Menidia; species Menidia menidia. The sequence goes on along the minus strand of CAJRST010007779.1, from coordinate 7,764,827 downwards.
GTTACGCAGTCATTGTAACTGTTGTTTGTTTTTATAGGACATTGTGATACTTTAAAGCAGCTTTCTCTTTAAGCTAGCTTAATCTTCATTTTGATTCTTATTTACTGGTTTGTGTAAACTTCACTAATTGCTTCAACACACTGGCTCACTTTTACTGTCTTCTCTTCCACTTGTGTTTAAGTCACATTGGTCCAGGCCACAGAGACTGTGTGTGCATCACGCTGGAGCCCGCCCAGCTCCTGAAAGGGGACATCATGGTAAAAAAAAAAAAGAAAAGAATAAAGAAGGAATACCAGTAATCATGTATTTATTTTTGTTGTTTGATTGATTGTTTTGTTGTTGTTGTTGTTGTTTTTTAGATTAAATGCTATCATAAAAGTGACCTAACGTCAGAGCGGGAGGTTATTTTTCGACTTCAGTTCCACACGGGAGCAGTGCAAGGTTACAACCTTATGTTTGAGAAAGAGGACATGGAGAATGCCAACAAAGGTACACCTGAAAAACCTTGAGAGCAGGTCTCAACTTGCAACTTGCAGTCCGCAGCATCTCTTCCGCTCCACATAACGTCTGCAAGGCTCAGTCTGGAGTCAATTTAAACTTGGCACTTTAAGCCCAGTAATTTTGTTTTCCTAAACATGTCACGTGTACTGAGAGAAGCTTCAGAAAAACATCATTCATCTTTCCGGTTCTGAACGGCTCGCTGTCATAGCTTTAGCATGTGTGCTATCATTTCAGATCTCAGATTTCCAGATTCTGGGAAAGTTGAGCTGGTGTTCTCCGAGGGACCCGAGAAGATCCCAGGTAGATCCTTAACTCTAGCTTGTGAAAGCGTTTGTCCAGGAGAAGGTAGTCGGAAAAGCAGATACAGCGCTCTCGACATTCTTATTTCCATGCTTTCCCCCTCTGCCCCCTGGTGAGAGGGGATGTGGAATGCATCAGAGGGGAAATGTAGTGTGAAGTGTGTGCTGACAGAGGGGTAAAGATGCACTGCGTGTCCTTCTCCAGGACCCTGCAGGCGTCAGACTCTGTGGGTCTGAATGATTTACTCAGTACTATTTTTACGTCTGTGCTTTTTTTTTCTGTTTCTTTTTTTTTCTTTGACTAGAATGAACATTCACATTACAAAAAACATGTATGTACTTGAGTTTTCATCACCATTCAGAAATGTGATGGGGAAAAAAAGGGGATTTTTTTTTCTTTTTTTTTCGTTTTTATAACATAGCGGAAGTCTGTTTGGAGGAGGACTTGTCGGCTATTGAAAAACATGGAAACACTTGTGATCACTTCTGATCTAGCTTGAATTATGCCACACATCACCCATTTCTGTAAAATGAATAGGACTGTCTTGAAAGATATTCCAAAATACCCCACATTGAAAAAAACTCCTGATTTAGCTATTTCTCCATTTTCCCTGAGTAGATGTCCACCACAGTGGTTGTTTTTCTTATACCTATGTTTGTGTCTTTTTTAAATTACTTTACTACCACTTCTAACGAATCACATATCACAAAAGAGCTGTGTATCTTTTAGATGAACACATCTGTGAATCATCAGGATAGTATCTGCCATAATGTTTTTTTTTTTGTTGTTCAAGGTGCTGACAGATGGCAAAACGGACCAGATGTTATTGTTGACTACAACACTGCCGATTCTCTAACCCGCTGGGACTCGTACCAGAACATCTGTGATGGTGAAGGTACACTTCCTACACAGCATTAGTCGCAACATGACTCACAACACTTTGTTATAACAATGCCAAGGTTACCTGATGACTCAGGCACCAACTGAGCGAATATATGGCTGGAGGATTTATATATATATATGCACGCACTTTTTTTTCTCCAAAGACATTAAACCATCTTTTACGCATTATTTTTTCCACCTTTTTCTCTGTGTTGCACAATTAAACAAACACACTAACTCTTCCTCTCACAGGGAGTTAACAGTGTGACAGGCCCATATAACAGAACCCCCCCAGATCAGTGTTTATATTTACATTTCTACCCAGTTAACATAAACTTGGTTTTACCTGCAGTTTACATAAAATAACCTTTCTAATGAGTGGCACTTAAAACTCAAGCCGGCAGGCCAGGCCTTTGGAAACAAGACTTTTTTTTATACTGAGGGGAAAAAACAGAGACTAAAAGTTACTTTTAGTCATTTTTTTAAAAGAAAAAATCCAAGGAGTGTTATTTCAGTGTAAAGTGCAGTGGAGTGTTGTTGTATGTGGGGAATGCTGGGTTTATAGGAAGAGCAGCCAATTCTCAGGAGATTTCTGTCTTGTTGTCTCATGAAATGAATAGGCATGGTTCAGCCACACATAGACTCTCACTGGTGCCCCCCCCAAACACACACACACACTCATATATCCTCACACTCAGAGCCACCCTGTCGGAGCATCCCATCTTAGCTGTGGTTGTTGCTCTCCACTGAACCACAGAATTCACAACAACCTCCCGGAATAGAATAACACGGTGGCAGCATTAAAACGCAGATCCACCCTTTTCCAGGATTCATTGAGCGTTTTTATAAGCCGAGTTCAGCTTGATGAAAACAAGTTTCCTTTTTATTTTTATTTAAAACGCGCACACGCAGCCACATAGAATTTTATCACTACGTTTGGGCATGCAATTAAAGTCCAACCGATCAAATTTAAGAATTCATCAAAGCAAAGCAAAGAAATCATCCAACTGCTTTTTTTTCTGCAGCCTTGATTCCAAAGCATTCATGTGGGAAATTTACAGCCTTGTTTTGTCATGTAAACACTACTTGTGAGAGGCAAGACTGGGAGCTTAATTGGAATTCTACATGTACTTACCAGCAGTCATCTTCTGGCAGGTCCAGTTTGCTTCAGAGTCTGTCACCCAGAGACTGGGCAGGAGGAGGAAGTCTTGAAATTGTTTGACACTGTAGTGCTAAGTTTGGGAAAAGAAAACCTAATTTACTTCAGTGACTGTTCTTCCGCTGCCAGAGTGTGTGTTCATCTCAATGTGTGAATTAAGAGTTGAGACCGCTCCCCCTGAAAGGATGTTCATCTTTTTTTCTATAGCAGTTAATGACAGTTAGGTTATTACTTAACTTTCACTTAGTATTTAGATACTGGAGAATATCTTCACTTGGTTCAAGGGTGTTTGATGGCTCATTCTAGCCCACATTAAAACACAGAATCCTGTCTAGATTTTACCACTGGGCTCCTGACGCAGATAGTTTTCCCCTGCTAGTGGTTGTTCGTCCAGCTGGACGAGACAGGCTGCATATTGAAGACGGGTCACAGACGAAGACGCATCTCATTTTTTAGAAAATGAAACGCAATGAGCTGTGAAGCTGTCCGATTCACTGCTCACACTGGTACCAATTTTCAGACGGCTAAATTGCTTGTCAGTTGTTTTGGTTTGTGACATAACAGGTCAACCAGAAAAAGCCTAATATTCCCAAGCGGAAAGGGGACATAGTGCCACCTATTGTAGCTGCTCCTATTGTAAAGCCTAACACACTTTGGTCAATAGATCTGCCTGTATGAGAATATTGTAACCTTGGTGGATAGATAGAAGGCTGTGATCACAAGCAATTATGCATAGAAACTTAGGATAAGGGGATGAGATGGAATGGAAAGAGTTCAGTAATTACATAGCAAAACACAACCATGGCCTCACATGACAGGGGAGCAGCGTAGGGAACAGTTGTGGTTTTTCTGCTCCTTCCAATGCAATTGGTGAATGTTTCAGGAACTCTTCAAACCATAAAAGCCAACATGAACCAAGCTCGACACACATGGCTTAAGTGACACTGATTCTTTCAACTTTACAGCCATCGTTGTCTTGTCATTGAAATACAGATAGGTGAAACTTTTTTCTTTTCTTTTTTTTCAAACATTTCTTGAAACCCATAATTGAGTTTAGGACACATCTGTTTCTTTCTAGTTTTGTACACGAGGACAGAAAGCATGTAATTTGTTTTGACACATATGACTTAGACAAAAACAACTTAGTTGCCACTTTTCATGAAAATTGCTGGGAGCTCCCAGCCGAAGTTAATGATTGCTTTAATTAAAAAGTATATTTTTTTTACAGAGAAAATGCCTTGAGCTGCAGGAATGTTGTTTTCATCCTCTGATCTGCTCTGGGCCGCCTTCTCTTTCATTCTATTCCATTTTTTCCCCCTCATTTTCCCCAGTGGGGTTGTCCCATAATGCATGGTTTAGATGTCTGGTTTCCTCGGCCCGCCTCTGCTTCATAGCCCCGCCTCACTTGTTTACATTCTTCTGCCCTTATTTGGAGATCCCAAGCCCCACCCCCTTCTTCCCTTGTGTAGAGTGCAAACACTCTCACCTTCTCAGCAGAAAAGAGAGCTGGGACAGCTCATTTTACCTCTCACGATTATCTGCTGGGTAAAAGTAAAAGTCCACCCTCATGCCTCTGCATTGTTTTTTTTCCTCCTCAAGTTTGGTTTTACTGGAGACTTGGTTTGTTTTGTACGTTTACCTAGCAGGGACAGAGAAGGTAAGATCTTTTCCTCTCGATTCAAATGAGTGGTTGGGATGTGTGTGGAAGGAGAATAGACAGGTATGATGATGACAAGGGTGACAGAAGAAAAAAAGTATTGGGGGGAAGAGGTTGAAAACCAGATCACATCGTGCAAGAGGGATCTGAAGAGGACCTGTTGGAAAATTCCCAGTGGAGCTGGCCTGTATTTGGCTTTTAGCTGAGCTGCTCAAGACGGGATGCAGATTTGTGTGATCTGAGGGGGTAAACCACACATAACAGGAGCTTTGGGAGAAAAGGGGGTGGATTGAGGGGGAGCTTTTATCATGCGTGTCTGGTATTCGGATCCTCCGGTGAAGGCTTTACAGACAGGCAAGCACTTAAGTCAGTAAGTTGAGAATGAAGCATAGTAGTCATGTTCAAGCTGTCTTTTGATGACACACAGGAAGAGTAGCAGCGAAACAGCAGCTTGATTACTTAATATTTAAACTCTGGTGGTCATTTCGCAGAAGTCTGCAGTTTGAATTCTTGAATGGTTCCCTAGGTAGTGAATGGACTCAAAGGAAAATGACGGACCTCTGATTTTTCTGTTACTTCTGAGGATTAAGGAGGTTGTTTGGACATATGCTGAGGGTCAAGGGGGCAAGTGAGAGTGAGTATGGTGGCTTGATCGCAGCAGGGTGAGGAATGCAGAGGTCAGACATGATCCATAGCTGTTTGGCTCTTGTAGCAGCATGCAGACGATGTAACATCCCATCCATAACTTGTACTCAGAGAACATGTTTTACCATTAACCTGTTTTGTTACTACTACAAATCTGACAGTTCACCTGTAGGTTGGATGGGAGAGGTTGAAGGGGTTATCTTTGCGTCAAATGTTTGGTTACATTTTTGTCTGACAGATGTAAATGGGTAATTTGTCTCAATTGAGCAACATTATGAATGTTTTTCTCTGTTCTTGTCTTAATACCCTGGTTTATTTGTTTTCTGTCATGTCTGGAATGTTGTCTTTATGAGGTGAGGCGTCATTATAAGTGACCTTGTCAATCAGAGATTCTAAATGTCTGAGTTTGTGTACTGAAGTGACTGTGCATGTGAACAGCGTCTTGTCCTGTCTGCAGTCTGTGCCGTTTCAGTTCTTTGTCCGTGTGAGTCTGACATTTGTGTGTCTCTGTGTGTGCCCATACCAGCTGACTGTATGAAGCGCTGCATCTCTTCTATTTTGCAGCGCCGCGCTCTCATGGCCTAACCCAGGACAAAGAGGCAAGCAAGAGGAGCCTCAACGGAGGAGAGGCCACACTTGGACGAGGGGCCCGCACAACCTCGGCCACCTCCAGCCCCGACCATAGTGACCACACCCTGTCCGTCAGCAGCGACTCGGGATTGTCTAGCACTTCCCTGTGGGCAGACAGGCCCACACCGGTCACCGCCACCAACACCATCCGAGCTAACCAAGGCCCCAGCCAGCAAGAGAAGGTCCAGCTGAAGAGGCTCCTAAGTGGTTTTGGTCTTGAGGATCAGTCACTTGAGGAGATGGATGATCAGGGCCCTCGAGCGGGCACTCAGCAGATAGTCCCAGCACAAGTGCACATCAACGGGGACAACCGACCCCACGAGAGGGAAACGGACATTCTTGATGATGAAGTCATCACAGGTCACGATCTTCACAGTGTGGATAGCCTTGGGACCTTGTCATCGTCATGCCACAAGAGCAGTCAGAACTCGCTTCTGTCAGATGGCTTTGGGTGTCCTGGAGGAGAGGAGCATCAGAGCCAAAGCCAGCACCACCTGCATCATACCACATCTCCACCTCTGGAGGACTACGCAGAGGCCAGGAGGGCCTGTTTGAGTTCCAGAAGTAACTCCGTGGCCTCTTCTAATCCCAGCAGTGCTCCCAAACCCAAGCAGCACGTGTACAGACAAGGAAGCTACTCAACCCAGTCCTGGGTCCGCCAGCAGCAGATGGTCGCTGCACAGCAGTTTAACTACATGCCCGAGGATGGAAACGACTCAGACAGATACCCCGGGAACAAGCCGGGGGTCGGTTCATCCAAAGCGGCGCTGGCCTCTGAGCCACAGGAGGCCGTCAGGGACACAACAGGCGATACTGTCCGAAACACAGCACTTCACAAAGAACCAGACGTGACCGCCAACAACAACAACAGCGTCAAACGAGACGAGGAGTTCAAATCTCTCACGATAGACATTGACAACTCCATTGATCAGCTCAATCAGCTGATCATGGACCTAGACCCAACTTTCATGCCGGTGTCAAGCCACAGCAGCTCGGTTAAGAGGAACGGTGGGACTCGCGTCAACGGCTCAGTTGGCAAATGTTCAAATGGCATCAGTGTCAGATTCAACGATAGTAATGCAGCAACCCTGAAAAACACACAGCAGACAGGTAAGCTAGTGAGACTGAGAGTTTGGTGTGCAGGTGAAAGCTACTTTTTTTCTATCAGCAAAGTTATGTACCTGGATATGACAAACGAGTATGAAAAAATGAAGCTATCTAACCTAGAGCTACCTAAACTTATGCGAATACTCAAACTTAAAGAGTTCTCCTCCAGTACGCTCAGTTTTTATTTTCATTCAACATAACAAAGCACTCATTCTCCCCCTCTCCCCTCTGGCATGTTTTAGTGGCAGAAATAGCAGGGTTCTTGGCAACATTTCAGATGTTTTCAGTATGTTTCTGAGGAGAAAGGGCCGTCCAGACTTGTCTGTGTACAGGATCAGCAAGGTACACGAAGAAAGACAGCAGCTGTCATCAAGCTTCAAGACAAATCAAGACATATCTGTCTTTTGCTGTTTGATTGCATGAATCACATCTTTAGAATACATATATGTACAAGTTTACGATGTAAATCATTTAAATCACATTTTCAACAAGACTCTCATACTAGAATATCTCCATTGAACATGAGGTCTGTAAACCAGACAGAGGTTATGCAACCTAATAATTATTGTATTTACAATAGATATCTGCCAAAGTTATGTTGATGCTCATGGATTAAAGCTGTTATCGCTGGTTTAATAGAAATTTGCAGCTTGAAAAATTCTACTTTGTTTTGCCTGGAACCCCGTTGTCATGGTGAACATGATCAGAAAAAACATCAGGCCACAGGTTTTTTTTATTTTCCTAAGTTAATCATCATTTTTCAGATTTAGCTTTGTCTTTCTGTACTGTTGATCAAAGAATATTCTTTCTAAGTGCAGTGGGACTTAAACCCAGTGAGGCAGAGAGAACATGGAAATCCACGTGGCTGCGTGTATCACAGCATGAGCATTTGGTTGTAGAGGGGGCACAATATGGGGAGTTTTAGGAATTTCCAGAGTTGGAACAAGTGAGCCTGCAGGCACAGTTTTTCCATTTGATTCCAAAGGCTTACCTGTCTGTGCATATCAACACAGGAGCTCCATTCTGAGACACCAGAGGCTAATTCAGCTCATTTGAAAAACAAGCTTTAGAAACTTGGCTGCAGTCTGAGGGAAGAAACAGCTTCATAGTTTTCATGGTAGACATGCTCCAGATATATCCATTTTGAAGGTTTCGAGGAACTTAGGGGAGGAATTTCACCTATAGAGTTTTCTTAGGAAAGAATGTCTTTGTGTGAAAACCGTGACAGGGAAGCTATTATCTCAGCTAGTTACTTACAATATTTTACCTGCTCATCCTCAAGCCCACTAAGATAATGAGTTTTTAGACATTTAAAAAAAAAAGTCTCTTTGTTTGGTTGAAGCTCATAAACTGGTTAGATTTTCTGCAACACTGGATTTTCTCATTATGTTTGGGTCATAAGCAAATGGGTTAATGGGTTCTAGGAGGCATCACAATTTTAGTTTTTCCATTTTTTTTACTTGTTATTCTAAAAGACAAATGTTCTGCTCTGGGGTTCCTAATCTTAGTATGTTTTGTTACCTACGATAGTATCTTTTAAGGAATTATCTATGCAAACAAGCTTTTCTTTTAAGTAAATCATTCACCATATTCCATTTTAAAGAAATTAAATTAAAAAAACATTTATAGCTGATTTATTATCATGGCCAAGTACCTGAAGAAATTTAGCCAAACCTTTGTTACCTCACAGCAGACATCCAGCACTTGAAGGGAGTAATTGTATGGAATGTTTGTTTTTCTCTCTCAGAACAGTGTCAAAATGCATGCTTGTTTTTCAAACCAGCACATACACCCAAAACATTACCCATAGTAAATATTTGAATGACCAACTAAAATATGCGTGCTTATTGAGTATTCATACAAAAAGAAAACTACTAATTTGTTAATTTAATCAAAGAAATAAAGCAAAGAAAGTGAGAAAAATAGTTTCAACTAAAGTCTACATGGTGTTCTTGGGTATATTTACTCCTGATTCTTTTAGATCACTCTTTTTTTTTAGATCTTTAACTAAGAATAGACTGGCTTGACTTATCCAAATTATTTGTTCATATAACCCGTTTTTGTTTTTTTTGTTCTTTTAGTTCTGTAAATCTAACCAAATTAAGCAAATAAAACTATTTTCAAACTATAAATAACAGATGTATTCAGTGAAAAAGAATGAACACTTCATTGTTAGAAATGTGTGTTTAACAACAAATGCTTACATAGTAAGGAAAGATTGATTGTGCATCAGTCAGTGCTGTCCGGTAACAAATGAGGTGGATTCTTCACACTTTAATCAGGAATTTGCCTGTTGGGTCTAGCAGCCTATCCAGACTACATATCTATATGCCTGTTTACTGCCACTAAGTGATTACACTTTAGACGGATTGTCAGTGTATTACAGGGCCAAAGTTGAATTAACTCTGATAAGTGCGTACTCTTGTCTCTTGACTGAGTTGAAATTGGTCTAATGCTTTTCTTTTTTTGCGTGTTTATTCACAAACATATTTGTTTGTGTGTGGCATGTATAGAGGCACTGTTAGATCTACATTAAAGAGTCTTTGCACCAGGCAAAAGTGAGTAATGATTCCAGGCATTAGCACTTCTGCATCATTAGCGTTCCTCGGGGCTGAGAGGCCGGACCTCGCTGTGAGGGCTCAAATTAACACCCGGGTGATGAGTGGCAACACTGCTTAGAGGAGTCACAACACTGGCCTCCCCCCTCCACCACACACATTTGCACTCGCACATTTGCACACTCCACGCCCTCTATTTTCCCAATAACCAGACCTTTGGCAATCCTCAGCTGTCTTCTCCAAACAGTTGAGGCAAAACATGGACTTAGCTGTGTGGTCAGTGGCCAAAGTTCAATTAATGATTGCAGCTAAAGTTATCATTCCACATATCTATTTTTCTCGTTCAAATAACCCTAGTGATATCAAACTTCTTCTCTTAAGAAAATGCATTTAGCTGAAAGGTACCACAGGTAATGGAACTGCTGTTTTGCTTTCATGGTGTTTTTATGCACTTCCTGCTTGAAATCAGTGATGCCTATAAACCACTTAACATTTAATGACTCTTTGCTGCTGTTTCTCTGTGTGTATGCAGCTGTCCAGTCCAGTGACCCGCGAGTGGGTGTCACACGGAGTCTAAGTTGCCAAGGGAGGGATGTAATGGATCACCCGGGCTTCTGTAACTCGGGGTGGGGTGAGGCAGAGGATTACAGGGGCCAGCGGACATATTCCCCTTGTGTCTCACAGGTAAGTCAGCAGATTAGTATGTTATTGTATGTAATAACAGCTTCCTGTCGTTCAAGCTTCCTCGTTTGCCAAAAGGATTTCCACATGTATTTTTGTGTGTTATCTTTGTTGCAGCATTCCATATTGTATCGAAGTGACAGTACCGATTACAGGGCCCAGGGCCCAGATATGGACAGCGGAGTCGAGGCTGGTAGTGACATGACTCCACCCACTCCCGCCTTCCCCATCTCTCCCCCAACTCCATATGGTACCAATACTTTTTCTCAAGGTTTCTCTTTTATATCTGATTTATATCATATGATTCTGTATGACTAATGTCACACCATTGTATTCTTTGTGTTAACAGTGAAAAATATGTCAGAATTTACGGAACTCAGACAGATTCCAACCCCAAGCATGCAGTCCTATGGAGGCTACAAAACAAATCACGGTACGCTCAAAATGAATAAAAACCCAGTAGGTGTTGCTTTTGGTTGGGGAAAAAAAGAAAAGAAAGTTAACATGAAACTATAGAAAAAAATTAGTAAAAAGAGAAACCTATCAAACATACAAATAGATTTATCTGGAAAGGTGATGGTTAAACAGTAATAACAAGACATTTATAGTATATTCTTATGTCTTTAATATTCTTTTATGAACCTTATGTTGCTTACCGTTCAACTAATGTAGTATAGTGTGTGAGACAAAAGAATGAGTGAAAGATACAAGGATGTCTTTGGAACCACAATTTCATTACAGCAGATTTACTTTATAATGGCTGTTTTTTTTAATACTGGGGGCATTGTTTTTGAGAGAGGCTCCAAACAAATATGTCTCATGTGGATAGAAACGGGGATTCCTAACCTATCTGCGACTTAGCTTGTAACAACATGTTCGGATCGGTCTTGAAATTAAAACTGGTACTGTAAATTTTTGTTTCTTTTTCTGTAGTGAAACACAGCCTTTGTATACAGAATTAGTTTTGGAACGAACCTCAATAAACTAAGCTGTAAATTCTAAAATACTGTCAAGATAATAATAAACGGGTCATACATCTAAAAATATATAAATCTTCCTTTTACAATGTCTCCCTTCTAATGAAAAAACACAAAGCGAATCGAAACAACCACCCACCTTCTTTTACATTCCTCTTTGACCTTTTTGTGTCCATGGAGATGGACAGTATGTTTGCTTTTAACAGTATGCTAAAATCCTGTTGAGCCGGGCAGCAGATCTGTGCCCCCGCTGTGCCTCTTCCTACCTCAGACACCCAGGCAAGAATCCCTGCATTCAGCTCCACTGCATCGCCATGGTTACTGTGGATCAGGGAGCATGGCACAAAAAAAACTTTTCTCCCCCAATGAAAGTGTCTCTGTGTATATAGAGGAGAAATGGGGACAGAAAAACCAGTGGACCTTAAGCTTAAGTGTTGCACCTTTAGTTTCTATGAAAGTAACACAGAGAAAAAATCTCTGTAAAGACTGACTCTAGAGGGCATGTTGTTGAGTTGGTTGTTTTTACTTAGTTGTTTTTTCTTAGTTAAGCAGCTCTTTTTGTTCTTCTGATTTTTTCTTGTATATATATATATATGTATATATATGTGTGTGTCTAAAGTCTGCTTGAAATATTCTAAAATTAGTATTTTTTTTCTTGGACTGTGCAGATTCCCGGGGCTTTTCTGACATCGGTCATGTGGGAGTGGAGGCTTTGCCAGATTCCTCCCTCACCTGCCACAGGACACTCACTTCGTACTCTACCCATCAGCAGATGGACAGGTAGAACTCCCGCTCAAAGGAACATAAATGAATAAATGAAACACTTAACCACGTGTTCGTATTAATTACAACACTTCCGCTTCATCGCCGGTGTTTGTTTGTCTTCACTGAAGCTCTTCTGTGACCCAGTCCTGGCCGGAGCATCCTGTCCTGAGCCTCCACACCTCCGTGAGCAATTTCCCCTCGGCCCGGCAGCCACCACAGCATTCTGTGGCTCTGGATTACGGTGGCCACTCTCCTCCCCTGCACCACACCCACATCCACCCGGCCCCCAACGCCCACAGCTCTCCCCGGAGCAGCCAGCGGAGCCGCGTGGCCTGCTATGCCCTCAGTCGCAGTCCTGCCCAAAGCTTCGACGAACAGGACGACTTGGGTCGCGGCTACGCCACGGACTGTCTGAGCACGGGCACCGACAGGGAACTTCTGACCTCCACGGACGGGCAGAGACAGTCACAGGCTCCCCAGAACCAGCCGCCTCTGTTGCCCGAAAAGAAGCGGGTGTCCGATGGGGAGCATTCGCTGGGAACGGCCTCTCCAGCCCTTAGTGGGTTCTCCAGTCCCCACAGCGGGAGCTCTCTGAGCATTCCTTTCCCCAATGTTTTGCCTGACTTGTCAGCACAGACTCCACGCACGGCCTCGCCTCTGCCAGGTGAGCCAAGGTTTGCTTTTGGCTTTGTGGGCGTCTCATCTTTTGATTATCACGCGCATATAATTACTTCTACGTGTGACGACTGTGTTTTCCAGATGTACTCGCCAGCAAGCAGGTGACTGTAAAGTTTGTACAGGACACATCAAAATTCTGGTACAAGCCAGATATCTCAAGGGATCAAGGTGGGTACTCGGTACCTTTTGGTTATTATAAAATAAGCTAACTTTTTTTCAGCTTCCCAGCTTACATGTTTCTCTTCATATAGCAATTTCAGTCTTGAAGGACAAAGAGCCCGGCTGCTTTATTGTGCGAGACAGCCACTCCTTCAAAGGAGCCTATGGTCTGGCTATGAAGGTGGCAACACCCCCTCCCTCAGTTCTCCAACAAAGCAAAAAAGGTAGGTGTTAAATACTCTACCTGATTTGAAATACATGCTGATGGTTTAGTTTTATGAGAAGGATATTTTTGCAGACCTATTTGAATGAACATCTATTAGCCAAATTGATTAGGCACTTTTAGGTTTGAGTGTTTGCATAAAGAGCTTTCTGGATATTGAATTTAGCTTACGTAGTGAACACTGGGGAAAGAACTAAGTTCTTTTTGTCTAATGTTTACAGAAATACTACAATAGTTTGTTTAGTTTTTTTTTAGCGATCAGTTATTCAGAAAAGGTTTTAGCTCGATGCTTTCAGCTGTCAGGGTTAAGATTTCAGGGATTGTTGGACTGAACTGCGGACGTCCTGGGAATCGACCATAACATGATCACGCCCAAGACATCTTCAGTTACAGCCCACTGTACTCACCATTACGATGGAATCTGAGAGCCACTCTCTCTGTATGTGTGTGAACTCTCATCATTCTGTTTCTCTCCTGGGCATCATCGTGATGAAACCAAACAGATCCCTTTTGCTCGATAGCCTTAGATGTGCGGCTAAAGTTTCACCATTTAACAAAAGGCATGCTGGTCCCATGAGCCTGTTCTGATCCCTGGGCATTCTTTAGAGAAGCTCCTGCCCCACATAACTCTGAAATAAAATTTCAATTGCAGACTAGAGTCACAATGTATTTGGTTGTTTACTCCCTTTGCTTATTTTGCACAAGTAACAAATAGAGAAAGGAATACATTTACATTTGACAGCAAAGTTTGCTGGCAAATATGGCAAGAAGTTTTTTGTCCATGTTTCTGCACAAAAGCAAAGGCTGATTGTGAAATAATAATTACAGCTTTTTTCTTCTCTAAAGGGGACTGAAAGGCATTACATTTCACTAAAGGTTCATCGTAAACAGATCAGATTATATATTTTGTTCATCATCTGACAAAGCATCACATCAGATATAAAAGGATTTCCTCATGTGCTTTGTAACCATAAGGAATGACGATGTTTGGACAGAAACACAACTCTTTACAAGGAATTTTTCATTGGATTAAGAAAATATATAATAATCGTCAAAACATTAGATAGATGTAATTTCATGAAGCTTTGATTTCTTGTAGTTTTACCATCCTGTCTTTACTAATGAAAGCATTTAACAATTCCCACGCCGCTTCATTGCTGAGAAAAGCTTTGAGACAATTTACCCAGGTGGCACGGCAGCAGCCTGACTGAAAATTCTTCTGTCGTCATGATGATTAACGACCTAAATGCTTCAATAACAGAAAAACAGAGTCACTGTTGTGTTTAAATATTGTCTCTACAGTGGAATGTTCAAGTTGTGTTAATGCTGTAATGTAATAACAGTTGCAGGAGGTACAGTATTGCATTGTAGATAATTCCATAGACAAACCAAAAAAGAATTAGAATAATAAATAAAATATAAAATCGCAGTTTATCTTTCTTGGAGGATGCTTGATCTTGTTGCTTGCCAAGTGCAACAAATTTTGCATCTTTGTGTTTCCTAAGAGAGAAAATAACCTCAAAATATCTATCTGCTCAGATATCTAAATTCAACTCGGAAGATTCACTTTTATTCGAGTCGTTTTCCACTTGCACAAAGTGTATACTTTTTTCAAGAAGAAACGTATCACTCCTAGTGTCACAGAACATCCCATCTCTCCTGCCTGGTATGCTTGCCCTGACCTCCCTGCAGACCAACAGAACCTGTGTGGACATCGTGACACAGTCCAGTTCCGCACTGCCAGCTTGCAGCTTTGTAACTCCTTAAAAATGTGAAACCCAACCCGGCTTAAGAAACCAGCTTTTCAGAGAGCTTTTGTATGGACATTCCTCAAAGTGATGCCTCCTGCCCCCTCAGAGTCACTTCTGTTGAATCATAATCCCCCTAATCTCTGGTCAGACTGAGTGTGGTGATGTCATACGTTTCATGGAACGGCTTGAGGGTGGGAAATCATATTTTGTGTTCAGTGCAATGCAACTGGGGTGCGAGACGGATTGATAAAACGGTTTGTTTTGAGTAAGCGCTCGTCTCTCTTGGCTCCATCTGTCTTACAGGAGGAGATTTGTCCAATGAATTGGTGCGCCACTTCCTGATTGAGTGCACACAGAAAGGAGTTCGTCTGAAAGGCTGCCCCAACGAGCCGTATTTTGGTGAGTGCCCACAACCTGTAGTCAGATGACACAATCTGTCTCCATGGCTACAGTTTGAGTAAACGTCTTCATGAGCAATGCTGCCCTCTGCCGGCGTGTGGATCACTATACCAGTGTCCTTTTTTGTAAATTAGAGAAGCACCTTGCAAGAAGAATCAAGTGTCTTCTTGACTTTGAGTTTACTATTAATGGTTTTAGTCCTTTCTCATAAATCATGTGATATTTTTTGCGTATTATTATGATCCCATGTTAGTATCTTCTGTGATTGCAAGGACATAAAGTATTTGATTGGAATTTCTCCAACAGGGATTGCACTTTCTTGTCTTTTCTCTGAATTACCTGAAACACGCGCCTAATTCGTTAATTCCTTTATTTTGCTTTACATGATTTTAAAAATTGTGTTAGGTGTTAGGTGTTGTTGTGCAAGATTGATGGATTGATTTTTTTCTTCGCAGGAAGCTTAACTGCATTGGTCTGCCAACATTCAATCACTCCTTTGGCCCTGCCTTGTAAACTTATCATACCAGACAGAGGTAACTGTTCACACGCTCATATTTCATATCTTATTAATTTGAAAATATTCAGCTTATTTTGGAAATGGATGTCTCTTAATAGACAGTTGAACAGCCTAATTACTTTCATGGCCATTTTACCAGGTGGTGTAGCTGTTGTTTTCCTGCTGATTTTTTCTACTTTGGTTTTCAGATCCTGTGGAAGATGTTGTGGAGAATACCTCCCAATCAGTCACCAACTCTGCTGCTGAGCTGCTAAAACAGGGTGCAGGTAATCTGGTGTATAAGATCATCCTCTGTGTATAGACATGCTGACAAACAAAAGACTGTTCATAAACAGTTTAGAAGTTCCCGAGTGCAAATAAAGAGGATTTTTGGAAATGAGTCATTTTCTCAGGACTGTTATTATGCATTGGGTCACTGAAAATGCAGTTTTCCTTTATTAACATTTTGAAAAGACATATATAATTTGGATTTGTTTGTTGCTGCAGCGTGTAATGTGTGGTACCTGGGGTCCGTTGAGATGGAGTCATTAACCGGCATTCAGGCGGTGCAGAAAGCCACCAGTATGACGTTGAGCGCCAACCCTCCACCCACCTCTACTGTGATCCATTTCAAAGTTTCCTCACAGGGAATCACCCTTACTGATAACCAGAGAAAGTGAGTTAAACACACAATCTTACAATATTCTTTCAGAGATGTACGAAATTCTAAAAACTTCTTTTTTTTCCGCTTCCCAGGCTTTTTTTCAGGAGACATTACAATGTCAACACAGTGATATATTGCGCTCTTGACCCTCAAGATAGAAAGTGAGTATTAATGATGTAATGTTTCAGCACATGCAATTTTATGGGTTTACAGAGTGCTGATCTGTTGTGTTTTTGCTTGAGAAAGCTGTTATTATTCCTGTCTGTTGTTGTCCAAATATACAAAACAAGTGTCTTCATACGAATATATTTGGAGTCAGTATATTTTACGTGTTCTTTACTGCTCGCAGGTGGAAAAAAGATGGCTACCCCTCAGCAAAGTAAGTGGATGATTCTTTTCTCATGTTCTGTCAGTCATCTGCCTGTGCTGCTGTTAATTAACTTTGCTCCACCTTTGCAGAATCTTTGGCTTCGTTGCGAGGAAAACTGGCACTTCCATGGACAACATATGTCACCTGTTTGCTGAGCACGACCCTGAGCAGCCCGCAAGTGCCATAGTCAACTTTGTGTCTAAGGTCATGATTGGCTCACAAAGGAGTAAGTAGGACAAAGCTAATCACCTGGACATGCACTGACTGAGAAGAGGATGGCAAAATCCTGAATTTTAACCGGATGTCATATGCTAATATTTACCATCACCAGATATTCAGTACTATCTATTAGAAAGAACTTTATTTTCTGTATGAACTGTAAATGAGCAGAGAAAGGAAAATAATCATTAAAATCTGTTTACAACTGTTGTGTCTTATAATTATACAGAATTGTGTTATGCTGTGGCTGCTTTACTGGTTCCTACAGAGTATTTTATTGACACATCAACACATTTCAACTATAGTTCCTTTTTTATTTAGTATTTAATCAGAACCTATTTGTATGCAAACCAATAGCACAGTGCATTTGTAGCTTACATTTAGGCATCTCAATGCTGCTGCAGTCTACCATTTTAGTTTGGGATAAAAACTATGAAAAAAAAGCTATGACAGACCTTGGAACAAATATAAATATGATTTGGACTACATTTTGATACATGTTAGCCAGTATTTAGGTTTGTAGAACGTGGTCCTCTACACATGTAACTAGAAAAAGGCGTCTTTGAACCTGACCATATTCGTGTTGGGAAGGAACTACCTGCATCTGTCAAATAGTTCAACAGCAGTGTTCCTGTATAAAACATAAAGCTGTATATTTCTTTTTTTCATAGCATATTTTTATTCTTATTTCTAGTCACACTTTTTGAATTACGCACAGGCCATTGTACTAAGATGAAATATGTATTTGTGAAGAAAACAAAGGGTGACAATTATATTTGTGCTGGAACAGCACAACTGTATTTAGTAACTGACTTACTCAATGTGTCATCGGTCAATGACTTATACAATAAAGTCGGGGGTGGGGGGGGATCAGCAGTTTATCATTCAAGCTCATTTTTGACATTGTATATGAGATGGTGACCATGTACAACTTTTCATCTTTTACTTTTGAGCATTATTTTACTTTACTTTTTGTTTGTGTTGATTTACAACTAAATTTACAGATGGACCTGCAATCACAACAAAGTTGTTGCTCTTGCATTATGTGAATTCTGTTATTTTTATGATTATCTGTACCTCATATATCTCACAATACTGTGCCTCTGTGTATAACATGTTAGATGTAAACAGCTCATTTGTCTGTTGATATTGCATTGTTTAAGTTGTGTTGTGTAAATAAACTGTGAAACATCATTTCATTTTGACAAGTGATTTTCATAGGAAAACAAGTTGCCAGGCAGCCAACAGAGCCTCTAAGATGTTACCAATTTAGACTAGAGACTTATCATGTTTATGTTAATACAGAATACTGATGTGTTGATTCATTAAAACATTACCATAAATTAATTTGTAGGCATATTTGTTGCTTTTAGATAAACGTCTATCAGCTTTGTCCACTGATTTTCATATTTCTGCCAAAATAAAATAGGTTGCTCCTCATCAAGCTAGTAAAACTACACAATGACAATGATGACTTATTATTAGAAATGGTTGGACGGATTTGCAAAAGGACCAGCCACTTGAAATAAGACGGTCTGTGTACACAAAATGCTGCAAAATTGTGCCTTATGTGCCTAACAAAATTCTGCATCTGTCGCTGTGCCCAAAGATACCTTTTAAAGGTTACAGTAGATATTTTTGTGACTTTGTAAATTGAGCAGCAGGCTTGCAGACTCTGAAGGGCAGAGATTAAACGGTGATGCACAGTGTGTATTTGTAGTGATAAGAGGCACTCTGCTCAAACACGCTCACCACGGAATTGCCTGTTGTCAAGTTTCTTTCACATCAACTGCAGTTTAGTCGTACGTATTTGTTGTAGCTTCCTGCTCTTGTGTTTCTCAGATTCTCATTCTCTGTTGGCTGAAATGTCCAGAAGTAGCTATTATCTCACTAAACAGAGGAGATGGATATTGGGCAGATAGATACACTATGGTAACCACATTACTGCTATATTTGTAACTTCAGATAAATGAAAATGGCCATTCTAAATGTAACCAGCAGAGGACACTAAGAACAAAAAATATGGAGTAGGAGTGCGGTTGAGGAGACCATCAAAATGAATCTTTTGAGGGTCACCTTTGGGTGTGGTAATTATTTAAAAAGTAAAATAGGCCAAACTCTCTTTTATAGAGGCTGACGAGCTGCACATGTCTCATCTCTGAGGTGTAGTAAATTCAGGACTTTACCACCTAACAAGTCCGTGCACGCTGCTCTAATGGTGCTGAGAGGGGGGGGAAATGCATGACAAAGTCTTAAAAAGGGAGGGAAGGCATAATGGAGTGAGTCCTCCCTCTCCCCCCTCTCACTAGGGTCCCTCTGCAGGTGGTGAAAGTGAGGAATTCCCGGGGAGGGCAGGAAGGAAGCAAAAGCCCAGGTGTGGTGCGGTGACGACAGAGAGCACAGCCCATCTCTCTCTGTTATTTAAAGAGAAGTGGTCTTGAGATAAAAGAAGCTGGGGAAAGTCCAGAGAGACACCCAGTGTCAATAGACTATAGAGGGACCTGCCACAGGAATGATATTTCCCATAGGTAAAATAGGATGTGTAAGCACATCAAAGACATGCGGGCTGAAATAATCTAATAATCAGGATTTATATAAAGGTCTGTACATTCATATTTGTCAAGGTTAATAATAATAAAAGCAGTATGAACTGAGTCACATGAAAATAGATTTGAATTTATCTCAAATGTACTCATGAATCTTCACCAGCTCCTCTAAACTTTCTAAAACCTCTACTTTATTTTTTCATTTAACTTTTGAACTGTTTCAGATATAAAAACAAAGTAAATTATTTTCAGTGTTATTACTGCAGGAACACTTCTGCAAAAAAAAGATCTACATTACAACATGTCATAAAAAAGAAAGTTGGTAAGTGAAAAAAGAAGGAATATACAAGTAACACCATACTAAAAGAGTTTTCACTCAGGAAATGTATTGGCATTGAGTAAGGGTATCAAGATTTTATATAAAATAGCTAAAAAGCTGTGAACACGCTATGATTCAGTTGCTTGTAGAACCACCTTAACAGAATAACTCAAAGTTATCTTTTTCTGTATGATGTTATCACTTGTGACCTTTGAAATGGTGAAATGGCCCCATGCAATCAGCTTTTCTCAGCAAAGGAGAGCTTTTCAATAAACTTCCCACCTCTTCGCAAAATCTTACATTTTCCTTTTGTGGCTAATGTAGAGGTGAAAGATCATGTTTTTCTGGGTGAGAGCTCTCATTCACAGTTCTGCAGCAGCTCAATACCAGAAAAGCACTGCAAGGCAAAAAAGGCCTCTTCTAACAGGCCAAAGAAAAGCAGGTCAGGACGATGCTCTAAACAATGCAAAAGTTTAAAAAATAGCAACTTTTCGTGTCATAAATGGAGGGAAACCAAACCGTTTCTGATTCACTGGTGTCCAGGAGAGAACAATGATTTGCAGAGCACCTCGGTGGCTGCTGTCAGAGTCAGACAAAGTAGAAAAAGAGAACAATAGGACCACTCAAGGCAAAGGAGTGAAAACTGTACTGGGTAATTTGTGCTTTTTTGCTTCTGTGGCTGTATCAGATGGGCTTAAGCCCTGCTAAACTTAATAGAAATAAAAGTATCACACATTTTCCTTGACGTGGACACTTCACCTTCTATTGATATATGTATTCATCTCTTTTGAACTATGTTTTATCTAAATCATAAGTTTCACTATTTATCAAAAATAAAAGTCCAAAAACTTGCAATGTCACTCCTTTTTTCTTAGAAGTGGTTGGTCACAGTTAAAATGTTTCATGCTGGCTGCTGGACACCCAACAGTGATAAATGCCTATCTTTCCTCCCCATTTCAGCAACAAACCACAGATCACAATCACTTTTTCAGCAGATGAAGTCCTTATGGTCTCCATCTGCTAAACATATTTCTCTCTCCACGAACTGTAATTTTTCTTTGTTTAAGGGTGAATAGTGATTAGTCAGTGTCATGGAGAAAAACTACATGACTGTGCGAGAGCAAATTACTTTGTCAACATATGATTTTATTTAAACCATTTATCACTGCTGCTTTAGTTGAAAATGTACTTTAAAAGATCAATGAAACATGAATAAAATAGTGCTTCGTGTTAAATTAGAAACCACACAGCCAGCAGGGCACATTTAGATTTAAATGATGTTTTCTATTAAATTCGGTTACTCTTAGTTACGAGACTGAATAAAGAAAAATGAGAGGCAGTATTTCAGATATCAGAGAAAAAGTACACAGTATGCAACACCATCTGGGTCGGTGGGGGACTCAGAGACCAAAGAGAGTGGCGCCACTTCCAGCCCGATCAGCTTGGATATAGCTGAGGTCCTCTCGCTCCACACTTCACTCTGCTCAGGCCTAATTACAGCTTTGGACTGTCTAAGGGGCCAGGTTTCCATAAATGGGGGAAATGACAGCTCCAGAACCAGAGCACTGCTAAAAAATGATTAACTGACCTTGGACGCAGATGAAAGGTGGCCTCTGGCTTCCAGGCTCTTTATATTGTTCACAATTCAAACCACATCTAATAATCTGAAAACTGGATGTTCTGTATGGGTGCCAGTCAGTGCAGAATCAAAGAAAAAGATTATCATATTAATCTCAATGGGGACCTTTGCTCTCCAATTAATTTGTGATGAGAGTTTGCTCAAAAAAAGAGCAGACAGGCTCCATTTAATGCCCGGTGCTCATGGGGCTGTTGTGGAAAAAAGAATAACAGTAAATGTTCCAGACTTTGTCATGTGATCCTGTACGGCCTTCATTCCTCCCTTAGTCTAACACACCTTCATTTAGTGTGCAACTACACACCAGCGCACACTCTAGATCCCCACAGCCAGCCCGAATTCCAAGTCAGAATTAGAAAGGTAACAGATATATACACCTTTCTCCTTGTTTAAGCCAAATATCTTCTGTCGGCATTTAGAACATTCAAATATGTTCTTCATATGAACTGTTGCTCTCTAGATTCCTCTGCATTTTTTCATTCATTTTATAGCACCACTACCATCAAAAAGCCAGTTTAAATTTAGCAATAGGTCCTCAGTGTAAGAGATGACAATAAACTGCTGCCTGGTGGCTGGAACCAGGGTGGCCTACTTATAGGGCTTCACGTGAATCTACCTGTTTTGTCAAAATCATCTTAAAGCACCAGAAAATCGGACTGGATTACGATTTGACAAGCTCTTGTTGTTGGCCCTGGCAGGATTTGACAGTAGGTTATGTTAAACACATGTACAGTAATATCCTGTGTGTCTATACGAACATTCTTCACACTCCCTCTTTATTGAGTAGCTGCTCTGCGGGACAACATTCCTGTGATACATTACTCTTGTTCTCCCTTGCTATGCTGAATATGCACAGGTGGCTAGGAGACCCCCTTCCAAGAGCTAAGAGTGCAGGAAAGGGAGGAAAATCAGCAAGCCTTTTTCAGCATATGAAACAAATGTTTGGCATTCCACTAGCACTGCTCTGCTGTAGACCTGTCTGTTCGCAGATGGCACCGTGCCAGGGCTCGCTGGCCAGAGATTTGACATAGACTTTCCAGAAAACTCACAAGGACTGGGGGAATGGTACGACTCAATCTTGTTCTATTTTTCTATGAAGGTATTTTGGAAAATTTATGCTGGTGTATTCTCTTTCATCTGTGACAAGATGTAATTACACAGGAATTTTCTCAATTACATGTGTGGTACATGTCCTTACTTTAAAGTAGGGCTTTTAGTACTGACAAATAAGCAGCACTGGCTTGCCTGTTACAAATCTACACAACAGGCTCAGACACAAAGGCTTTACTGAAAAAAAACACTAAACACCAGATCTGAGATTCATCCTGAATACTATCTCATTTGTTCTGTGTTATTAGATAAAATCCCTTTTTGCCATGTAATCAGCAACTTGAATGTATAAAAACATGTCTGCATCATTAATAATATCACACAAATATAAAGTCATATCAGAGCAGTGCTGGAGAAAAAACAGGAAAAGTTCAAGAAAATTCACAATTAAACACCCTTTAGTCTTTATTTTGAACAATTTAGCTGATTAACAGTTCCACATCAATGGGCCTAACTTGTCATATTTGTCATCTCAAAAAATTCTAGATATTTTAAGTGAGAGAAAGGTCTGGAAAGAAGACCTATTAGTTCATCACCTATCCTTTTTGTGGCCCTATTACACCTTGAAGAAAAATGCAATGCCCAGTAGGAAGCAGATGTCATGTGGATTGGTATCTTATATTGCTCAAAAGTTTGCAGCTTTCCTAACAGCCTTATTGTGGTTTCTATTTGCATGTGGGATTCTTATTTATCCTTTATGTCTGCAATGTTACCTTCTGGAAGTGCGATCCCCTCAGTTCTGGCGAGCTTCCCTCTCTTTGTCACACTTCTGTGCTTTCTTCATCACACCCTTCTGCAGCTCTGATAATTGGCCAACTTCCCTCTGTGCTGCCTGGATCTCGGCATCTAGTCTGCTTCTTCCAGGAGGGCGTTGCTCCCCGTTGCTGTTAAACTTATAGCCAGCGTCTCGCAGCATATTTGGTCGTAAAATGACTTGGATTTATTAGACCTTTATAACAAAACAGTCTTTTATATGGCATTTGCGGGACTCCACTTTTTGCAAGAGATGTCACAGACACTGCATCATCAGACCCCCCAATAAACTCTATGGTCTTGTTCTAATGGCACCAAAAGTCCAGCATGGATCTGGCAATTCTTTAAATATATTTATGACTTGACATTGCATTTGCATTGTAAGCTACCAGTAAGTAGCAAAAACAGCCTGGGATGCACAAATCTGATAAAGATTCTGACTAAATCCCATGTTACGTGGTTTAGGACTGTGAGAGCTGTAGTGGACCAACACAGTGGCGCCCTCTGTGGACGAACAGGCAGGCTATGTAACTGAGGCATGGACCAGTAGAAGAATCATGATGAATGTGAAATATTGGATGTTTTAAATAGGTGTTTTTTCATATTCTCTGTAGAGTACACAGTCAATAAATAATATTATCATAAAGAGGATTATTTAGAGCTCAAATACCAATTACCAAGATAAAAATCTATTTACATATAATGTTTCTTTTTGTTCTTGTTAAAGCTGTAAAGAGGAAAAAAGGGAAAAGTAAAATGACTGATTTTGAATACAAATCGTGAAGTCGAAGCAATTCATCGGGTGCACCACAAGCCATTCGGGGGTGTGACTACAGTCATTGGGGTCTATATATATTGAGATGTTTTTGTCCGTTGGCTTTATGTGAATGAGAAAAAGCTGACCGGTGAAAAAGTCCTCCTCCATCGGGACGCTACGCCCTCCTCGTTCTCCTCATTCTCTCGCAACCCCGCGATGGATTCCTATTTTCGAGCACTTTGCATGACTTTCCTCGTGGCGTCGTCCATCGCGCGGAGGTCAAGTGCGGCCGGCGGACCGGTGATCGTGTGCGAGCCGTGCGACGCGGGGGCGCGGACGTCGTGCAAACCTCTGCCCAGGGACTGCGCCGAGAGGGTCCGGGAGCCGGGCTGCGGCTGCTGCCTGACCTGCGCCCTGAGCTCCGGACAGCCGTGCGGCGTGTACAGCCGCCGCTGCGGCTCCGGGCTGAGCTGCCAGCATCCG
Source organism: Menidia menidia (assembly GCA_907169785.1). Classification (NCBI taxonomy): domain Eukaryota; kingdom Metazoa; phylum Chordata; class Actinopteri; order Atheriniformes; family Atherinopsidae; genus Menidia; species Menidia menidia. Next base: position 7,740,402 of record CAJRST010007779.1, on the reverse strand, counting down.
CCCGGCGAGACCAAGCCCCTGCAGGCGCTGCTGGAGGGACGGGGGCTCTGCCTGAACGCCACGGCCAGGAGACCCACCGCCAGACCCACACCTCCTGAGAACGAGCTGCCAGGTGAAGACGCACCTCCAGTCAGTCACCTTGCATCCTGGGCTTTTCTTTTGGGGTTGACACACTCATGAATATAATACCCCACACATGCAATTTTAGTTTTTTTTGCTTACAAAAATATTTGCAACTGAAAATTCAAAATCTGCTATAGAGGCACTCTACAACTTAATGGCATGTCTGTAATGGGGGCAAATCAAACCTACCTGAAAATAATCCAAAATGATAACAGCGTTATTTGACTTTTTAAAAATCAGATCTTCATGAATTAAATTACATTTTTGCTAAAACTCTTGAATTGTGAGTCCCTTTTTGCAGGCTTAATCTCAGACAAATGTTTGAGGAATACTCGCAATCCTTGTAACCAAACCATAGCTTTGTGGGGGATGGACTAATATACACTGTTACACATTCATATCTTGATATTTTAATGGAAGCTCACTGATATCTTTGTGTTTGCTTTCGTGAATAAACACATTGTTATTAAACTTTGGCAGAGATTACACAGACTCAGGATAAGGAGCAGAATTGCACAAGCTCGGGACTCCAGCCTTCATACAGTACTCAAAGACCCATTGGACCAGCTAAGCCTCCTCTTCATCCCTTCCTCTCCACTGAAAAGTCAGTTGTGTTCAGGCGGGAACAACAGAAGAGAAACCAGAACTTGAAAAAGGAGGATCTCCCAGGACCACTCATCACTGACCAGCAAAACTTCTCTCTCGAAACCAAACAGGAACTTGAGAATGTAAATACCACAAACATTTTTTTATGCCTTTAGTGAAGAAGAATGTTTTCTCCACTTCCTCTGTGTTTTGGTGTTTTTCTCCCCTTGTGGGTGATGAAATGCTTTGGGTAGCAGTACTGATGGTTGGCAGGGATCTGAAGCAGCACAGTGGCATGGTAGCAGGCTTGTACCATGGTCCTGCGGCTGACCTGGGTCAGGCTGTTGTTTGGCCACAAGGCGTCCGCGTGCCGGGCGTACTGAGAGCCAGCGAATGATGGATTGGCCGATGTGAATGCCTGTTGGGAAGCCCTGCTGCTATTTTTGATCTTTCTTTGGCCAGAGTAGTGAGCACACTTGTAATGGGCTTTAACTGACTGCTCTGATTAGTGACTGGAGAAGTTGGACTAGAGGACAAGTCAATTTGGCTCCATCTTAGAGCAGTTCGACTTAACTTTATCCCTGTCCTTTGTTATGCATCTGAGAAAACTTTTAAACCTCCCCAAGTCAGATTACTTCATTTCTCCTTTTCTTTCACATAGATGTTGCAATTGTGGTGGTTTCACCGCAGGGGAGGGTGTGTTGCTCCATGTGTTAGCTTGCGTTTAGTCACAGGCCCGCTGATATTATGGTCATATACAAAACAATTCAGGTGGTAATGATAGTCAAGAAATCAAAATGATCTGATTAAGTTGCAGCCTCATATTTGCAGATACTAAACAAAAGAATATTCCTTCATTCATAGGGTCCCTGTCGAAGAGAAATGGAGAGCATTCTAAGAAGCCTCAAAATCACCAACGTACTCAACCCTAGAGGTTTCCGCATACCAAACTGTGATAAGAAGGGATTCTATAAGAAAAAACAGGTACATTTTTATTTTTAATGCTTGCCACAATTCTTGTATCATCATATAGCGTTCATGTTTTATTGTTAGAAATGCACTTTATTCCAAATGTGTCAAAACACAGATTTCTTTATGCGATCAAAATAAATCAGCTTTGGCTGATTAAAAACTGAATGCAGCGACTCAAACTTTAGTCCCCCTGCAGCCCTATTACAGCTTTATTGCTGTTCTCTTGCATTCATCGGTAGTTATTAGAGCCTCATCACTGCACCACAGCACCAGTAAAGCAGACCCTAGCCACTGGCTCTGGAAACTGGAACCACAGGGGCCAAACCCCAGTGGGGTTGATGGCTGGGACGATGGCTGTCTAAACGGGAACCCTCCCAGGGAGACAGACGTCAAGGTGGCCACCGGCACCCCATGTGCTCACCCCATAATTGCTGGACTTTTGAGAAGCAGACACAGAAATAGAGCTGCAGCCATCCCCACGTTCACATGGTTCACCCACGATTGGGTTGTAATAAATGAGTGGTTCTGATGAATTCATATGGAGGCACTTAGGGCTCCCGCGCAACTGCATCACCAAGGCAGTTTTTCCTCATTGCCTAGCAGTCCCCTTTTGCTTAAAAGAAATGTTCTCGTTGGCCTGCAATTATCTCATAAGCAGCCTCACAATGCCAGGCTCATTGTCTTTGTTTATGTAGAATAAGCCTAGTATACCGCACTTAGCCCTCAGGCACTGAAGGAGTGGCAGACATTTCATGTAGGTCAGTTTAATTTGGTCATTGCATGGCTTTAGAAAAATAGCTCGTTACGGCTCTTATTACTATTATTAAAGAGAAAAATAATCTGCTTGTTAAAGATCACATCATTTAAATAGATGTTTTTTTCCCTCACATTTTTTAAACTTAAATATTTCTTAACAATCTTTGGCGCTTTAGTGTATGTATATATATATATGGCTTTAGCTAAAGATTCAATCAACATTTATATTTGTTCGCAATGATATGAAGCGTCTCTTTGAAACTGATCATAAAAACAAACTAAACAAATCCTTGGTCAGCCTAGATCAGCCTGTCAGTCAGCCCCCTTTTTGAAATATTGAGCTATATATAAGGATGTTCTCCCTCTTGATCAGCACTAACTCCTCCTTGGAGGAGAAGTACAGTTACTTTAGCCCTTGAAATGAATGGCTGCATGTTTTACTGGTGTGGAGGTTGACCTTTAGTAAAATTGGCAGTAAAATAACAGCCTTTGGGTAGCTCCACAGTCTCTATAAGTCATTTGTAGTACCCATAATTTGGAGCTGTGGGGTATAATCAGCAACAGATGATTCGTACTGGCCACCAGCTTCTGAAAATAGATCTTGGTTCACAGTTGTTCACAAACGGCACTAAGCAAATATTTTACCAGGTTTCTGTTTACCTTAAAGGTCTCTATATGTGTCTGTAACAGGAGGTAGACCATAAAAGCAGCTCAAAATACCACAGCATTTTGGATCGCGTTCGACTCAGCACAATCTGACTGTTAATGTCTCTTAACTATGTTGTTCAGCTTCATTGAGTAAAGTGGAGGGTTAGTCGGAATGCTGCTCCTTTAACTTTCGTTATTTTAAAACTGCCTTGCCACGCCACCTTCTACATTTGTCTCGCTGACTCTCAACCGTGTCCCGTCTTTCACTTTCAGTGCCGTCCATCCAAAGGCAGAAAGCGAGGCTTCTGTTGGTGTGTGGACAAATATGGGCAGCCTTTGCCAGGGTTTGATGGGAAGGAGCAAGGAGACGCCCAGTACTACAACTCCAAGAGCCAATAGGACCAAAGCAGGATGGGAGGGAGGGAGAGTTGGAGTGAATAAGAAGAAATGTAAACAAATGGAGACACTGAGGATATTGGTAGAGAGGTCAAGAGATGGCTCGACCGATATATGGATGTTTGCTATTTCTATCTGTTGCCTGTGGGACCTTTCTTTTCGAAACAGAGCAAAGGAAATAGAGTAAGTTTACCAGGGGGAGAGCATGAACTTTTTTTCGAAGGATGGATTCTAATTTAGCCGTTTTATTCCTGACTCCACCTGGACAGCTTCTGGGAAAATTCTACTTTTAAACAAAAGTTCATTCCAGAGGCCTTAAACTGATATAAAACACAGAGCTACATCCGACACAGGGATAAGCGTACTCCTCCTCATGGACAATTGAATTACAGTGCAAATGTGTACACGCTTGTGAAGTGTAATCTTTTCATTGTATGCTTGCAATTTGTTTCAATGACTTTGAGCTTGGTCATTAAGCCCATGAAATATATGTCTGTATGTATAAGTCCTTCAGTGTAGCCATGCCTTCCAATGTTTCTTCCTGCTCCACAGGAAGTTGGATAAGACTGCTCTGTTCAAACATTAAAGTTTTGATTTTTTTTTAAGCTGGATTCCAAGAACAGAGTGGTGGACATTTGTTTACTCTGTACTGTTACTGTTTTGTTATTTAGCATAAGCTTAAACTTGATATAAAGGCCTCTTACCTTTCATATCTGTGTATTCAGTGTTCTCAATTTAAGAAAATGTGTTTGCATAAACAATGCAACCCCTCAGAAGTTTATTTTTTACTTAATAAAGGCATTAAAAAGTCTCAAGTTGTTCTTTTGTTTCCATCTGACAATAAGAGTAACCAATCAGATAATAAAATCACAACTTCATCAGGATGGAGAGTAACATTTTAATCACACACAATCCACATATTATATTTATGTACATCTCTTCAATGAAACCATTAATGCAATATTCCACATAAATGACAGTCTAAGAATCCGGGACGTCTGTGGAACCTCATCAATAAACAGTCAAAACAAATAAATAGAAGAATAGATGCCAGAACAGATCAAAAAGGCAAATGATGAGAAAGAGAAGGAGGAGCACTCTGCTGAACCAGTGGACTGGCAGAGAGTAGCAGAGGTAGACAAATGCTGACCAACCCTTCCCAAACCCCATGGCGGCTTGGATGAGCCCTGATATGTTTGTGCTCAGCCACAGCTCACATATTTGTGGCATTTTAAGTATTTCCCCAAAAGCCCACTGAGGAAATGGAGATACATTCAGACAATGTCAACAGGTTGAATGAATAAGCGGCTGTGTTATTTCATACCATGAACAGCTCAGGTTTTGAATGAATTACAAAGCAAAAAAAAAATCCTGAACACTCAGAAATGGGCTTGACGGAGCTGCAGGCCTGTGGTTTAGAGCAGTGGAGTTATTTAGCCAGAAACACAAATGTACACAGTTTTGCCCTATTTACAACTGGAAAAAAAGAGAAAAAAAATCTAAAAATGAAATAGTTAATGTGAGTAACAAAATGCATGCAGAGAATAAATAAAACTTTGATACATACATCATGAAAATAAGATAGAACATTTCTCCCAATGCTGACTTTACAGCTTTGATTCAATATGTGACTGAGTAGATGTATACACTTAACTAAAAAGTGAAGTTACTTTACTTGTGCTTTCATGATTGTGTCTCTCAGTGAGTGAGTTCTTGATGGCACTCTACATCTCCAACAAGGTCACTTGAGCCTGGGAGCTTCTTTCCATTCCAAGACGAGACGCACCAGCAGCGAGCGGGCGGTCCAACCAGAGACGACTCACACTGAAACAGACGGTTAAAAAGTCACAAACAAATCACCCATTAATCTGATATAAATCGCCGTGGCACTGGGACGAGTTTAGGTTCAGGGGATTTTTAGAAACTCACCTGTTTGGCCTTGTAGAAGCCATGCTTGTCACAGTTAGGGAGGTAGAAAGTTGTGAACTTGTCTCCTAGTTTCTGCTGAGACCTGACTATCATGTCCAGGGCTGCATGCAGTTCAATGTGACAGGGACCCTGCTCCAAGAAGAAAACCACAGGCAGTGAGAAACATTGTATATGTAAAGAAACACAGTGTGACTACAAATATATCCCAATTAACAACTCATTCCATAATTCATTAATAAGATTAACATCTTCCCCACCTGCTGTACTAGTTTGTTGCGGATGGCATTAACTCTGGCTTTAAAGCTCTCTTGGCCCTCAGCAGTGTCTTGAAGGTCAGATTGAAAGTTTAATCCCAACAAGTGGTGCAGGGAGCCATGGTCCTGACCCTCATCAGCTTCCTCTGTGGACGATTCAGAAAATAGTCAGTTTTACCGTTAAAAAAAATGAGTCACGTTAACATTTTAAAAATCGGACCGAAAGACTGAAAATAAAGAAATTCTTAGACTTACCATGGCCTTCCTCCTCAGTGCAGACCCCCTGTCCCCTGGTCAGGGCATGGAGTGGTCTGGCCTCGCCGGGCCTGGGAGTGCAGCGGAGACCCTCAGCGCAGTGAGCCGTGTGGACCCCACAGGAAGCCCCCTTCTCCAGGGCACAGGCCATGCAGCAGCCACAGCCAGGCTCCCTCAGCACCTGCCTGCAGTCCGACGGGACGGCGGGGCAGTCGTCCAGCGTCTGTTGCGTACACGGAGCGCAGCGGATGGGCTCGGGCCCCACCACTGGGGATGACCTCACCACCGCACAGACAGTCAGCACCACCGCCGCCAGATAAATCAGCTTCTTATATAATCCAAGCATTTCCAGTCCTAAGATAAGATTCTTCGCCGTGTTGGACCCTCTCAAAACTGTTTCTATATGATGGTGGGTTTTCTTCTAAAGAGATTTCTGCGAACCAGCGCTATTTGTACAAGAATCTGGCCTCCAGGGGGGTTAATGATTGACACAGTGACCGCAGATATAAAATATTTTTGACAAAGCTAATGTAAACTGTGGGTGACCCTGCTTGACGTACGTAAATCTAAGATCACAAGGCCTACTGTCAATATTGACATGAGAACATAAATGAAAACAACCCTGTTTTTCTATTGTAAAAAAAAAAAGGTAATTTATTGCTTTAAGTTTGATCCTGTGAGATCTGTGGTTCGATAACGTCTTTTAATAGTCAGTGATAAATTGTATCCATTAAAAAAAGCAAAAGTTAAAGATCACAAGACAGTGACTGTTTAGTGGGACCATTCCATTCTGTTAAACATTTATCTTGTAGAGTATTGCTGACACGTTGTGCTCCGATAGCATTTTGACAGTAAACTCCTGTTTGTCCATCTTATCAGGCCTACAGAAAAACAATATCGTTCCACTTTAGAGTTGCATAACCCCGCCATCATTACTTTACTGTTGGAATCACAACATGAAACGCTGTCCAAAGAAAAGTTGTATTTCCCCAGTGTAGTATTTTAAATGTCCACATATGAGAAATGCCTGATCTGTGATACTGGACAGGAGCACTCACATACTAGATTTTCCCTTGTAAGAAATAAATAAAAAATCTCAAACGGAATGCCAGTGAACTCTAATTTTAAGGCATCCACACTAAATACCTGATGTTATAACACAACAAAAGAAACAAATCATTTGGATACAAGTTGACAATATTACACAAGAGTGGCAAACACTTGTGAACATTTGTATTTGTTTGGTTTTACATCCAGGGTGCGCTCTAACCGCAACAGAACATTGACACCATTCAATTCAGGTTTGTGTGTCATCGGTAGAACATGTGTGCCAAATGACATACTTATTTTCAGAACTGCGCAAACATTTCTGAAAAGTGTACATCATGTTCTGATCTCCTCATAGGAAACCAATAGACTACACAAGACAACGAGTCGCTGGGCAACAGATACGCCGACGTGTGATGAGTGTAATTCACCATTTATAATTTCATCAGGTGTAACCTACACCTGTAAACCATTTATAAATGTTACTCCACCACCAGCTGATGAGTGGTTGCCTCTTCTATGTTGACCATCAGGTTCACCAACCATTGAGGAAACGGATCCTCCTTGGAAAATAATGAAATGTTAGAGAGGGGAAAGTTTGAAGATCAATGCAATCGAAAAAATAAATAAATAAATAAGTGCATAAAAAAAGGAACACAAACCCATGTTGAGGCTCTCTTGATAATCCGTCTCCTCGCTGAAAATTTGCGTCGTTTGTGTTTTCGCCACATGAATTTTAAGGACTTTGAGAAATAACATAAATCACCTAACACAGACACTGAACAGATCAGTATTTTGCCTTTTGCATTGCAGTTATGTGCTGTCAGAGACACATAGAACTATTAAACTGTTCTTACATTTAGTTGTATATTTGCACTACTTGATCTCCTGTCTTCTCCCAGCTTTGGGGTTTGTGTGGTTTCCTCACCTCGACCTGCAGCATGCACACCCGTATCTAATGTACACACCTCCTCAATGTCTTCCAGGTGGTTGTTAGGTTGAAATTGATTTAAATTCTCGTTGCTGATAGCACAAGAGCGTCGCCCTGGTCTAAGGACCTTTAGTGGAACATCATCATCATCATCATCATCATCATCTTCCTCTTCTACTTCTTCCTGGTCATTCTCTGTCAGTGCCTCTTCGGTTTCTACACCCACTTGAAATGCAAATTCTTCTATCCTGCTTCCTTCATTTTCCTCCTCCTGCGCTGACTCTTCTTGGATGGGCTCCAGTGGGAGTCTCTTTTACATGTACACATCACATTTGAATTAAGAGCAGAGTGAACAAACATCAAAACACATGAGAAATGTTTAAATCATCAAAAAAGAAAAAAAAGGGGCTTTGTTACTTACACTTTGGCATGGAAGGTCCATAACTGGATTGCTGAGCTTTCCTGCGATAAAGATCTTAAAATAGAGCACTGTGTTGGTTAGCTGATTATTCCATTCAGGTGTGGACACTTAACAACATACATCTGCTAGAGCAGTGATTCTTTGACATGTAACTGCAGGGAGAGCAGAGGAAATAAAGAAAACAATATATACAGGCCATAAATCTCCAAAATCTCAGACGTCTTAACAGTTTCACATGTTGTGGAGGTTAAAAGTGTCCTAGTATACAGTATTGTATACAGTATATATTATATAATCAGATTATCAGATTATATTCAGAAGCAACTCTCTAAATATCAATAGTGTCAAATGACTATCTAATTGTTATCATTTTAAGAAATCATTAGCTATCAAAATGTCTATCATGTTTACTGACTTGGTGGAATCAATCTAATTGAAAAATAGAGTAACAATGAATGCAATGACCTGATTTACTTATCTTGAACCTTTTTAACCTGATGACATTTGGATTTTTGTTATGAGTTAACCTTCATCTGTCTTTGTTTAACTGCTTAATGACACATTTAAGCTTAAATCAAAAGCAAGCTAAATAAGGACTGGATGTTTTAGATCTCTGACAAGATGCTTAAACTTTACAATGAGTTGAAAGCCATTGCAAGGCAACAACAGATCCAGCGGTTTACTCTTTGGAAATAAGTTGCTCAAGACAGGTGTTGACTCAACTTTACACTGAGTGAACTCTAGGCAAACTCTTCCGCAGCTTTGGGAAAACAACTTTGGACCGTGCTCAGTGTTGGAAACATGGTGACATCAGGCCGTGGGCTGTGGAGCTAAACTGACTGACATAATAAGACTGTTATTGCCTTTTGCGGTGTGAATTAAAAACAAGTATATTTAAAGAGCTACTAACTGAGGTGTGAAAAATAAGAATTTATAGAGTGGAACTAACAAGAAAAAATTACTTTTAAAAACAGTGTTAGCTCCATTGTGTTTAATTGCTGTGCAGGGGGTGATGTGTAAATATTTTGTTTTGGTGGAAATTTTTTAGTGAGATTGGAAACCCTCTGAAAGGGTCATAATTCACACTCCCAACAGTAATATTTCTTTTAAATACATTTAGGTTATAAATCCTTCTCATTTTTTACATTTATACACACACCCATGGAATGTTTTATACACCAATATTGTCTTTATTACAAAATATCCAGTAACCCAGCTTTACACTGTACAAGAAACAACATAATTTACAGCTTTTGGCTATTTACAAAAAGAGTATGATCTGCATATCAAAGTGAATAAATCTAAAAAGGCAGGTTGCAATCACTGTAAGCTTATTGAGTAAGGCAAAAACTTGAGACATGACATATTTACATTTTTGCAGATCAAGTGAAATGTCTATGCTCTTGTAAATATACAGGCTATGATAAGGATATCCGAAGTGCTTGTTACTGAGACTGCATCACAGAGCTTAAACTCAAACCCAAGCTAATTTTTTTTCACAGAAAACTCAAACCGTAGCTCTAATATAATGAGAAGCAGAAGTATATTAATGTATATGCCTGAAAGACACCAGCAGCCAGACATTGCACCTACATTTCAATGGCCTCAAGAAGAGATTTGAATGTACAGTACATGTAGCATTTCATACTTAGAGGCCATGCATTTGTGTAAATGTTGTGCTTATTATCATGGGTGTAATCCCTTCTTTTTTGGATGAGTGCCATCTCTAACCCCTTAGTCGGTGTGCATGTCTGCATAAGAAACAGAAAAGTAATGGTCCTCTGTGTGGTGTTCTTTTGTGACTGGTCCACTTTTGGCATATACAAGTTTCTATAGCAGCACATGTTTGATGTAGTAGAATTCCTCTACCCTCATCTGCTCTCATTGACCCTTTCTGGCTCCTATCACTACCTCTCTGTCTCTCTCTTTCTCTCTCCTGCATACACACACAGCATTGCAATAAACCACTGTGAATCAGGGTGATATCAGGGCATCAGGTTCCTTTAAAGTCTTTCCAAGGTTCAAAAAGACACTTTTTAGGTCTACTGATGATGATGATGTTGGTCTGTTGTGATATTTTCCTTTTTATCAGATGAGGCAATAAAATAGTAAAACTCAAGATCTAAGGTTAGTACTTTGGTTTTCTTTCAAGAGGAGCATCATTACTATGGCTGTTAACTCTTGTAAAGTCATGCACTACAATAACTGTAAATATGCATCTTAAAAAGCTTTTATCCAGTGAGCACTGAATATAAAAAAGGAGTTTGTGCTGTTTCTGTAACATTTCAGAACTGATCACACATGCATACACACACTCACGAATACACACATGCATGCTGACACACGGCAAAAAGAAACAATATAATTTTACACTGTAAATAATGCAATATATCCTTGGCATAATCAGAGAGACAGTGCAAAAGCAATAGCATTATCAGTCATTTTTCTGGGTATCAGTGAAAATATCCCTCATACATGGAATATGCACTTCATACAAAACAAAGACTCACTCTATATCTGGATTGGAAGAAACCCAAGATCACAACAAATCTAATCGTCTGTTACAGAGATGTCAAAAGAGGATTTGAGATTCTGGATGCCCCTTCTCTTCGCTCCACACGTTGAATCTGAAGAGTGGCGAGCAGTTAAAAATCTCTAAAAGCAAATATGATTGTCCATGGGATTTTTGTGTCGGCAGAAGTTCACATCCTGATTGAACACGCCCTGATTTGTGCCGGTAGCTCAGGGTTAGCGAGGAACGCCTGGACGGGCCGGACGTCTTCGGGCTTTCTCATTACAGTCCTTTTCATCTCGTCTCTTCCTACACTGCTACATCTGCAACAGCTGCCACAGCCTCCATTCGGATCTCTGTCACCTCCAGATCCTCCTCCTCCTCCGCCTCGCCCAGCACAGGCACAAAGGGTGAGGGCAGACACATCGCCTGGCTGTTGCTGCTGTTGGCTACGTTCATCTGCACGCTGCCCATGCTCGCGTGAGCGGTGAGGCTGGCGGCAGAGGAAACGCTGCCCAGATTAGCGGGGACACTTGTCTTACCGCAGGAGTGGATCCGGCGCGCCAGGCTGGCAGAACGCATCACCGACGAAGTGGTGGTGGTTCCAACGCCCTGGACCTTCCCTTCCAGGAAGTAAGTCAGCATTTCTCCTTTCCCCTTCACACTGACTTTGCCTCGGCAGACCAGGTCATAATTGTTATTGAGCAGCCGATAGACCTCCTCCGTTACCTGGATAAAAGCAGGGAGGGAAAGAGAGAATTTTGAATCGGTTTTGATCAGGATGGGGCCGCAGCACTTTGCAGAAATGTTCAGACACTTTCTGCACCATTTTCTGGTTCGCAAAGCAAGCTCAGTACATAAAACCATCATTTCAAAGTATGTTTGAAAATACTTTTCAAATATTAACAGGGGCAATGGAGGATTAGAGAACCTCTCAAGTTCTGAATATTTGCCGGAATCAAAACTGACTGAGTTATTGATTTTTTCATCATCAATCTACAAACAATGTACTATGATGAAGGGAAAACAGTTTTTCTACAGTGACGTATGCAGATAGATATACAGAATGGCATTCTGTTTAGGGTTATTCTACCTGTATCTTCCCTGGAACGCCTGTACTGTCCATGCGACTAGCCACATTGACAGTGTTACCCCAGATGTCATACTGTGGTCGCCGTGCTCCAATCACCCCAGCAACCACTGGACCCACATTGATGCCTGTGTAAATACATAAGGGCATATTCAAACAAAACATGTCATTTAACTGGCGTTTTCCAGCTCTAACATTTCAATTCACAACGCATCTGAACCAAAGTGTCGACTTACCCACTCTCAGAACAAACTCATTGTACGACTGGTAGTTGATTTCATCCAGGACATCAAACATTTCAATGGCGTAGTCTGCTATTGTACTAAGATGGTCATAAACTGATTTTTTGGCCTACAAAAAAAGAGAAGGATTACTGTTTTCAGTATCATTTCAGTTTAAAACCATCAATTGATGTCCTCCTCAGTGATGTGCTTCATAAATTGACATCACAGAAAAACAAGAAGAGACAAAAACTAAGTCTACCTTAGTACCAATGGTCGGTACAAGTCCCACAGCTGCCATGTATGTGCTGCCAATAGTTTTGATTTTCTCTATGTCCTTGTAGCACTCCTTGTCCATGAGCTGCAAAACAAACATTCAGTTGAATGCGGGATGGTGCAAAAGGAACCAAAACCAGAGGCAGAATCAAACATGAAGGTAGCAATCACACCTCATCAAAGTCAGCAATAATTTCATTCAGCAGCCTCAGGCACTCCACCCCCATGTTGTTGCCATCCAGCTCGATGTAGAAATCATTGAAGTTTGGAATTGAAGCAAAGAGGACACCAACTTGTGCGTAAGACTGATAGTACAGATCCTGATAAAAAAAAAAAGACAAAGTACAGTAAAAAATAAATCCATGTCGGTGACGTCGTCTCTTTCTATTTTGTTTCCTGCCTTTTTATCTACCTGTTTGTCTGTCTGCCTGTCTGCTTGTTTATTAACATGGCTCACCATGTTTCTGGGGTTTGACATTAAGAAGTGCTGAGCCACGTGTGCAGGCAGAAGGTTGAAGAGGATCCTCCTGTTGTCCAGCTTTACTTTCTCCATTCCGTCTCTTTCCTCCTCTGCCTGAAGAAGCAAAGAGAAAAAAAACCAACTGAAAAACAGAAACTGTTGTGTGCCAGAATTCGTTTCACGTTTTCGCCACATGGGGTCGGCAAAAGGCCTTCTGAGCCTCTCTCTGTGGAGTGCTCTCAGCTCCACAGAGTAGACCAGGATGCAAAGCGTGACTAATACTGCTAGTTAAAAGCTTAAACGGCTTAAATTTAGCTTCTGCATTTCCATCCAATGCATGAAAACATTGTTCCAAAAACAGACTGCCACAGAACAGACTGCTGGCAGCCTACAATACTTCATCCTCCTCTTACACCCTAATACATCAGTTCTCCAAAATAACTTTTCTTTAACCTTCTGTTACAGTCGTGAGGATTAAGCTCTGCAGAATTTGAAGACCTTCATAGATGTATCAGTGCACACTTCCTGACCTGCACAGCCCAAAGGAAGTCCAAGCGCAATTTGAGGTCAAGTTGTCTGGAGTGGAGGGCCAGGGCACTGACAAAGAGCAACAGAGACAGGATGGGCTCGTATCCCCGGATGTGGAAGGACCCCCCACTGTGGATGAGAGTTTGCAAAGGATCAGACCACACAGAAAACTACATGGGAGGGTTGACTGGACCCCCCACAGCGTAGAGAAAGATCATGAGTCCAGTTCTACGAGAGAAAAGTATAAAAACAAGGTCTTCTTTTTTAAAAAGGGAAATGTCAAATAAAAACAGCTCTCAAATATAAACTTGAAAGCCTGTTGCTTCTTAGAATGTCTTCGTTAATTATTCCTGCATCATCATATCTACATAAAAACTGTTTGTCCAAAGGAATCTTTGACACAAAGTCTTTGACAAATTGACAAAATCAAGTTGTTTTTTTTCTTTTCACATTTTTTTGATAAGCGCCCCAAAGAAATTGGCCGGGAACTTCGGTACAGAGCTAGCACTGTCCCATCATTCAGCCCACATTGTCTTTTCAGGCTTCAGATTTGGAACTAATAAGCATATGTGCTGCTTCAAAGGGTGGACAAAGACTGAGCGTGTGGGTTGACGACAAGCATCAACTCCTCCATACACGAGGATCTCGGCACATGCACTGTAAATGCTCCTCCAACTACTGGAGATGACAAAACACAAAACTATCACTCAATTCTTTAAGCTTTAATCTGTGGCTTCTGATGATTTAATGACAAATTAGTTTCTTTATACTCCAATATAATGCACATGTTGCTTTTTATGAAATCCTGGGAAATGACAGGGATCTGAAGTGTCTGGTTGTGTTTGCCGGGTGTTTGTGATTATGGGGTGCTGTGAAACTTACCCTGCTGTCTTACGAAAGCCACTGAGCTCTAACACAGTGACATACAACACCCCAAGAAGAAGCATTAGCGCCATCTTTGGAAGCCAGGAGACACGCAGGAAAAGAGCCAAGGTTAGCGTGCCCACCACGCAGGACAGAAAGGCGTAACGGGCCCCGTCGCAGGGAAGCTCTGCCATGGTGTGATTGGCTCCGCTGTCCACATCAATTATCACAATGGAACTGTTTGTGTTGGCACTACCCCATAGCCAGGGCATACAGCCCACCTGTCAGAGGGGGAGATACAGATAGTGCCGAAAAATTGGTATTTGAAGACAGAAATATGCTGACCAACACTGGAAAACTTTACTTCAGTTTTTAATGCATGAATTGAATAGCAATATAAAACGAATACATTTCAACTCTGTTAAAAAATGTTATTTTCCAAGAAGGTAGGAGACATTTACAGATTATGAACCAATGGTTTTGAATGGTGCGCTGATAACTCAGATCTGGTTAATGATGTGGGGTCATTTGTGATGGATATTTACTTTAGTACTTTTTACTTACCACACAGGCCTGGGCAACGGCGTAGATTAAGAGCACTATGAGAATACAGAGGGCAGTGCGAATCTGAATGGTCAGGCACCCTGGAAAACACTAAAAGACAAATGGAAGAAAAGAAGAAAAACAGATAAGATTAAGTGTGGGGAACAAATCTAAAGGAGACACATTTTTCAAAGTGAAAGCAAAACTATCTGTTCTGAAAGAAGAAGATTAAGACGAGACAAAGTGATGATAAGAGAAAGAATATTATAAGGGAAGAACTGGGACACCATGGGGTGTAAGGCCATGGAGAAGAAAGAATATGGAGAACTTTGATAATGGCTGTGAAGCCATCGTTTTAAGGGCAATAAGACACAACAGATTAAAATACAAAAATACAACGTTTTAGAAACTTTTGAGCTACTTTTGTTAGGGGGGATGATGACCATTAAACTCTACAGGAGTCAAAATGAAGAGACCACCTGATTTTAAATGTGCAAGGGGGTCTAACTATGACGCTGATAACGTTCACAGTTCTTCTGTTCAGGAAAACAATAAACATAAGTAACATGATAAAGAACACATTTGACCAGGCAAGAAGAGAGCAACTAAGGGAGCATATGCTTTTACCTGTACTCTTGTTATATGCAGGTACATGATACACGCTACAAGGAAACAGATGCAGAAGACGAGAAGGACAAGTACCACTGTGCCCCTAAGAGGAAAAAAAGGAGCAAGTGAGGGAAAATAATGTGTTAGGGAAAGGATAACTACGTAATATATACACAGGAAAAAATCAGTAAAAATGAAGAAATAAATGAAAAAATTGTGCATACTGTGGTATGATGAGAAGATAGACAAGGCCAAACAAGGCAGCTAAAATCAGGGAGAGGACCACTGCACTGGTGAAGTACTCATCAGGAACCTGGTGGTACTAATGCGAGACCAGACAGGATTGAGTGATAAAATGTAAAGTGACAGTGCTAATTTACTGGCGTCGTGCGCAACATCTCACTGTGCATGTGCAGCACACCAGATGCCTGCGCCTGCAATGTCTCACCCTCTGCTCACGCTCAGAACACTTATACATGAGGGTGAGGAAGTTGAGGTCTGCTGTGTCCGATTCGGTCTGGCGGGCCTCGATCAGCCGGCCGATGTAGCGGTTGACCCGGGTTCTGGGACTGCTCTGGATCTGGTTAGCCTGGTTAGCGTTGGAGCGGTTCCTCAGCTTTTGAGGGGCTGTTCGCATGGCCCTCCGCTGGTGGAGCGAGAGCGAAAGAGAATCGAAAGCATCCAAAACATGAATAACGAAAGCGGATAAGCAGGCAGCACTTTTTATCCTATGGGCTATTTTAGTGTAGTCATATTCAGAACAAGGGGTGAATAAGAGTCAACAGTAAACACAGCAGCTGATTATACTTTCAAATTAGAGCATTGCCTTCACACTTAACTTTATCATTAAATGCATCCCACTGTGTCTAAGTGTTTTCGGTTGCCAAAGTGAGCAGCTTTGCTAAACATTGGGCATTGGAGCAAAGGCAGTGAGTAAACATGGCAGGGTAAAGGTGTTTGTGTGCATTTTGAGGGGAGGTGGAGTTTTTCTCACATGGATGAACACATCACATGTTCTGCACTTCAGCTGATGTCTCTGCCCTTACTTGCAACTGCCGATTCTACCTTAGTTTATGCATGCTTAAATACAATAATAGCTATCATTCTCCATCCTTTTCTTCAAAATCATTCTTCGTCCTTACTTGCTTCTTTGAATACCTTTTTCAATAAGGTCTTCCATCCTATTCCTCCCCGTCCTGCTCTTCCTCACTTCATTCAGTTTATTTGTCTTTCACACCTTTCCTTTTCATTTTTCTGACCCCCTTTCCATCAGTTATTTTATTCATTGCACTTGTTTGATGTTATTTATAAGACTGAAACACAGTGGCCTGTCCATGCTGACTTCTCATCAGATAACACACTGTGCTCATACGCACAGGAAACATCAAGCTTCCATGTCCCTCACACTGCCCACCTCTGTGCCTTGAATGAATATGTCACTTCATGTCCGTGCAGACTGGATGGAAAATCACCATTCCTGCAAGGTTATATTGTACAACCTGCACCCCTCTACATTTCTTTCTGTTTTGTTTTACACAAATCTGCCTTCAGTCTATGATGTGGGGATGCTGCCATTGCTGGTAATAAAGACAAAAAAGAAAGAAGAAAGTGTAGGTAAAAATGTGCGACACTGGGGTGAAAATATGAAAATGACATGAAGATATTTTTGTTAAAACGTTGATAAGCCAATTTAAAAGTTCTAGCAAAGGAATAATTCCAAACAACATCTCTGTGTTATTCTATGAAATCTCAACAGATACAAAGTCTGAAGGTGAATGTTTTTCTGGGGAAACACCCTCCCCCCACATGTTAGGTGTGAATCTGTTTTATGTACCCACAGTGTGATAATTACATAAGGTGCAAAATACATGTAGTGTGTACAATGTCACACACACACACATACACACACACACACACACACACACACACACACACACACACACACACACACACACACACACACACACACACACACACACACATACACATAAGAAAATATGGGATGAAACACCCTGAGCAGGAATCAGGCTACGTGATTTTTTTCAGACTTGTGAAGACAATGTAACAAACAATATACAGTATGTGGCATGTTAGTCTTTGGCAGAACCGACCACTTTATCTTCTCAGGTTCCCTTATTTTCTAAGGAAAAAATCCTTTCTGTGAGGACAAATGAGTCTATAATGGAGACAACAGTAAGGAAATACAGAGAATAAACCTAGAAAGTGACCTGAAGAATATTTGACCATGATCAAACATCACCATGAGTTTACAACAAGGACGAGAACAATCGCGCAATCTATCACATTCAATCAAATTACTTTTTAACTTTGGTTCGTGTAAAAAGATTTAACATTAACATTTTGATATCAATGTCTGTAGGTGCAAGTTATTAGGAACAAATACATGTAGCATAGACATTTTAGGATTCACTGAGGAGCATTCAGGAATCATTACATTTTAACAAACCCTCACCTAAAGTTGTTCTACGTTGTAGTAAACTCCATACAGAACGTCTTTAAGCGAATTACAACGAACAAACACAGAAACATTTTCTACCTTGTCGCCGTCCTCGCAGTTCATCACATTGGAGAAGGGAATCTCTGCCTTGAACATCTTCCTGCAGTGCATCAGCTGCACCAGTAAGTAGCACACAGTTTTGAACTTCATCTTTTTGGCGGGCTTTATATCCGAAAGAATCAATCCTGGGAATATCTGCCACCAGATAAGAAATGGGAAGAAGGATTAAATTACGATACACCTCACAGTATTATATATGTAAAATTCTATGGCTCTAAACCATGCAAGGGCATCAGACAGGAAGCCCGTGCACACAAGCACACAGTCTCTATCACCAGGTACAGAAATTTAAATAAGAAGTGGCTACAATAAGGTAGGTCAATCCCTGAGGTGATTTATATAATTTATAGGACTCAGCTGTCCCCAAAGCTATTTCAGAAAAAGTGATAAAGATAAAAAGTATATTAAGAGCTTTGAAGAAAACTATGTATGACATTTCTACATGATCTATATGCACAGATTGACTTATGACTCTAAGCAGGGTCTAACACGGCAGTCAGGGCACATCTTCCCTTGGGCCATGTCTTTGATGAACATGAACCATCAGCAATAGTAACCGGGTTAGCAAAGAAGTGTCTCACATTGCAAACAAAGGAAGAAAAAAACATATCTAGGAGCTTAAAGGTTCATGTACAGAACTGTGGAGATTATGTACAAGGAGGGGAGAGGAGAGGCAGCATTCTGGAGTTGCGTTGTAGCAAGACTGAAATTCCTTGCCAGTTGCTTGTTGCACATCTGCTGGAGACATGCATGTTTCTCTGGAAGTTTGTCAGATTGTGCAAATTTGAAATGATAGATGCCAGAGGCATTTTTTCCCCCTTTCTCTTTAAAGCCACAGCCAAATCCATTTCAGGGTGGATGTGAGACCACCTCAACAACACACAGGTACAGGCTTCATTCTAACAGACTGGATGCTTTATTCCAAAATTGAGTAAGTGCACAGATCTTGGCATGGAGGTAACGGCTAACTCTACTCTAAAGGCTGCTGGTTTATTCACATAAGTTAACCCATGCAGTGTAAATTAAGCTATACAGATACTAAACGTGAAACTAATAATTACTATTATCTTATTAAACAACAATCAAAGGTACGAATTCACCCATTTGACACATTCATAAACATAGCACACACAGCATACCTTCCGTCGATGAGATGGCACAATAAAGAAGGTTTCTATTTCGTGTTTTTGGAGGAAGGCATTCCTTTCATGACCATTTCCAGGTTCCACCTCATAATCTCCATTTAGGCACTCAAGTGTAGATCTGGTGATGTGAACTTTCCTGTGGCACCAAAAAGATAAGATTAAAACAGCTGGTCAGAGAAAAACACAGCTCAGGAATGAGCTCTGAGCAGAAGAGAATGATTAAAGGAAGCTCCCAGGTCCTGTCTCTGCTGGCTGTTCAGCACCTTGATTTCGATGAGATGAAAAAATCAACCTATTTCTAAGTAAAAATGGTTTCTGCTTAGTTTCTGCTGTTCTCACAAAGCAAATCCACGAAAGGTAATTTCTGATTGAAAACCATTTAACCTGCTAAAAAATGGAAATATCCTTTAAAAGTTTTAAAATTGACTTTTTAAAAATAAAGACTTGGTGAAGGTCTTTACTCTAAAGGTCACCAATCGTGCATAAAAAAGCAGTGAAACAACTCAAAGAGGGATTTTGATGCGCCATAAACGGCATTCATGCATGGTTAATTCCCTAAATAATAATTAGAATGTTTGACAAATGACAGTTGACAGCTTATTTCCTGTTGCTTATACTGTGGGCTTGTCTAGACATTTTGCTCCTTTGAACAAATCTTTAATATAAAAAACTTCAAGTGGAAGGAACAACAGAGATCTTGACGTGCAAATGTTTTAAAAGCTTTAGTTTTAACTTATATGGCTTTTTTATGACCTGGATGATTTTTCAGAGCTTAAGGCAAGAAAAAGCAGTCCACTAGTTCAGTGCTGGCAAAACACAGAAAATGTATCTTAAAAACTTAAAAATGCTTCTGCATCTTGTCCGCAGTGTCCAGGTGCTTGCTGTCGAAGTCACAAACTATGTATATACATTTAAAATGGTCTTCCAGTCATTTAAACGTTTTCAGTTTAGTTATTTAATACAGAAATACTCAAATGTATCACTTAACTCTCCAACAGTTGATGCTCTGGATGTTTTGCATAACATAAACCATACAGAAGTAAACTTCTAAAGAACAAATCAACTGTACAACATCACAATACAGATGACAGATACTGACCCTGGAAGTCCCCCCGCCTCCATCACATTGGCCAGCGTCACATCGTTTGACCAAACATCATATTGCCATTTCCTGAGGCCCAGCACTCCACAGAGCACCCGACCAGTGTGCAAGCCCACCCGCATGTTGAGGTTGACCTCTGTTGCCTCAGCTACAGACCTGCAGGATCCAAACACAGCGAAGAGCCCCAAAGAAGTCTTTAGCAACAACGTATCTATGCTTCTATCTGTATCTATACAATATGACATGACTAGAGAAACTAACGCTGCAACTTGAACAAATTTACCATTAAAAAGCACGAGCATTAGATGTGGGAATATACTGCATAGCTAACTTTAATATTTTTTTTTTCATTTGTAAATTCCCCTTTCCTCATTGCCTAGTTTGATGTTAACAAAGTTTAATATATGATAACTCAGATGAGAAACAGTTAATGAATAAACAATCAACTAAAAATAAATAACCTCTTATGATATATATGTCTACCTGTTAGGACGCAAATAAAAAAGAAATGTTTCCTGGCAAAATAGACACAACGGTTGAGCATTTAGATCAGCTTTATATATATATATATATATAAATGCAGCAGCAATACTTGTTTTCTTCTTCCATGAGATCCTTTTTAAATAAACAGCAGTTAAGCATTTAGAACAAAACAAGTCTTTTCCTAGAACTCACGTAATAGTGTCAATCATGTCAAGACCCATCTCGACACAGCAGTGTGCGTGGTCTGTCTTGGGTTGGGTCAGTCCAGACACACAGTAGTAGCAATCACCCAGTATCTTAATCCTGCGACAGTGGTTCTCCTGTCAATCAAAAATACAGATCAGTGTTATTTCATTCTGAGAAGGATTTATCAGTATGAGTAAGAGTATCCATCCAGGTTTTACAAATTGGTGGTGGTGTTTAAGTTAATTTAATGCACTCGGAAGGAGACGCCTCGGAATTCTGCGAAGGAAAAACCCGAGTTCAGCTCACAGCTGCCACATGGTGTTTATCTCTGATCCACCGAGCACAACTGTCTTGTTGTCTTTAGGCATGTCAAATAGAATCTAGTTTTTGTGTGATGTCAAAGCAGAACACCAAAAAAGTCCAATAAAAATCAAAGTGGTCCTTTGAAACAAATGCTTTTAAATTTCTATCAGGAATACCAATAATTAAGATTAATACCCCATTTTCTAAGGATAAATACAAAATTCCATTCAAATAAACAGCCTGATAGCTTGCAGCCATTGACCTCCTTATTGCTTAATGATTGATCTTTGCCTGTGAACTTCTACCTTAAAGAATATCTACCTTTAGAATATGTCAAACAATACTTCTCACTTCACTTTGTATTTCAGTGGAAAGATGTTTGACATAAATAAACTGAATGAGTATACCTTTCACACAGGTGGGGTTGTTTGTCTACCTAAAAGTTAAGAATTGGACAAATCGAGCCAACAGAGCATTAACACTGAAGCAAGAGACACCCAAAAACCACAATGAGGAAATAATGAGCATCAATGCAATGATTTTTCACCTAAATTCAAAACTGCACCAATGCAAAAATGGCCCCAACAATACAACAGATCAGTCTCACTTAAGGGAATAAGGTGAGTCACTCACTCTTTAGAACAGTAAGCTGTGGCATGAAAAGACAGCTTACAAATATAACCCATCATTAAGAGGATATGAGCAACAGACATTCATTTTACCATGGAGACCAGGTTACCGTAGGCACCTCCTCATAATCCTTCATTGTTTCCATGGAGGTAATGGGATTGCTGCCCATGCATGTGAAGAACACAAAGACTCATAATTATGCACACTGGTGGGCACAAGACAAGACGGAAGTTCTATTTTTAACATGGAAGCCATTTAAGTTTCTGTATTGCCGGACAGGTAGGGCTTGTTAGCAGCAAATGATCATTTGTGTAATTTTACCTGCTGTGGTGTCTCCATGCTCTTGGGTATGGAGCCTGTTCAGGGCAAATGCATTTTTTTAACCCAACGTACAGAGAAAAATGCTAACTGTTGTAATTGTGGATGCTGAGCTGCAGTATTACCCAGAGTAATACGTTATGTTGAAATGCACATCTAGAGATTTATCATTACCGGTCAAACAATCAAAGGGTGCAACAAGGAAAGTGGCAATATGCACAAGTTTGGCTATATTAGAAAACTTTTATGTCTCTAACACATATAATTAAAAGAGGTCAGAAAAAGCACATTTAAAATATATTATCAACAAATTCTCAAATTTGTCTTTAAAAAGGGTCACAACGGCTGCTCCGAACAATTTAAAGGCTCTTCGAAAATAGAGGCAATTGATGCCAAAAGATGAGAGAGCCGTTTTTTATGATGACGGCAAGTTGTCCACTGATTTGAAATTTAATTCGAAAATGAGAAAAAAAAAGTCAAGTTTAGGCCAAAAAGACACAGAAAACTATAAAAGAGCGAAATGCTAGTAAGACCAATTAAGATCCTTGTCGAACTGCAAAACTCCAAAAGATCTTCAAGAAGACTATGCAGACTCTGCATTAAATGTACACTGATCTGTGCAACATGACTTCACAGACATGATTTCACTGGTAGGGTCACAAGAGCACAAGAGGGAAAAAACTTTCAGTAAAACTTTTGTAAAAATCTTGGAATGAATGAGGTTAAAACTGGTACCTTATCATTGACACATTACGTGAGTCTACAGTGTGAGGAAAATAATAATATGTTATGAGTTTTTTCTTGAAGAAAAATTACTTGTAAACATTTTTATGAAAATCAATGTATAAGCTGCCCAATGATAATGAATAAAAACTTGTTGAGAGCATATTGGTTTTTGACCTGATTTTCTGTAGATGTGTACAATGCACCACATAACGTGACGATAAACAGAAATATTAATCAAAGAACAGAAGAAATGGCCAAGTAATGAGAAGATTCTGCAAATGGATGCTACTCTGTGCCATGTAACACTACTCATTTTGAAGGAAACAGCAACTAATATTTCAGAAATGAGTCATGAATGAGTCAGTACTAATTTTATGTAGTCCACCTGCTGGTTCGGAGACATTCCAGAACTCTCATGAAGAAGAAGGTCAGCACAATCAGTTTGAATTTGTCTATCGAGCTATTCTGTTGTCCCTGATAGGACATTTGCTTGATTTTGAGTGAACTCAAATGAACTAGTCATTCATTTCCTAATAAAGATGGGTTACAGGAAGACTCAATATGTGAAACCCTAATCCTTAAGACACGAAAGTCACAGAGGGGCAAAAAGACAGACAGACAACAACATGAAATCTGCACAGCCTTTTGTGTACACTTGCACCACTTATTCTTATATCACTGGATTATTTTTAACAGAAAGGGTTGAAGAAATCAACCTTTGATTCACTTTGTCATTTGAAGGCATCTTTTATATATCATATATATCTTTAAAGATAAGTATATCCTTGTGTATTTTACTGTATTTTTTCCTACCTGGCTCCCTCCACCATTACCTTAAAGGGAAACTAAAAACTCAAGCGTTCTTTCAGCAAAGCTGGGCCGTTTCAATAAACTGCAATGATAGTCATCACCTGCGTATTTATTGCAGAACTCCTTTGTTTTCTAAAATTCAAAGCCCATTTTCTTTGGTGACTAACTAAACCAGGGGCTTCTCACTTTGTACAACTGGAGAAAGGATTTCCTCACTTTTAACTCTCCCAACGCCTCTCAAATGATTAAAGATGGCTATGAAATAGTTTATTCTTCAATTGCGTCTTTTTTCCTTTGAAAGTAAAAGCTTGTTTGGAAGGGAGCTATTGAGCATGCTTTAGGGTTACTTGGGGGCACAGTGGCACACTAACAGATGGTGCTATGGCGAGGCATGGCTGAAGCGACAGGAAGCAGGGAAAGCCCTGGTACTTAAAGAGTCTCCTACACTGTATTTTTCCTTTGCTAATCTGCTATGTGAGGGCTTAGGCGCTGATTCAGACCCAAGCAGGATTACCACTGTCATGTGACTGACGCACTATGGACAATCTGGGTGGTCAAAAGAATAGGAATATAAAGACAGAGACTAAAAAAAGATACAGCATTTCTATTTACAATTTGATTTACAGAGAAAAATCTATTTGTCAGTTTGGAGATACCCATCTTTCACAGCAGGATGGTTGACATTTGCTTGTCCACATAGACTTTGCAAATTAGCTAACAATTCACTGCACACTGACATACTGTAGGAAACAAAAAAGGGAGCGACAAGACACAAATACAAGGAGAGGGAACATTCAATAAATGGTAATGAAGGAAAAGATGAGCCAGCTGAGAGCAGCAGTTCATTTCCTCCAAGTTCCCAAAGGATAGAGCAGAACACACTGTGCTTTGCTTTTGATACAAAGGTAAAGATCGCTGCTGTGTTGATGGGGCTAAAGATTAGAACACCTACTCTTGCGACTTTGATGCTGTGTAGGCTGCTATCTATTTCTGAATTTGTCCTCATTTCGGTCACGGTGCCAGTTGCAATGCCCTGTTGAAACTCAACTGTGTTGCTATCAGTCGCAAGTAGGCACACAGTTTTATGAAGTTTTCATTGTTGCACTTGGTTTTAAAAATGTACATTTGTTTCATGATTTACTCTATAATACCAACTTCATATCAACACAAAAAAACATTAAGAGATTTATAGCAAGGAGAAGTCGCAGGGAAAACATTTTTTTCTTAATTTCCCTACATCTCTATGAGTTGATATTTCGCTTGCGGCCACAGACAGTTTTAAAGATTTTAATTATTTATGTGAAAAAGCAAATGGAAAACATATCAACACATTCTCCTCTGTTCATTTGTGGTGGGTTTGAGTGAGTGGGTGAGGTATATGAAGGTAATGTCAATATATTTGAACAGAAATGACAAATGCTCAGTGTACCAGGTTGCATGGATTGCTGCCTGTACAGTGGATCAGATTTGGAAACAAAGAAACACCTCTCTCTTGGAACGATATAAAGAAATTGGCTGAAGCATATTTATGTAGCTATTCGTTTATTCTTGGACACCCAGTCCTTTTGAGCAATACCGGCAAAACTGACATTCTGTAAATCAGTGCTGCGGCAACATGTGGATTTGTTGCTTTTTTCATTTGTCACTTAAAGCTGTCATTTAAAAAAGTACGGATTTATTTTTATTTACAACATGCAAACATGGCAGTATTTTTCATTGCAATGCACAAAAACTGTAGTGCGTCATTCAAATGTGAACCTTAATCATTACAGAATGAGAAAGGTAGATTATCGCATTTAATCATAGTCAAATTTACAGTTTGTACAGTAAACTGTAAATGATTAAAAATTACACTTGAACAGTGACATTAGAAAAGTAAATTTCTCATGATTGGAAATGCTTTCGAGTCCTGGGGCAGTAAGAAACCAAGGTCTTCTCACTAAGCATTAAAGCTGTTTAGAAGAAAGAGTATAAGTAGAGCCGGCATAGCACCATGAAGTCCAGGTTAGGCGTGTGAGAGGTAAGTAGAGGAGGTTTTTTCTTGGAAGAGATGAATATACAAGCTTGTTCCACCAAATACAGTCTGGATTGAAACTTCTTTGTGCACAGGGATGACAAACAACAATGCAGAAAGGAACGGAGAGGTCAAGAAGGAACATAAGCCAGTACAACTAAGTTCAGATGACTGGGTTCTAACCCCATCATCACGGTGTAGGCAAGCATTAGTGATCTGAATTTGATTTGAGCAGCTACTGGTAGCCAGCAGAGTTTAATTAGTAAAATAGTGACCTGTTCTGGGCCATCTGCAGAAGCCTCACTGTGCATGCTGGGAGACCTGCTGGAAGAGCTCAACAGTAGTTGAGGCAATATGTAAACAAGGCCTGAACCAGGAGCTGGGTTGCATATTGAGTCAGATACAGTATGAATGTTCATATGTTGTAAAATGCTAATAACACTGAGAAGAGACTGATGCAACATGGTCGGAGAATCAATCATGACACCCGTATTTCATCATCTGGGAAGATAGGATGAAATCCTTTAGGGTTTCATTTGTGTCTGTTTGGAAAACATTCCGTATAAATATGATGACATCGTTAGTGACACAATATTACATTTGAGTTTCTTCTGTGAGTTACTTCATTCTATGTTTCTACTGCACTAGCAACAACTTATTTTCCTAGAAGCATCTCTTGCTCCTCTGGGCACAGACTGTCTTGTTTGGTTTGGGTTTTGGGTCAGTACATAGCTTTCTGTATTCAGGCATCTGAAAGAAACAGTAGGACTTGAAGGCGATCCTTGCATCTGCTCACCAGGCTAACCCAGACAGGGTTATTTGATTTTGTGTTAACCTAGGTTTAAGTTTTCTGGGCAGCTGTCACTGTGTGGGCAGTGCACAGTTCCTGTTCTCAATGTAAGAGTAACACAATTATATTGGTTATAGATTTCCTAGCATAAGATTTTATACTCTTCGTGTTGGTGTACAAAGCCATGTGGATGGGCTATTCCCTTTTTCTCAACAAAATGTTTCTTTCTGATAATTCACAGTAATTCATATTCTCCAGTTTTGTTAATATATTATGACAAAAACTGGATTTGTGTTACCCCTGTATGGATTCAAATTATTAAAATACTAAATAATAAAGTACTACCATTAAAATGATTTCCCCATGTATATCATAAGGAGTATAATTTTGTCAGATACATTCATTAGTTTAAATCTATTTTTTGCAGGATAAAAAGCAAAAATATATTCATGATGATGAGTATTCAAAACTTGAGCATATTTTCTGCAAGCTTTTAGTCATGTATGTGTGAATGAAAAGAAAACTGACTTGCCAAGGAAGTGAGAGACAGATAGATACATCATTGAGCCCCCCTAAAAATGGAAGCATGAAAAAAAATGAAGAAAAGGCTTTAAAGACTCAGATGAGGGAAGTAGGCTGCTGCATGTCAATCAAAAAGCTGAGAAACAAGGAGCAGAGGAGTCTGAAAGCTGTGATGCAGGGAGGTGTTGCAAGAGGAGAGAAAAGAGTGATGAGAATGAAAAGCTTTGTGAATCTCTTCCATAGAAACAGCAACTGTACCCGTGCAAACCGTGAGCTCATCCTGTACAGAGCTATTAATGTTACTTAGCACAACAACCATAAATATATCACAGTTCCTCACACAACCAAAGCTGTTGTTTTAAGTGCTGGACAGATAGTTGGAAACCCAGCCAGAGGGAGTGTTTATAAAGAGAGGGGGCCTCAAGGAGACCAGTTGGTGTGCCAGTTGACATTTTTTTTATCTTTGGAATGAATGTCCAACACCCATTAATAGTCTTTAGTGTTTAGAATGCTGATATGAGTCTGGAAGTTATTACTATATAATTCCAGTTAAATCCAGACCACTTCTACAGTAAAGCAATCATACTTAGTGAATAGGGTTGTGGTTAGGTTTAACAGCTTCCTCTGTCTTTGGTATCATCCGTAATTGCCTTTTCTACGGCCTGGTATGTGTGGGCTGTCGGAATCGTATATGATGTACTGATCGAAGAGTCTGGATTTCCTGTGAACTTTGATATCAAGCTGCCTAATACAATAACGTCCAAGGAATCTTTTTTTTTATTGGTCAATTTACAGTGTTTAAAACTGCTATGCTATTGTGAGTTGAGAATAAAATTCTAATCAAGTTGTATAATAGAAATACTGTGAGACAGTTTTTCATGTGCTTTCTCCACATCAATGTTGATAGTTGAAATCATGGTTTTGTGACTTTTCTTTTAAACATTTCTTCAAAACATGTACCATTCTTGTTAGTGTTAAGGGAGAGGATGATCACATACTTGCACCTCACCTCATCAGGAAATTTAACATCTTACTATAAGCAGAACTGCAACTGCAACCTAGTTTTTGTTGTAAATATAAACTTTTAAAATTTGCTACACGTGGTGCTTTGTGCAAATACATTTCTGTAAAGAAGCTAAATTTGTCAAAGACTGAAACTGCGTTTGGTCTGCCCATAACATTAGTGCAACAGTTTGCACGTGTAGCCATGTGCCAGCTCCACATTCTAATTCTGTTTAGAAGTTAAGCAGTTATACCCATCATCCAATGACTGTTGAGTTTGCACTTTTCCTAGAACCTCTGGGTCAAAGATTAACTTGTGTCATTGTCTTAGATTTCAGTAGAAGTGCCCATCTCAGGCCTCTGTATGTAAACAAAAGCTGTAAACCAAAGCCAACACACGTGTCAACAACGGCTGAGTACGTCAATGGAGCCGCAAAACTTCCCAGTTTCACTCAAATTCAACAATATACTGTATATAAAGCAACAGTTACAGAAGTGCGCATGGCTCGGAGAGATGTACGCTGATATATGTTACTCCAAGCAGCTGAGTTGATGCTAGTTCCATTTTACAAAGACACCTTTGTGCATAATAGTCAATAATCTTCCTCCTTAACGTGCGGTGTCATTAAACAACAGTAAATACACTTTCCTGGTCTAAACAACGTCTCACAGCAAGGAATGTTTAATGCTTTAATACAGCTCATATTTTCTTCCTTAGATTGTCTTGTTTTTATCGTGAGTAATTTATGTTTCTCTTTTTATCCAACCTCAGTTTTCTAATCTACTTCACTGACTGAATAGATTACAAGAAACACTAAGTAAGTCTAGTGTGCAAGAACTTAGTTCTAGTTTACACTGGGATGCATGGACAGAAATGGCATTTTTTCTCTTAAAACACAACCTTGATAATTTGAGGATATGTTTGAAATGCAGCAGTGTGTGTAAAAGCTGAAACACACATATTGAAAAAAAGTCAAGGATAGGATCACATTTAAAGAGTGTGTGCATATTTAAAAATGATAGAATGGGCTTGCTTTCAAACTGTGGTTGCAGAAATAACGAGATTGAAGTCAGAGTGAGTTAGAGGAGGCTCTCAGATGAAGAATGGCTTAAATTCACTCTTGTAAGAATTTGGAGGAAGGAGATGCGAGGAGGCTTGGTCTGCTAGCTACATCAACAGCACTTTAGGAGACACTATGTTCCTGGCCCACTTCCCATGCAGCTTGACAAGTCCAAAGAGTGGACAGGTGGTGTGGGGATGGTGCTGGAATGGTATGATGAGATGATGCCCAGTGGCCATGTGGCATCGCCCGCTCTTCGTATGGGACGAAAGGGAGCCTGTGTGCCCACAGTGACCACAGTTATGAGTCACTGGCATTGCCACTTCCTGCCAAAGTGGATCAGAATGAGTGGGGCTTTGGGTCAGGGCTGGGCTAGAACATTTGATGACAAGTTTCATGTCCGGGCACAGCCTCTCAAAAAGGGATTCTCAGCTAGCAGCGAACAGCAGAACAAATCAAATCAGTTGTACATAAGAGAGTGACACAGCTCCAATCAAAACACATCGCCATCCAACTCTCCAGGCTAAGATGCTCTGCAGAATAAAAGTTCTAATCAATCAGTAGTATAGTTTAAGTTAATTTGGTGTCTATGACATCAAGGGAGATCATTTCTAACAACGACTTAACTAAGACTTTTTACAGAAAAATGAATAAAAAATAAAACTCAAATAATGATGAAGCAAATTATCAAGACTCAGAATAAACAACAGGTCTTAAATAACTGGGGGGGGGGCTTGCAATTGTGTTTTGTTAACTAGCCAATAGGAGTCATTTTCTTCAGCTTGATCTAAATTTGGGCCTGTAAACAAACAAGTTATAAATAGAATCTCTTAGCACTGCCGACTGAACCCTTCTCTAAAAACAA
Source organism: Menidia menidia (assembly GCA_907169785.1). Classification (NCBI taxonomy): domain Eukaryota; kingdom Metazoa; phylum Chordata; class Actinopteri; order Atheriniformes; family Atherinopsidae; genus Menidia; species Menidia menidia. The sequence continues at coordinate 7,710,447 of CAJRST010007779.1, read as the reverse complement.
AAAAGGTTAGTTGTAATCCCCTGGATTACTGGATTTGACATGAGCATGTTCCTTCAGTAAATCATGGAGGCCAGATTATATGTAGATTGGACTGTAACACCAACAAAGATACTGTAAGTGTAGCCAAATACACATCATAAGTGGTAGACATATGTACGTGAGACGCTATACTATTTTGGTAACAAACTCTATAATGCCAGCCTTGAAAGTGCCACGCAAGAAAACAAGTGCATATACCAAACAAACAAAATTCACAACAAAAGTTGATCAGATTTTCAACCCTTAAATCATGCAGAGCAAAAATATTGACAGATGGATAGAGCTGAAATCTTTTCCACATGCATACCAAGAGCAATTGGGGATGAGTACAACTCTACAATCCCTTCATTTGGTTCATTCACACAACAAGAGAGGAGGCGAGGTTTAGCCGTGGGTAAATCTGGCTGAGATTAAAGAGGTCTGTCAACTCTTCCTCAAATGAAGCACTAGATAATCATATTAGGCATCATATGGGCTTCCAATATTCACTGTGACATAATGCTAAGCTACAGGCATGTGCCAGTGGCCCTGTGGTCAAAGAAATGCACACACACATACGTCCACTGGTGCACGTTACTGTTGTGCCATAGTTCGGGCAAAGCGCACAGTGCACAGAGAGACAAAGCTGCTTTGAATGCCAACAGTGACAATAATTGAAGGGTACGGCTTCAAGGTAGGGAAATGGACTCACCGTGGCGAGCTCATCAAACTTTCCGAACAGTTCATTTAGAAGCTTAACCAGTTCCTGGGCTGTGCACTGAGAGGCTAGACTGGTGAAGCCGACGATGTCTGCAAAAAGGATGCTGAAAAGGAAAAGACAACAAGCATTTATGTTACTGCGATTCATCTCATTGGTTGTCAATTAAATCACTTTTTTCAAAAATGCTACTTAGATAGCCCGAAGCGTCTGATTTGAACGCTTTCTTAGGATGATTCATGAACTGATAAAACTTTCAAATTAATGACCTGTAAGAAGAAAAAAAAGGAAGGTAGAAATGACATAGGGAAGGGGAATCTGTTCCATTCTTTGACTGGCAGCGCAGTCAAGCAGAGCGACTCAAAATAGCAGCGGGAGCATTCTCACGGGGATCTGAGACATGTCCTGTTAGGAACTGAGCAGAGCAATTCTTGGTTATAATACAACCATGAAGGTGCTGTCACTATCTCCAGGTGAGCATGGTTTATCATTTTACAAGCTTGCAATATTATTAGATGCGCCTGTGATTTAATCAAACTTCTGACCTAATCAGCGGCTGATGCCATTTATAGTTTTAAGGTTTTATATATTTATATTTGTGGACATTAAATATAGCTTATCATCACAGTTTCAACAGGCTGTTAACCAGCCAGGGCAATAACAGCGACAAAGACTTCCTTATCTATTCTCCTCCAGCACAACTTGATTGTGCCTGGACTCCACACGTTACTCTGAGTGTGACATGAATCACGAGTAGGGTAAGGAGGGCAGAGGTTACTACATGTGAGTTTTTAGACACCTTGTGTGGCTAATGGATTCAACATCTGTGGTTCAAACCAGTCAGTGACCTATAATGAACAAGCTCATAGCAGGTTCTAGTGTATGAAAATGAAAGGCTACTGCTCTTTATATCATTTTAAGTCCTTAAGTGGCAAGTATTGCTGATAGCTCTCAGGCTACATCATCATCAGAGGGTATAAGCTCAATGAAAGATGATCAGGGAACTTTTAAGTCAGTTCTCAAAGGAAAGCCTCTATACAAGCTCTGCTCTTTTTCCTATAAAGGATAAACTGTCAGATATTTGTTTTGTACTAGGTTGATTTCTACGCAGTCTACAGAGAGAAACAGAGACTTTGCAGACCGGCCTTTTCATATTATTGTAAGAAGTGAGAGAAGCTATACCAAATGAGGAAGCCAATTATTAATTACTAAAATAATACTGAAATGTCTTAAACTTAAAGAAGAACATCATTATATTGGTCTGTCCTCATTTGAGAAAGATAAGAAGGATTACCAAAAGTTTAGGAGAAGCTGGCCTCATTCAGATGTCTAGGGGTTTGATATTGTCTCTACAGTCTTCCAGTCTGTTATTACGCAGTAATTCTATTATATATCCAATATACTTCTTCTCAGAAAGTTGATAGGAACTTTTGAACGATAATAACTTCAGTGCTGAACACCATGTTTTATTACACTTCCACAACATGTCGTGGTAGATTCAATGTCGTGGGAGAACCAGTGCTCCTTTTTTCTTTTTTTCTGAAAGATTTGCCCGTACAGCTATAGCAGCGGATGGTGTGAAGGGGATTAGTCATCAAACTGCCCCATACAACTTGCATGCGTTCAGCTCTTGTACTGATGGCAGACCGATGCCTTCATGTGGGCTTGAGATTTCACAGTGTGACAGAGTGCTGGATCTGCACGACGGAGCTGTTAAATGTCACTTTGTTGTCCCACAGATGTCACCGTAATGAGGGGCAGTAGATTCCAATTGTGTTAAAGATCCTAACGAACAACCATCTGTGGCTGACAAATATTTGAAATATCAAAGTTATTGATTCTGTGCCTGTGCAAAAAGTTGATGTCGCCCGAGAGCTATTTTTCAGGGTTACTTTTTTTTCTTGTTTTGTGATGGTGCTTGTGGTAGGGTTTCTGAGAAGAGTTTGCTTGTGTGGCTCCATTTTAATTTCTGTCTCTTTAGGACTAGCCTCTTATGAAAGCTTGGACTGCTCAAAGAGATCCATTGGATGGCCTAAAGAATACCACATGGATACTAATGCTTTGTTTTTTGGCATGAAATTCTAGTTCCTCAGCAAACTAAACCCTTTATTTAGTTCAGGTGCAGTTTATTCAGTAACAGAGAAAAGCTACATTTGATAGGAACTTTTTTAAGCTGAGTGACACCTACCTAAGACTCTTATGTGTTTCAGAGTACAGTTTGGTTTTGGTTTGTGTGGATCTCAAGATCTCACATGATCCTAACAGGCGTTTAAAACATGATAAATGTATCCAGCCCAGTGGTCACACATGAATCTTCACATGTGAGTTAAGTCCAGTCAGTGAAAACGTCAACACTTTCCAAAAGCACCATCATTACTTTCTTACTGAAGAGTAGTGCTTGGTTTGGGTTAGAAAATTAGCATGACAGGGGAAGTCAGTTTGACTGTTTACATTTAGATCCCCTTACAACCAGTACAGACCGTATGTAATGATTACAACAATCCTCCAGTATGAACACATGACCTGAAAGTGTGTCTTAGTGAGTAGGGCTGTTTAGTGAAAAATAAACAGCAACCTCCTTTAAATCTGAGTGCTTGGAAGGAAGATATTTCTTCTGTCAAGATTTACACTGAAAAATACATTAACTTTCATGTCACCATGTTGGTTTGTCGCCTTTACATACCATAGAGCATTACTGACATAAACACTGATCTGTGGTTAGCAACTAATATGTTTCCAGATATACTGAAGATAAGCCACAAAGATATGTTACAAGCAGGATACAAAGCACATCAAAAGGTTTCTGGACTGAAAACCTTCAGCTTGCTACAGGTGACGTTTTGGGACTAAAATCTTTTCTATATCAAACTCCAAAACAGAAGTGTGACCATGAGCGAAGTGCAATGCATGTAACTTTCCCAACTCTGGAGACTTATTCCTGTATGAGTCACATCTATTTAAATATCCACTGTACACGCTGTGTGTGTACATGATTTGAGCCCATGTATTTGACCACAACGAATGAAAATCCCTCAGTATGAACAGATGACCTGAAAGCATGTCAGTCTTATAGTGAACTAAATTTTTATCAACAGTAGTGTTAAAATTCCCTTTAAATGAACCCAAATAATAAAAACAGAACAACTGTGGAGACTACTAATTTGTAAAAAATGTAATATTTAACAGTGTGCTCGACACACAAACAAATACACACACACTAACGCTTATTCATTGTTTCCTCTCCAGTGGCACTTATTTGAAGAGTTATTTCCCCAATTATGCTAATCTTTTCTTTCCCTCTCTGGAAGACATTGCTGCCGCTTCTCTGGCAGATGTGATGTCAATTTAATCATGCAGCCGCGGATACAAACTGTGTGCCAGCTCATGGGTTAAATTCAGATGGGCCCTTCTGGAGATACAGTGTGGGCAGCGGATGTGCTGACGCCAATTCAATAAGTGTGCAATGTGCTTACAATGAACTTTAGGTAGATAATGTGCAATCTATTTAGTTAGAGTGAAAATCTACAAAGATTGCATTGCTTGATGTTGTTCCTCATAAGCTCCTCATAAGCACCGTGCACAAGTCAAATTCTTTTTATTCTTTTTTCTCAAAGCTTAGAACTTCATTCATGAGCTGAGCAGCTTTGATTTGTATCCAAGAAATCTTTACATACTTACTAGAGCGCTGTGGGGCAGAAGTGGTATAAAATAAAAAAATAAATGGTGGTTAACAATTGTAAAAATAGCTAAAATCTTTTACTTCTTAAAAAAATGTAATCGATCTATAAGTCTGGACTGGATACATTTATACTAATAATGCTCTATAATGAAAACGTGTATCTTATTAAATCAAATTTAAGTTTGAAGTTAATTTTCTTTATCTACTGACAGATAAGTACAATGATCCTCTTGTTGGGTTTAAATCAACACTGCCCACATATTTACAACCGAATACAGAAACATTAGAAATTGAATTACACAGAGTTAATCGGTTTCTAAGTTTCTAATTAAAGTCTGTCAAAAACCCATAAATCATGTTTGTCTAATTATTTCCAGACCAGATCGGCCTCATAGGGTGTTGCTGTCCAAAGGAGTTTGAGGCACAAAAAGCAATCAGCAGAGTTCCACTGAGATCTGTCCATATTTAACCAGCGTGTGCAAACACACACACACACACACACACATAGAGCGTTACGCAACAAGACTTTAGTCTCCATTGCATTTAATCCCCTGTAGCAACTTAATTCTGGGGCTATGCAAACTCTCCTCCTCAAGCCTCCCTGCTGCTCAGAGAACACAGAAGAAAGGATGAAGAGCAGAAGATAAGATAACATAACAAGGAAAGGCAGGAGCTGAAAGAGCAGATTTGACAATGCAGTCAGAGAAGCGGAGCGAGAAGAAGAATGAATAAATAAACTCTGCATCCTGTAGAGTATAGAAGAATTATTGTCTGCTTTGTTTATTCTTCCGACGTGAACTGCTAAGGCCTTTCTGACACAGGGTTATAGATCAAATACAACTACTGCAGCCAGTTTTTAAACAATAGAACAGGCAGTGTTTTGTTGACTTATTTTGCGGGTTTCAGTTTGAAGGACTGCTGTAAAGATAATGCTGATTGGGATTTTACATAAATAAATTAGCTAAAAATTTGACTTATTTATTTAGATTAATTACATTAATTCCCATATTTACAGTAGTACATATATATTTCTTATTATATTCATTTAATGTAGGATTGTAATTCAGAGAAAAATGTAAACATCCTGTAAATATGGTCTTTTAACTTTTCTCTGATGTAGCCTATAGCTATGATAGCAGATTAAATCCAATAACCACCCAAATGTAAATAATAAAAACAATGGATGCAATGTGCAGCCTTCAGGGTTATCCAAACTTTAAAAAGAAGTGGATAACCCCTGATATTCAGTATGAAGAATTATGTATTTCCCTCTAAGCACTCCGGAGAGCTGCTAATGTCTTACGACAATGTTCAGTCAGATAACACCACACTGTATAGCCTCCAGTGTCCCTTCTAAAGAATGCGCATGGTCAATTAATTCAGATCTTTTTTATAGTGCATTGTAATGAGCTGAGACAGTGTTTATTCCACTATTGCAGTCGGAAACTCTTCCATAAAGAAAATCTAGTTTACTCTAAAAGCTATAGGAGAAATGTTAAGATTTGTGTCAACTCACATCAAAGGAGAGTTTTAACGTCTGAGAAATGAAAGCTCTGCTGTACCTTGTGCTTAATAAAGTCCTACCTGACATTGTCATGACGCTGGATGTAGATTTTGTGAAAGATCCTTTCAGGGGGCTTCAGGAAATCCTCTTTCATCTCCATAGCCACGTTCCTGGGCAACAGACTCATTAGCAGGCGCTCCTAAGTGTGCAAGTGTGAGTGGCAAAAAAGCGAGAAGGGGTGGGTACAATTAGGGGGAGAGAAGGTAAAATATTATTCAGTGAGACACGGCAGAGTTGACACAGGGTAAAATGTTAGTGGTAATAAGAAAAAAAAATCTAGATAAAAAAAGGTGCGAAGCCTAAAAGAAATGAGTAATGTGCTGAAATGAGTCACCACTTCAGCTGGGATGCGCCCACATTTCCCGAAGTTGAAGTAAAATCCAGGTGCCTCTACCTGTTTCTCATTCTCATCCTCCATCCGAAGTCTCTCCTCAATGCAGTTGCGAGCCTGCAGGAAGGCCTTCCTCTGGGCCCGCTCTGTCAGGATGCGCACAAACAGCCCTGACAGGTTGACACTAGTGAACAACACTGTGTTGGCAACCAGCTGCAAATCAGGAGAAAAGACACATAGTTAATTCCATGCGCAGATTTTTATGGCCAGGCATTTGTTTAAACTGTTATTGTGAAAGTGGCTGTTTAGCGTTTTCTGAAAAGCGGGAAGGATTTTCATAAGTCTGCACTGGGACAGAAAATTCTGAAATTCTCATTTGGGTAATACACTAACTTTGTGCTAAAGAGGAAAATTCATCACAACATGCGCAGAAAAACTTTGTTAATAGTGCTTCAGTAACCTTGATTTCTTTGATTATTTCCGTGACAACTTTGTCACACGGCAGATACGGCCAGTAATCAACTCCAATGTGTACACAAGCAATCTATCATTGTGTCTAGGATTGCCATATATTTGTAGAACTATAAATCATTTTGGGATCATATATTTTTTTCGTGATTTTATGATTTGTATTTACTTTGGACAAAATTAGAACAAACAGCATGACCTTGAGGAGCACAAAAAATCAAACGACAATGTTTCTCATTAAAACCCTGTGTAAGCCTACTGTGATATACTCACCTGCACTAAAATGTGACAAACTTGTACCAACACGGACAGGCCTGTCTACAGCAGGAATGAAAAATGGATCGCCTTGAAAAGACGGTTTTTGGCAGAAGCACTCTGTCTTGATGCTGGCCAGCATCAACATGCCCAACCGATGCTCAAGTCGCTTTACAGCCTGGGTTTTATTCATCTGGACATCTGCGTTTATTGTTGTACAGCACTCACTCTAGTCTTTCTAACTGGCTAGGCTGACCTCACTGACTTATATCAAATGTGTATCCATTAAAAAGAAAAGATCCGTGTAATTTCATTCAACAATTTCTGATTTAGTGAAACAGTCACTTTAAAAGTGCCCCACAACGATAATGAATGAGAGCGGCAACCCAGTGACCAGTGACACACGAGTAAATGCAGTACATTATGTTTACAAGAAGTAATACCAACAAGAACCTCTGTTTAAATTTACAACACTGAAATGATCAATAATTATAATTATTTTTAGGTGCAAAGTTGTGCACATTATACAATTTGTTATTATATTTTTACTCTCAGTCTTTAGCTGTCAATAAGATCCAAAATGTGTTCTTGTTTAAAAGCTGCTCGGTTATTGCAAAGCAGGACATTAAGACTTGAAGCTCAAGAGCAGGGAACCAGTTCAAACATGTTTTTGAAGTTCAGTAATAAGATATTTCACACACACTGAGCTGTGGAAGCAGACAGCGCTCAAGGGGCCTAGGTGGGTGGTTGGTCCAAGCCTGAGATGTGTGGGGTCATGCCACGCAGCTCATCTCCAAGCTTAATGGATTAGCTATCTCTGGTAGTCCAGCTAACGCTGTCCTTCACATGGCTATACAAGTAGCTCACAGCAAACAGACAAACAGTCTCTGTGAATCAATTGCCACCCGTCCCAGGAACTGCCTAAATATCATGTTTTGCCCATTAATGCTTCACAGCCCTCATGTCATATGTTGCACGTTGGCATTGTCCTCAGGGTTTGACTAATCATGTGACATTTCTTCTCCTTGCACATCTGATTAGAGTGACAAATGTTTTGTGTGTTTGTGTTTGTGTGTGTTTGCGCGCGTATGTGTTTGAGACAGAAAATATACAAATATGTACATCTGAAGACAGCAGAATGGCTATCTGTTCTTCAGCTCTGAAGTGACATGCCTGACTTTGCCCTGTTTTCCATCACCAAAGCACATAGTTCAGTTCAAGAAGTGTATGTGTGTGTCCTTCAAATTTGCCCTACTTTTGATGCTAACAGAGTGTTGCCCTAGTCCTTCATTTCCAAACCGAGTCTTTTGGTATTGAACTGTATTCCTAAGGAAATGGCCATAGGCGTACTGACTGATTTGTTTGTGTTTTTTTCCCCTCAGCACACAGGTATACATCACCTCAGTTTTGGCCTTCATCACCATCAGCTGGTGTAAAATAATAAGTGTACGACTTTGAGACGAATGGTATGTCATAAGAAAATCACTTTTTGATAGAACACGAACATTTACTGCCACGATTGAAGATCTGATGCAGGAATCCCCTTTAGGGTTCAGAGTTCTGTTCGGTGTCTGATTCGACACGTGTGTTCTTTGGAAAGGAGGTCGTGGCACAAATACCGGAGTTTGCTATGGCTTTTTGACAGATTTGACAGGCAAAGCCGATCAACTCGCGCAGCGCGGAGCTATCCTTGGTCCTGAACTGACTTCCCAAACTGCGTATGCTTGAGTTCAAGTCGCTTTACCGTCCTGCATCACCTGTGTGCGGGTTTCAAACCCTAGTTAGAAGCACCTTTAGCACAATTAATCGTGTACTTACTGTTCTCCACAGTTTCTGCGTTTTCACCGTAACAGAAGTGGCTGTCACAATCAAATGCGAGATGGAGACCATTATTCCAAACACCACGGCCAAAAGTGTCCGCACAGGTAGGAGCGCGTAGGCGACAAAGGTGACCAGGATGAGCTGCCACACGCCCTGCTCGGGGGACGTGGGGGGCTCCATGCCCATCGCTCCGAGGGAGAAGGGACAGCAGAGGAAGGAGAAAGTGAAGCCGAAGAGCAACGTCAGGTTGACGATCTGCTGGAGCTGAGTCACTTGCAAGTACTTCACATTAGTTACGATGAAAAGCGAGACGAAGATGACACAGTGGACCGGGTGGGACCCCTTGGAAATGGTCAGACTGGGGCCGGACAGCAACTCCAACACGGCCAGCGTCGAGGACATGAAGATGAGGACCGCCAGGGCTTTGAGAGTGGACGTCTGCTCCAGCTTCAGGTTGTAGTTCTGGAAGAGGGACTCGAGTTCCTTGCAGTCGAACTCGTCCTCGCACACGATGGTGGTCAGAGGGACGGCCGGTGGACAGTGACTTCTCTTCCGCCGCGTTTTGACTTTCTGAAACGGTATTTCCTCCATGTCAGTGCCATTCATAAACTGAATACCTGCACACAGCTTAGCTCAAAACGGACCACCGGACGCCCGCGCCGACACGGACCGGGACCGAGGGCGAGAAAAAGGCGCACAGAGGGCTGCGGGCAGAGCGTCCCAGACAGCGGAGGGCTGGTCGGTGGCCACAGGCGCGCTCCACACTATCCACAGGTTGGACAGCGCTGTCCGCAAACATCAGCTAGCGAGCCAATCCACATTTCCCGAGTGTCAACAAAATGGATGCAGACGATCAAATTTGTGTGCATGCGTTCGAGCGCAACATGAGGAGCAGCGGCAGCGCACACACGACGTCTGATACCGACGGGAACAGCTTTTTGCTGGGCTCAGATAGGATCACGCCTGCGCATTATGAGGTGAAGATAAGACACGTCCAAAGCGACTCAGTGCGCGCACATACACACACACACACACACACACACACACACAGACACACACACACAGTCAAGACGAATAGACTAGTGGTGCTACAGAGCTTCCCTCCAGAGTTAGACGGAGCAGTACATCATCATTGATAATGACAGTGGTCTTTTCTTCCCCCACCTGCACGTGACATGTTTCCATCATTAAATCCCGCGCAGTTTCAGTCTCCCTTTTCTGTATATGACACTGTACATCAACAAACAAGAGCCACCGTGAGTATTTGCTTGGCACAGACGTGTTCGCAAAAAAGAAAATCACAATAGGACTTCTGTGTTGCTCCCAGCAGCCTTTTGGTATGCAGAGGATGGCGTCTCACTCATTACCGGGCAATATTAGTCATCCATCACTGGCTGCCATTGGCATGACCCGTCAGTGCCACTGAGGTTGTAAGAAAGTGACAGATGGCAAAGTCCAGCACTTGACCATGAACTTTCGCATGCCTCCTGACCCCCCACCAGAAACTGTCATCCTCTCTATCTTTGGCTCAGCTGTAACTGCTCTGTGCTCACTGATCCACCACATCCATGGGATGACTTTATAGAGTGTGGCGGGTAAACAAAGAGAGTGAATGGATGGGGTGCCAATAGAAATAGAGAGGTGTTGACCAGCCCATCACAGTTTGAGAGAAAAGGGAGGCAGTATGTCTGTGGAATTACGATTTCACTCTGATATACAAAAACCTGGGATTTATGACTACAAAAAATAGTTGAACACATATTGCAGTTAAGTATTGGAGCCCATACTATCAGTTAGCTGGCACAACTTCATTTGTAGATTGAACAATAAGTTCACCGCAGAGCAAAACGCCACTACAGAACAGATAAAACAAGAAAATAAAAAGCACCAACAAAAAAAATTCAGAAATACTGGAAAATAGAAAGAAATAGTATATCAAACACATTATATTTGACAAAAACAGATTTAAGATTTCTTATGTAATTGTTGTGTTTATGACATGGCTATCTTTGTCTAATAACACAATTTTGAACAAGTTAAACACATGAGAAAAAACTGAAATACCTCCTGAGTTCAACTAAAAAAGAATGAAATGGATGATAAGAGAAAGAAATTCTTAGCTGTAGCCCTTCACATCCCAAACAAACTTTGTTGCTGTCACACAAAATGAGTCATCGCCTTATTCAGGTCTGCTGTTTGTACTGCTTCACCTCTACTTCTTGCAAACTTATCATGTCTTTGTTGCCTATCCCTGCTCATATGAGAGAGATGTGGGATGCAGAATGTAGGACATGCTGCTTTCAGACTGATAATCTTTGTTATCTACTAGGCTTTTACGCCCGCCGCTTTCCCCGGGCTTTATTAGCCGACACGTAAACATGACACCCATGTTGCTGCAGCTCGCCTGTCCGTGAATGCCTCGCATCAAGGTGATATGCAAATGAAACAACACTCTTTTCTCATTTGCCGTCCATGAGTGTGATTGATCTACCATTGCTGTGATCAATATTTCAATATTTCTTTTGTCGCACCTCCTCACTGCTCCTTTTCAATTTCCTAAGTCTTCTTACATTCCTTTTAGGCTAATGACAAACTGTTTATTTACATTATAAGATGCGAAGCAGCAATATACCAGAAGCTTTTTAGCCACAAATGCTGGATTGTGTTTTTTTCTGATCGTATTGTTGTCAGGCCTGTTGTCTTTTTTTCTTCTTTTTTTGTGTTCTATACACCAAAGAATGAGTGCAGAGCCATTGGATGGTATAAACATGTAATTCCCTCTGCTTTTGATGGCTTCAGGTGTAAGTGGATGGTCACACTCTGTCAGACCTCATCTTCTGACAACAAACGGAGGTCTTTTGGGAGCTCACACCCCAAAGCTGTACTCCAAGGGCATCGGACCAGGAAACAAAAGGAGCCAGTTTCCTGCTGCCTGCCTCTCTTCCGAAACGCATCGCCTTTCTTCTCTATCTGTCTTGCTATTTTGGTTTTCAACTCTTGTCACAGAAAAGGCCTCTCTGAGAGAGCAAAACAGCTTAGAGTTAGAAATTACAAGAAAATGCTAATTATGTCTGAGACATTTACATTGGAAAATCGATCCTGAGTTAACTGACTAGATGACAACAACATGGCTTAGCTTTATTTGTCTTGTGCAACCGATTTTTTAAACAACAGAAAATTCAGTTGGAATAATATTTTAGTAATCCCCATGGAGAAATATATTGCATGTTATTATAAGGATTTTAGTGCTGTCATGAAAGCCCTAATGTCATGTCAAATGCAAATTATGTTTTTATATCTTACAAATTTATTGAGATTAAAGATACAATTCCAAATGTCTATGGGGAGCAATAGTGACAATTGTCATTTATTTTTCTTACAAAAAGAGAATAGCTTTTTTTTTTACAGAATTTCAAAATGGAAAGACTCTCAAACTTCACAAAGGGGAAAAAAGAATGAAAAGCAAATGACTCAGAAAGACAAAGCACATATGAACATAGTAGGATATGTTTCTTCCATCTAAGATGGACCTAACACTTGTTGTCATCATCAAGTGATCATTTGTGATAGCCAAGCAACTGGCCAGTCCCACCAGAGTGCAGATGTGCTTGAAGCATCGCTTGTCTTATTGTCACAGACAAATTGGCTCAACACCAGCAAATGAAACAGCCTAGAAAGACCCAGGAGAAACTGGCAATGCATGCTGTGAATGAGTTAATGTCAGCTGTAATTAAAATGTGCTAAACACAAAAAAGACTGGATTCCTCATGGTTTTCAGCCAGGTGTGTTGACCACAAAGAAACACAATCGCTGAAATGCAATCTTTAAAGGCTGAAGATAACTATGTATAGGGTGAAGTGACCAATGTTTTTACATCAGTTTAGGGTAAGATGATGAATGCATTTCAGCAAAAATCAAATATGGCCCATGAGTGTTCGTACAAATCCAAAAGACATCACTCAAACTCCAGCCTTGAGCAGAAATCTGTGCGGCCCCATTTATCAGGGTTGAAATCAAAACTCACTCATAATTACTAAATCAATCTGGACACACAGGGGGAAAGATCCACAATAATGGAGTTGTTTCTTTCCCTCTCAAAACCTGTTCTCAGTCACAACAGACGCATTTAGAAGCTATAGCCCTCCAGAATCCCTTTGTGGTTTAAATTTACCCGTTCATGCAATCGTCCAGTTTTGGCAGACTAGCCTTACAAAATGCCCGAAGCAACACAGTTTCAATGCTAGAACTATAAAACTCTATTTTGTTGATATTATGTCAGCAATATAATATCAATATCAATAATGCATTCTGAGTGAGAAAACGAATTATTTTGAAGAGAACATTTCAGTAGAATACAAATTAAAGCCAAGGTTATAAAATTGTATTTTGTGTTCAAAATTGAATAAACTGAAATATTTCCTACATCTAAAAGTAATCTGGAGTCAAAGTTGGGTGTCGTACACTTTTACCCGGAGTTAGGATAAAACCAAGCAAAGTATGTTCCTGATATGATGTTCTCTCACTTGACAGCTTGCTGATTGCAACCTTTCACTTATCAAATGACACATCAGATGGACTCAATCAGCACCAGCTTCTAAATCTTACACCTGCATCCTAAGACGCAGGCTTGCTTTCTGTAGGTACGGAGTTATTTCAATTGCAGCCTGAAAAAGTACGTGACTTTTTTTCCCTATCCATCTGTTTTTTTTAACCTATCCATCCTCAGTTTTGTGTAAATTAGTGTTCAGATGTTTTCTGTTCAAAGCGCACCCGCTGAGACCCAGGCTGATTGAGTCGTTGCTATTTTAAGGTATTGTACGCTAGACCTGTTTTTCACAGATCTCTGCTGAAGGTGAGCCACCAACAACATCAAACACTTGAAAAGGAAGGGGGAAAGCCTGAAGCTTGTTTACGATGACAGGAAGTAACTGACTGTGTCGCATGCATTTCCTTCAGCGAGATTAAGATGGATCAATAGCCATCAGGTGCATCAGATTCGAGCGCAATACAAGCACCCCCTCCCCACCCCCCCCCCACCCCTCCCTCCCTCCCCCATTGTCAAATCCTCTTAAAGCCTCAGATAATTCAAGTAATCTGGAAGAGGGAGTGTGGAGGTGTGTGCACACTCCATGTGCCTTTCACCCCTCCCTCAATGACCATCTTCCAAAATATCACGTGCCACACTGAATCCGAGCGCTTCAAGTGTGCCACGCATGAGACAGGTGACCAGGAAAGACACAGTGAGAGACAGAGATGCAGGCAAACACATACATAAGGACAGATGCAGTTGACAGTTCAAATGAAAGTTAGCCTTCCCAAGGAGTCCTACAATTTGAATAAGAGCATGTCTGATTTATGATCATTTTCGGTGTATTTATTTTGTTCGTCTGACATTATTTCAAAATCCATAGAAATCTTGTAGCAATTATGTTTTACATGTAAAAAATATATTTTATTTTACAACAGAGTGGATTTGACCATTCCTGAGCTCGCTCATTGTCCGACTCATCCATGTTAATTTTAGCTTGATGTAGACTTAGCAGTGAAATGGTGAATACATTTACATTTGGAAACCGTACAAATGTTTGACAGATTCTCATATGGAATGAATTAAAGAAATACTACTTTAGACAGAGAACATGTGTAAAAGGTGAGAGAAAATATTTATAATTTGTTTGCAAAACAATAAGTGTTGAGTTTGGTCAGATCTAAGAATCAGTAAAAAAAGAAGGGCGTTGATTTAAGGATTAACATGATCGATTTGATCACTTTTGGAGTGTCCGGATGTTGAACTGGAACTAGCCATTGAATTTTAAAGACAAAAACAACAATCAGCAGAAATGGTGGGCACAGACTTGTCCTATATGTGCACTGTGCTGCTGTTCTTATTAGGGCCAAAAACCCCTTAGTGCACAACAAAGCCAATGATCAATAACCAGGAAAAAGTGGCCACTAGTCTCGATCCTAATTAGTGTGCTAAGTCTGCTAAGAGTTACAGCAGATTAGCTTGCACCTGAGCCCCCATATCAGCCTTTCTCTAACAGCAAGACCCTCTGAACAAGGCCACCCAGAAGAACCAGCAACAGCATAATACACACACATATACACACATATACACACACACAAGTGTGTGCGCGAATCTACCTTCACAACTCGCTAACTGCTAGTCCTGATGTGAGAATATCAGGCTATCATCACCTTGAAGACCGGAATTAAAGCGGTAAAAATATATTTTACAGGTTGGTCTTTCAAGGAAGGGTGCGGGAAATGTGGCAAGTGACAGACTACCTGAAAATCATGAACGCTAGCTCGACAACAGGGGGATTAAATGTAAACCTTTGTTAATGCTGCCAGCGCCATTTAACACAGAGAGTTCAAGCAAAGGTTAGAAAAGGGAGATTATAAAGGGATTCGTCTTATTTGTGCTAACGGTATATGTGTGAGCGCGCATAAGTCGGTACAAAGGTACTCACATCAAAAAATAAATGTTTAGAAAAGTGCAAGAATACAGGTTCTTTAATATGTCAAAATCTTTTTTTTTCTTTTTCTGGTAGACTCACTGTGACAATTATTGTGCCTCTTTCAATAAATAGCTGTGATGAAAACATGACCCTGAGGACAAATCCCGCATTTGACACAGCAAAATGAGTCATGTCTTGACAAACAGCAGCTGACATGCTGCATGCTGCGTTACAGTAGCAGTATGCATCTGTGCAAGGTTCACACGCCTCGCCCGGCCTGACCCGCTTTGGTCTGACATTTCTGCCAGTCTTCATACCGAAAGGAAAATTATAGAGGAAAGCACACAGCTCTAATACACACGCACATGAAAGCACTGTTTCTCCCCCCCCCCCGGTGCAAGTACTCACATATAATCCAACATTGCATTTTTACAAAGACTGCACAAAGGAATTCAGCAACACATGCATAGACTTACTTCAAAAGCAGCACATCTGTGTAGCCCGTCTCCTGGGGGGCTAAAACCTTCTATGAGTCTGTATTAAATGATAATACATGACATATTAATGTATGTTTATCAGGCAGTAAATGACACAGTTAAGACATGATCTTACATCAGCACCCCCCACTTTGTGAGAATTGCGCAGAACATAGTAAATGCAACTTTTCTTTCTGCTGGGACTTATGCAACAGCTACAGCTGAACATTCCCAGGAACAATTTATTTATTTGAAGGATTTTCAGCCCATTTTTGTCCATGATGTTGTGGTTTTCCTTACGTGCAGTCGTCATTTGAAGTGTTCGGCTCTCAAAAGGGAGAAAAGGAGTTTGATTTAGCATTTCCATATGTTGTTTTTATCTTCTTTAACCATAGTTTGGCAGAATGACTTATGTGCTTAGGGTAGCTGCATAACTGTGTGAACCAAACTCTGTTGATATTCACTTTACTGATGTACTAACTGGCTGCTTTCATACGTTTAGAAAAATTTGTCACCTTTTTCTTTTTTTGTCCCCACTTCACAGAAGCAGTCTGCCTCTAATTTCACATTTAAACTAACTGCTAACGCTGGAGACGAACATGCTGAACATGCAATATTTTTTCTCAATTGTTTAAAAGGCTTTTTTACCTACTTCTCTGATTTGAGTGGTTAGCTGATTTGGTTAAGTATGGAGAACTACTGAAAATTCAAACGTGCTCACAAACTTTAAAGTAAGACCATCTGCTCATTAGAAGGCAGATATATTTTTAGAGCTGCCACATATATTGAGAGGGCTATTAACCTGGAGTATTCGGGGTTTGACAAGAACTTTTCCACTTCCATGAATTTCACCCTCCCTGCTACGTCCGTGAATGAGCTGCAGGACGTAGAAGTGGCAGCTTTGCTCACAGCAGCTCCAGAAATGGCTGCATCAGACAGCTGAGATTTCTCTTAAGTGCCTCTCCGTGTACTTTTCTACTGATGATAAATGTATCTTGGTCCTACGTCTATTTCAAGAAAGGCGGCCGTAGCGGACAGGAAAAAGTGGCAATCAATCACAGCCCCTTTTTTTGACACAGACTAAGTGATGGAAATGCCTGATGGCAGACACGGGCGTTTGATTTTGCATAATTGTTGAGCCAAGAAAACTACGGGCCGACAACAGCCGCAAACAACATTTGTCCTGTACTTGGGATCAAGTTCCAGCTGCAGGAATGAATGGAGTAAAAACATTTATCATGAAAGTGCTAAAAATGGCTATGGAATAAACTAATTCAAAGAGATTCCCCAGAGACACCACCGGTGGGACCTATGCAGGCATCTTTGTCCCTTTCATGTACACTTATGAAGAGTCTCTTGAGTCACTTTCTTTCATGGCTGCTATTAGATTTAGAAAACTGCCTAATGAATACAACTTTTCATGTCTAACTTGATAGGCTGTTATACCTCTAACTATGAGATTATAACCAAATTACTAAATAGAGTGAAGACAGTCAGGGAAGATAAACACTGGAAATGTTTAGTCCAGCCACTGTTCCTGAATCTCTGGGTCAGGAATCTACTAGCAATCACAACATAAATCTGAGGGGCTTGCATGGAAACAAACTGAATAATCATTCATAGATATACAAAAGAGACCTTTCTGTAAATATTTAGTGAAGATTTTTAATAGAATCTCTAAGCTTATAAAGCTGTGGTTTCCAGCTGTGACAACAGGGGGCCCTTCCCAGGACATAGGGAGCAACAGATGGGGAAGAAAGCGCCATGCTGGCCTCTACTGCTCACTTTGAGCACCTACAGGGCTACTAAGTCCAAGCATGTGACAGGAATGTGTTTTCCGCTCATTTTAAAACAACAAACAACGACACAAAACCTGCATGTAATCATTTATTGCTTTATAATTATGTTCTGAATAAATGCATTGGTAGAATTAATAGAATACATAATAAGAAATCTTACATATTGTTTGACATTAAGGTGTTTTTTTTTTCCTCAGCTGTTAAAAACCATGTTCTGAAGCGATCTTTTCAGACAACTTTCAGCCACAGCCGTTGGTTTTTAGAAAAAAAAACTACACAGAAATATTCTTTAAAAAATGTATCAAATGTGTCATGAAAAAGTACTGACTTGTAACAAGACTGATACTAAACAGAGATAAACTGCATGGAAAGTAAATTGTGATGTATCCTCCACCGCATGAGCAAACTTTAATACTTTAACGCTAAATCTCTGTAACATTGTTAACTTTTTTTTCCTTTTTTTTTTTGCACTTGAGGTTTAGAGCAAGCATTTGGTCATTATTGTGTAAACAGTTCCAAAAGGCACGATATTTTGTCTGCACATATGTTCATTGAGTGGAAAGAGAAAAGGTGAACCCCATCCATTGGCACCAGATGTTATATGCTGTTCTCTTCTACAGGAGAAATTTTATAGAGCATATCTAAAACTCAACCAGCTTTTAATCTGAAGCAACATATTTTCCTACAACAAACAACTACATGCGTAGTGCATTCCCTTACTTTTATCAGGCCTCATATTTCCCGCTTAAGTAAAAGCAGCAAACATGTAAACCCCAAAACCCTATCGCATTCTGATTCCAGTTAGTGAGTCAGTTTTTCAAGTATTAGGAGAAATATAGCAAAACCTTTACGCTCTAGCAAGCGCTGGCATTTCATCAGATTTCCAGACAAAGACATGGAATAATCTGAAATCTGTTGGGTTTTTTTGCATTCGACTGTAGAAGAAACCAGTGACTGATGTCTTAAAAGTGAACCTGGTGGCTCTTATAAAACCTCTGATTCGTGCTGTGCCAAGGCTTGAGGCAGCGTGGTTCCACATGGCCCCTGGAAGTGGTACCTGTGTGACATCAAACACATGCAAACAACAGTTAGAAGGGCAGAGGGTGGCTTCCTCCGGCCTAAGTGAGGGTGGTGCTGAGTGCCACCTTAGCAGCTCCACAAACTTACGTGAAATACTCTGTTTTGGGTGTCATGCTTGTGTTAAACTCGGCCACTGGAACGCCTCTGGATGCCACTCGGGGTCCAAACATGGCCGCAGGGTAAACGATGGATGATGTGCCCACCTACATAGTAAACAAAACAGAGCAAACCCTCCGGTCAGCTTTGAAATCTTATGCTTCACACAACATCCCAGGTCAGGTCCTTGCCCTTTTCCTGAGGAAAAACCGACTGAGATACCTATGTCACAAACTGGAACCCTCAATAGCAATTACTTACCACCAGACAAAGATCACAGATTTCCATTTCTTTTTCCACCTTGGTCAGGATGTGAGAATCTAGAGTCTCTCCAAAAAACACCGTGTTGGGCCTCAACAACCCATGGCAGTCTCTATCGTCACACCTGGACACAGCAAGGAGAGTCCTTGGACTAAATGTTTCATTTAAAGCGCCAGTAACATAAAAGCTGAAGCTTCTTAGTCAAACATTCACAGCAAAAGCTTTGAAGCGTTCAGAGCACACCACTGCCCTCAAGTGGAAATAGCAGTACCAACACAAAGTTTTCAGCCCCCTTCCACCGGTTCATACATTGTAATGTTTCAGGCTTCTTTTTATTTTTCAGTTCATTTTTTTCCATTTTCAGTTTTCTTTCGTTCTAAAGTTCAATAACTTCCTTATGATGAAGTTGAATCTGGACATCTTTGTTTGAGCAGTTCTCAATACTGGCTGGCTCCAGTTTTCTTTATTTTTTTTTATGTCAAAATAAATAGAAATGGAATCAGTCTTGCAGCATTTAACAATCAAATGCCCAATTAGGAGAGATGTTGGTAAAGTCTAGCCCGTAACATTACAGAATATGTAATTCAGAGGGTCAATTTCAAGGCCGTGGCAAAAAAGCTCAATGTGTCAATCAATGTCAATGTGTTTGGCAGTATTATTTCTTTTTTTTTTTACAAAGTTACAAAGTTAAAGCAAGCCTACCTCGGAAGCTTATCGACAGGAATCAGGGCGTCAGCGACATTGGGTCCAGGTGCCCTGCACATTCACAAGACACCACGGGGGGTTAAATACTCTGCTCACGTGGGGGTCAAATCCTGAATGTTTATATGTTTTTACATATTCACGAAACTCCACCTACCCTTTGCCATTTAGGGCCGGACAGATGGGGCTTCGCTTGTTCACGGTCACTTGTCCACAACTCACACAGCGTGTCTCCATCAGGCTGCCTGCAGAGAGGGAAAACACAGCTGCTTTTCAGCCACAACTCTTGGGTTCATTTACCTGAAATGGTTGTAAAAGCATGACCGTACTCTGGCTTACACACTGTTGAACATAAGGAAGGTTTTGGTTGAGTTATAGACATCTGAAGCACCTCCTTCACCACAAAAGAAGAAAAATAGAGCCAAATAAAATTAGATGATTACCAAGAGGGCAGCATATTAAATTTGAGACTCCCAAAGCTAAATGCTGAATGTGCTTTTTATTGCATCACCTCTTTTTTTTTTCTTCTTTTCAACAAACCATCTCCTCCGGAGCTAAAGAGAACAGCTTTGAAATGGAAATGATCAACACAATTTTGTGTGAGGCCTCCTTTGATGTGTATTCTGTTTCATGATGTTTCAAATGTTTTCGGTGGGTGACGTCTCTGAACGCAGGCGGCCGGGTTTAGGCCCAAGTCATGTGGTTCTAATATGTACAGGACCTCACAGAGCTTTCCCCACTTCAGTCCACTCCAACATACATTAGTCCTGAGCAGGGGGAGGGAACAGAATTTCTGTTTTTTTGGCTTATTTTTCTTTCTTCACATTATAAATGTTTTAATCTAATACAGGTAACAGCTGACAGAGTTTGCTGCAGTCATGTACAGGTACTTATGGCAAAGCCTCAAAGGGATAGACCTGATTACAAACATGATTTGAACTTGGTGGCACATTACATTTTTTCGCATCAAATTCAAAATCAAATCACAGTTTATGGACTAATATTGGATAATCTGTCCAAGTGTATTTTTTTAGGTAATTAAAGCTGCATCTTCTATCAATCACAGAATGTGGAGCAGCATCAAGATTAGTTAAATATCGCTACGTCCAGTGGGAAAAAACTAAAGACACCCCTTTGAACCACTCTGGAAAATTATTAACGTGCAGCTATTTGTGACTAGATTTGATTTTAATTAGAACTTTGCTAAATCGGAGAAGCAGAAATGCGCATGACAACGGCTGGACATGTTGACGAGAGCTGTTTCAGAAGATGAACCCGACTCCGTTTCTTACCGTGGATCTTGAGCACGTGCTTGGAGCCGGCCTGTCGGTGCAGGTCGTCTATGCACTGCGTGATGACCACCACAGAGCGGCCCTGCTTCTTCAGCTGGGCCTCGCACTCCGCAATGGCCAAATGAACGGGGCTGGGCCTCCTGTTCAACACAAGCTCCCTTCTGTAATGGTAGAATTCCCACACTCGGGATGGGTTGCGAGAGAAGGCTTCAGGAGTCGCAAGGTCCTGTGGGAGGCATGTTTAAAGGTTTAAGAGTCCCAACTGTAGCATTCAGCATATAGCAAGAAAAATACTTTGAGAAAGAAAGATGTTTTTGTCATTAACTACAGTCAACTGTTAGATCTTATAGAGATAAATCTGCAAACACTAAAATGCTCTTATGTGACAGGAACACACTCAGATTTTCCACTCAAAAATGTTATTGTGAATGAGGAGGCAGAGAGAAGAATGCT
Source organism: Menidia menidia (assembly GCA_907169785.1). Classification (NCBI taxonomy): domain Eukaryota; kingdom Metazoa; phylum Chordata; class Actinopteri; order Atheriniformes; family Atherinopsidae; genus Menidia; species Menidia menidia. The sequence continues at coordinate 7,688,973 of CAJRST010007779.1, read as the reverse complement.
TTTGTGTGAGTTGCTGTCCGTGAAACTACCTGAGACTTCCACTTCCTCCACTTCTCGTGTTCCCCCCTGAAAGTGGGGACTCCGCTCTCAGCACTAACTCCCGCCCCCGTGATGATTGCGATATGTTTGGCTTTGGAAAAGGCTTTGCGGAACTCAGACATGTCTGTAACGTGGAAAAGAAAACAAACATTAGACCAGGTTCCCTGTAAGTGTGTAAGTGTTACAAATGAGGGCCCTCTGAAACTGGTTAGATTAACCTGTGATTGATGTAACAAGTTTTAGGTGTTTTAAACTCCGTTACCATTCATCTAAAAAGGGGGATGGTCAGAGGGTCTAAAGAACTATCAGATTTACATAAGATGAGGCACATTGTTCCCTCCCTTTATCACAGTCTGCTGCCTTAATCGTGATTCAATTTACTGATGACTACATCTCTGTTTGTCTTGCCTTTAACACTTAATTGATTGAACTCAAATTAGGGATCAATGTCATATCTGATTGTAAATCTTAAATGAAGAATTAAAGCTTTTGTTTTACCTGAGCTGAGTCTAGCTGCCTCTGACACCGGTCCTGTTGTCACATGCGTGGAGCACATGCGACGGCCAAGTGAAAAGACGGCTCGATTTTGGAGAAGCATTGTCACTGAAAGACACATGAAATACAACATAAAGGCAAATATCATAGTTGATACATCGCAGTGGGGCTAGATGTAAAATCCTGTGCACTTCCAACAAAGTTGACATTTGTCATAAACAACTAAAGCATGTTTCTTCTCCTTTTTTTCTACATTTGGGTCATTGGATCAGCAAATCAGAATACGTGTAAAAATGAATTGTGTGTTGCAACATAACAGACACAGTTGCTGTTTCTTTGAGCTGATAAGTCCAGGAATGTGCACACAAGGTGGGTTTTCAAAAGAGTAAATAACCATTGGAGAAACAGAGGAGGAAAAAAAACTCTGTGACGCTTGTATGATCCTGAACAGGTCACATACGTTGAAACCTGTTAAACAGGACGCCAAACCCTCTGTAAGGCTCAAGGATTACTCTTGATTTAATCTCTGATTCAAGGACCTGTGCATGCTACATACTTGTGTAACGTGTTGTTTGTTTTACACCCGGTGCTTTGCTAGTTGTTTGTAGGTCACGTTCCTTTAACATAACCACGAAAGTACTGGAATATGCTGTCCCTAGAAGTTTGTCACCTTGGGGGATTTTTCCAAAAATCCCATTCAAAGTTGAAGTTCTACGGCTTTGACACTTTGCTCTCTCAAAGTCGTGATCTACGTGACTGCTGCTAAAGGATCAAACGTAATCGTGCTCGTTGTCACATCAGCGAGAACTACCATGCACAACAAAACTGGCTCTTCCGTGGTTGTATCGACCAGCTCGGAGTCGTTACGTGCAAATGTAAACGTATTGAAACGAGTTACTTCTTTTGTACGTACCTCGCAGTGGGATGTCCCTTTTGTTTATGTCTAAAGCCACGCCGAGTTCGCCTGTTTACCTGGAGGTCTGTCATTAACAAACGAGGCCGTAAACTAGCCACGCTGTCGTAAAGCAAGAAAGGGGAAAATATGTGAAAGTTGGGGGCGCCATCTGGTGGTGAAGTGTAGTAACTGCTGCTCATCGCCAGCCGTTCATTCATTCTTCTCCAGTTCGTCCCAGGGTCGCAGCCTACCGAATATTTAACCGTGAACATCCTATTTTTTGCTTTACATAGCAAAAAAAAAAAACTTATACAGGCTAATATATTCGTATTGAATAGACATAGAGACAGGACGATAGAGATCTGTGCTTATATAATCCGCTGCAAGGATTTGTGTCAATATCTCACAAAGGCCCAGAAAAGTTGTCTGAACATTTGTATATTTTATTAATTATTCTTAAAACAAACACGTCTTTGCTTTTGTTTTGCAGCCATTTTCTGTGTTTTTTATAAACATATACTCGTGATTGTTTGTATTTGAATGCGTTTTGATTACAAACTACTCTAATTTTGTGTCAGGCAGTGGGTTCTTAAAGGGCTACTTCTTTTTTTATCTTTTATTTATTTTGTTCGTCCTAAATAAGAATGGGAAGTCGGATTTCATTTGATGTGTACGAAAGATCAAATATACCTGTACAGGTTTTATGTTCTTTGACCGGTGCGCAATGTTTTCCACCTTGATTCCCTCACATTGTGTATCCATTACCGTTTCCACCAACGCCTATCCAGCTCCTTCTCTCTCTCGCTCTCCCTCTCTCTCCCTCTCTCTCTTTCTCTCTCTCCGTCGTTTGTGTGTGTTTGTGCTGCCTCCTCCCCTTCATCAATAGCTGGCTCCCAGCGTGTGAGTGGCCGTGTGGTTCTGCCTCTGCCCCCAGTCGGCCAGCAGTCATCACCGGACACTGGTTTAAATTGATGGCGACCACTTCAGCCAGCAGCACAGACCGCAGACCCATACGGAGACTTCGCTCCAAGAGCGACACCCCATATCTGGTCGAAGCCCGACTCTCCTTCAACCTGCGCACAGGTAGGGGCTCGCTTCTACGTCCAGCTCCCATATGTGATGCCACATTTAGATGTATTCTGTCAGACGTCAGGTTGTGTGCACACTGGAGCGATTGCTTTGAAATACACCCGATTTACGCAAATAGTGTGACCGCATGCTGTTGTCTCCACGGACTTGCCTACTGTTTTAAAGTGAGGTTTGGTCTTACACCCTTTTCTTTTTTATTAATGGATGGCTACGGTGATGGTGGGGTAGAATGTGACTGAGTGTTATGCAACTTTGAACACTAACGCATCGGGCTGCGGGCTTGGATGGCACAAAAGCGTACTTTAAGTTAGGAACTCAAACTGTATTTCTGCTGCTCGAACACCGCTCATGTGCGAATTTAGATTTTGTGATATGTGGTAATTCAACGCAATTACATAATGTGAAGAACACCCAACGTGGCCTGTAGTAGTGTCTCCAGCTTTCTTTGGCAGCGACGCACAACATAAAATGAGCATCCGGTCCGTTGGTGCTTTTTCTCACATTTTAATCACCGCGTTTCAAACTGTGATGGATTACGCGATGGATGCCCGTGGTGAATAGTCCTCATCATGTGTTGCATCCTCTGTTACCATGGTGACTTGGCATTTTATGCTGACTGTGTCAGCGGGATTGAGATATTTTTACTTCCCGGTGTAAATGAGATCAATCTTGCATGCAACAATATTTATTGTGGTAAGACACTGTAGTTAGTCATTATAAGGAGAACCCTGTTAACCCTGAGTCTTTTAAGCCTGGGTCACATTTAAAATGTGCCTTTCTGTCATTAGCCTCATTCACTGTGAGTGTGTCTTTGTACTCATGATAATTACAAGTCTTGACCTTTTATTTTCCTTATTCTTCTCGAGTACAGTACACAAAAACAACCATTATGAGGTATCTATGCAACTTTATAAATGACAGAGGCAAAGAAACAGCTTGCTGGAGTCACACCCTCGCCACCAGCCAAATTGGATGCATGTCAGACATGTGCAGTTGGGATGATGTCCAGATGTCCTTTTGTTATAGTTTTGGTTTGATGTCATTATATTCCTAAATACTGTCAAGAAGTAGAGTATTTCAGCATTTTGACAAAGCAGTGATTCTCCTTTTGTTTGTATGTTGTACCAAAGAATTTGTCGCAAACTGAGATTACATATAGAATCATTTCAAAATATTCAATTAGAAGCATCAGCAAATGCTAATATAAATGCTGATGGGGGGGGGGTTCAATTAACCCCAAAAAATGTATTTTCAGAGGAATGAAAAACCAAGGATGTTGTGCATTAGTGAGCTCAGGGAAGGTGGCTCTGTCTAAAGCACATTCTCATCCTGCAGCTGCTATGACAGTTCCCATGTGTGCGTTGTGAGCTCAGGCGTTACTGCAAAAGACTTGTGTTTTCTTGGATGAATGAATGAAAAAAGGATTCTAATCTTGTGTGCTCTTGCCAGTGAGTATTTGGCCTTTGGAGTCAAGCTTGTTGTGGATGACAGCAGACTGCCATTTGTCTCTACGCTCCTTTTTATCGTCTCTACTCCACAACAAGCTCACACAAAGCATGAAGATGGTACGGGGGCGATTTGTACAACAGCTCTGTTGACTCACTTCCACCTGAAGAAGTGGAGCAGGATTTAGCTTGCTTATTGCCAAGGAAACCAAAAGCCATGTAGTTGTGAGCTCAGGCACCTAATAATGATAAATGACCAGGGAGCTGGGGTTGCAAAACAAGAACTGAGCAATTACTACCGTGTTCCTCATGACCAGACAATTGCTTGGCTTTTCCCCCCCTTTATTATGTCTTTAAACAAGCCTAATCCACGGCACAGATGAAAATGATGATATTCATAAAGTGTGGAAAGGGATAACAAATGCTAAATTGTGTTGGTGCTACTGCTTTATGACCGAATAAACGCCATCATGAAATAAGTGCATCTTTATAAAGAGAAGTAAATTGACTTTTATCAGCCAACATCATCAGGCGCTATCAGCCTTCATGTTATCGCACAGTTTGCATTATTTCACGTTGCGGAAAATGAATTTAGTCAGCTCATGTGGGAATCAGACGTGTCTATGAGTGCTCAGTCTTTATGTCAGCTTAGATTTTTTTTTTAAGGCGGTAGCGTACAAATGACACATAGCCTGCGGGTCTCTAATGGAATCAGAGGGAAATGGATTTATTGCATTGGCCTGTTTAGAGTCTGCCCTAAATGAATTTGCTCCACAGTTAAATGGCTGTGCACACAGTCTCAAAGACATATCAAAATAATGTAATGGCATCATTTACTGCGCAGCTCTCAAGTACTGTGTCTTATGCTATGAAACGTCACAGGCTGAAAGTAAGGGTGGATGCTCTATCCATATGATGCACTTGAATTCAGTGCTTACCGTGAAGTTTTATGTACTTACACTGCCGTACACACATCCAGAAGCATCTGGAACAGCAGCTGAGAAGGGACACTGGAGAACTTAAGCACGCTGTGGATGCCATTGAAGGCTTTATGGATGTGTGATGAGGTCAGTGTGCATTTTGCTGAGTACATACTAAACTTGTGGGGACATAAATTCCTTGTCAGTGTGTGCTGTGCTGCACACATTGCATGCTGACACAGCATTTGTCTAGTAGGAAAAAAGGCTGCCGGTGCTTATATTTACCATCATTCATCAGCGGCCGTGTCGGATTTCTGTCTGCAGAGGCAAGCTGTGCACAAGAACCTCAGCTGATTACCAGTGATAGGCATCTGCCAGGGAGCTCAGACATCTCTGTGTTTTCACGCATCTTTGTTTACACAATTAACCTGACCTTTTCACTCCATCCATCCATCCATTCCTTTGATGCTTATATTCTCTGTAGATCTTTGTAAAGTATAACAAGCTGTATAGTATTTAAGTTATTGATGCTACACACATAGTGTGTTTATTCCATTATTATGCTGAAAGGTTGGATTGAATAAGCTCAGAATAAAATAAATCAAAATAGCTGCCATGACCTTGATGATTGAATTGCTCAAGATATATTCTGCACAAATAAATAATTATTTACCACATATGATGTCCCCTGCTTGTCATTGTATAGATAATATGTCGATGACACTTAATGCCTGCAAATGTGTGGCAGAACGTGGTACGTGAGGGTTATTGGATTAGTGGTCCTGAAGTGGACAGCACAACTAAATAGGACAGAAATTTTTAAAAAGTGGAGAGCAAAAGTTAAAAAAAAGAAATGGAAGAATATGGAATATTAACAAAATCACAAGAACTGAAATTGGATAATATAATTTAATTTAGAAAACATGACTTTTTAAAGGAGAACAACCAAAACAAAACTTGATCATATTTGTGGAGGACGAAATCATGACAAAACAAAAGAGAAGAAAAAACAAAAACAAGAAAACATAAACACATTAATGAGTGCCCATATTCTGTACCTATGGTTGCAGTACCAAACAGCTGGATGTTACGAGGGGATGCCAGTAGCAAAGACGTCTCCGTTCTGCCCCAACTGCTCGCAAAGAAACTCATCTGAAGCCTAAATCTGGCTGCAGTGCAGCTTGTGCACAGGACTGTTTTACAGATGTGCATGTCCATACTGATGCACTGCATGCATACAAATGATGCAAATCAAAATTGCTATAACAACAGATGCACCATATGTAAATATTTGAAGAGATTCTGCTTGAGCACGTACATGTCAGAGTTTCATAAAGGGAGCTGGCTCTCTGTTGTAGCTACATTAAGCTATAAAAACTACACTCATTCACCACCCACAGCTCCCCTCTCTCTCTCTCTCTCTCTCTCTCTCTCTCTCTCTCTCTCTCTCTCTCTCTCTCTCTTTCTGTTTCAGCTCCAGCTTACAGTAAGCACTGCTGACCAAAAGAGAAAAAATCAATATAGCACAGATGCATGGTGGGACAGGGCAAGTTTCTGCTGCAGAGCATTTTGTGCCGGCTGATGATTTGCAATATGTCAGAGAACCACTTCATGTAGCCACGGAGAGATATTAAAGCTTCAGAAACAAAAATGTACACAAAAATGGTGTGCTTTTGCTTTTCCGACGCCCAGTACATGTACATTCTGGGCATTGCCACTGTCACGAGAGAGGATTAGATTTTATTATTAACCATTTTGTTTGTTAAAATTCAAAAGACGGATAAAAGATTTTGCAATCTCCTCATCGAGGTGTCCGCTTTTTCCTTCAAAATCATTCTGAGTCTCCTTTAAACAGCTGAGCCAACACCAGTTCCAAGGCTGTTGAATTTGTAATATTTTGGCGGCTTGTAGCAACACCACAGGTCATTAGCAAATGTGTCAAATAAAGTGGTGATAATCAGTGGCAGGAGATTTATATCATTTCTCAGTCTGTTTCGATGCACTGTATTTGAAAGCCCAGATTTCATCTCCAAAACACAAAACACAAAGCACATGGCTGAGATTGGGAAAAAAACAGCACTGCATCTGAATTTAAGAAAGAAAGAAGTGTCCAGCTTCCCCTGCTTGGCTGTAAATTGGCCTTTTTGAGCCGATGCATGGAAGGTGTGAATAAAACATGAGTTGGAAAATCAGAGTGAAAAAATAGCATAGCGATATCCAGGGGTCCTTACTGGATGCTCCTGCTGCATGAAATTTCAAATGACCATCATTGTGGCCTGGCCAGAACACCTGCCAGCCTCTCTGCCTGAATGGTTTAAAGAGAAAGAGAGGCAGGTGTTTTTTTCCGAGAGAGAGCTTGCAGGGTGCAGCAACTCTCACTCTCTCAGTCACACTTGGAAGTGTTGGAAAGGCTCCTGGCTGTGATGTGCTTTCTACATGCCAGATGAGAAATAAACGCCGATTTTCAAAAGCCTCCCAAGCTGAATAAAGCTGCATGATGATGTGCTTATGGGTCATATTTATAGCAAGTGTGACTTTATATCCGGCAGAAAGAGAAGAAAGACTCCACTGAGATATGAAAGGCGGCAAGGCCGAGGAACAATTATCATGGAGGAGAGCTCCGCCTGAATCACTGTAACTCTCAAATGCTGTTTCTACAGAATTTAAAGACACATGCACTAATTCATTTGGGTGAAATAAGGAGGCGAAATGCCTCAGGGATGGGTGGACTGCTGAAAAATGTTATTTTGCACTGATCATTAATGTCAGGCAGCATAAGCTTCCCTGAACCTGGCAGAGGTGATACATTTTTAATGGCGGGCATTTGTTGCAGGTGTCACCAGAGCAGTCCCTTTAATGCAGCGGATCTTTAGGACCTTTCTGCTGAGTAAGTGTCTTCACACGCTCAGACCCTGCTCAACATTGCTGCAAACCTGAGACTCAGTTCAATCACAGCTGCATTGCACCACTCAGCACTTCAGAATTATATCATATATATTTTCTGCTCATATTAGGAGTGTCATTTAAAGCCCACCAGACATGTATGGAATTATGCACAAAATGTTAGCATATTTAATCAGCCCCACCGCTGTGTTTTTCACGGTTTGAACCTGAAATGAAAACTCTCATTCTGCATGAGCACACTGGGGTTTTGTCTCTGTTTCAGATTTGAAATCATTGACTAAATGAATCCCAGCATTCATTGCTATATATTGTATCCTTTGCTTCAGAGTAACACTCTTCAAATTGAAAAGATAGGTGTTGCATTTTCTCCTCAGCCCAAAAGCACCACATGGTCAATGGTGGCTGCACAGTCGGTTATGTAAGTCTGGGTGAACGTAGTCTAACAGCCGACAGGACAACCGGCTCCAATTTAAAAACATGATCCAATGCAGCATTTCACTGTCATTTTTATTACTCCAATCAGTCTCACAGAACAAAAACTGAACATATTTTCAATCACAGTTTGAAATTTTAACTGAAAGGTGTGGTTCTCACTGCCTGTAAATTATCAAAGAAATCATCACAGAAAAAAGATTTCACTGGTATGTGTATTCACATAAGGAATGATGAAAACATTTGTATATGTCTTCATCTGTATATTTAGAGCAGCACCATGGGACGCTCCAACCAAAAGTCAGTCAAAGTGGAACTTTGGTATTACAGCCCTTTCTAGAAAGAGGATTTCTTGTGATGATCTTGATTGTTTCTTTTCCCGGCTTTGTCAGTAAAATTTATCCAATTATTTTAGTATGATGAAAACAGCTATTACTGTTGGTATTTTGGTGAAGACGTATCTCCTGCATGACTTCTTTCATTTGTACTGAGGAACTGTCAATATTACTGTTTCATAAAAGATGGTATACCAACCACTGTAAAACTGTAAATCAGGATTTTGTAGTAATGCCTGAAACTATGACACAGTATCACATCAGTAAGTTCACCAGAGCTAGAAGGGGCCAGAAGGGACCAGAGCTCTTTGCAGGGTGGCTGCCCCCCCACCACTCTCCATGGTGTGGTGCTCATTGACAGAGCAAGGCACATGAAAGTCACTTTCAGAGAAAATCAGAGTCTGTTCAGACAGAGACAATGCGAACATGTCAGACGAGTGGTGCAGCGTGTGAGGCAGAGCTCGCTGGAGATTGGTTTCATTTTGTGTAATTTCTCCTCTTTCGATTTTCACTTGCCTGCTGTCAAGGAGTGTGATTGCTTCCACATTTGCTTTTGTGTGGCACATCCAGGCTGCAGCCCCATCAAAAAGGCTGCTTTGCAGAGAAAGAAGAAAGTGCACCATGTTCTCCTCCTCATTGCACCTCTCATTATAAGAGACTAACACCTGCTGTACTCTTACCAAAACAGGGCTTCATTAATCCCCAAAGAGGAAGTGATATTGTTTCTGTGTAGTGAGAGTATTGCATACACAGCATAATGAAATAGATCTTTATTCCACCCCCCTACAAGCTGTCTGTGACCGTCAATCACCTCTCCTTCCGAACAATTTTCCAATTAACTAAGAGCAGACAGATTAAAAAAGAATTAATTGATCATGGCAAATCGTTGAACTTTTTTTTCTGTGTGAAGAAGAAGCTTTCAGCATGGACTTAGAATGAATGTGTGCAAAATGAGCCTGATGGTTTGGACAACAGAGTGACTGAAATATCGCACAAACATATGAAACAAACACTTTTTCTCACTCTGGGATTGAAGTCATTGTGATTTGAACAGCTGTTGGAGCGCTCGGTGAAACTTGCTGCCAGTTTTCATTTCACAGGAGGTGGCCTTTAAAATGAATCGGCCAGTGGAATTGATGAAATGACAGACTGAGCAAAGCAATGGATTTCATCAGGGTGACAAGTGGACGGGTAAAGCACAAAGGTCGTAATTGTACACTAAAGTCCATAAAGGTCAGAGGTTTAGCGGAGATTTCTCTGAAGGCCTTTCGTAAATGGCCACCAATTCCACCGTATGAGTTTTCACGTGCCCAATAAGCTCGTCCTTTAACTTTTGTGTTACGCTTTGCTGCAAATGCCACACACAAAGGGGTTTAGCTTGAAATGTTTAGATTGACAATGTGCCATCTAATAGGTACTTTTACTGCCAACCAGATGGTCCCGCATGTGTTACACAGGTATGTCTCCAGCCCTGTGTGTGTTTACACAAATGCCATTTAAGGCATGCCTTCTGATAGAATCTTTCCCCACACATGGGGCCCGGGAAGACCACCTGCATGCCTCAATGTGTGTGTCCTCAAACAGTGTTTTGTGCTGCACCGTTTCCCGCATTCAGAGCAAACTCCAGGGCCGCTCATCTTTGTCTGCGTGCTTGCGCGGATCGAGATGAGCCCAGTAGTTGAAGCTTTTCCCACACATTGCACAAATGCGTGGTGTTGCAGTTGCACCATGAATATTTTTTTCCTGATTGTTCAGCTGGCCTGGCTTTGCATAACATTTCTGACGGTGAACCGTTACAGCTTTTCTTTTTTTCCTGCTGGTGTTGAACCAAGTCGCAATTCCCTCTTCCGCACAGGGCGGGAACATGAGCCTTATGAGGAAAAGGTTTGTTTCTATTTTTCTTTCTTCGAAGCGATTTTGTTGAGTGTTTGCTCTGGTGCCGCTCAAAACATTTGGAGTAAGTCAAGCGTTGGCCACGTTTCCGGCTTGTCTGGGATGATTTGGAAGCCAGAGACCTGGCAGGTGTGTCTGTGACAGCTGTATCCTCCCGACTGTTTTGAGTTGCGTTGCACGACTAATTTTCTTTTGTGTGTTCTTTTTATAAGGATTTTCTTTTTTTTCAAATATAAGCATTCGCCTTATTTGTGTGTCTCGCACTCTCCATGGGTCTCAAAATCTCCCTCACAATAAGAAAGGGTCAGAAGTTGATTCACGTGCAATATTTGAGGGCTCAGTTTTCATCTCATCCGTTGTGACAACCGGAGTTGGCTCAGAATGATCGGCTGTGACTGTAGAACGCAGAGGGTTTGGCTTTGTGTGACAGAGACCACACAAATACTATCAAAAAAACCAAGACAAATGATACCATCATTGGACGGAAGATTGAGGGTAACATCTAGGCTTATGTTCAATTGATTTGTCAATACAATTGTTTGTTTTAGAGAGCAGCCTAGTGGAACGTAGGGCCAGTGATTTTTGTAATTCAGATGTTCAGGTTGACTCACAAGGTCTGCATACTCTTTAAAGACAGTAAAGCCAGACAAAAGTCCAGAAAAACACAAATCTAAACACAGGAGTCACAGTAATTTTAATATACTTTTTTTTCTGTTCACTTGACCTTTTGCATTCCCATCACTTCCACAGTGCAATCCCAAAATGAGAAAACAGCAACATAGGAATAATTAATGTTTCAAATGTCTCCCTCTGACTTGTGAGCATCTCATATTTTCCTTTTTCTGAAGTCTTGGAATCATTCGACTAGCAAAGCCCAGAAAATGCTAATCTGAGACCTTGATTCAAAATAACCAGACAATTATTTTTTTAACACCCCGGTCTCTCTAAAAAAAATTTTAAGTAGGTATCATCTGTGATGCATTATTTGACTCATCTACCTTACATCCGTAACATAGGTTTTGGACCCAAACCTGATGCATAAGATAACTACAGTAATTTAGAAGAATTGAGTAAAACAAGCGGTGGGGTCAGGCACCCACTTGTTCAACGATGGGAACAGGCAGCAGCCTCTGCAGATTCAAAAGTCATTTTCACATTATGTCCTGCAGGGCTGAGTCATATTTTGGGCCAAACACAGTTGGAAAGATTTTCTGCTTTTAAAAGAAAAGAAAAGTGTTGGCTTTGTCTAAAAAATGACTGAAGGGCCTCTAATGCAGCGTTACCCTGTTGTGAAATCAAATCAAAGTAACCACCTGAAGTTAAACTCCAACTGAAAGCTGCAAATGAACATTTTTAAATGAAAAAAAAACACTAGTAGCAAACCAACCTGAAAAAATATAGCCATGTTCTTCGTTAAATAGTCAGTAGTGAACAAGCCTCGGAATGTTTGAGCCTCAACCTCCAATCCAAACACCTTAAATCCTTCACATAGGTTCTTATCCCGCTATCCATCCATTGTCTGTACTGCTTATTCCTAGTAGGGTCACCGGGGGGCTAGAGCCTATTCTAAATACACAAGTACACGCTGGACAGGGTTAGGGTGAGTCCAGTCCATCCCAAGGCCACACAGAGACAAACAATAAGACCCACACACATTTAGGTTCTTACCCTCTCCTATGTAGTTGACTAAGCTCTGATCACAAAACAGGGACAAAATGTGAGAGCATTTAGATCTGATTTGAGTTGAGTTGTAGTCAAAGCTGTTTCAGTGTTTTGTTTGGTTTCGTTTCACTTTTACATATCACATTCTAACCTGTACGGGTAGGCCCATAACTAGCTGCATCCTCTCTGTGTAAGTGAGCAGCTCAGGCACTGTTTCCAACACCGTGGCGACAAATTCCTACAGCACATTGTGGCACTTCACGGCTCCCTGCTTCAAAATCTCCCACAGAGCTGAGGACACAAGCTGCAGAGGAGGCACAATCAGTCAGAGAAAGGACAGGCGAAGAGAATCTGTGCAGATGGAAAAAAAATGAAGTGTTTTTTCCTCCTCCTCAGATGTATCTGACTATTTAGCACCATAAATATAAAAATACATGTCCTATTACATTATTTCACACCATTTTCATGAATCCTGACAGAAAATGGGCTCTTATTACTTAAAAGTTCAGCTGAGTGGCGAACGTGTACTATGACACATTTCTAAGCCTATTTTGGTGTTATGGGCACAGAGTTTTAAGCATCAAAAGTCGCACGTAAACACTGACGACACACACAGCATCCTCAGGCGGAAAAATATCCACAACCCTTAGTTTTAATATTGGATTTTATGTGGTTTGTGGAGCAAAAATACTATACGAGTTCAGCTTGGTGATGAACAAGCCACAGCAACCAACAAAAAAAAAGACACCCCGCCAATCAGCTGTGTGACTTTGCTGTGCCATGTCGTCATTAGAAGCGACAGTACCACCTACGGCCACAAGATGGCAGCATTGTAAAGGGAACTCGCATAGGGCAGGACGAGGCTTCCATCAGTTGCTATAGCATCTTCTTAACCCATTCTGTTTTTCTGTTTGCTGTCAATCATTTCTCTCTACAAAACAACGGAAGCAGCTGTCTTTAACTTTGTAATCTCATTTATCAATAGTGCCTTTTTCCAGAAATTCACAAATGAGAGGGAACATAATGTACCAAACCAAAAAGCATCATTTTGGTTTCTGTGGCTGAGCTGAATATTATTAAGTGACTAAGATGGGATAATATACAGCACAGATCGCTTCTGTAAAATAGATGGGGGGGGAAACAGCTACATTGGCTTCTTTTTAAGCTGTTTCTCATGTCATGCATCATTTCCCTTCAAGTCCATCACAGGCGTTTTAATCTGAGGTCAGAAGCAAACAAAGCTGAAGGTGGCCTAAATAACCTCATGAAAGGTTGTAAGAAATCATCCTCAGATATGAGCCGTCTTTGGCAGTAGGAAAAACTGTGTCTTTTCCCAACACTGATCATCTTCCACATTGTGTCAAGGACGTGTGGCACCATCTTACTTTGATCAAGTAAGACAGCTAATGATGCAGAGAGAGTGTGACAGATGGGAAGAGACAAAGAGCTACAAGAAGAATGGGAGCAGCTGATTTGTAGCGACAGGCTGCTCAGTCGGAAATTGTACGATTTGTTTTGCAAATCCTTGCTCCAGAGCCATGGAAACCAGCTCAAATCCAAAACATTAGATAACTGCCACAGCAGATGCTGTCGGTTTCGGTTTCTTTTAAAGATGTTTCAGAGTAGACTATGGAGTCCAGGCTTGTCGCTTTCCTACAAAAGGACTACAATTTTCTGAAGGTTAATGGAAGCAACACTCTGACCCAGTAAATCAATCAGATGTGAGTCAGAGAGGACCGGCACATGTTCCTGGAGTGCTTTCTCTCCGTGTTTATGTTTCCACCATGAAAAAGAAGCATAATCCTGCCCAGTCCATTTGTGTTGGGGAGGTTTGCCAGTTAAAATGGGAAATTCAGTGTCAGTGTCACCAAAAACACAACTGATTACTTCAAAGGATGCAGAGGAGGCACCTGCATCATACAACGGCCTTTTCCTCATCACAATAAATCCTGTAACAATCGGCGCTTTTACGACACTAATACGTTGACTGGTATTGTGACGTTAAAGTGTTGACTGTGTTGTTAACACGTAGATGGACAGACCAGTGGATGCTTATTTTCCAGTGAAGCTCATTCTCAGCGTTGACATAGTGTCACAAATAGTGTCGTAATGATGCTTAAGACTGACTATTAGAGGCTCCGAAACACCTCCCAAACCGGGAGTTGCTCGGTCGATTTAATGGACACTTTTCCCTGTCTCTGTCGGACTCGGCTTGACTGGGGAAGGGTGCTTCAAATGTGTTTCCGTTGGAACACATTTGCAGTTTTTTGCTCCATTTTCTCTTCACACACTGTGCGGTAAGAGTGTTTCACAGCAAGCTGTTCACACACCGTGTTTCGCGTGGTCTCCGAACCGCTTTCCTGCTCTACTTATACTTTGTTTACAGCGCTCGCCGTCTCCTCTTTATGACGCAACTGGCGCAGAAGAATTACGTCCTTCCGCCTGATGTGACTGTCAGATGCAGCAGGATATATTTTCCTCTGTGTTTGAATTCTTAGAATTTCTGGAAGCTACATACCAGTAGAATCTCTTTTGATATTTCAGACAGCATTTAAGACCGTTAACAGGCTTTGCTTAAACTACATCTAGATAAAGAAACTTCCAGCAACTGTGAACAGCAACCATGGCTGATTTGAATGTATATAGGTTCCTACAAGAAATGTTCTTTGAATATATTAACATTAGACTTTAAAAAAAAAAACGGTTAAAATCGTCCCATGTAAAGAAAAAGCATCTCGATGCAAACGCCGTCTCACATCATGCGATGTTCCCCTTTGGAATTTAATTCTTCCTGTTGCTTTGTTTTTAAAACATAGGTGGGGTACACATGAGGGATTTACTATCAAATTGTGTGACTCCCTGGCAAATCAGTGCCCTACTCAGCATGCTCGGAACCCCCGGATGGGTAGGTTCTAAAATTATCATTGTCAGGAGGTGCCAGTCTCCAATTAAGAAGCAAAAAAACAATGTGTAGAGCTGAGTCGCACTGCTCTGAGCAGGTACAAGTGGAAGGCCCACAAAAAAGAGTAAGCACTGGTTCTTAAGAGAAGCAATAATCTGCCACCTTCTCCACAGATGAAATCAAGCTGTGTGTCGGGAGTGAGTCAGGTATTGACTAATCGATCCACCTCACCAGGATATTCAACAAAGAAGCCAGAATGTAATTTGGAGTAGTTAAATGTAGCAGAATGATATATGTCATGGTTAACAGCTGAGGGGATGGAAGTACCAGGATGCAACGTCTGCCTGGGATAGCTGTTTGGGGCACGGTTGGGCTCCAGGGGCAAATGGCACCAATGAAGAGCTTGTAAGTGAGTCATTCACCAGATACTCCTCTAATATGATAATATGTCTACGGGAGAAGACCGGACTTCCTGATATCAAGACATGAAAGCTCCTCACAACAGAGGGTTTCACTATGAGTCCAGAACCCGAAGACTGTACATTAAGTACAAAGAGAGAGGATGAAGGCGAGTGAGCATTAGAGATGATAAAAAGATTATTCAAGACATTGTGTATGACCCAAAGTGATGCACGGCTGAATGGGTGCTTCAGGCAGCTGAAACCCAGCAAATGGCAGAAAGAGGAGAGACCATCAAGGCAGGATAAGCCCCCCGCATGCCATGTATCACAGGCAGATTGATTAGGTTGCTGATATCAAGAAATCCAATCAGCTCCAAGAAAAGGCTGCACTGAAAGACAGCATGGAGGCACTAATCGTGACAGCATAAGCCCAGGGCCTTGTAAGGAGCAACTAGTTCTACAAGGAACGCCATTACCAACTTGCTAGAGCAGTATACAGATCCATCTGTGCTGAGTAAAGGTTTAAAAATTCCCTTGTGACAGATATATCCACAGGTGGTGTAGAATTACTGAGCCAAGAGCCTCTGGGATTCTCAGATCCAGACTGATAAATTGCCGGTTAACCAGCTGGACCTTGTGGTTGACAAACTCAGTAAGGAGGCACTGGTAATAGATGTATTCATCCGAAGACAAAGCAATAGGAAAATGAGAGGCTTAGAAAAAAAAGGAAGATGAAAAGATGTGAGAAATTAAAGCAAACTAGTTTCTGTGGAAATCGGAGCCCTCAGGACCATGACCTCTCAAAATGGGAGAATGACACCAAAAGATCCCAGGACTTTCTTCTTCCTGCTCCTGTACTATAAAAAAAAAAAAATTAAAATGAGATTATATACAAGACAATTTGTTCACAGTTTGTTAAACTTTAATTCATGTATGGGAAACACGCTGAGTGAAACTCTGCAGCAAAAAGTAGGCAACTGAGGGACTGAGGGCAAGTACTGCATTGCACCGTGGTGGGAGTAAATCTGTGCCTCTGTACCTCATTTCAGAAAGGGCTTTGATGCCATTGGAATAAGCTGAAGCACATTGAAGGAACATCAAAGATACCCCTGCCTCAACAGCCCTAAGTCCACAATCAGTCACAGCTCTGCAGGAAATTCAGGAAAAGCCCTGGAGTCCTTTATCTTTTCCATGATTTACAGCTAATTAACTGGCCATTAATATTAGCAATTACAGCAAAATGTGCACAGTAACTTTAGGGATAAAACGGAGTTGCTATTTGGAATTTGTGAAATAAAGACTAAATACTTAATGCAGGTTTTAGGCTGAGCTATTTCATTGTTAGCCATGTGCCAACTTATCACAAAGTTAAATCCTTTTTTTGGCTTGCCTTTGTTATTCTTATTCTCTGTGCTTCAGTGGTATAGTACCACTTATATTTGACTTCTGAATGCCCTCTTTTTTGCGGATTGCGGATCCGTAAGTGTGGAGGCTTTTGTGAATTCCGAATATTTCAATAGTTGTTCAATTTTGTCATTCAAAAAGTTAACACCATCTTTCTTGATATGAAAAAAAGGTCGTTTAGGAGGATCGGTTCAATCTGATATGACAAGTGAGGCATTTCTACTCAAATTTGACTGTTATGGTTAACGGTGATTAACATACCGAGAGACAAAAACTGAGTTACTTTATTTTCCAGATGTGCATTACTTAGAATACTTTTTGTTTTCAGAAGCATACAGTGAGTAGATGGGCATTAGCAGGGGGTGATTGTCTGAAATGCTTTCGTTGCTTTTGATGTCTGACATGAGGAAGCTGCAAAATGTTCAGCACAGATCTGTCATTAGTAAACATCTCAAGGAATGATCTTACACTGTCTTATGCATCTCACAAACTACACTCCAAAAGAGCACAACGAAGATAATCACTGGTACTCTGCACCTATTCGAGATTTTCTTTAGGCTTCCTTATTTTTGCTCTATCGCCAAAGGCCAGGGATGTTCTGGAATTAGGTCATGTGTTTGGAAATAACGAAGAAAACATCTCAGATTTTTTTCAGTAGCATCATGTTTTTGGCATTATTGTTGTATTCACCCTGAGATGCAAACGGCAACAAGGATAACAAAACAGAAAACACATTTAATTAACTAAACTGAACAAGCAGAACATTTTTGTGTGACGTGCTTTGTAGAATGATTTGTGTGTCTATTTCTATTTCAGTGGATTTGCTTTTTAGGAAAGTTGTCCATACTCCTGAGATGTTTTTGATATTTTGATTTTTTACTGAGTTTTAGCAGCTCATCAGACTCCTTTAGGGTTTGTTTTTTCCCCCTTTGCGTCCTCATTCGTCCACTCGGTGCTTTCACATGTGATTGATTTAATATCAGAGTGAAATCGGATTAAACAACAATCAGTACGTGTTAAGAATGTCGAAAAAGCAATCTGTAAAACTGGAATATGCAGACCAGGGAAGGACAGTTTTTATGGTGCATTTGACAGCAGGGGAATCTGTAGAGGGAGAAGCAACTTTTCCTCGGTCCACGTTAACCTATTAGAAGAGCGCACGGCGCAGCCAATCACAGCCACTCGCACTCAGTTCCACTAATCGTGTATTAGCCACAACCGACTGCAGTCCGCCGCTCTCGGACGAAAAAGACAGTCACTGCCAACCTCCACTCAGCGTCTAACATATTATTAGCTCTCCTGGATCTTGCGGCTCGGCTTTTTTTTCTTTCTTTTTTTTTCTGCGGTTGCGACTTTTGCATTGCGCAACCGAGCACACTGCACATCTTAGGCTCTCAGGTAAAGGGGAGAGTGGAGGGATCGGTTTGGGTTCGATAATCTGGCCGTAGAGTTAAGACAGGGGGGCTGAACCCATGGCCCCTTTAGTATAAAACTGCGATCGCACAATCTTTTGCGCGTCCCCCCCCCCCCCCAAATGTTCAGGACGGTCAATTACCCGGCGGTGGATCCCGCGCACACCATCATGCACGGTGCCTGGCTCACCACGGGCTGCAGAGAAAACACGCCCGTGGCCGTGGAGAAACCCAAGAAAAAGGCGTTCAGCCTGGTCAAGATCATGTCCCTGAGCAACAAGAAGGCGCACGTCCAGCACCCGCACCACCACCACCACCACAACAACAACATGCCTTTCACCATCCACTGTCAGATCGGGAAAGAAATAAAGCACATTTGCAGCAACTGCAGCCGCGGGAACGACACGCAGGACGGTGAGTTGGCGTGTGTGTGTGTGTGTTGTTGCTCATAGTAGCCATGCAGCATGCCATCTCCTCGTTTTTTTTTTTTCTGGCGTTGTGTGTTTCTTGGCTTCTTTTGCGCGCACGGTATCCGGATTATTTTTTTCTTAAACCAACCCTCTGAGAACGATCTCTTTGCTCGTCAATCGTTTTCCGTTTGGCATTATAACATGACACCACGGTCCAGCCATTTACTGTCCCTGTTTTGGAAAGAGCGTCTAAACTGGATCGGAACTTCTGACTGCGGGGCTGGTCTCTTACTTGTAGCCCACAGCTAAATATTGGTTTGCGTCACAAAAAAAACAACAACTTTGGGATGAATTTCTGATTTGGAAACGTTTCCCATCCTCTACCTGCTCAGATGTCACCGCCGAGGCATTCAGCTCTGCAGCTTGTTTGGAGAAAGCATATCTAGATTAGTGTCATTACATCATCACTCAGCCATCTTGGTAGCAAACAAGTGTTCTTAATTAAAACCAGCCACATTGTAGCACGGCAGTGGTACAATGTAGGTTAAGTGCCACGCTATGAAAATAGAGGGAAAAAACCAAGTGTGGGACTGAGGTTGACGGGGAAAAAAGGTCACACATTGTGAAACCACGGTACTGTAAACCCTTTAAATAAAGAAAAGAATCCTGTTTTGTTTTTACTCTGCAGAGAGCTCCCTTTTCCCTCTCCCAGTATTTTGTCCAGCTTATAGTCTAATAGGCATATTGGAGTGTTCTGTGTTTTTTTTTTTTCTGATTAGGAATGCTTCAGTACAACAAGATAAGATAGACGGTATATTTCTGGAACTTTTGGATGGAGAATATTCACAATCTTTATATCAAAGGCACAAGGACTATTTCTGGTTTACTTTCTTAAACAAAAGCTTGCTGCCAAAGGGTCATTTAATTTGTATGGAACTGATGGAGTCATAAAAATATGTTTGTTCCAAGCCAATATTGAACTTTTTCATTGGAGTTGCTATCATTGTCTCAGCCACATATGAGCGTCACATGGATAGTACTCCACCCTCAGTTAGTTTCTGTCTCTATCTAGCCTTCAAACATCTAATAAAGCAATTTGAATCCCTGCTGCATTCAATTACCATTGACTGTTGGGTTATTTATGGAGTGTTGCGGTTCGCAGGATCCCTAAGATGGTGAGCTCTTGGGCTACACAGCTTTCCAGTAATGGCCTGTGGGGCCGATGTTTGCACTGCATTACTGTCACATTATTTATCCTGCTGCCACACCGTTCTCCCCGGGGACGGCTGCCCTGCCATGTGATAATGTGTTGGAAAATATTGTGAATGGGATGTTTGCATTAACTGGCAGCCTGTCATCGGTGACAGCCTCGTCAATCATCACTGCCGTCCAACGCTTCATCTTTTCACGGTTCTTTTCCCTTTGTTTGGTTGGCACAATGTTTGGTAAAATCGTATAGCATTTGAACGAAACTAAAGCTGGAGATGATCGTTTACTTGTGTGAAAAAGTCTGATCTGCTTGCTATGTGAAAATAAATGAATGGATGTCAGTAACCGTTTAGAAGTCATACTAAGTATATTTATTTTAAAGTGTTTAATGCTTCTAATTTAGCAAAAGATTGCTTCATTTGAACCACTTGAATATTGTATAAATGTTACTTGAGTTATTGTTCAGCAGCGAGAGGAAGAAATAGCTCATGTTTATGGGTTTTTTTAATGGCTCACTGCTTAAATGATGACAGATAAACAACACAGGTATCATGTTGTTGTTGATTTTGTTTGGAAATTTTAAATATAGAATTAATCAAACTACTCACCATTTGCGTTGAACTTAATGTGTTCTAACTAAAAAATAAGAAAATTCCCATCAAAAGTAAACGCATTTCAGCGGCAGGCATTGAAACGGCTGCTTGAAGTGCAAGTTTCCAAACACTTTTATCAACCTCATAACGTGAACAGACTATTTTCAGAATGTGAACGTGAAGAATCATCTGATGATCATAACAATAGTTAACAGTCAGAGGTGCATAGATATTATTTAAATACTGTTATTGTGTTCCTTTTTTTAGTTCTAATGATACCTGCCCCCTGTCATTTCATCGTATAAGTTAATGTCTATTTGTAGCATGAGTCCGCTTCAGGTTTGGAGCAGTTTGTAGTCCTTTGCTCTTGCATCAGATTCTTTGTTCTTATAGTTTGTCTTGGGACAAAATGCTTTACATTCTTTGCTTTTGATGTCAGACAGTACTTTAAAGTCAGAAGGCAGAGCTTTGTGAATATTTCATGAAGTAGAAGGATTCTACTTTAATGAGGTGCTTATCAGTCTGTTTAGTGTGTTTTTGCAAGTTCTGCCAACTGCTCAGTGTGGAACAGCCTCAGACTGTTTACCCTGAGCCTATTCTGCATAATGATATCTGACATGCAGGTTTGTTTATGCTCTTTGTTCAGCCTCGTTCAGTTAATGCTGAATTTAGGAGGCCGCTTGGCACCGATCCTTGCTGCTGGGATGGCCTTTTTGGGACGGTGCTTGCGCCTGCTTTTACAGTCTGGTCCCCCCGAAACGACAGCTTGACAAAACGGCGCCTTCTCTGTGTCCCCGTCTGAACCAGAACCTGCTTTTGTTCATCAAATTTTTCTATTTCTTGCTTTTGCAGCGGAGGAGGTCGAGAGGCTGGCAGCCATGCGCTCCGAGTCCTTGCTTTCTGGCACCCACACTCCACCCATCCGCCATCGGAGCAAGTTCGCCACTCTGGGGCGACTCCTCAAGCCCTGGAAATGGAGGAAGAAGAAGAGCGAGAAGTTTAAGCAGACCTCTGCCGGTACATAGCTTTTTCATTTTAAAGAAAATGTTTGTCGGTGTAAGCGGGAAAGAGATGTGGTGTGGAACAGCTGTGGCGTCAGTATAGATCCTCCTGTCACAATGATCAGACTCCAACTGCGGTCTGATGGACAATCCGGCAAATTTATTTGTCAAAAGCGTTTTTCTGAGTTTCATGTTTTGAGGTTTATTCAGAGTTCGTCTGATCTTGCAGCCCAGTGTTGTTCGGAGTCAGTGAATGGTCTCTTTGGATGTGGCTATGTTTGTCTTCGGGTGGCTGACACATCCTAAATTCTCCGGTCGGCCTGCCGGACGCAAGGAGGCAGTTTGTCAGACTGTGTGTCATAAGATGAGCAATTACTCAGGGACCTGAATCCGGTCTGAACAGGACAGGATTTTCTTATTAGGCCATGCAAAATTCACACTTGCTAGATTTGTTTGCTATTGGATTTGATCCGTCTGATTTGAATATGTTATCCGTGACAAATTTTTCATTTTTAATCCTAGTTTTGCTCCATTTTATGTAGCGCTGCACGTTCGCTTTTGTTTTTTTCTGTGTTGTTCGGTTATGATTTGTCTCTGGTCTGCCTGCCAACCCTCACACGCTCCCCTTCGTGCTTTCTCTGATCTGTGCTGTTTTCAGTCAGATACAAAAGGGCTGATGAAATATATTCTCCAGATTCAGATGCTTAGCTTTTTAATGTTTTACTGTATTATAGTAGAGTGTTTACTTGATAAAAACAATGATGGAGATGCTGTGTGCTCACTGGTACATTCATGTATGCCCTTTGATAATAACATGTCCCCTGTTGTGGTGAGGAACAATAATCAAGAGCTGAGCAACAAAAGATGCTTTTTTTCTGTCGTTTATGCGCAGAGTAGCTGAGAGAAATGTCTCTTTTCATCACTTTTGTCATCCACTTGTTTATTTTGCATAATGCTGCATCTCCGAATAATTCTGTAGCTGCCGTAATTCTGTTCAGTCCTTTTCAATGTCCCATTGCAACATGCCTTATTTCCCCAGACTGCTTGTTGAGTTAAATCTTTTTAATACACAACATATATATAATTTTATAGGGTGTCTCTGAAGTAGAATCAGTGCTCGGACAGATAGTCACTACTACGATGGACAGTCCTGCCTCGCATTCTTTTCAGCTTGAACTGACTCGTGAAGCCCCAGATAAGTTGGACGCGGTCCGCGCTTCTCCAGAAAGCGGTGCCAGCGCAGTTAATTCAAGTGGCAGCAGAGAATGTGAAGCCAACAGCATTTCTTTTTTTTTCTACAGAGATTTAAAGCTACAACTCTGGACGCCTCAAAAAGGATAAGAATGTGTGATGTTTTTCACATTGCAGCAGACCTTCAGAGAATTCCCCTCAAACTCCGCAGCTCCATTCTGTTCTGCCACTTTACCTCACTTTTAAATGTAGCTGTGTTAGCTTCCTCACGGTTGGCTTTACCTGCATCCTCATTTCCACCAACAGTGTTGTTGTTTTCGAGGCTGGTTTTGTCAGTATAGTAGCACAAGGGCCAAAAAACTAAGACTAGACTCCAGATGTGCAGTCACAAGTTATCATTATATTGAAGCATATCCTTATTTTGGAGTTTAAAAAAACATTTAGCTGGAACTGGGTTGCACACTGCTATGGTGGTATAATAAGAGGTGTCAATGTTCGATACCTGGTTAGAGCCTCTCTTTTTTGGTGGAGAGTGCATGGCTTCATTGCACATGGCTGGGTTCCCTCTGGGTACTCCTTAACCGTGCATGCTAGGTTAATAAGTGATTATAAATTGATCATAGGAGTGACTGCGCATAGTTGTTTGTCTCTCTGTGTTGGCTCTGTGATGGACTTATAACGTGTTTAGGGTGTAACATAGCACCGCCCAATGATAGCGAGGATCAGCCCCTCTGTGACCCTGGATTGGATTAAGTCTGTATAGAAAATGGATGGACGGACTTTGCTTGAACCCAGTGGAATGTACGAAACTCTAACAGCTGAGGGCAATGAATAGTCAGTTTTCTGAAAGTTAGTTTGTCAAGGTTTATCTTGAATATACTAAATTTGGGAAGAAAATACTTGTGTGCTAACCATTTCCAAATGAAGACACCTGATTTGTTGTCCTCTGGTATTTTTCTGTAATGAGTATTATGGCGTTGAGAGGGACAAATGTCAGCTAATCTGATTTAGTGCTGTCTTTAGGGGCACTATTTGTGCTTTTCCATTTATTGGATTAGTGAAGATGTCTGCCCTTTATTACCGTCTTTTAATACACTGGTTTAGATCAATTATCTTCAACAAATGTATTCAACTTGGTTTGCTATATCTCTTACCAGACCCCCTTCATTAAGAGGATCTGTAGGTCATCTGTTGGTCTGTTCCTTAAGCAGTCATGGAAAATTCACTTCATGGTTAATCTTTACATTAATCTGATTAGAAACTTGTGATTCCTGCTTCCCTGTTCTCATTTCAGCCTCGAATGTATTCACTTTTACTCTCTGCCGTTGTCTTAGATACCTTAACGCTGATTATGCTGGCTGCATCAGAAGGAAGTGGAGCAGCCACTGGGTATACAGATGTTGTTGTGGATAATTGGACAATAAGCACTATTGAGGATTATAGATGTTGTGTGATATTAAGCAGATGAATTCCAGCTTTGGAGGACTGCATTCCTCACCCCAGGCATGGTAAGAAGTACTGTGCCTCATTGCACTTGGTCAATTTTCACAGTAAGCCAGAATCAGTAAAGATCTAACTAAGCAGAGATTTATCAAAAGAACAGAGAATTGGCTCTTTGATGCTATCTGAGTCTCTGTTTTTAATCCATAACATAAATATTCCTATTAACAGTAGTTATCTAACTCTTTATTTGTTTTGTTTAAAACATTTGCATGTTTATATTCTGTTTGGAGAAAAAACTACACGTACATGTCATACAGCCATATAATGTAAATGTTTTCTTTCTTGTTTGTTCCTTTTTTGCTGTTCCTGAGCCTCTCATGCATGAGCTCCACATTGATTTAAGAATATGCCAAACTTTTTACGCCTTTTTGAGAGGCTCAGAGAATTTCCTCAGTTAAAGGCTCCAATTTGAGCTTCTGAGCTTTAGGGTTGTTGGAATGGGTTCTGTCTATCTGGGTCACGGCACAGTGGAATATATGATATGTTTCATTCTAAAAAAAACAAAGTACCGTGTTCTGAAATCAATAGTGGATGTAGTTGGATAGACCAGTTTTAATTTATTATGCTCTCGGCTGAGTCTCCACTATGTGAGTCCAATTTTCTCAGCTTAGTACAGATTTTATTGGCTGCAGACCCCTATTGGGCAGTGGAAGCTGACTACCACAAAACTTGATCTAGAGGCAATCAAACATTTGCTTTTATCCTTGAATATGAAAAATATGGATAAAGCTTTAAGGATCTTTTTTAAAATAGAATCTTAGCACTCCAGCTGCATACAAAACTGAATCATTCAGATTTTATAATGTATGCACATGATGTTTTATTATAGTTTGTACTTGGTGTCAAAGGTAGCTATTTGGCAGGACTGAAATGCCCTTCCTTCATTTTGATCAAATGAAATGGAAACGTGTTTTTCCTGGTGGTCTTCAATCTTTAGAAAATGTTCTTTGCTGTACCCATTGTTTCATCATTATGCTCAGCATCTCACGTGTCCACTTCAGTTTTACCAATTACCTCTTTTAATTCATGAATGCACATTGTCAGTCAAATCTGGCTACATAATATTGTCATTAAAGCTTTAGAGTTAATGGTATTGCGTAAGTGTACACAGACATCGCAGTTATGTCATAAAGCTTTGAGTAATTGCTTTTCATTTTGGATGAGACGAGAGTAATCCCCGAGCCCGGCCAGCCTGGTACTAACCTCTAGCCCTGGGTTTCCCCACTCCTGTAAAGAGTGGTTGCTGATGTTTAAGAGATTACACTAATGCAGATCATTGATGTCAAATTCTCATTAAATCTGACTTTGTGCTAGACTCTATTTCAGACCGGAACATCATTGTATGATTTTGATGTCAGAGAAATCTGTTCAATTTCGCATCAATGAGAATTTGCCTAAAAAAAGTCAGACCTCATTATGCCTATTCCCGTGTTTTGCAGATTTGTTATATACACCCCCTCCAACAAAAATAAATGACAACATAAACAGAAACCATTTTAATTAATGCGCGCTGTTGAGTTCTGCCTAAATAAATTGGCTACTTCCACAGCTATGTTAATTCTGGGTCAACTCTTTGATAAATCTATTTACTTTCCCTTGATATACTTGACCTACTGTTAAATTAGGTTCCTCTTGGGAGGGAAAATCAGTTTTTGATGGAGCCGTCTGCATTAGCATCCCAAAGTAGCATTTATAAATGGCACAATTTACCTAAATTTCATGCTATTTGCAATTTGACATATCCTGGGATGCAGTGATCTTGTGTGAAGTAATGTTGATATTTTGGCCATTTTCATGGATGGATTGATCCAATTCCTAGCTTTGAGGTTATCATAAACCGCCTTATCTTCACAATTTTTTATGTTTGGACCTGGAAAAATGCATAATTGAGTATTTTAGTTCAATATTAACATGCTATCCTGCTGTAATTTTGAATACTAAATGTCACAGTATCTGCATAATTGACCCAAAGGCCTCCTTTGCTGACATTTCAGTGCCTTCTTTTTTTTTTCTTTTTTTTTTTACTCTGCAGCTTTTACTGTATTTTAACCAAGGACTTTTAAAGGAGATTCCTTGCAGGTGCTGATATATTTTTTATAAGACCGCTCTGAAGGGGTTGTTAACGTTGAACACATCAACTCCTGATGGAGCGGGGCGTGTCATACAAAGCACAGATGGCAGAAGCTGTGATCTTCTTCATAAGCACAAGCTACGGTACAGAAGCCTGGAGGGAGTCTTCGGTGCACTGTGCTCGAGAGTTGTTGCACATCCTCATTTTACATTCTTAACTGGTTCCTATGCAGTCTAAGACTTTAAAATAACCAACAGGGTTTCTTGCTGCTTTCGTTCAGCCAACTGATGGGAAGAGTGCCTCTTTTGAAGCCTAAAAATAGAACAAACAGAAGCAACGGTACATTTTATCTTGTGCATTATGTATTGCAAGAAATATCAAATGTCTCTATCTTAATCATGACCCATTTTTTTCCCTTTTTTTTATTAAACCACACCTCTTTAAAAAAAAAAGCTGTTTTTGTATATGATCATTAACATTTAGTTTATGTGTTTATTTTGGAAACATAGATCTGTAGCATAATGTAGCAGAGGAGAGGCTGCAGTAGAATGACAACAAGATTTTACCATTTGCTCACGACTGACAGGAGATTTTAACCTCCCTCAATGTAATGGTATTATCGCAAAAAAACCTCTGGACATGGATACATGCATCTCATGAAACTCAAAAACCTGTAAGATGTGTGAAGCAAGTGAGAGGACTGGTCAATTTGAGTTCACTCGACTCTGAACCGTGTTAATGGTGTGATGCAGGTCAAACCTATTTTTTTGTGACTGCTAAGCTCCTTTAAAAAGCTTTGTATACATTTTGTGTTACCCTGCCAACTTGAAGGCATGAGCTGTTCTGTCAGCACATAGCCAATACATTTCTAACAATAAAAGAGATCATATAATGTTTTTTTAGGCTTTTCTTTTAGCTTCAGTGGGCCATCTTTGGTATTGTTACTATTGGCTCCAGAGAGGCCAAGATGTTGTAGGTCAATGAAGGTTTTTTGTTTTTAATAGTGCCTATTTTTTGTTTTTGCTTTCAATGCATTTTTTTTTATTATTAAAAACGAAGTAAAAGCTTATTTTGTTAACTTCTGATTTGGAAGATTAGTCGACCAGAGTTGAACCGTGCAACAATGCTGTGATCTTCTTGACTTACAAGTGACAACTTGTAAGAACTTGTCTTTTTCTCTACATTTTAAGCTTTGGAGAGGAAGATGTCGTTGCGACAAAGCAGGGATGAGCTTATCAAGAGAGGGGTGCTGAAGGAAATCTTTGAAAAAGGTGAGCTCATTTCATGCACTTGCGGTCTGATTTAGTTGAGTGGGAAACTGCCTCGGATTTAACTCCAAACTACAAAAGGGACAGCCGTTGTGTGCTAAATTGGAAGGTCTCTCATCTCTCCATTAATCAGAAGCCTCTGATGTTCATTCGTAAAGATTTGACATGGGGCATCTTGAGATATAATCTTTCATTACAGGAAATTGTAACATTTTATTAACCATATAAACCTTTTGATGTTAATTTGATGTGCCTTAGACATGCTACATTCAAAGCAAGAGCAAAAGCTATATTTGAGTCTGACAGCTGGCTCTTCCATGCCCCAGGACATAAACGAAGTTGGAAAAGCTGTAAAAGTCGACTGACTCTTGCCAAGCTGTGAAGAGAGATGATAAGGAACCATGTGGTCTTGGTTTTATTTTTTGATATGCTATAATTTGGCTAAATCCAAAACTGCTAAATGATGACCTACAAACTAATCCTTCCCTAGATAAAACGACCTCAAATTAAAAACAATCCAATATACTTCTTACATATACTTTATATATCATGCTGTAGTACCTCAGTTTATTACTCTGGTCTCCTTTGTTACAAACAATTATATTTAAAAAACATACGATAAATATTTGGAAGGACGTTTACAAGTCTGGAGACAAATCTCTTTATCCTTATCTCAGGAGCATTATTGTAATTTCCAATTTGAAAAACTGCTCATTCATGATCAAAAGTTGGAACTGAGGAGGCTTTCTAGGGGGGTGTATTGTTTGTGAGCAGCATTGGGATTTGTCAGTATTAAAATATGTTCACTCTGAAACCAGAAAATGCTTCAGGACTGTGCCAGAGAAGCAAAAGTTCTTTTTGTTCTGCCTCTCCACAGTCTGGTGTGAGCTGATAAAAACCTCTGGGGTTGCTGAAACTGACTTAACCCGTATTGTTTAACAAGCTCCAAATTAATTTGAAAAACTTTTGCTTTGGACTAACTTTTAGGTTAAATTGGACTGGGCAGTGAAACAGGTTTTTGATGCCTTTTGTTTTCTTGTTGGGTTCCAGCAACCGTTGAATTCCGATCCTCCATGGATGGTGGCATCAACACTCAGGACTCTATTAAGACATCTATGGTCCTGTCCAGCAAGAAAAATATCACTTTTCCAGGCGACCATCAGGATACCCCTGCCAAGCCACCGCTCTATCACAAACAGCCTCCTGCGCTCCCTCCAAAGCCTTTCTCAAGGATCCCAAACCATAGCACAGGTAAGTTTCAGGCTAGACTCCAGTCGGTGTTTCCCTGTTTATTGAATTTCTAATATGCCATTTCACATTAGTCTGTCAAAACCTGTTGACGAGCTGTGACAACTGTTTTTTTTTAAACCGTACCTGCGTTGCCACACATGCTCTCACAGGATTACCGTAGTCTCGTTAAGCCCCCCCCCCCCCTTTGGTGAGTTCGGGCCGGGCTCTCTCTGTCATAGTCAATCTGTCGGCAGAGGGAAGTGGCATTACTTTGGCCTAATTCCCACCACCCTGCATTGACGTCTGAGCCATATCTGATCATCAGTGAGCTGTGTTTATCTGGCCCGTCCTGACAGGCTGCAGTCACATGCAAATATTCAGCGGTGCTTAATTCTCTGTCCTTTTGTCACCTCTCAGATTCTTGCCAGCCGATGAAGCTGCCCTGCATGCCCGGGGGAAAGCACTCTCCACCCCTTCCTCCCAAGAAAGTGATGATTTGTGTGCCTCCAGGGGGGCTGGACTCGTCCCCTTCTCCATCCCCAAACCCTCTCAGCTCGCTCCCACCAAAGTGTCCCCCCCCACAGGGGGGGCCGCCCCACCACGGCACCCTGCTGCCCTCTCATCTGGCTGGGCTCTCCGGGCTGCACCAGAGCCACGGCCACCCCCTTCAGCTCCAGTACGGCAGCCTGCACGCGCCCAGCCGCATTATCGAAGAGCTCAATAAAACCCTGGCGCTGTCCATGCAGAGGTTTGAGAGGTTAGTTTGCCGTCAGCACTCATTGTTTAATCTGATTGTGGCAAGGCAGGGATGGATTATAGATTGGCCTCTTATCAGCTTGTTTCTGCATCACAACTTGAAATCTTGGTTGGATTTTCACTGAACGTCACCAAATATGTTTGTAGAAAATTAAAAATACGGATATTATGTCATAAATCCCTACTTTTGACGTAGGATTTTGAAACCCCGGGCAGGTTTCCTCCACAGAGATTATGTTTTGTTATACGTGTATCTAGTCTATATGATGAAATTGATCTGATGTTACCAAATGCAGTTGCTAAAACATCACCAAACAGAGTAATTACTGAAGAGAGGCCTTTCATTTGAGTACATCTCAGCCTGTCAATAAGAACTGTTTTTTGTGGCAGCATACTTTAAAATATATTCTGGTGATATTGAGGTCGCATCTTGCCAGCTCTGTTGTACAGGTCTAAATCAGCACACTGCCTCACAGGGCAGCATGGCCTAATTTTTAAGTAAATGTGTGTATGTGTGGGCACAAGCACATGGAGTAGGCGTCCCTCCAGCAGTTGGCCTGACATAACATGACCAGCTGCTCTTGAGGAGGCTGACTTTCTTCATGTTTTGAGAAAAAGGGACACAGTAGAGGATTGGACATTATGTAACCTTTTACATTAGGATCTCTTTTTAACCGAAGCTATTTGGGCTGAGATAAGGAAGTAATGCCTCTGACATAGCTCACAATTAGTCTGAAAGCTCGGACCGGTTACATAACAGCGGCTCATCCTAAGAAGCTTCAACTAGAATGTTTATTAATCAATCTAGCAAATATGTAACCATTCAACCAATAGTTCCTGAAAGAGAGTTAATTCGATTTCACCTTTGTTTGGAGTTACACAGACTGTAATCTGGGACTTTGTTGTTTCTTCCTGATGTTCAGAGAATTGCACTGGTGTTGTGAACGACTGTCCAGAATTATATTTAGTTTGTATTTGGGATCAGTGTTTCATTCATATGGAGTTATACAGAACATCACCCCTCCTTTTATACCTGGATTAAAAATCTACTAAGCCCGTCTAACTCTTTATGTGCTATATCATAATGCCCAGAAGTCCATTTGTTGCTTTAAGCCACTTCCTGTCTCAAGCTTGGCGTATATTTGTTAACTGACTTCAGTAGAAAACCGTAAAAACTCGGTTTATAAGCTTCCGCTCATAGGACAAATAGTATGGCCATAGGATTTTCTTTTTCCAAGTGACAGTGATAGTCACATTTTAATAAAGGAACATGATAACTTATCATCTTTTCCCTCCTTAGCGCTGCTTTGCATGGCGGCGTGCAGTGTGCCCCCCTGGACCGAAGGGAAGTGCCGTCAGTGATCATCGACTATGAGGAGGACAAGGAAAACATGCCCGACGAGTCTGACTATGAAGATCTGCCCAGCATGTACAAGGATGAGGAGGATGATGAGGACGACGATGAGGATGATGATGAAGATGATGATTCTATATTTACAAGTAAGTCTCAGCTGCTGCCGTGGCAACAGAGCCTCTTGAACTAAACAGTGAAGATTTTAAGTTTGTTAATGCCCATAAGATTTAATTTAATTACTTAAAAAAATGTTTTCAGCTAAATCAGAACTCATGGCTGCTTTTAATGTGAGGAACCCATGGAACGTTATTGATCCTACACGGAAGAAATGTACTTGATTTTTTTCATATATTAAAATAAAGAACATTTCTTGTAGTAGGTGGTAAGAGGTGATGCAGCAGTGTAAAGAATGAAGTCGGATTTAGCACATTATGACAGGCAGACATGTAGACATATTGAAGTCTCGTTTTATGACGGGCCAATGAGCACAACGTAGGTTCTATTTGCCTGAAATTCCTCAGATGTTTTCATGTTTGGCTTTAGGTACCCTCGCTCAGAAGGTGCTCAGAAAAGACTCCCTTGCCATCAAGCTAAGTAACCGTCCATCCAAAAGAGAGCTGGAGGAAAAAAACATACTACCCATGCAGACGGATGAGGAGAGACTGGAGTCGAGGCAGCAGATAGGCACCAAACTCACTAGGTAAGGGACTCTCATTTTGGTGGGCCTGAATGTGGCTAATATACTTTAGCATGTCTTGGTATATGTATTTTGAATCAACTACGTCGATGATGCAGTTGCCTGTGCAGCAGCTGCAATGGGTCCGCAGCCAAACACAGCTTTTTGTTTTATGAGAGAAACTGTGACTCACTCCAGAACAGACTCTCAAGATAAAGTCTTTATCTTGTTAAAAAGAGTCTCTGAAAATGGAGCTGACCTAATTTCAATGATACCCCCCCCCCTTCCTCTTTATTCCTTCTCTTGTCTTTTCTCTAGTGTGCTCTCACTATCTCTCCTCTTTTTTCCTCCTGCCTGACTTCCTCCCTCGCTCACTGAATCACCACGGTGATGCATGTGCCAAACTATCTCCACCCGACTCCTCCACACAGCAGCACCACACAGGCTTTTTCATAGCAGCAGTTTTTGCATTCACTCGCTGGCACAGAATGTATAGATTGCAGGAATTTGTGTACAAACGGTGAGGTGGAGCAGCTGAGGAGATCCAAGGACAGATTTTCTTTTCCTTTCTCCGTCATGATTTGTCTTTGTTCGTTAAAAAACATGACTTTGTGTCTAAATTAAAGAAACGAAAGGATCTGCTGAGGCGAGAAATGGCACCACTGTAGTATGAAGGTGCAATCAAAACCAGAATCGCACAAAAATGTAGGAAATGAGGAAAATGTGATTGGAAGGAAAAAATTATTATCAAGCCAATATTCCCCCACTGTGACTTGAACATAGAGCATGTTCCCAGAAGGCCTGCTGACTCGGTCGTCGTGTTCCCAAAAAAAGCCTTGTGACAGTGTCCTTGGTACAGTGCATTCATTTTCTCTCCTTTTTAGAGGAGTCACTGCGCCCTGTATTGTGGTTGCCTGTGCCAGGCTTATCAGAATTGATTGTTATAGTATTTGAGGACACACCAACTTCGGGTCAGTGCCGTTGACCTGATTTATGGGGAAAACCCCAGGGAGGGAAGGAAAGCTCTTCAGCTTTAACCTTTAAGAGAGAAAGCTGATAAACACTAATCTTTTTTTGGGGGGTTGGACTTTTCTATAACTTCGGTATATGCCACACACTGCATTTACATATGCTGTTTGTGTCCCTCCTTGTTGGTATTTTTGTATCTTTTGTACCATTTAAAGACACAAATATTTTCGATCATTTATTCAGTGTGTGATGTGATTTGTTTTGTTAGATTTCTAAAAGGATAAGAACATGATGTATCTAGCTGCTGTTGTCTTTGTCTGCTCCAATGTGCCCTTTAGATTTGTTAGGAAACCATTCAGTTGACATTTTGATGTTTCATAAACCCATTTACATCATGCATCTTCACAAGTTAGCAGAGTCTTCAAAATGATCTGACTTTCGTTGGCTGTATAAGTGGATTTTATAGTTTCTGGTGATCATGATTAGGGGAAGTTTTGGGAGCAGCACCTGTCAAGCTTGTCATGAGCAAAATACCAAATAAATGTGCAGGTCTTTGTCTCATGTACACACACTGCACAGTAAGAGAATATAAAACATGACTACAGTAATCCCAGCTTTTCTTTAATCAAAGGAATGGAAATAAACCAGTGTCTGATGCCATCAAATGCATTTCCTACATTTCTCAATAAAGTTTTTAATACTTCAAAATAATCCAGTGTTCTCAGTTAAAAGTATCCAGTCTGAGTCAAAATGTTAAAAAGACCAATTTCCTGAGGCCTGCTGCCAAAGCTGCAAAGTGAATTCTGGGGAAAATATGGGGAAGAAACATATCTGTACATGCCTCTCTCTGAATTGCAGAGCTCAAGGGTTTCAGTAAAAACACCCTATTCATACTGGTGAGGGGGGCTTTAACAGCCTCTCTATGTCTACTGTACCACAGCTCCTCATTATGTTGAATTTGGTTTCATGTCTGAGGGAATGCATCACATCCACACATTTGTTAGCTCCACATTTATTCCATTCATATCATTTGTATTGCATCCCAGAGGTGGACTCAGAACTGGTGACAGCTGCTGCCTGCTGAGCTCCTGGTTTTGTTTGTGAGACCAGTATTAGGCAATATTCCAATTTTGAGATTGTGCTTGAAAGGCCACCTGAAAATTGATCAATTGTAGGACATGATTAGCAACAATAGTAACTGGTTAGTATTAAAGCTAGTACCAATAAAATGCTCTCCATCGCCACACTGTGACCCAAACTATCCATTGTTCACACAAGACAACAGGGGTCCGTGAATTCATACAAGATTTCATATCTTCCGCAGCCTCTGCAGAATAAGAAGTTTATTAGATCAGGATTCATTTTTCCGGTCCTCAGAGGTCCAGTTTAGGCCAGCCAGTGCCGACTCAGCTGTTTGATCTTATCTGACATGAGTAGAACAGGATATACTCTTAATCACTGCAGCTTTTCCACACAAAAGTTTCACATGCCGTTCACTGTAGTTGCTTTCTACATTGTTCACTGCAGATCTTTACTGCTCAGATCAGAGGATTAGCAGTCTCTCTGCAAGCCCGAACCGATCTGCTCACTCTCCTCTGACCCCTCACGGAAGAAAAAAATTCTCGAGTAAAGCTGCAGCTCACGGGATGCAGTTTTTAATTTTTTTATTTTCTATTCTAAGAAAAATTCCTTACAGAATGCAAGAAAAAAAGAAAAAATAGCAGTTTCAAATCAAGCCAACTGACTCAATAATTAATGTATTGCTATTGTTAAAATGTCACCTTTTGGTTATGGGCTCACAGTGATTGTCTGTTTCTCATCAGGCGCTTGAGTCAGAGACCAACAGCAGAGGAACTGGAACAAAGGAACATCCTCAAACGTGAGTGGCTTAAATGTGTGTAACTTTTTTTAAACATATCAACATTTGAGTGACAGTTTGCTATGGGTGGCATGCATTCCTTTTAGTCCTCCTTGGACTGCCCTTTCATGTGAAGCAGGCAAGCAGCAGGGGCTCCCTTAGGAGTCTTGTCCAAGGAGAATGGTTTCTTAGCTCAAACAAACTCTATATCAGGAGAGAAACAGCAACTCTTACATCAAACAACAGTCTTACCAGCACTTCCTGCTTTCCTTGAGGCTCCTGTGGGATTGGCAGAGTGCAAAAATAAGAGTGCAGATCAATAATAAATCCATGCTTAGGAACGTGAAATACCATGGTCAAACTTACTGGAGAGAAAACATCTACAATGCAGAATGAATTATTGTAATGGCAAATTACATTCAGTGCAAGGTCAGATGAAGTTTTACTATTAAAGCTTTTGCTAACGCAAGCAGCATTGCCTGATGGCCATCCTTTACTCTCATTGCTTTTCTGACTTGCTTTATAGCTTTTGTACTTTTTTATTTATGTAAATGAGAAATACAATGCAAGACATACATTTAATGAATTCAGGGAGACTAACTTCAACCACTTCTATGAATAGTTTATATTTAGTTTTTGTCTCTTTAATTATGTACAAATCGATCTATTTTTACTTGGCTTACATGATGTCAACATTTGTTCTTAAAACCTGGGAGAACTTGAAAGGATCGTAGAAACCATTTTCTCCTCACAGACTTTGCTGAAAAGGCATCAAACAGCCTTAATAAAACCTATTTTAAGCTCTAAGAAAGTCATACAATTTAGTGTAAATTTAATGAGGCATTTTATGCAAATGGTGTGCCTGTACCCATTCAACATCTTATAAACATTGCACAGTGAGGACTCTGTTTGTCAACTCAAAGTGTACCATTCTTATTTTCTGCAGCCCGCAATGAGCAGGAGGAAATGGAGGAGAAAAGGGAGATAAAAAAAAGGCTGACACGAAAGGTGAGTCCGAAAATAGCTCAGAAGGTGCAAAGCCACACTTTCCTTTCCAGCACCTGGAAGGGGGTCCATTTTAGGCCAGGATAAACAAACACTATGATGGTGACTCATCTGTAGTGAGAAGTGAAATGTTGTCTGTTACAGGGGTAGCGTTGTACACTGATGTCCTTGTTGTCCTTCCTACTTTGGCATGTTGGTTGCCAAACCTTTTTGGACCCCATAGGGAGGTGTTGAGAATATTCACATCGCTGTCAGTACCAGAATAACACTTTCTGTTCACCTGCATAAGCAACAAAGATTAGTAAAACCTCAAAGTTGTTGGCAGATCAGCAAGTGTAGAAAAAAAGTGCAACTGAACGGAAATATGTACAAATTTAAAGGGTCTGAATTTGTATTTTCACGTCCAAATTTTGGTAAGAGACGTGCAGTTCTGGAGCCAGAAATGCCACATGAAGTTTCAGGTCAAAGGATAATAAAAATGGTGAAATACTGAAGAGTACCACATAATTTTGAGGCATAAACGTGACATACAAATGCACTTATCCAGGATGGGCCATAAATAATGCATTTTAAGGCGCACGCCGTGGGTTGTGCAAAGTCTGACTGAAAGCTGGAAGCGGCCCGCTGGTCGGACTTTCAGCGCTACCTGAACCAGCACTTAAAATTAGAATATCAAAAGGAAAAGTTTAAAGCTTATCTTAAAAGTAGCGGGGGTCTTCCCACCTAATCCAAACCGGGAGCTTGCTCCACAAGAAGACGGGCCTGTGAGCTGGAGGCACTCTCAGAACTTGTAGGAATCACAAGTAAGCCTGCAGTTTGAGGGAGAACGGTTCTGGTGGGATGATGTGAAACTACTCTTATCAGGTCTTGAAAGTACTAGAGTCTTGTAAAGGAATTTTTATGTTCAAAGTGAAGGTTTAAAGTCTGTCCCAGATTAGTTAATGGTGTTTTTAATGTGAAAGCAGGTGTTCCTCGGGACTCCTTTTATTCAAAAATATAATTGGCCAAGTTAATGCCAGCCAGATTAAATATGGAAAAACACAAAACTCTCTATACTGGTTCCAAATTGGACTTATTGGTACTTTTTATAACTCCTGAATTGGGTTGAAATCCACATATACACCATCTTTGCTTTGTACACAGATCCCTTCCTGGAATTTTCAGGAAATGGGTAAAGATTAAGTAAGTCTTCTTATGAATTTGCACCAGAATAACCCTTACCAAGTGCCTGAAAAGTACAGGAGTTATTTCCTACATGGCATGATGTTCTTAAAATAACAGCACCCACAAAGGAAAGCTCATGCCATTTTCCTCCAGTCCCTGAAACTACACATCATTAAAATGTGAGAACAGGTGTCAAAATACCACTGTATTCAAGGTGGTCTAAGAATTGTCCTGAACTTGCAGTTCTAAAATTGTTTATTTCTTCTTGTTTCAGCTGAGCCAAAGGCCCACTGTCGAGGAGCTCAGACAGGCCAAAATTCTCATCAGATTCAGTGACTACGTGGAGGTGTCAGATGCCCAGGACTACGACAGGAGAGCAGATAAGCCCTGGACCCGACTCACAGCAGCCGATAAGGCCAGTTACACTCTGGTTAATTTAGTTAAGATTAGTTTTTTTTGTTAAGATCGTCTCTTTAAGGCTTTTAGGTTTTACCAACACATATAGGGTCACTTCCACCCATCAAGCAAATACATTTTGCTGCTCAGTGTCCATAAGGCCGTGACCCCGGCTTTTTAATGAGCCTTCGACTGTTATGTAACAAATCTTGTGTCTTCTTTGTTTTGATGACGTGATGCTGGAGTGCCCCAGGTCACACCTAAAGACCACTCATGAAAATCATAAGGTTTTTACGCAACAACCTCTTTTACGTAAGACAGAGGCCACGTGTCAGGACCCCCCCCACTGCCGCACAGTTTTTTGGTTTGTTTATTGCTTTTCGTTTTGTTTGCTGTTCTTGTCATCAGGCATAGAATTTGATTTGTCATTCTATAGTCAGTCCATCCTCCTTGAGGCTGAAGACATCCCCTTGACTCGTGCTAAATAATACAAGCTGTGACATCAGCTTTCTGCGTTGCTGTCTCACATGGTGTTTTAGGTGTGACGTAAGGTCCCTCTTCTTATCGTTTAATGTCCTGAGGCCTTCCACCAACACTGTAACCTCATCCCGGCTTTGTTTGGGTTAAGAAACCTTCCTGGAAAAGGGATTACAGGGGGAAAAGAACATGAAAAGGATGGCCTAAGGATGAGGGTGAGGTCTACTGTAGACATATACCCAAAGTGCCCCCTACTGGACAGAATCAGACAAAGACAGGCTGTGTGAGTTTGAGTTTTGATTTTAACATTTAATACAAGCATGCCTAAAAGCAAATCCCATTCTCTAATATTAAACCTTTACCAGTCAGAGATTCATATTCTAAAATACGAAAATAATGAATTTGTATTTAGGAGCATAGACGGGTCCCCTTGTTCTGTCAGTGGTGCCCCTCTTTCTTCTTTTCTTTTAACATGTATTTGATCAAAACACTTTAAACCAGTGGGCTCCGATTTCCTTGTACCAAATGAATACATCATGCTCAGACAGCTGTGAACAACTTCTGTGTCCTTCATCAGTAATGTTTGAGGACAGTCCACTGGAGCAAAAAGTGAGCCCCAATCTTTGGCGCTGCACTTTGATTTGCTTTCATTGAGAAATGAACAGAGCAGAGGGAGTCTTTGGTGTCTGAGGCATCGGGTGAATTTGGACTTGGCTTTCGTCTAACACTGGATTGGGAGAAACAAATGTGTAGAAATCACACTGCTGATGAAGTGACAAACTAGTTGAGCCAATGTCTTTTTGTATGATGGCCCTAGAAGCATGTGTGATGCAAACAAATAGAACCACGTGTTTCCCCATCTCTGTAAGTGGTCTATTATCAGTGTTTCCTCAGTGCATTCACCTCCATGCTTAGAGCTGTCTTACTGCGTTCACAAAAGGTGGATATTAATGTGAGGTGCAAACGGAGCCAGTGAATGTGCAAAAACTGCTCAGTGGAATTGTATTAAACTTAAAGGAAAGGTGTCTCAAGGGCAAAGGAAATCAAAAAGCAGACATTCATTAAACTCAGGATACAGTATGTCATCCAAAGCTACATTAGTAAAAAAGGAAAGGATGATGCTCTCAGTTCTTTTTGTCCGTTTGTCACAATCCATGGCACTAAGATTATGTCTTCCAATTAGACCAACACTGGACTATTTATCATAATCAGGCCATTGGTTGTCTCATGAGGGGAAGAAATTCAAGGCTCTTGTGATGTGTGAAATGAACTCAGCAGAATCATTCATGGCCTTGAGATGTGCATTAAAAATGCATGGGAAATACTAAAAGGAGGCAGAGTCAGGGCTTAGAGTCTGCAGTTTACATGTTAAGCCATAGCCGCTTTTCTCAATCTGCTTTTTCTTCCCCTTTAGGCAGCCATAAGGAAGGAACTCAACGATTTCAAGAGCAATGAGATGGAAGTGCATGAGTCCAGTCGCCATTTAACCAGGTAATATTGACTTGCATGTTTAAGACGGAGAAATCTGGTGAAATTCTTGTATCTTTGGGCTCTCTAGTGTTAAACAATTAATTTTCATGTTTGTATTTACAGGTTTCACAGACCATAGTAGACCACCACTGTCTCGAGCAGTGCCGGACCGGCGCTATGCTCCGCTGAGAACCTTAAGTGCTGGACAGTATAATGGTGCCCATTTCTACAATATGGCCATGTCCTCTGAAATGCCTTTTCAGAACCCACACAGCTGAGTCAGTACTACGCCACAAGACGCAGACACCCATCGCTCCACCCACCGTTGTAGCACAAAATTACTCTTAATTAATCAACATTTGCCCCCGTGAGGAATTGGCTCAACCTTTTCTTAAAGCCGTCTGCTGAGCTCTCAGGGCTGCGTTCAGTTCTGTGGTGATTGGACAGCGGGAAGATCTTTGTTTGCATTTTATCAACACTTGAAGAAAATCAGTATTGGCTCATCGATAACACCAGAGGACTTATCTCAGTTGGCCCGTTTTCCTCCCTCCTTGTTATGGTGTCACCCTGGACTCCTCCAGCTTTTTTAGAAAAACCTGCGAGAAAATTGAGAGAGGAATGTTCTAAGTTTATTATATCAGCAGAAGATCCATCTTTGCAGCACAAGCTGGGATTTTTGGTAACCTCTTGAACAGTGACGACAGGGAGAGGGTGGCCTCCACATTTAGAATCGTGCAATATATATATAATTTTTTTTCTTCTTGCTTTTTGTGGACACTGGCACTCCCCGGATTTTCTTTTGTGTCACTACTTTTGTAGTCTCGATTCTCCTCTTATGTGCAATTCTAACTGTACCAGCACTGCTGACAACTAATTGCTAACTGTGAAATTGAGAGTTTGGGAATACCTGCACTCTCTCAAAATGTACATTTTGTTTATACAGATAAAGGAAAGTCTCATTTAAAAAGAATGAATCATACTTAACCAAGTTCCATTCATGTCAAAGTTTTATGCATTCAATATGAAAAAAAAAATGCAACTCTTAAACTAGAAATATTCTGGACCCAGAGTGTGTAAAATGTTTGGTTTCATAAAGTAAATCCATTTTAGTTCATTTTAAGGGAGGACTTTTGGGTCATAAATACTTAATTTCCACGTCTTTACACATTCCAGAGCTTGAACTGTATTACTTTAAAAGAGAATATTGAGAGATGATTTGCCACTTTTTCTTGTGCATTTTGTTTTCAGCAGTGTGTTTAGTAGTCTTCTGGTTTCTGGTGTGCATTGAAATATATACTTTACTTTTATACACAGCAATACCCGTTATTTGCAGACAAACACAATGCCTGCACTTTAGGGTTTTAAGTTTTCTTCTACGTTTTTTAAATGATATTTCAGAGAGGCATTGCTCTGGAGGACTGCTTCAGGTTTTTCTTTCTTGACTGAGCCACTTAAACATCTGCCTCTTTAACCATTTCACCAACACATTCAGGCAACATTTGATGAAACTCGTTGAATATGATGTTCCCAACTTTAAACAATAGGCTCAGATTTTAGTGCATTCTCTAAGTCAGCATTTCTGAGTATTTTACTGCTTAAATACTTCACACTATTTAGAGTTTTGTTCCGGATGTGTAAAATAAATTGTTGGATACCCGAGTTGTAATCACCTGAAAGCTGATCCCACAGCAGTATTTCAGTGCTCATAGTTCAAGCTTTATGTACACAGATTTTTTAAATGATGATTTTTATTTTTACTGTATTATTTTTGAAGTTGCAAATGAAATTCTTGTCAGATGAGGAAATGTAATAGGGGTAAGGCAGTCTATTATAATTAATGTTTGTCTGTGTTGTCCCCTTTTTAAATCTTAATTGATTGTGGATGACCCAGTAAAATCAGGGAATGTCAACATACAATTTGTTTGCACTGCAGTTTATACATGCAAGAAAAATGAGTGTCGTTTTCTCATCATTTAACTGTTTCCTGAAGATTTCTCATGGAAGTCATTCCACCACTCATTCTGTTGTCAGATCCATTTATGAAAAATGAAATCTAATTTCATTGGGTGATTTTTTTTTTAATGAGTTTTTGTATTTTGTTAATTTTTTCCCTATTTGTGTGTTTGTTTAAAAATCAACCAATTCAGGATGTATGCATCACGACTGTTTTATTTGGTTTATTTCCCCTTTTTTTCAATCACAGGTGCAGTAAAATAGAACCTGTTAGGAATGAATTTATACAATTTTTCAACTTGTAACAAGGATCCTGAGCCAGAGACTGAGCATGATGCTCTTTTTTGTTTTTTACATTTTGCTGGAATCAAGGAACATGAATTCAGCAATAATTAGTTTCCTTTCACAAAAAGATGAAGCAGCTGAAATTGATCCCACTTTATTTCCCCATTTATGAAATACAAAATGTCATGTAAGGGACACATCATTGCTATTAAATCCAATTTCTGAATGCATTAACATTGTATGAATTTTTCTATTTTGGAGATTTTTCTTCCATTCTATTCTTTTTTTTTTTTATTCATATTTTTTGGTCTTTGCATTTTTTTGGTCCCCTTAATTAGATTTTTCCCCAAATTGTAACTATTCAGATATTCATATGCACTATCAATACAAGCACCCCTTTTTTAAGGTTAAGTTATCAACTCTATTTCATCCTGACAATGAAACAGCTGGAATAAGAGGCACCAGAGCCTGTAGCAGAGGAATATAGGCACTGAAACCAAGTCCAAAGAAAGGGGACCTTTACCTAAAGTCACAAATAAAGCATCTGCCCCGGCCTAAACGGGTGAAAAAGAAATGCTGCTCAACAGAAGAAATAAGATCCAGTACCATAAACTCCTGGAACAATGGCCCATACCTAAATCTAGATAAATATCAGGACAAACTTTGAACTAGGTTTCCAAGATAAATGTGTTGTATTCTTGAGAGAATTATTATTTTTAATCAGCTGAATAAAAAGGATAATTTTGCCTTCCCACTGAGAATTATAGGAGCAGCTTGTGAAATCTGTTCTGCAGGCAGCAAATGTGGATTTGTTGAGCCTGACAGTCTAACGGGAACAAGTTAATTACAGAGTACAGCAAGCTGAAAAGAATTCATTGTATCATTTGGATGCTGGGATTTTTAAAACGGACTCAAAAGATGCACTTACACTTAAAATATTGACAAAATCATAGATGTATAATCACTCATTCAAGTTGGATTTAAAAGTGGAAAAGATAAGTGCAAAAAAATTACTTTTAGGATCTGTTTATGTCTGTTAGTGACATAAAAGACCACAACCAACTAATATATCTAGTTTTAGAAAACAACACTGGAGCTTTAGACCCGCCTCTGTGCTTCTTGTATTTTATTGTGTCTGCCACTAGATGGCAAAAGACGCAATAGAATCTGAGTGTACGTTGAGCTGGTTTGAGCGGCCTTGTGAAATGGCGTCCTGATGAGATGGTGTCGAAGTGATTTCCTTCGTCGCCGCTAGTCTAAAGTAATGGCACTAACCGCCAAGTTAAACTTCCCTCTGCTGCGGAATTGAACTGATTAAGGTCGGGGTACATGGAATCGGAATGCTAAATGACGACGACGTTTTCTCATAAACTCGAGTGGACACTTGTTAAGTCATACATTGTTTCGAGCCTTGTGCTAGTGCCGTTGGTGTACAAGCGTTCGGTCGGTGAGTTGTGTTAACATTAGCGAACACAGAAGTGGGCTTTCACCGTCACCAAACATTTTATAGGAGCTATGTTTACGCCTCCCCCTTGTTCACCGCCTCACTCGACCGAAACCGGAGAAAAGGTTGCTGGGAAATGTATTTCTCAAGCAGTGTCTTTCACCGGACAACAAGGGGAGTGTGCTTGCTAGGAAAAATACGACTCCCACAATCCACCGCGTTGTTGTTAGCGAGCCCATCTTGTGCCCTCCTCATGAATATATATTAGTCAGTATTTGCGTAGGAGGTCGGCCGACGTTCATTTCATATTCTAGCACTGTATTTTGGTCCAAAATGGGACGCGCAGCTCAGCCTCGTCTCCGCCCTGATCTGTGTCTTAGCGCCCAGCCTCTTCCCAGCGAATTTTAATCAGGGAAAATGTTTTTTTTTTTTTCGGAGCCGCGGAGGACACTTCGATAGGGAAAGAAAGGCAAGAGTTGAATGACTACTAAAGGGATAACTCGGCAACGCCGCCCAGTTCACGGACATTCATCACGATGGACACGTTTTAAGGCTTTTCAATGTAGCGGCTTGTGGTATAACCAACTACGCACCGTTATTTATTCAGAGAGTGGGACTTTTCACTGGCGGCGGGGATGGAAAGTGTGCAGGCTGCCGCTGACGATGGAGCGTCGGTCGGAGGCGCGACCAAGTTAATGAAGAAGCCCGGCGGACTGTCTGTCGCCCGGGGGACGCCGGCGGATGATGGCGGTGGGCAGTTGGCACCTTCCCGCGTCGAGGCGAAGAACGGGAACGGCGTCTCCGGTTCTGGTGCGAAAAACCGAGCCCTGGCGTCCAATGGCCGGGCTTCGGGCAACAACTCCGGCTCTCTCCTGTTGCGACGGCGGCGCTTGAAGCGGAACCTGTCCGCCGCGGCCGCGGCCGGCGCGGCTGTCCCCGCCGCCTGCGGCGGGAAGATGAGCTCGGCCCTGTCCTCGGCGTCCCTCCACACCCGGAGCCTGGACAGAAAGACCATGCTGAAGCACCGGCAGAACATGCAGCTGCAGCCGGCCGACCGCGACTGGGTGAGGGCAGACCTCCACCGGGGCTGCGTGCATGTGCA
This sequence comes from Menidia menidia, assembly GCA_907169785.1. Classification (NCBI taxonomy): domain Eukaryota; kingdom Metazoa; phylum Chordata; class Actinopteri; order Atheriniformes; family Atherinopsidae; genus Menidia; species Menidia menidia. The sequence goes on along the minus strand of CAJRST010007779.1, from coordinate 7,645,360 downwards.
CGACAGGCTGACGCCCTCCTACCCCCGGCCGGTGCTCTGCACCGCGGACACCACGGCCGGCGAGGTGGCCCTCAGACTGGGCAAACTCAGCCCCAAGTCCGGCTCCGTCATGCGCATTTTCTGCAAAGACGGCTCCAAGACCGACCAAAATGGCAACTGCAACGCGAAGTACGAATACGACGATCAAGCGTGCAAAGTGAAAGAAGACTCGGATTTGGAAGGAAACCACCTGACTTCCCTGGAATCTGCCGAGCCCAGGAGCCGTCCGGGTGACAGGTTGAGGCTGCTGCTCATGGAGAACGGGGACGACAGACAAAAGCAACAGGACGTTGACGGGAAACTTTTCACTCCCGAATCAGAGTCCCAAGACAATATAACGGGCTCACTGTCAGACCTAAACTGTAACGTGGACACCCCAAACGATGATGATTCCGAGCACCGGAATGGCATAGACAGCTATGGATTAAACTCTGGCTCAGATGTGGAGAGCAGTGCATTTGATGACCTGAGTTCTGGGGCCAGGCTCAGTGAGCACAGGGACTCCCTCAGCGATGACATGATTTTGGGAACGGAGGCGTCCATCCTCAGTCCCTCCTTCGATAGTGCCACAGAGGGCCAGGACATGTATGGGAGCTCCTCCGATGAGCTGGAGCTCGACTGTCCTGTGTCAAGTACAGACATGGATTCCATATCCCAACACCACACCAATGGCTTGGCCGCTGTGGCTGCCAGCTACCAGCAGTGCAACATGGGACACTTAAATGACATGACAAACAACATGGAGCCAGATAGCAGACTCAGCTCAGACAGTTTGGGCAGCTTGCCTCCCAGCAGTAGTGCCGGCTCCTTGTCCAGACCCTATTCTGTAGTTAATACACCTGACACTCAAGACCTAGATGCTACAAAATCAGGGCTGACGGCGCATTACAACGGAGGCTCTCCTGATGCCACCCCTACACTGTATGTCCAGCTGCACGGTGAAGCCGTGAGGAGGCTAAGTCCAGATGAGAGGCCTTTGCAGATCCAGAATGACTTTCTCTTTAAGCTTGGATTTAAGGACCCTTGGAGAGTTCAAGAGGAAGGACTTAACACAGAAATTGGCTCCTTGTTACGGTTTTATGCAGGTAAATGCAATGATACATCCAATTAGTGTTTCTGCTCACTTTGTAACATTTTGACACATCTGATAAGGTTTTTTTTTCAGTGTACCTTTGAGTCCCGTAGTTTGATATGGCTGCTCATCTAACAGGTTTTGGCCTTGTATCAGAAAAAAGTGTGATTATGCAGTTATAGGATACAATGATATATTCCAGTTGAGCTTTTTTTTAGGTAAATTTCTGCTGAGACGGAATAACATTATTGTGGAAAGAAAGTTTGTCCCTTATCGAGTGGTGCGCATGAGTTGTGCTGATAGTTATTTAGAGGCTTATATTATCATATTTTCTTCTAACGAGCTTAACTGTTATTTTGGGGCCTGTAGCAGCACACTTTGCTCCAGTGGACATGCATGACATTACCACAAAGCCATCACTACAACTTATGGTGGTCAGACATGGGGGCCCTTTCCGGCTTTTGCCCCATTATCTTCCAAATGAAAAGGCTGAATGCCTTTGTGGTTGGATGGAGAACAGGGGTGGGAACGGTATGGCTGGAAGGACCATAAACCCTCTCTGTGGACTCAGTGAATTCTGTTCATTGAGATGCTGCGCAGTGTCTGTCCCATTGGCATCCACCACGGCTACTGTCACACTAAATGCCTGCCAAACTGGGTTAGCGTGCTCCTCCAAAGCTCAGGAAGTCCCTTTTTTCACCATCCACTGCCTCCAGCACTGCTTCTGTTGGGAGGGGGGGGTAAAAATGTGAGGGGACTGAGGATGTTTGTGAATCAAATGGATGGTCTAAAGTGTGGAGAGAGATATTAGTTTCCTGTCACAAGTAGTGTTGAACCAGAGGTTAATGAATAGGAAGTGGTATTGTGGTATTTTCTAAATTGATTCAATTTATAGAGCCTCATCTGGTAGGTCTTTTCAACGTTCACCCTGGGGTTCAGGCTGATGGGGGTGTGTTTAGAGGACAAAAAACAAAAAAACAAAAATCAACCTTTCTGGAGACTGCGCAGAAAGCTGAGATGGAGCTGCAGCAGCTGCTAAAGGAATGCAAAAGAAGCCCTGGTGGGGCTGTGAAGGCCACACCTCCCACATCCCATGTGAGACAGCTTAACTGTGGTCACCTGAGCCCTCCTCTCATTCCCCCACAGCCAAGAGCACCGCTCAACACCCGGGCTGCAATCTCCACAAGAGGCCTAATTCTCACTCGGCAGCAGGTGGAAGGACAATGAGGCGCACGTTGAAACGCACATGCACGCACTGGAAGGGGAAGCCAGTCCTAATGTCCTTGTGACATGTCTGGCCGGCTCCTCCACTGTTTCCTTATGCAATTGGAGGCATGCGAGGAATGTACGCTGGCTCCTCTAGAATGTCAGGCACGTTTGCGGGGAAGGAAGTGGAGGAAGGGGGTGTGGGCAGGCGGGGTGTATGATGGGGCAGTGTGCCGACACATGTTGAGCCGACTTTGAATGGTGGGTCCGCGCTGACAGGGGAGACGGGGCCTTCCTCAGCTGACTCGCCGGCCGATTCTAAGGCACAGCTGCCACAACTGTAGCCCTCAGTCACTCAAAAGGCCTTTTTGTCTGCATGCCTGCACACCCAAAGCGGCCCGCCATACAGGAAGTGCAATGTCCAAGCAACGTCTTTTATTGCTGTCAGTAAATAAAGCGCTGTGCCGATTCAGAGGTAACCTAGATTTTCAGCTAGTCAGCAAAGCACAATATGATATCGCAATCCTAGCATGAATGACAGATGAGGTGCTCGGGATGATTAGGCTAGCAGGCGAGCGATGCCAAGGGGCTGTTAAGGTAAGGAGTTGCCATGGTGCATCATGCCAGATCCTCCAGACAATGCAGTGATCGGTTTGACTTTGAAGGGGTCAGGCCATGCTTTGAGTGCAGAGACTGCAGCGGCCAAATGAGAAAACACAGTGTGCCCCACACGACACACAAACACATACACATGTACAGAAGGCCGCCCAGATCAAAGGGCCGCTGTCCTCTTTGGCAGGCTGATGAGTGATCCTTTCAGGGCTGCCCACACAAGAGTCTCTTGTAATGCCCTGCCAGCTTTATTATAGTTTGTGTAGAAGAAATAAACAAACACATAGACTTATTTAATCAATATATATATATTTATATATGTACATTCTGCTGCAGACAAACCCAAAGTTACACAGCTCCAAATAAAAGCCTGCTTCCTCAGGAGACTCGTTTAAAGAGGTTTTTCTGTCTGTGAACTGAGTCACAGCCATGGATATAATTGCCAATCTAGGTCCATAAAAGTGAAAGCTGCAGGTCAGTATGGCTTTGGAAGGAGAGCCTAGGTTTACCAAGTAATGAAGGTGCCCCCTGCTTAGAGGGCGACTGTACCTTCACCTCACCAGAGGGAGTGTGTTTGTGCTCGGAAACTTGCAACAAGACAAAGCGAGCTGGAAAAGTTACCAACGGAGGATGCTAAGTTATTTCGATTTATAAGCCAATTCAGCTTCATAAACACACTTATGCACAACCAGTGAGCTTTCATAACCTTCTGAAGTTGATATGTGGATTATTCCATGCCAAACACTCATTATACCCAAGCTGTCCCCCATCAGACATATTTGAAGGTAAAAAATATGTGAAAAAATAAGACAATATTGACTTCAATAACATTCCAGAGTTCTAGTCTTTCTTTTTCTAAGTCTTACATTTTGAGCTGCATGTGATATCTTTTCCTGTTTTTTTTTAGCTTGATCTGCTCAAAGTCAGAGTCAGTGACGCAAATATTTTTTAGCTTGTTGCACCTAATTTTCAGGTAATTCCAAACTTGGCAGGAAGAATTGTCCATTCAGAACTAATACAACAGAGATTGTTCAGGATAATGACTCTGGTCTTACATAAAAGAAATGCTCCATCTGCTGTATGGCATTGCACATTGGTGGTAGAAATGACAGCATTGCGTTGTAGAGGTCGGGGAAACCGGTTTCTCAAAATAACATCTCACACGTTCTTTATTGCAAGAAGTTCTGTTTGTAGCAGTTCTCAAAGCAAATTGTAATTTCATGCTCATTGGCTCACTCCTGTTCAAGTGTTTATTTTGAACATCCAGACAATAACTCTAGTTTATTGCTTTGGGATCAGGCCACAGCTGCACTGCTAACGTTACCCTCAGTTTCTAGGGAAACTCATCTTTAAAGGACAGAGTGTTGCATTCTTTTAGGAATTTAAACACCACCATGTTCATGTCAAGTCTTTTAGGGAAAATAGCTTTTTTTATTGTTCTTATGGCCTTGGCGTAAATAGGATGGGTTAAGGCTTTGAATTCCTGTTCAGTTTTAAAAAGTGTATATGTAAGGCAGGGAGCGGTAATGAAATGAAAGCATTCAGCCCAAGGAAAAAGAAATGCCAGAAGAACCACGAGTAATACGTGGCAGGCTAACTGCTCGTAATGTGTCTGTGAGTATTCCACGCTGAGAGAAGATGTTAACATTTAAAAAAGGCCGTGATTGGCTGATATTGCCCCTGAGCGTTGTGACATCTCACTCCAGAGCCGTATCTTTGCAGTATTACCTCAAGGCCCGTCTGAGGAGGCAGCGGCCGGTGACGTGATGACTTAAAGGACTCTGCGGGGTTTAAAGGCTTAATGAAGCTCCCAGCTTTCTGCAACAAGCTCTGTGGCAGCTATTAGGCGAAGAACCGCTCACTCTTGTCTTGTCTTTGCCACGCTGCTCTCTTCGTACAGTCAGCTCGCCAGACTGCTCCCACACTCGGACTTTCATTTGAACGCAAACAGTTTTTAAGGGCAGGGGAATGGGCTGTGCGGATGTTTGTCATTGCTTTGTTGTTTCTATTAGCAGCCACTGATTACCCCGACTGCGTCCTCCGCTGTGGTTCACTTTGGGTGAATTTTGCTATTCAAATGATGCTTTGAAATGCAATACTAAAGCCTCCCTCACGCTAAGATCTTTTTAACCGGGCAAAGCATAGCGTCCTCACACTTTGAAGATGTGCCGTCGAAATGAGGCACTACGCTGCCTCATCCATACTTACATCCATGTCAGCTAATGGTCTTCCTAAATAGCCAATTGCAGACTCATTATGTAATGGTGTAACCAGATTTCACACATTCCTGAGCTCAAATCCAATATGCATGTGTCAGCGGGCCCCGCTGATGGTTTTCTTTGTGTTTTAAAGAGACATGTGAGCAATTAAAGAATACATTGGTGCGTTCCACGTGACGCACAGGCAAAGTTAGCCTTGAATAGAATGTGATCACATCGTGTTGACTAAGCCTGACTGAAGATTTTTTGCACCTGTGTGTCCGCTGAGGCAGACATTGAGAGGATGGCGCTTTCAGCTTGTAGCATTTACAACCAGGGGAACTGTTCTGTCTAATATAGATTGCCTTCTTGGCTGACATCCCTCCCCTTCTCTCCTCTCACACGAAATTTTCCTCCCTCTCTAATGTCTCTCATAATCGATCCTCCACCCTCCTCGCTATCTTTTCTCGCATCTCCTACTCCCTCACACCATCTGACAGTTTGCATTTATCTTCCCGTGTCTCTACCTTACCTTAGCATAGCGCTGTTCATTCCAATAATTATTGGTTACTGTATTAATTATGTTTAATAATGTGATGGATACTTTGAGTGGCCCCTCTTATGAGCTTTTGTTGAGGACATATGTGCACGTTCTTGCCTTTGCGAAAAGTAACATGAAAGTGTCCAATAGAAATCCTGACTGTTTGGTAGTAAGCGGCTGAATCTAGGCTGAGAGATGTCTGTCTTATGTATCACTGCAGTCTGCCAGCAGGAACATCTCGGAGAGGGAATTGGGAAAAGGGCCAGGGAGGGGCAGAGGTTTCTCCTGCCTTCTGGGAGAAGCCTAGCCTATGAGCTGTCTGTCAGGCTGCCCTTGCCAAAGCCTCTGCAGGAACCTCGCGGGGTCAGAGTTGGTCGGACCCACAAGCAAAGGCAGAGGAAAGATTCTCCCCCCTCAGCGGGGTCATGAAGTAGGCACACTGTCCCCAGTCCAGCCCTGGCCACATGCATGAGAGAGGATTAGAGACAAGCCAGCAGGGGCTCACTATCCGCGGCTTTGATCAGCAGCAGCACGGCCTAATACCAGGCAACATCTGCAACTCTCAGCATTACTGAGGCCCAAAAATTCCGATTAGGGGACACGAGACCTGCACTGTGAGTGGACAGGACAATTCCTGGACGCAGGGGTTTCTAAATGCCGCCACTGTGGTGGTGCAAACACCGATTTCTTTTACAAAGCGCCAGTCTCCGGAGAGGGTGTTTAGCTTTTTGTGACCTAGCGTTTAATTTTCCCGTAACATTCACTTAGCAAATGCAAAAAAGAGAAGCTCAGTTGGCTCTAGGGGCAGCTTTGTATGAAAGACCCAGCCATCGCAGCCAACAGTGGTTTTCGGGCCTGTCAGAAACACAAGGACAAAGAGATGGGTGTTTTGCAAACATCATTGTCAGTGGAATTCAAAGTGTTCAGAGACTGTCCTCAAATCATTGTTTGCCTAATCTGGATTGGGCTAGATAAGGCAGGTTTGGGTGGAGCTTGGCTTGTTTCTCCGTAAGAGGGTCAGAGCGGCTCACGTGAAATGACCTAGTTTAAAGTATGCCTCTCTCAGAAAAATGCTGAAGTGTGAGTGCGATGATACTTCATCTGCAACAAAGGGTAAGATGACGACTTGAAAAAAGGCTGACATGGTACAGCCACCGACAAGTTTAAAACGTGTAACTTTTGCTGCTTAGCACGGGAGCATGCAGTGATCTTAGAGATTTATCCCCAGCTCTTCTCACTGAGACTTAGAACATGTAACAACACTGAGATCAAACTGGGACACCATGGTCCATCATGCAAGTAGCCCTAAATGGCATAAGTTGAAAGATCAAATTACCCTAAAAAGATAACCTAAACTCAGTCATATTTCTTCATCTATAAACATAAATTCTTAATTTACCTCCCATATATATGTATTGAATATAGATGGAGATAGATCAGGCCTGACGAGCAGTATAACCAAAGTCACCTTAAAAAGAGATACTCATAGATTGAATTGGAAAGAGTATTAGTTATTGTAATTGTCTTGCTTGTGCTGTGACCTCAGTAAAAGACAAAGTAAAAAAAAAAAGAGTCTAAGACTGCAGTTGTAGGCTGCAGCAATAATTCTGTTGTTGTAATAATAATGTCACTGTAAGATACAAACTTACCACAAGCCTGGCAGTGTTACAATTTGATTTTGAGAATATTTTTCAGACCAAAAAAGTCGATTTGTCTTTATTTGCTGGTTAGAAAAAAGGGCCAAACGGTAACATGGCTCAGACTCTGCTTTTTTATTACACACCAATCGAATATCTTTTTTCCCCTCCCGGCTCGTTTTATTTTTGCTAAGAAAAATGGATCCTTGGCAGGTTTGAAATGATGAAAGCTTGTCAGACTTGTTCAAAACAGGCATTCATAAATGTCATAAAGATTAGAGTCATAGCAGAGCTGTTACATTGTGTTGCACTGAAGTAACAGGTGTGCCCACTCGATTGGTGTTTCTGAGATCTATCAAGCTGAAAACTCACTTTCAACCCAGACAGACTCTGCAGACAACTCTCCTGCTGGCCTCAATCATTAACGTGGCAATTTGCTTGTCTCTTGCTGTTAGCTCTGCAGTTTGATAATTACCCAGATCCTGGAAAAAAAAAAAAAACCCATCGAGCTGTCACCTGCTGTACCAGGAAGTAACCTGTCACTTTCCCTTAGCTCGCGACTCTCTTTTGGATTTCGTCCCGTTACAGATTTCTGCTTTTGGGTGGCTGTCGTTTGTCTCATAAATACTGTTTTAATTGTTTGTTTTTTCAATTTCTGCTCTATAGATTGCAATGCTACTGAGACCCTCTTGTTAAAGACTTCCGCTTTTTAGTTTTCTCACCATGACTCCCTCTCCCTGCCCTCCTACCCTTGCACCCCCTCGCCCCCCTCCCCACTTTCCTTCAGTGCCACTGTGTTCACATGGCCCCTGCATGTGACAGGAGGCTGAGCCAAAACACCCCGGATGCCCGTTTCAGCCCTCTGCTGTTCCAGACCTTGTTAAATTTTAAACAAAACAAAAGAAAAGGGAAGGAGGGAGAGTGGGAAGAAAAAGAAAAGTGCACACGTGGACCCAGGGGAATGTGCTGCAACATCTCAATCTCATTCATTCCCTGGATCTGCATCATCAGGAGAGCTCAGCCCTTTAATTCTCTTGCTCTCTCTCTCTCATTTTACTCCTCTAGTGTTAAAGCCCTACTCTTGCCCCATTCTCTTTCACTGTGCTTTTTTCTCACACAGTATGGGGTGGGGGTGGGGGATGTTACTAAACGGCTTGTCTTTTGGTGGGGTTGAAGGACAGACGTATATAAAGGTTCTGTCCTCGTGGACTACATCCTTTTATTTTTTCCATGATGTTGTGTTAATGCAGGAATTAAAGGTCATCAGGATTAGAAATAGAAACATCCAAGGACGGTCTTGCTTCCCCTTGTACCAATATACTCATTAGTTTTCATTTTCACGATCAAAGGACGGCCAGTGTTTGGATGTCTTTAATGTAAAGTGATCAAAAACCACTTAGATGCCTGCAACATCCTGGTGGGTCTCTATCAGATTTAATTAAGCTTGGAGAGTCATTTATAGCTTTTGATAATGAATGGTGTTAGGGGTTAAGCACAAACAATAACACGCGATGTGCCTGCGTGCATCTCTGTGGTCTGCTTTGTGGGAAAATGAGAAACCGAGCGTGGCTTGACTGTCTTGCGTTGTGAATTAGAGGCAAATCAATCAGGGCCAAAAATGATCTCATTGTCACCACAAACTGCACTTGTAATGACAGCTTTCTGGCATCTCACATTATGCATTATGATGGATGAGACGCCGGATTTGTTGGCAAGCTGCAAGCCGCAGCATGCATTGTCACCGTGCTGTTGATTTGTGTTATGTATATAATGAAGTTGCCTTCGCTCTATTGAAGCCGTATTGAATTGTCCTCCTATTTCTCGAGTAGTTAATGGTCCAGACCACGGTTAATTCATAATCTCCTGATTGAGGTTATTTGAGTGGAACACTTTGCACAATCGTAAGTTAGTTCCATTCATCCGTATAAAAATAATAAACAAACAGAAATGTCACATCACTCCCCGTTCATTTGTTAATGCCTGACTCTCCATTAACGGTGTCATCTTGTTAGGAGCCCCTTCTTTTTTACCATGTGTGAATGGCAGTAATTGGCCCATAACCTGTTATATCTGCGGTTGGGCCTGGAGGACATTAACATATCTCTTCAAGTGTTCCGCTTAAATACGCTCGTCATCAAACCTCCTCATATTACTAAACACTGACAGGTATGAAATACGCAGAAAAATACATTTTTCATTCTTGAACATTTGAAAGTTTCACTTTCGTGTCCTCATTCGTGAGTGAAATGCCTTCACGCAGACAGCTTTACCTTCTTCTAACCAGAACGGTGCACTGCTCTGGTCCCTGGTTGACTCCAGTGCATTTCTCATACCGCATCTATGAAAATGTTTGGTGCCGCCCACTTAAATCTGCTTTTCCTCCCCTCAGGAATCTGTCTGCTCATTGATTGGTAGCACATGTCTGTGCAAACGTAGCTCGTAAAATGACATCTCTTCACTGTTATTATCGCTGTCATCTTTTCAAAACCCCAAAACATCTCATCGTTTATCAAACAGTTATGTATTTCTGCTTGTTTAGCTGCAGCATTACGTGAATGTCGGTTTGATCGTTCCGAAAAACTGGAAATGAATACATAAAAAGCAGAAATGATTTCTGTTTTGCCAGCATTTCAAGTTTTCCCCAGCACGGGGAAGGCAGATGTCAGTGCACTGAAACAGGTCTTTTTAATTTGACATATTTCTCCACCTTTGATCTAAAGATCTGTGACCCTGCAGCTTCTGCTCATCATATCATTAACATCAATTTCTACTCCCAGGTTCACACAGTTTAGCACTTTGTGATTTTATTCAGCATTCAGGAAATGTTTTTGTGTGGCCTTTGCCAGTTCCAGTTTTCTATCCAGTTTGACGGAGAGGAAATTTATACAGTAATCTAATGAAAAGAGACAATGTTTAAAAAAAAAAGGAATAAAAAGCACTGAAATGAAAATGTCCATTAGATACAGGCTTTATTGATGCAGCGGTACAGATGAACAGGGACGCCCAAGTGACAAACATGTGGGAGTTCCTGTAAGCTAATTAATCATTGACATAAAGATGCACAATCGGCTGTAACCTGCTCTTTGTTCCACATCAAACGCTCACCGTCTTAACAAATAGCGATCTCGTCTTGCGTCTTTAGCCTCGCTATTAGAGAGAGGTGTTGTCAGCTTGCTTCTTATCACTACTCTCTCGCCACGGCTCGCTCTCAGATTTCTCCCTCCCTTGATGCTCTTCCCAGGGGTGTCGAAAACCACACGGGTTAGCCTAAACCTCTGCGTCTGGGCGGCTGGTGTTGCACAGAGCCAAAGATGATAATACCTCATTCCTCTCTCTTTCTCGCTCCCTCCAAGCCCCCGTATAGCATAAGGCACTGCACTTTATCAGAGCCGTACGGTGTAGAATGCAGCAGGGACAGCTTGGTGCTATGTACGGGCTATTAGCAGCTGCTGAGTGACAGAATGTGGCGGCTGAAGTGACACAGCGATGCTGCTGATGAGCAACCAGTGAAAAGATAACGGCTTTTTTCTGGGGAGCGGCTTAAAAAAAATCTCTTTAAAGATTATCGAATGTTCGGCGCTGAAAATATTCTGTTGGTCATTTCATTTATTCATATTTCTGAAAGATTATTGGCAGCAATTTCAGTAGAAAACACTCGTTTAATAGGCTGCTTCACGCTCACTGCCAGCTAACAGTAGGACAGCCGCTGCCCTTCAGGTGTTTTTGTAGTGGTGGTTTTCCCTTCCAACGCCGTAAAACCGGTTCTTTATTATGAAACACGAACACCTTGCCTTTTGTTTATTCATTTGCGTGCTTGTTAAAGAGACAATCCACCAAAATTACTTGGGAGTTTAAAGAAACTCTATAGCCCATAGTCATAGAAAAAGACTTCTCAGTGTTGTGGCAAAATCCCTGCTTTTATCTGTGAGGCATGTTTTTCCTGTAGTGATTCACATGGGAGGGTTTTTGAGAGAAGTCTTTCTACTTGAAAGTGAAGTAAGATGAGAAATGAATGCAAGTCACGCTTAAAATGTGACTATGAAACTGCAATAGTGCACAATGTTATTTCTTTGATAATCATTTTAATATTAACCAGGGATGTCGGATAATGCTGCAGAATACGTGTAAGACATATGAGCAGTGCTTGTTTTTTACATGGTACACTGGAGTGATCCCACATTCCTGACAAATGAAGTGGAAAAGTACGGAGGAATGACACGGATCATATGTCTGTCTTTTAGTTTGCATTCGGTTGCATCTTCACTGCACAACCCCCGGCCCGTCTTTATATCACTGTGAAAGCGCAGCCCTCATGCAGGCCTGCTTACGTGTCCTCATGTCATGTGTTAGTGAGAGCTGTTACACTAAAGGCGAGAACTGCATCATTCATGAGTCTGTGCCACCCTGTGCCTGTGCTGCAATGACCCGTAACTGTCAGCGGTGCATCCTTGAGCATGATGGCACGGGCGGAGCTGAGGACTGGGCCCACTGGCGTGGGGAGGTCTGTGGGAGGGGCCGGGACTGGATGAACCAGTCTGGAGCCGGAGAGGCACCTGTGAGCTCGGAAAAGCCAACAATTGTTGCGAACTTTTCCGTCCGTTGTCCTGAAGTGGTCAGAGGCCTTCGTGATCTACATGGGGACACCTAAGCTGGTCGTTCTCTGTAGAGCTTCGATAGAGAGTCAGCTGGGCTAGTGACGGTGTCTAAAACCAGAAGAACGCTTAAGTCTGAACAGGAGATGTGAGGGGGAGGGTGGATGGCAGCATCAGATACTAAAGCCTGATGATATACACCCTAAAGAATGGTTGTGGAGGAAGAGAAGCTGGAAAAATGACTACATTCATAACTGCTAAGATTATTCTCACCTCGTTAAACATTGAATCATTACACACACACACACACACACACACACACACACACACACACACACACACACACTTTTCAAATCATAACCTGTGTGACTGCATATGTGTGTGAGCAAGGAAGTAAAACAGACACATTACATAAGTGGACACCACAGCTCTCCTGCCAGTTTACTACCACACAGCAGTAACTCATTTTCCACGTGTTCAGGTGCGCTTCGTCTTACGCGTGAACGTGCAATCTCCTGTTTGTTTCTCACACTCTCGTGACCCGCTGGTAATAATCTATTACGTCCCTGCACTCAATAGTTATTGTCTTCGACTCCAGTGAATGAGCTGAACATGCATTTTGATAGTATAACTTGAGAATAAAGATGAGTCTTTGATGGAAAACCTTTCCATTCCTCCACCAGCAAGATGCAGAGACACTCAACTCCAAGTGGTTGCGACTTCACAGACTTTTCTCATTGATAGCATAATAGCAGAAAAATGGATGACCATTAATTTGTCATAACCATTTGCCATTTGAGGTCCTTTTTGAAAGCCCTTCACTTTCTATTTTCAAGGATAATCCCAGTGTTTTACAACATCACTCATGTCCTCTTGCTTATTATCCATTTTGGCCACCATTTACGTCAGCAACATCAGTTTTGTCATTATGTTAATTTATGAGATTATCCCACAGTCTATGATAAAATGACAGGTTTATCTGTCACTGGCGGCAGCAAACCAGAGATCCTCCACACACACAGATGATGCATTACCCTCTGCTCTGACCGCGTGTAAAGGTCTCCAAAGTGGGTGCAGTTCAATTGTTTGTGAATGATGAAACAGTACTTCATTTTCAGTACAACAGAAGAAAATAATCAGTGAAGCTGTGACTTTAGTTTTTTTTAATTAAAATTATAAAACTTCCAAAGATCTGCAGCAATACCACATGACATATTCAAAGGAAGCGTTTTTTGGGTGGGCTGTTGTTTGTATGTTAGTAAATCATACAGTGGGAAAGAAAAACTGCATAAAAGACCAAACCGCTGCTCTCTGGGAGTAAATATGTGTAATCTTTAATGTTAAATTGTCGCAACAGAGTGTACAGTGTAAGTAGTCTAAGTGGAAGTAGTGTTTTCTCAGCTCAGGGATAGAGCTGCCTGGGATTAGCCTTATTGTACTTTCTTCTCTTGATTATCTCTGCCTGAGGTGACAGATATGACTGAAGCTAATTCTGCATAGCTCCTTGTGTTTAAGCTGCCACTATGGACTCTCATTATTTCTCCTTTTGCATTTTTTTTTATTTTTATACACACAAACCAACATTCTAACCAATCCACATAGGACTGCTTTACAGTTCTCGTTTATGTGATCATATTCATTTACTCCCATGCATTCAATTAATTTGTAGCACGATCGCATCCAAACAAACTGAACCCAGCATTTGCATAAAGCTGCATACAAACAAAGGGCTATGAAGCAATCTCCAGAGCCCTTGTGTGTCTGTGTTTGAGTGTGAAAGCTCTTAGTTTGCCGATCAGTGGGCTCGTGTTTTCCAGTGCAAGGTTTCATAACACACTCTTATTACATAACAGCAGCGGGAGTGGAGCTGGGGAGAGAAGGCAGGAGAGGGGGAGCACACTTCCATCTACGTCAGTATTCAGTGGGCAGGGAATCACTTGGGAAGATCTCCTTTTTCACACCTCGATGCCAATACTGATTATTTTATAGCGTTGATAAAACAATTCCCCACTCTGAGCGTATTCATTTTTGAATGTTGCTCAAGTAATATGTTTGAAGCTCCATGTTCACAGTTCAGAGGCTAATTTGATGGATGGAGTTTTTGATGGTTAAAGCCGTTTCTTCTTCTGCTCAGCGGAACATACGTTTGTTATTTCTCTCAGCCTTCTACGGGTTACTAATTGTATTTTCTTTCTTGTACAAAATTTGCATCTGCTTCTTTTTCAGCTGTTAAACTTGGATTTGCATCAGGTTAACATGACACGGCTGAGTGGACTGAGTTTCTCCGTCTGTGCTCCCAATTGAGTTTGAAATTTGATATACAGAATTTTGATTTAGAGCTCAAATAGAACAAGTTAGGAAAAAAAGAGAAGCTAAATGATATTCATGGTAACACACTGATTACAGTACAAATGAGGTAATCTGTCATTACGCCTCCCACACTGCCCCCGCTGGTTGTTAGTGGTAATGTGATGGCCTGATAACTTCAACCGAACAATGCCTTGAATAGCAGAGCGCTGTTTAGTTTCTTTTCCCCTCGGGCCAGAGGGTAATAATGGTGAGATAGGGAGGATACTGCAGGCTGTGACCTCATTTGGATTCAGGATTGTTTCACTGGACTTGAGTGAGGGTGTTCTGAGTAGTGTCAGTGTGTGCAGTTATACCCGTGTGTCTGCGTCCTTCATGGTCACACACTCAAAAGAGATGAGCCATCACAATTTGATCATTCATCAGACTGTTAATTGTCCCCCCATCTACTCTCTTGGAAAGAGGGGTTTCTCAAAGTCTTGAGGCTACAGGAAAAAAAACTTACTTTTAGGTGGTCCCTTGACTCCTCGGCCCTGCTCTTTGATTTTGGAGGGTGGGGGGGCTGTCCTCCCTGACTATGGAACTTGAAGGGTGTTCATTATTTGATGGTGGAGAGCAGCACAAAGAGTAACGAGTGCCATTCAGCTATTCTTTGAAGAACTGGAGGTACTATTCAGAATGGAAAAAAAGGTACTCACACATAGTCACTGACACCCTGACACTATTCAGTAGTTCTTAAAATGTTATTAATCCCAGATAATTCTGGTACACTGCAGCATGAATGGCTGGATAAATATAAAATAAGTCGTTTTTAATTTTCCATCATTTCCCAACTCAAAGTCAGGTCTCTGTCAAAGATAAGAAGGGAGTAGAAACGGGTCCATGCTGCTTAAAATGCACATCCCAACCTTAAGGTGAAAGAAAGGTAACAGGCATCATCACATCAAACTCTCACATGACCTCCAGCATAAAGCTGGGAGCTCTTGAATTAGCACACTCGCGACTAATGTTCACCAGATTGGCAGGCTTAAAGCTTCGTCTCATCACTTAACACACTAAACATGTCAAGCCTCAGCAGAATATCTTTAGCTTTATGTAGGACTGAGCCACAGTTCTGCAAGTCACACTGCTGGCTTTTCAATTAATTTTTCCACGCAAAAAGCATCCAAATGCCTTCCAGTTTGCCCTTGTGTGATATTTTGACTGCTGTACTATTTGTTGAACGCTGCCTTCCTGGCAGTCAAAATACCAAAAGCACAAGTCTTTAAAAAAAATTGTTTTAAAGCGTTAAGCCGCCCAGCATATGCAAACGAAACCCAAACCAGAGGAGGAACACAGAGACACACGTGTGTGTGCGCTTCTGGAAAGGTGTCATGCGGCGATAATGCAGGAACATCTCACTTATTTCCCATGCAAATATACCTCATCTTCTTATCACTTTTACGCAAAGTACAGCTTGATACATTTCACACATCAGCACATCTTAGGTCCCTGAGGAGCCGCCAGCCCCTTTAAACTGTCTATCTCTGGACCGGTTTGTATGAGAACATCTGGGGCTTTTTAAAGAAGGCTTATGAGGTTATGAAGCCACTAATTACGTATTACTAATTACTGAAATGTGTGATTTAATTGGAATTTAAACCCTCCCAGAATAGATGCTTCTTGTGTTTGTCAGTACTGCTTTTTCTCTAAAAGATTGAGAGAAGTAAAATGTAATACCAGAATGATTGTGGAAGTGAGTGCAGCGAGCGGCCCGTCACCCGAGATGGCCTTTTCCACCTTCCAGCAAAGCTCCTCAACCGCTGCAGGGTGGCTGTCTTAACAAGGCCTGTCACTTAAAATTTTAGTACTCACCTTAAATCACAGAGACATCAGTCGAGAAAGATGAGCGATGGGGGAAGAAAAACGAACCAAGGAATGGCGTGGTTTATCAGATCGAGGCAGTGCGTCCTTTTCGTGGCTGAAAACATTGTGAAGCTAATGCGTTTTGACATGGCATGTTCACATGTGTGTGTGGGTGTTATCAGCCAGAAGGACAGTGCAGCTATTTCTATTAGGGAATCAAAATCTGGCCTTCAACTTATTTTGATCAAATCTATTCTTACTTCACCAACAACCCAAATATTGTGACGAATTTTCCTCCATCAACTCTCTATTTCATGTGAGAATAAAAACCTTCCTTTGTTGTGCTTTTAGATATTCCTTCTGTCAAAAATTGAGAAGCGTTTACAAGTCACTGAGTCTCACAGTCGAGTGCGTCACGTCTGCCAACAAAAACGCCCGCGTGCCCACGCATGCTCCGGCTCTGATAAGATTCCTGCAGGTCATTGATGCCCCGGGGTGTGGCATGCTTGGTCCTGAAGAGGAGGTGTGCTAACATAAGGTTGTATGTAGCAGGGCACCCTCATCAAAGCAGTGTTGGATCTGTCCAATAAAAGATGGATTAAGGGGGCCAACAGAAGGCAGATATTTTGGCACAAATAATGGCAGCACTGAGATTAAACCGCCAGGAGTTGTTTCTTTCACATCAGTGCGTTTGTTTCTTTTAAAATAAAGATAGAAAAAACTCATATGTTTGACTTTTGATAGATGTCATTAGATTAGAACTTTTGAATCTTCTTTGTGAATGTTCTCCGTAGGCTAGTTTTTTCATACATTACAACTCTTAAATGCGCCCACATCGATTTATTCAAAATGAAAAATGTTTTGTTGATTGGCCTTTGCTTGTTTGAGTACGGTACACAGATTGTGTTTTCTCTACTGGACTGTACACCAATGAGAGAGAATAACCAAAAACAGACACAGGAGAGTTTTGTGTTTCCTCAGACTGTCATTTGTATGTAGAGGTGTTAATATATAAGAGGTTTTTCATATGGGCAACACAAAATCCTTCTCTTTGTTAGTAATGAGAAGTCCAAGCTCATTGGTCCTGCGAGTGTGTGTGTATTTATGTTTGTTTTAAAGCAGCAGGGGCGCACAAACATGGATATTGGAGCCCAGTGTGGGGGGAAACTGTTACTTCCTGAGCCTACGGGAAGGGAAGGAAGGAAACTATCTGTAGTTACAACGCACAGACGCTCATGCTGTCGTACTCCCGCCCCTTAATACTGTAAGTCTAGGAATAGACTGCCTTCTACACGTGAACACACCCACCTCGCAGGCCCGGACTATTTTTAAATTCCCATCTTGAGTTTTCCCCATAGATCGCGGGATGACTGACCACCATGAGTAAACCTAATCGCTGCTCAAAATGTTTCTTGCGTAGGTGGACTATGGTTCATGGATTGGGACATGGCAAACGTCTCTTATAATTTCCTTCCCCTATTGCGGGGCGACCGAGAGATCCTGCTGTTCTCCGGCCCTCCCCTGTAAACAGGATGCTCACGTGGAATTCCCACCCACCTTGCCGTTTCCTCCACGGTGCATTCCCATGGCCGGAGTGAAAAATGGTGTCTCTACCCGGCCATCCCACTCCATGGCAGATGTTGTCGTGTCCAGCATCCATACAGGAGCTGCTTACTCTAATCACAATACCAGACCATTTAGGTCGCTAACCAACAAAAAAACCCATTGACATACATGTACACATGTATGATGTGCAATCGACAACGCATTTTGATTAGATGGATGCACAACGAGACGGCTAATTACAAATCACCGCGTGTGTGAATGTGGCCGTAAGATGAAGAGCAGGAAGTGGAGTAGGGGTTTATGTCTTTGTGCATATGCTTGTGTGGGAGAAAGCACGCTCCAATAAAGAGCCCTAAAAATAGTAGAAATATGCCCATGTGACATATTGAGGCTAAAAGCTTGTGAATAATTTGTCTAATGCAACACATACTCTCTTCCTCAACTCTGTCAAATGTGCTCCTGCTGGTAACTTCTGCCAGCCTGCGAGTTGGAAGAGAACCGGGGAACCAGTCTGTTCCGTTACCACGGACGGATTGTCTGTTTATTTTATATATATATATATATATATATCAGCAATTAATGTCCCCCTTGAAAAAAACAGCTAAAACAAATGCTCACTCATGTGACTTAGTGTTATCAGGGTTATATCTTTCAGGGTTGGTTATTATTGCTCTTAAAATATACTTCCTCATCTAATCTTACTCATCTGGGGCTTTGTCATGTTTCATTGAATAGTTCCTGCTTTAGCTCCCTTATCTTCACATACATTGTCGAAAATGGAAGTAAACACCTATCATATTCGTCTCCAATAGATTTTTGAAGTCCCATATAAATGTATATAGTTATGGCTATCATTTCTATTTGTCGGGTAGTAATCCTGTTGCATTTTGTTTGTAGTAGTTCAATTAAAAACAATAACGTTTTTTATTCTGCTCCTGGGACCACTGTGCCCACATCATCATTAAAAACACAAATGACCAATAATTTAAAAAGCTTTTCCCAAAGAGTGGATGGTTGGTAATAAAGTCCTTTCGAAGTGAGATCAAATCCCACAAAGGACTGCAGAAATCAACAGTAGAACGAAGGGAAATTGGTACTTAAAGAAGGCAATATAGTTTAACAGCACAAACTAATCTTGCCTTTTATGCAAATCTTTAATGCATTGCCAAAAACTCAAACAGCAAATCCAATTTCAGCTTAATTTTAATGCTTTAATTTGTGAGTTCAGCAGAAGGACAATGGAATAGTCCAGAGTCCAAGCAGCTCATACACATCAAAACATGGACAATTACGACAAATACATCCCATTACTATACAGAGGCCATTCACAGTGCTGAGCAGCCAGCAAGAGGAACATTTCTCATAGACCCAACGCTGAGTCAGCATATTACAACTGATTAGAAAAATGAATGGAGCAAAAACTAATAGTTTGTCATAGCTCGCGCTGTGTCACAAATAAAGCGAACAGGAAAAGACAGCCGGTGTACAACACCCAGAAATGTTGATCTGGTGGATTCCGGGTGTTCTGAGGAACTCACATGTTGGAATGAATGATCTCAGGTCTAACCTCTGATAAGATCAATTATTACCGCTTCTGGCGGAAAAAACAAAACCAAAAACACATAGTGATGGTTACCGACAGTATGCAGAACATGACTGTGCTGCGCACGGCAGTACAGTAAGCATGTGAAAGCCCTGAATTATTTAAAGCTATGACAGCTCGTGCAAGTTCACACTTGCTTACCCCACTGACTCTTTCTTTACCAACCCCCACCCCCGAACTCCCTGCTTCACACCGTGCGTACATAAATGTGAGGCAAACAGCAAGCGAAAGATGAGCCAGTTTGCCGCAAACCGCAGGACGAACAACGTTTCCTATGGCCATCTGTCACTTGGAGTGAAAAGCTTCATAGACGGCTGTATGAATTCCATGTTAGATGCAAAAACAATTAGGTTAAACATGCTTCAAACACCAAAAAATGGAAGCCACAAATAGAGTAGAGAACTTGAAAGCAAGGCAGCCGGACATATGACCACAAAAAAAGAGAGGAGAGGAAAACACTGTGTGCTAGCCCGTGGAGGTTTTTACAGAGGTGGAGGTAGACAGAAGGCAGGTGGATGATAAAAACACGGCCTGGCTGACAGAGCGCCTGATAAGCTGCCTGACTGTCAGGTTTGGCTGGGTGGCCGAGAAGTGAGAGAACCAGTGATGAGAAAAGACAGGCAGATGGCTAAAAAAATAAGATTCAGAGCATAATTTAGAAGCACTGCACATGGCAAAAACTGAGATATGGTACAAATACATTGATAGTTTGGTGGTTTTAAATTGAATATTAAAAAAAAAAGAAAGACTTATCCTTTGTCAAACTCTGTGGAGGCTATGTTTATAACAGATGAAAACCGCTGTGATATCAGCTGTGGCCAAATGGCTTGGCCTGTGTGGGAAACAAGCTTAGCTTCTGCTCCAGGCAGTTCATATTTAAATGATAGATAATAGATATCTGGGAAAACCAACTTACTGTTGTGCTTGCTGGTCATTGTTTGAATAACGATACATGTAAAATCTGTATAACTGTCAGTAGACAATAATCCACACTTTCAGGACTTTGTTTCAGCCATATTGCAACTCTCCCTTCGGATAGTTTGTATGCAGGAAAACAGTGTGGGCTTAGATGGGATTTCTGTAGTGCTACTTGCAGAACCAAAGAGAGAGACACAGGAGAGTATGCGGTCCCCCGGATTGTTTATACTTCTAATTTCTTTGTGTAAGTGTGTTCGCAGTTGTAAGGTTTCTTAATACTAACATGACAAAATATCCTTCTTTCTTACAGGTAAGCCCCAAAGTATAGAGAACTCCGAGCGGGTACAGCTGTCGGGAACCTACAATGTTCGGAAAGGGAAGCTCCAGCTGCCGGTCAACCGCTGGACGAGGCGGCAGGTCATTCTGTGTGGAACCTGCCTCATCGTCTCTTCTGTCAAGGAAAGCCAGACAGGGAAGATGCACATCCTACCCCTCATTGGAGGAAAAGTATGTATACGACATCCGGGAACAGAAGCGTTACAGGATCAGGCATTTGTTTCCTTCTTATCCTGGTCTTTTATGGGAAGGGTTTTTAATTATTTATGCTTTAGATGGTAAAAGAGGATATCTTATCATATCAGGAGAATGACCTGATAAAGTCAGTCTTACCTCTCTGTAATAGGCTCACCGTGCGGTGGCGACATGTCACCTCAGACAACAGTTTGTCCTTTAGTTTGACATACAGTAATGCTGCATGCTTTGTTCAGTTAGCTTCAGTCAAGGTGAAAGAGAAACTGTCCCAGTCACTGTTACGAACAGAAAATGTTTTCATTCAGCACGGATGGTTTGTTCACTTCTAATCTGGAGTTATGACACACATAAGTGATTAGGAATGTAAAGGAATGCTATCAAATCAAAGTAGCCTGATATTGCTCTGTTGTTTTGACCTTAATTTGTTTATTGCTGTATGTGTGTTTATGTCCATATCTATAAAAAAAAAAGCTGTCTTGTGAAAGGCATTATCTGTTTGTATGCTGATACAAAGGACACTCCATGCCCCCGCCACTCCCAGTTTTTCTAAACATTTAATTTGCCACACGTGACTCTGCATGTGTTTGTATGGGGCAAGTTTGTGTATGCGCACTCTAGTGTTCTATTTAAACTAGTCAACCATTCACTCACAGAGAAAATTTGCTGAGTGTGAGCCGGAATGTCTAAAAAGCCCTTCTGGTGTCGCACATGTGGATATTCCATATTTATGTAGTGCCCCTGTTATTTTTAACTAAATGGCTCACCTGTGTGGGGTCAAGCATGTCAGTATTTCAGCCTCAACTGTCACTCTTGTGTTGTGTCTGGCTGCAGGTGGAGGAGGTGAAGAAGCACAATCATTGTTTGGCCTTCAGCTCAGCAGGGCCTCAGAATCAAATCTACTACGTCAGCTTTGACAGCTTCACGGAGCACCTGAGGTGGCACAGACATGCTGCCAAGGTATTCTGTGTGTATGTGTGTGTGTGTCTGTGTGTGTGTGTCTGTGTGTGTATGGGGGAGGGTAAATAAAGAAAGGTTTAACAAAAACATGTGCTCCCCAGGCACCTTTTGAGTCTGAGTTGCACTGGAAGTGGGAATGAAAAGGTTACCTACTTTTTTGTGCCTTTTGAATGAAAAGTTAAATCACTAGTTAAAATGTCTCATTAGTAGAGTCACAAATGAAGAGAATAACCTTTTGATTTCACTAAGTGCAGTGATTTTTCATGTCTCTTCTGCAGACTCAAAAGCCTCTTGGAGTCATGGGTTTAAATTAGTGTACGAGACTGAAAGTGTGGATTGTTGAGGTTTCATTCTCTGCTCAGAAAATGTCCTTTCAACAAGGTGTGGTTGGCATGATTTAAACTTGAAAAGAGTGCAAAAAGGCTTGTCTACCTATCAAAGTGTTCATCAATCTAAAGTAAGACTAACCATTTACAAATGGGAGTTTACTCTGTGCTGCACAGACCTCAGCATGAGCACAGCATACAAGCACAAATATGCATCCTTGGAAAAATACAAAACTAGAATGCAGCTTATGGAAGAAT
This sequence comes from Menidia menidia, assembly GCA_907169785.1. NCBI lineage: Eukaryota > Metazoa > Chordata > Actinopteri > Atheriniformes > Atherinopsidae > Menidia > Menidia menidia. The sequence continues at coordinate 7,623,152 of CAJRST010007779.1, read as the reverse complement.
ACCCCAACTTAAACCACAGCTCACAGACAAAAAGTTTTCGGTAATTTTCTTCTGGAAAGGGTAAACTAGAATGTAATTTGATTTGACACGGAAAAAAAAAATACTGCCACTACATAAAAATTTCATCTCACCAGTAAACAATGAAGGAGGCTCCATAATGGTGTCTCACTAGTCATTGTAGGAAAATTCATTTTATTATTCAAATTTACAGTACAGGGTCAGAACAGATGTCGATCACCTGGTTATAAAGTCGGGTCAATGATGTAGCAACACAATGACTCCATATGCACATTTACAACCAAATGGTTGAGCGGCCTTCTTGGAAAGGCCTCGGCTCAAATAAAATGATGTGTCATGATTTGGAAGTATGAAACGCACATCAGTTTTTGTATTATGAGTTCAGTTGTAGATTGGGTTTTAACTTAGAAGGAGATTAGAGCACTTCTTTAGATCCTTGTAGTTGTAAAGCGTTATAGTTGCAACTGTGTATTTCCTCTGTCCAATCTATAATTTATAGTCAAAGTTTCTGTAAACGCATTCATGCACACAAACACCACTCGCCTCTCCCTTCTGTCTCCCATTTGAACTCAAGTAGGCCACAGCCAGAAAACCTCCTTTCTAAATATTAACAGGGACGTGCATGTCACTGGTACCCAGAGGGCCACTCAGAATAGAAGCCTGGATGGAGGCAGCACGTGCTCCAGTGATGACTGCTGAGCCTCAAGCTAACTCCACTTTGAAAGACTCCAGTTCACGGAGTGTAGAATTCCTTCTGTAATACAAAGCAGAGTTTTACACTTTTAATTCAGTTAAGATTCTTTCTGATATATTTCTGTGACGAATCACCTTCATGGCCTTACTGTTCTGTGCATCTGCATTTAACTTTAATCCTAAAGAGATTGCCACTGTGTGACATTTGACCCATTAGTTACAGACTACAAACACACACATTAAAACCAGTATCTCATGTAGTCGCTGTAATCTTGTTTTCCTGCCTATTCTCCGTCTCTTGTCCCCATCATTTCCACCTCTGCCTAGATGGTGTCCCAGAGAATCAACTCAGTCGATCTGTCCTGCTGCAGTCTGGAGAATCTTCCACCCAACCTCTTCTACAGCCATGACCTCACCCACCTCAACCTGAAACACAACTTTCTGCCCGCAGACCAGCGCCTTCAGCAGCTACGGAGGTATGATGTTATCAGAAATCTGCAGGAGGAAAACTTGAGGCCAAATGCCAGTGGTGTGGGGTTTTTGAACATGAAAGGATTTACGACTAGTTCTGAGATGCTGAAGCCACTTACATCACAGTGTTGGCATATTTGAGCTTTACTACTCTCTCAGAAGTTCACTTTTCACTGTGGGATGTACAGCGCAGGCAAGCTGGCCCACCAGCCATTTCCAGCCAGACAGAGTAATGACCAGGAGGCTTAGAAGCTGCTTTAGTTCAGTGCGATTTTGTTTTGTTTTGTTCTAATCTGCTAATAATCAGAGTCTGTCACTGAGGCAGGACTCAATTTTAGGTCAGCAGATATTTTCTGGGGTTTTGGGCAAGATGAAACCTGTGGCACATAAAATGTTCAGAAGAGCTTGGCGTAACTTACCCATGACAGGAACTGGGACAGGGCGCTTTGCGATGACTTTTGGACAATACGCCGTCAGAGCAGGGCTCCACTGGAAACAGCGGGTCATGGTTGGCTTGATTGGACGTATTTAGCGTTTGCCTGCAACTTGCAAGCAGACAACCTGAGCAGTCTAGGACGAGAGCCATTGGCACACATGGGCCAAAGTAGCTAGCCAGAACTGTACCAGGCTAGGCCAAATGAGCCCAGAGGGTTAGATGCATCTGCAGGGAAGCTTTTAATGTGCCTGGCCTCCCTTACTCTGTCTCTCTGTGGGTACCATCTGCTGCATGCTTATCATGGTCCCAGATTAAATACCACAGGCAAGATTCTGTGAACTGTATGTGTGTGTGTCTGTGTGTGTGTGTGCATGCATTCATACATATGCTGATACACTTGCAAGCCAGTCAAAGAATGTATTTTATAAGGATTATTGGTCAAAGGATTGTACTATTTACAATGTGTGAATATGTCGGCTGAGTAAGTGTTAGTTGTGTGTGTAGAACGGTGAGTGTGTTAGTCAGAGTTGTTGCTTGTATGCAACTGAGACTGTAGCTGGAGGCTACCGATTTGGGGTCAGTGCATGCAGAGCCTTGATACAGTATGGCATTTTTTTTCCTCTTCGTTTAAAGATGTCTGCACGGCATGAATCTGTTTGTTTGGCTGTGCATGAATAATCTTGCGTGTTTTTTGTCCATCTCACGAATGGGGTCAGGATGTTATTATTATCTGCCACGGGAATTTTATTTGGACTAGTCTTTATTTTTTTAATCCCCGGGATAATGACTAGTGTTGAAAAGAAGATGACGTTAGGGGAACAACTAGTTTTGAAATCTGAGGGAGCGATCCACAGCTCCCCTGCTGGTCAAGGGAGATAACATCCATGCGTCTGTGCCAAAGCAAAGTAGGCTCATCTGAGTTTGACCCAGCATGACAAAAAATGAGGTCAGTAATGAGAGAGAGATGAATAGTTTAGCTGAAAATAGAGGGTTTTTTGACAGAGACATGTAGCGAAGTGTCTTGAGTTCTCGTTTTCCCCTGAGAGGCTCGTGTCAAAAGAGCTGCATGCAAGAACAATACTACTCTGTGTGCAGCCTCAATGAATGTGGGTGTATGTGTTTTGGTGTGGACTGTTGTGTGAGAATCTGTTTTTGTTTCCATATAAACACCGGCTTTCTCTGTCCTCTTACATGGGGCCTTAGTGCTTTGTATTTTCAAAGAGCACTGGAACATATGAACCTTCAGCATGCCTTGCCTATTGTCTCTCTGCTATCGCTGGCCAAATACTAACTGGTGGGTGATTTGACAATCAGCTACACATGATCAGTCGTCTGGGATACCAGCTCTTTCCTCTGGCATGGGACCGCTTTCCCGGCATGCACTTCTCTCTCAGACAGAGGTCACCTCTTACTTAGGGGAATGGCAAGAGATCTATGCATACAATAGGACCTTTGGCCTGTGTATTTACCTATGGATAATAGTTTGGACAGTTACGAAAAGCACAAAGTTCAGAAGTGGAGGTGAATGGGAGGGGAAATAAGGGAAAGTCTGTTGAGTAGTGGAAACACCAGTCAGGTAACAAGGGGTCATTTGAGGTCGAGAGACAAACTTGTATGAATGATCATGGTCCATTAGACATAAACATTCAACTTACATAGAACAACAAACATAATATTGTAAAGTAAATCTAATTAAAGGTCTTTGTTCTTTTACTGTTATTTGTGCATTCTGAGAAAGACATCTGTCCTTCTTATTTGCCGAATGTCCCGTTGTGTTACTTTGGTGATCTGTATTTTGAGCGTGGCAACTTACAAAGCATGTTCATGAGACAAAACATAGCAGCTGCCCACAACAGCTATGAATGAAACTGATGAATATTAAGGTCTTGGTTGAAGCCTTAGAATGAACTATAGGCCGACAAATCCAGCCATTTTGGGATCATCTGAACAAATCCTATCTGTAGCATTAATTAGCTATTAATGTTTGAATGAACCTTTTTGTCTATTACTTTATTCATTCATGCATTCGGTCATTTACATTCCATCCGAATGATGGATATAACTGTAATAATCACTTTTTTCAATTTTCGTCTGTTTTAGTTTTAAATTCTAATTTCAAACTAATGACTTACTTTGGCATATAAATGTTTGGGGGATAGAAAAGATGATTTGTTTTGATCGAAACATCATCTGTGTGCCATTTTAGAGGAAGAATTTCTGTGATTGAAAACAGTAGATAAAATGAATTATTACTGCATCATATAAATATCACGCTATCATATCAAACAGGCAGTTTGTTTTGTACTCGGTCAACACACTTTGGCCTTAAGCAGATGCTCTGGTTGGTTCTGGTCCCATCTCTTCCTCAATTTCTAGTATCTGTTCATTCTTTTATGACAAAGGGTTCATTATTCATCTTTCCATTTGTCCCAACTAGTTTCCCCAAGTCTCTTTTGGAGACGTTTAAGCACGGATAGACTCCGGTCAATTTGTGTGTTTTCAAGTGTTTCAAGAATCTCTGGATCTCAGTTGCAAGTGTATAACAAAAACTCTCAGTACTTCTGAAAATGAGACCCTACAGACTTAGATTACCCTCTGCTCTCTAATACGGATGTAGCATGTTTATTGATAAGGAGAGAGAACTTACTTGGATTCGTTTTAAGGTGAGGGTCACACCATCCATACCAAATCTGCAGAATATCCAGCACATTGTAATTGTGCTTTTAGGACACAACAATGAGTTGCTTTCATTTTCTTTATGGTTGATCCTTAATGGGAGCGATATGCGTTGCTTTAAATGCACAGTTAGAGCTGGTTGAAAAGAGAATTACAGGAGAAGCCAGAATGACAGAGCATGACAGGTACACATAGAAGGCGTGAGGAAAGGGGTATAAGCATTACTCAGCACTTTGCAGAGGTCGATTTTTTTTAGTGGAATGACATTTTCTCACAAACTCTCTCCCACTGCAGGTGGGAGTCACCCTCAGCTGGAATTACTCCCACCCCCAATCAATAGGCCTGACATGTCAGTTGCCTTTATCTCCATCATCGTGATGCACTACGCGAATGTGTGTGTGTGTGTGTGTCACCGGTGTGTGGACACAGCATGAGAAATCAAGTGCCAGCGTTAGCAGCTGCTCCACTGGGCAGCGCTAATATGGTGTGCTGCTCTCTGCCTGAAAGGTGAGAGCAGACTGCGTATGAGTGGAGATGGACAAATAAAGACAGATAGCCGTCTCCCCCCGGGCTCCCTTTGTGTTTTCTTGGTTGCGTCATTCCTGAGCGTCCAAGTCCTGTGAAGGTCAACACGTTTGCTCTGGGAGGTCCCACCGAATGCCACAGGTCTCTGCTGTTTAAATGAACAACACAGAGGACCATTCCGTGTTCTGTTTGCTCAACAATCAAACAGGGAATTTAGCCTGAGTAAGACAGCAGTGGCTGTGCTGGATCCAGTTGTGTGTTTTTGACTTAAATATAAATATTTTTGTTTACTACCCATGAATATATTCATGATTATGTTGTGCTCTCTTGCAATATTAATGTTTACAAGATGTGACTCTCCAATAGCCTCTTCTCGTCTCTTCTCTTATCCTCTTCTTCAGGTTTTCTCGTCTGCGGAGTCTCAACCTGTCCAACAACCATCTCGGTCAGTTCCCTCTGGCCATCTGTGACATCCCCACCCTGACAGAGGTCAACCTCAGCTGCAACTACCTGGCCTCTGTCCCCAGCTCTGTGGGCGCAATGGCCAAGTAAGCAACAAGAGGAACCGATGATCACACAGAAGTTGTTATTATGTCTTATAATATATCTGTGCCCAAATTCATTTTATAATGTTTGAATGTTTAACATTTGTAACGTTAAAATTCTTTTCCAGTATTATCTGAAGCATTTGGTACGTTTCCTCACTTGCAGTTTTGTATTCTTATTCTGAGGTTTCTATTTGCAAACTGTTTTTCAGGAAAGCTGAGTTGTTAATAAGATTTATGTCCTTTTGATCGACCAGTAAATGACATACTTTTACTGACCGGTCATGTGGGTGTTATTGCAGCCAAATTTGAATTTGCTACATTTAGATAATAATGTTATTTATGTCATTTTATTTGTTTAATTTAAACTTCGAACATAGTTTCATTGGTATAAAAAGTAATCTATAACAGCTCTTTGGCCCAAACAGTGAGTTTTTACCTATGAACAAATTGCTAAAAAATAGCTGTTTTGCACCCACAATCTTGTTGGCTACCTTTTTATTTCTTTCTCTCATGGAAAGGCTCAAAACGTTCTAGGTTTGGTTAGCCTTCCTCATCTTTACATTTCCATGTAAAAAAATTCCCAGTTGCAACGAGAAAGGATGGGAAACAATCACAAAATCTAAAGTCTTTGTTAGGTCTCAAAGTTATCCTTAATGTCATCTTCACCGGGACAGTAAATAGTAGGCCGTCTTTTAGTAACTGGATCTGTACAGACATTTTGGATAGTGTGTGTCCTTCAAACTCAGACCTTATTTGAAACCAAGCATAATGGTATGTGGAGTTTAAACGGGGCAAGATGAGAAGATAATCTGCGGGAATGATCTGGTATGCCTGTAAATTCCAGAAGTGGTCAGCAGGGTATTTGTGGTGTTAGTGCCATCTGCTGGACATCAGATGCACTGATTATAAATGCAGAAAACTTGCAGTCTTAGTTTGTTCAACAAGATGACAATAAAGAGAATTTGTAGTTAATAAAGACAATTTTTTCTCTCTCAGCTTGCAGACGTTCCTGTTAGATGGAAACAGTTTAAGTGACCTGCCGCCTGAGCTGGGTTCCCTGCAGAGGCTGACTTACCTCGGTCTTACCTTCAACCAGTTCAACGTCGTGCCCCAGGTTCTGGAGCGGCTGACCTCCATGGAGAAGCTGTGCATGGCAGGAAACCATCTGGAAACACTCACCCTGCAGAATTTCAGGCTGCTTCATGTCAAACACATTGATCTAAGGTACAAGAAAATGCAGGCAGATTCCTCCAAATTTTGGTTGTAAAATGTTTGACTTGAATGGGTTTTCGGTGTTACTCAGTGTTAGAATTTTGACTCATTTTAAGAACCCAGTCATGCTCTGTCACAAGCGCTGTCCTAAGAGACACGCTTTCCACTCATTATCAAAAGAAAAACACTATGGGGAACCATCACATGACCAGCCAGCCAAATACCACGACATCAAGAAATCATTTGCCCGCTGTGGCTCCATCAGGTGTCTTCTGGCTGTCTGGAAAAGTACGGAATTAGGGTGACTTGCATTATTTTAAAGTTAATACCGTACTTCGTCTGGCTTTGTAGACAGTTGTTTTGGGATTGATTCTTAATATTATCTTTATTTGTAAACTTTCTCAATACATAATAATTTGTAGATTTAAACAAATGTAACCATTTTTGTTTCTGGTAGTTTTCAAGCCGACTTCTGAATGAAGAGGGAGAGTTAATGTGGCCTTTTTTGGTTTGTCTTGACTAGAATGTATCCGTCAAGTCACTAATTAAACAATTGGGAAAATTAAAAATATAATTCTCAAGTGAGACCAAAACCATTTCCTTTTAACTACTTTATCCATCAATGTAATATGTAGAACATCACAGCGCTACACAAATATTGCTCCACATATTAGGAGCAATTACCCAAGGCATGTGCTGTACCTTGCAAGAAAGGTTGCTGCCTGATCCTATTGAAGGTGAACCTTTGCCTCCTCCCTGCCTCCTCTGTCAGGTTGAATAAGATTTCTGTCATGGTGCCAGACGAGCCTGACCTGCTGAGGCACGTGACCCAGCTGGATGTGAGGGATAACAGGCTGACGGACCTGGATGCCTCCGTCTTTCCCCGGCTGGAGGTGCTTCACTGTGAAAGGAACCACATCTCCAGTCTCAAAGTCAAGGGTTGCGCGCTCAAAGGCATCTACGCCAGCAACAACGGTGGGTAGGGCACACAGGAATTTCTGCCCTCTGCATAGACAGCCATGTGTTTAGAAAAGAGAGGCCCATTCCTTTCCCACTTCCACCTAGCTTATTTCTAAACTGAACCTGTAACACACAGTGGAAGGGTCCTTCCTGATTCCACCCTCATGCACAACTATTCACAGGCTTCCATTTTTCTCATCAGCACAGACATCTAATTGTCTCTCTCCATCATTCCTCTTTAACTTGACATCGCTATCCTCCCCCGCCCGAATCATTCATTTTCCATTTACTTGCTTTCCTATAAGATCGTCCTTGCTGTAGGTTAATGTGTTTGGGTTTCTCCTTGCAGAGTTACGACAGCTGGATGTCAGTCCTGTGCCCTCCAATCTTAGTTGCATGGATATCTCAAGGTGAGAAATATTCACAAAGTACTTATATAGAAAAGTACTTATATTAGAAAAAACCTTGAACTGTTGAATTATCGCTTACTTCACACTCTCTGCCACTCTCTGCCATCTAAAAGCAGTAATGGTTTGGAGCAAATGATGCTCAGTAAATCATGTTTCTGAGAGGGGAAATAGAGTACACAGAAGCTGTGATAGATCCAAATACATTTTGACCAATGTTACATCTTACATTGAAACATTTAATTAAGTTAAAAATGGGGTTCCTTTTTATTTTAGTTCTAGTTCATTTGTGCTCATGGAACAAGTGTTGGACTTGACATTTATAAGATTCATTTTTGTGAATAGGTGACACTTAAAACTAATCACCTTGAGAATGTAATACTGAAAATACCCTTCACTAAGTACTGTTTCCCTTTGTAGACCTCATTTATGTGCTTCTGAAAAGCCTTTTTCAACCAAAAGCTAAAGTTAAACAGATGATATTACCTTGCATTGCATTATATTCTGATGTTGATTCAACATTTTGCAGACTGAACATAATTAATCATCATCACTCCTTTCTTTTTCCCTGCAGGAACCATATGGAATCCTTGCCAGACTGGCTGTGTGAGGCAAAGAAACTCGAAGTTCTGGACGTGAGCCACAACCTCATCACTGAGCTCCCAGCGAGGTGAGCCTCCCTCACAGCCAATGCGACTGTAAATGTAGAACAATACTGCATTATTCTCCCTGCCCTTTGTCAGGCTGCTCATCTATCCCCTATAGAGTCTCATAAATCACACAGATAGCCCGTAACCTCCACAGCCTTTGTCATCCTCTTTATATAGCATTTTAGAAGGTCAGTTCAGATTCACCTCTTCCTCTTCTCTGTGTGTTGCATGGAATCTGTCCACCTTGTCTCATCTGTTTCTGCTGTTTTCCCCCCTATCCATCTCTCTACCTTTGGTCCCTTCGCTGTCTGGAGACTTATTTTTTATCCAATAAGTGTCAGAATGATGAATTTCAGCTGCAGGGTCCACTAGAGATTTCAGTTTTCAGATTTCCATCTACACCCACATATATCCTCTTCACTATCCCTTTTTCCTTATCTATCTATCTATCTATCTATCTATCTATCTATCTATCTATCTATCTATCTATCTATCTATCTATCTATCTATCTATCTATCTATCTATCTATCTATCTATCTATCTATCTATCTATCTATCCACATTCGTCCATCCATCTATCTTCACTATCCGGATAACTGGTCATCCGTGCTGCATCTGTATTGCTCCTGTCGGTAACCATTCCATTTTTACATAATCTTGTGCTGCAGGTTGTTGTGCAGCAACAGTCTGAGGAAGCTCAGTGCTGGACATAACCAGTTACAGAAGCTACCTGAAAGGGTGGAGCGCACTCTGCTGGAAGTTCTGGACGTTCAGCACAATCAACTGGTGGAGCTTCCATGCAACCTGTTCCTCAAATCTGACAGGTAGCATTAATCATTTGTGGGAATTGTTGAGCAGATCCTTTTTTTCTTCTTCTTCTATCTTGATAATTTCCACTCTGCATCTAGCTAGAAAACTCATTGACGGGTGGCTGCATATAAACAGAGACGAAGGGCAGAAATAATGAAAAGTCATTTTAATCAAGAACAGGAGAACCAAGGGCAAAGATGGCAGGCAAATAAAAAAGCAGCCCGCCTTTAGAAGGAAGGGATGATTTAATGAAACCTTCATAAAAGTTTGACTTTATGCGAGTCTGTAATTGAAATGAGTCATCTATATTTTTCATGACAAGCTCCAAAGGGGGATTAATTGGAGGGGTGTGCTTTTCCTTTCAGCTTACGGTGTGTGAATGCATCAGCCAATAAGTTGGAGCATCTGCCACCATCCAGTCTCTCTGAGGAAAGCCACAGCATCCTGCAGGAACTCTACCTGACAAATAACCGGCTGACAGACAAGTGTGTCCCAATGCTTACAGGCCACACACATTTAAGAGTTTTGCACATGGCCTACAACCACCTCCAGACCTTTCCAGCAAGGTAAAGAACTCGTTTTTCAAATGGTTGAAACTACAGTTACAGTTGCATAACACTTGGTCATTTGTCCCATCATTAATTGTATTCATAGTTTAGTCCACAGTTTGTCAGAAACTAAACAAAAATGTTTCATTATGGATCACAGTCTCTTTTTCAACAATCATCAACTGTGCTGTTCAGTTTTCTGTCTTAAAGTAAACCAGATCGCTGCTCCGCACTTTAACACCACCATTGCTTTATATATATCGTTTAGTAAAATGGCCAAGTTGGAGGAGCTGGAGGAGGTGGACCTGAGTGGAAACATGCTGAAGACCATCCCCACCACCATAATGAGCTGCCGTCGAATGCACACTCTTATAGCTCATTCCAACGCCATCGAGGTCTTTCCTGAAGTCATGCAGCTGATGGAGATGAAAGTAAGTCAGCAGCAGGAACACGGCTCTACCAATACTTCTGGTGGCTCCGGACCTGTAAATCTTCAGAGATTTATGGCATTTGTCTTCTCTGTTCTGTTGCCAGTCTGTGGATCTGAGCTGCAACGAGCTGAGTGAAATTACTTTACCAGACAATCTGCCTCCAAAGCTTCAGGAGCTGGACCTCACTGGAAACCCTCGCCTCAACCTTGATCACAAGACCCTCGAGCAGCTAAAGTATGTCATGTCTTTCTTCCTTTTTTTTTGTTTTGTATAAAACAATATACATTACATACACACACACATATATATATACAATTTTATACAGTGTACATTTATTCAATGTTCTCAGTGATTAATGAGTCTTCATGCCTCAACACAAGACAGCGATTCTGATCCATTCTTTTCTTTTCTTCTAGTAATATTCGCTGCTTCCGTATTGATCCGCCTCCAACATTTTCTTCCACTGAGGCATCTGGTGGGCCTGCTGTGTGGAGTCATGGTTACACTGAGGCCTCAGGCGTCAAGAACAAGTAAGTTCAGTTCAGTGAGTGATGAACGAACAACCAGCATCAGGCACATTCACTGCAGACTCGCTAAAATAAACATCTGAAGAATGTCACTGTTCAGAACTCCAATAACGAAAATACTCTAACCAGGCTTTTGAAAGCTCAGAAAAACGTAATAATGCAGCAAAAGGAAAACTTTGAGAAGATATTGTTTCGTGCATTTGTTTTTTAAACAGTAGGATGACATTGTCAGGTAAAAAATCAGTGATGTTGACAGAGGAAACAGTCACCGTGTCTTCACAGAGCTCATGCCTCTTTGCTTTCAGACTCTGCGTGGCAGCTCTTTCAGTTAGCAGTTTCTGTGGAAGTCGTGAAGCTCTGTACGGCGTGTTTGATGGAGACAGGAATGTGGAAGTGCCCTATCTTCTGCAGTGCACAATGAATGATGTGCTGGCTGAAGAATTACACAAGACAAAAAGCGAAGTGGACTACATGACCAACACTTTCCTCGTCATGCAAAGGTACACAATGGATATGACAATTTTGACCTTTTATCTTATTTCATTAGCTGAGTTTCGATTCAGTGATATTGAAGAATTCAGTGATATTGAAGAATTTTGCCTAATAAAATCCATTAATTACTGTTAGGGATTTTTGAGGCGGGTATGTCGAGACAATAGAAGTGAAAAAAAGAGTAGCTAACAAACCTTAACAAAACAAAACCAATCCCATTCAGGTTTTTGGATGGACCACTCTTTTCCCAGCAGAAACAACTGGATGGAGACCTGACAAATTCTTACAATTAGCCCTTATATTAAAGCATTTATCTCAAATTTCTCACCTATGAATAAACTCAGCTTTGATCATTACAATTTCCTCATGTCAAATCTTCTCCTTCTCTCCCAAAGGAAACTTGGAACTGCGGGACAGAAACTCGGCGGCTCTGCAGCTCTGTGTCACATTCGCCATGACCCCACCGACCCCAGTGGCTGCTTCACCCTGACGGCTGCTAACGTGGGGAAGTGCCAGGCCATCCTGTGCCGAGACGGGAAGCCGCTGTCCCTGTCACTGCTGCACAACGTGGGGCTTGAGGAGGAATACCACAGGGTCCGGCAGCACAGGGCTATCATCACTGAGGTACAACGTCTTTAGTAAACCCAGGGGATATTAGGAAGATCATTGATTTCATTGTGATGATAGCAGTGCGTTTCACGAGTTTTTTGATGATACATTGCACATGTTTTTCTGCTCTTCTCCACAGGACAACAAAGTGAACGGGGTGACTGATTCCACCAGAATAATGGGCTACTCCTTCCTCTACCCTTCGGTCATTCCTTGCCCTTACGTGCAGACAGTGACTCTCACCCCTCAGGACGAGTTCTTCATCCTGGGCAGCCGGGGCCTTTGGGATGCCGTGTCTCCCGTGGAGGCGGTGGAAGCCGTGCGGAACGTTCCCGATGGCCTGGCCGCCGCCAAAAAGCTGTGCACGCTGGCGCAGGGCTACGGCTGCACCGACAGCCTCAGCGCCGTCGTGGTCCAGCTCAGCGTGAGCGAGGACTGCTGCTCCTGCTGCTGCTCCGAGCCCGCCCAGCCCCCCCCGAGCCCCGGCCTGGGCCCCTATCCCCCGTCGTCCTCCGCCATCAAGGAGCGCCCCTTGGACGGCTCGCTGCCCATGCCCCCTTCGTCCTGCAGCGAGATCAGCAGCGAAATCAGCACCAGCGAGATGAGCAGCGAGGTGGGCTCCACGGCCTCGTCCGACGAGCCCCCACAGAGCTCCCTGGTGGTGCTGCAGGAGCAGCCCCACTACCACCACCTCCACCTCCACCACCAGGCCCACCTGCTGTCCCTGCAGCACCAGCAGGCCCACTCAGCCGGCCAGCCCTGCCAGTACCTCCTCCCCGGCTCGGAGCTGCCATCGGCCCGCAGCTGCTGCGCCCTGCATCCCGCCTGCTTAGCGGGCTCCTTTCAGAGGCAACTGTCCAGTGCCACGTTCTCCAGCGCCCTGTCCGACAACGGGCTGGACAGCGAGGACGAGGAGCCCATCGCCGGGGTTTTTTCCAACGGGAGCCGCGTGGAGGTGGAGGCAGACATCCACTGCCTCAAAGCAGAGCTGTCCCTGAACTCATCGCCACAGACACTGGTGCCCTCATCTTCCACCCAGGAACGCGCCCTCCTCACTCTCCCTCCTCCACCTCCTCCTCCGTGCACCCCGGAACCTCTAGAAGAAGGAGCTGACATGAACCTGGGGGAGGCTGAGAACGGGCTGGAAAGGGATGAGTCGTGGCAAGGCGTCGGAGCAGTAGTGGGGGAAGGAGGAAAGTTGGCAGGGAAGAGGAGGCCCAACGGGTCAGTAGCACGCCAAGAAAAGAGTCACAACCTCATCGAGGTGGCCGCCGATGCCCCCTCCAAGAAGTCCGGAGGCTACTTCACAGCTCCAGCCCAACCCGACCCGGACGATCAGTTCATCATCCCCCCAGAGCTCGAGGAGGAGGTGAAGGAAATCATGAAGCAGCATCAACAGAAACAACAGAAGCCACCCGGGACCGATCAACCCACAGACTACTACGACACACCTCTCTGAGCAACGACTCCAATAACTGCTGCCTCACCTGCTCAGCGGCAGACTTAAAGTTGTCTCCATAGAGATTCTCCAGAGGCCGAATGATATAAATGAAAGAATTTCTTCTTGCTTTGAGGCTGCCATGCTCTACACAGCCTCATCTCTCCAGAAACGTGCACTGCAAACTGCTCCACTCATAGAATAAATTAAGCAAATGAGCCCTTTAATGATACTCAAACCTCTTGAATGGTCCGCGGACAGAGATCCCAGTGTCCAAAGCTGTGCCCTTTTGTCAGACTGTGGGACTTTATTTTTTACAGTAGAATGCCAGCTGAGTATGTAATCGAAACTAGTCTATTTGCAATAGCGTTAGCTTGCCACAACAATATGGATCACAGTTCCATGGTTTATTTGTTTTGTAAGAACTCACCATATCTTTTAATGTGAAAGCAGTGAAGTTGCTGACAGAACCTTTTGAAAACAGAGACACATAATCTTTTTACTATCTGTGAGCAATGTTGAATGGTACACCATTGATACCACACCTAACTCTTGTAGATGGGGCACTTAAATACTGTATTTCTTCAGTAAATCATGGCCTGTAAAATTACATAGAAAATTTTTGTAGAAATTTGCATTACTAACTCCTAGGAGTTGCATACTCTTTATGGTGACTCAGTCACTTTTACTAATCTTCTCTGAGAGAAATGGTGATTTTTTTTCCAATGATTGTAAATAAGATTAATGTTGTTTACTGATGCTTCTAAAGGAACTGGATACCTGTATGTCGGTGAAGGTTTTAGTGGTGCAGAGGAAGTTTTGTTTGCTCTTATGGGGGCGTCCCCCACCCCTTTTCCTTACAGTGTAGACCCACAAACAGAACATACACACAGATGTAAATGTGCAATTACAGAACAGAAACCAACATTCCGTACTATATAAATACACTAAGTTGCTATGGTTTGCTCCACTTTGTTAAAATTTGATGTCCTGTAGTCATCACTGTATCTATTGAACACTAATGGATCTCTGCATGCACACAAACACACTCATGCGCACACACACACACACAAGCAGACATGACATGCACACAGAGACATGGACATTTGCAGGTAATATTAGTTCCACCTCCCTCCTACAACTGTTATCACCGGCATGACTGTGTCAAGTTCAGTAATACAAACAATTATATCCACATGGAAAAAAAGAGACAACACAAATGTTCCTGTCTTTGGTATAATAAATTTTAAATTTGTGAATATAAATGACACTGTCTGAGATTTTTTTTGTATCAGTGACCAGAAAATCATTCAATTAAGTACATTTATTTTAAAATGAGCAAAAAATTTAATTTACAGGAAAACCCTGTCACTCCCATGTTTTTACAACCAATGACCAGCAGGTGGCAATCCAATCTAAAGTTGAATCGAGTCATGATCCCATTCTGAATTTGAAGAGATCCTTTTCTGTTGTGTTCTTCTCTTGTTCAGTGTCGCTTATGAGGGATTGTTAGTATGCGCATTTCCCATGACGACACTGTTATCATGTACTGGCTTCTTATACTTTTTCTTCACACAGATTACACTGACTACTGTAATAATCAACATTACCCCAAGTACAGACAGAGAGGAGGCAAGCGCAAGAATGGTTTTATCCTTGACAGATCCCTTGTGCTGACAGCTGTTTCCATAGTACCACCAGTCATCACCCACCACACACCTGGAGAGCAGAGGAAACAACACTTAGATGAAAATCACATTTTTAGGGTTTTTCGTTATTGTCTATGTTGTGTATTCATCGTGATGCAAAACTGGCAAAAGTAAATATGACAACATAAAGTTATTTCTTATGAAGCATTAATGGGAAGATTATTGGGAGACAACCTCTTTTGGAATAACAGTTGTGCTTTGGAGCTGTTTTAAGTTTTTTATTCTCAAAAGGAAATGCAGTGTGGCTTTTCAGCCAGTATATAATTGTAAATATAAAATTATTTCTAGAAAACCTGTTAGAATTTATCTGTGGAAAGAGACATTTTTAACCTTTGACCGGAGCAAAGATAGCTCACTTCATTCAAGTCTATGTACTGATAAAATCAACCTGGCTTTAATGTCATCTTTACAACAAAAGGTAAGAAGTATTTTTTTCTATTTATCTTATTGTTTTCACCCCTCAATAAGCAATTAAAAGATTTGCTTGAAAAAGTATTCCTATGTCATCATACCTATACTGCCCAAAAAAATAGTAAAATTAGTCAATAGAGACTTGATTCTTCATTTTAGTTTTTTTTTTCTACAGATATTCCAATTATCATGTTTGTGTAGAGTATTTGGAAAAGCAAAATTAACCCATATATTAACTTTACCCATATGCCTCATATTTGATACATTTTCTGAGCCCTTTTGCATCATTTAATGGTAAAACCTTTGCTCAAACAATCAGATATGACTGATAACAGTGGGCAGAAGACCACACAACAATAATTTTGACTCAGCCCACGGTAATAAATGATAACTATTACAAAATTATTTATTTTTCCCTGTTTTGTTAAAGGGACAAATTTAGACTTCACCCTAAATAAAAATAATTTCTATAATTTATTGGGTCAGGCTTTAAAGGGATAACTTATACTGATTAAGCTTCTCAGCAACACAGAGTAACCAGCATAAACTTTAGTGCTTGCACATCTCTCCAGATCAAAAGCACTAACCTGCAAGCAGCTTCTCCATTTTCCCCAATACAGATGCCCCCATTCTGGCAGTGCACGTTGAGGCAGGGATCGGTGAGGTTTGTGGTTGTTGGTTGTGCGGTTGTGGAAGGCAGAGGTTGGCTTGCCGTCAAATGGGACACATCTGAGGAAGGAGAGCAAATGTAAGAGCAGATTGATTGGATGCACAAGCAGCAGTGGTGTAATTGTGATAAATGAGCAGTAGATGATGAACTGAAAATAAGGATGCGGTTTAAAAAGAAAAAGCTGACACACTGATCAGTTTTTCGGGGAAGAGATTTCTTCCAGTATGTCTTAGCTGTAAAAGATTGTTGGATTTATAGTCTTATCTGGTGCTATTACCCTCCATGGTGAGGAGAAAGATAGCATCTCCTCCCTTGATGAAATCCCTGCTTTTGGCTCTCAGGTGGGAAAGATACACTGCAGTACCAGCTGGTGGTCCACGGAAATATTTAGATCCATCAGTATCTGTGACTTCAACCCCAATCTTGCGAGGATCATCCCAGAAAAAAATGTCAGAGTCTGTAAGGAGAATAAAAAGTAAAAAACATGTTAACCTTTTAGTTTATTGATTTAAAATCGATGTATGAGATTTTTTTTCATTGAGAGCTGTAGCACCTGTTGCCTTCATGGTGGGGTCAGCGGTGACGCTGCGCTGATTGGACATGCGCTTTTGGATGTGAGGGTGCTGGTCCATTAGCATCATGGTCATTTGCTTCCAAGGGCACGGCCATTTCTGTCCGGCGTCTCCTTCACGGGCGACCAGACGAGCATAAGCTGACAGCTCATCGGAATAGCCGGCTCTACCATTAGGGTACAGCTCCATTTGGAAGGTATAGCCCTCCTTAGATGTGAAAGGAGGGCTAAAGATAGACATGTTTGTTGGGGTGTTGTCCATGACGTGACTGAAGTTTTTCACTCTCCATATAAACTCGGGACATGTCGTCTCAGAAAGGTTGATATCGTCCAGCGACAGGCCCCCTGCTGAAGGCCCAGAGCCCTCCTTGGACCCTTGAAAGACCACTCGGAACTTTGTTTTGACATCTAGACTCACATGGTGCAGCTGCCACAGCTCCTGAGGGGATCCTGTTACAGAACAGAAACACAAGCTTTGTTTTTTTTAAAGCACCAAGTACACTATGGTATCATTTTCTAAAGCAAATGTCTGTCGACATTCAAACTTAGCAACGGTCACCATCAATAGTCTTTATAAAGCGTAGAGTTCCATTGGGGTTGGCATTGTCGTACTCTCTGACATAGATCTTCAGCGCGTCGCTGGGCCCAGCGCTGTTGTAGTAGAAGAACTCCAGGCACTGATACCCTCTTTTGGGGTAGAGGAGCCTGCTCTCCAGCACTGCTGCGTCTCCATTGTTGGCCGTGCCAGTGCTGAAATGCATGAAGTAACCTGAGCCTGAGGATAAAAACGCTTTTCATTAATGATTTTGGGAGGAATACAAGACTGTAAAGACTCATCTGCGGTGAAGTGAATAAGTATGCTCAGGTAAAAGGTTCCGATATTATTCGAACAATAAGTCTGCTGAGTTGATCTGCATTTGAAATAAGAAAAAAAAGTCTAGAGGCACCCATATGGATGAAGAATTGGGTTTTAGCTCCCGTCTCTTTAGGACAACAAAAAGACTCAGTCGGCTCAGTGTGATTAGATTATTATTCACAAAAAAAAACAACCGAAAAAATGCTTTATTGAAACAGTTAATTCTGTTTCCATAAAAGGTCAAAACTAATACTAGACATAAAGCAGATATATTTCATGATAGTCAGCAGGGAAAAAAAGCACCATTTATCAACATTGCTACAAAAATGCCGTTTTTATGTTTTCTTTTTTACATCCTCCAAATGGAGATAGAAGAGCTGTAGGGATTTTGTACATAAAGACATAATTTCAAACAAAGATGCGTGTTTGCATCATGTGTGAACATCTCTTTCCTTCTCACCGGTGCATTTGCCCATATTGGAGTAGTCTGTGTCAGGCCCCCCAGCAGCTCTGGAAACCCTGACCCAGTCGGCATTGTCTCCCTGTCCCTGGATCATCCCACAAATGTTCTCACGTTCGAAGTCACAAGAGTCCAGGAAGGTGGAGCCCTGAGCTGCAGGATATTTCATAAACACAAGAGTAAAAGTACTTTGGACTGCCATAAAATGATTGCACACTAATCCCAATGTTTTACTCATGCACGTATTCCAACGTGACTAAATGGAAACAACAAGCCGTGTTGCTGAGAAGACAATAAAGATTATCCGTGGATCAACCGTGGGTGAGACAGGGAAGGTTTCATTTTTCTGTAAAAAAAATCACTGATGCGGTGTTGATGCTTACCGCAATTATAGAGGCGATTAAGCTTTAGCAAATCACTCTCACTGAACTCCATCCTCTGGCCGATGACGTCACTGAAAGCAGGGATGTTTGTGACTATGGTGGGCTCAGTGCCGTTACGGAAGGCGTTTTTACTGTAGTGCATCATGGAGCCGTAGTCGTAAGGCACGCCCAAAGAGCTGGAGGTGGTGTCATCATAGGTGTTAAAGTTGTGCCCTTTACCTGCAAATCACACATGAATAGAAGTGTCGACAGAATCTGATTATTCATCACAGTGTATTCCTCTACGTCTGAGGATCCTCGCCTAAAGGGAAGATCTCAGAGATCAGAGGTCAGCTTTGATATGCTGATAATACAGTCATTGCTTATCTTGTTAGGATGACAGCCACCAGAACAACTAATCCACATGCTTATCGCACGTGAAAAAAAAAATCCACAGCACCAATAAACTTAATAACAAACCTCTTAAGCATTCCTGACAGGGGTTCATAACACTGCATCAAAACTATTTGGCTTGTAACATTCAGGGAGTTTTTATCAAACTTCTGCCGACAGGTGATGCCACAAAAGGAAAACGTGTATGGGAGCAAAATTGTGTTGCACTGAAAGAACGAGTGGCTCACTACCTTCTGAGATGCGGTCCCACATGATTTGGACATAATCATCACGGTCTGATCTGGATTGCTCATGCCAGAAACCCAGAGCGTGAAGAAACTCGTGCTCAATAGTGGCGATGCGATCGCAGTTTGCTCCTATTGACAGTCTCTGCTTCCCAACTCGCCGATTTCCAACAGAGGAGAAACAGCTTTTGAAAAGGGAGAAAAGACTTTGATAACAGTAACACGGATTTTGCTATGTTTGCCTTATCTGAAATACTTTTTTGTAAACACAGTTTGGATCTCTAATCTCTTAATAGCCTATAAAACAATAAGTTATTTTGTCCTTACCCGCTCCCTTTAAAGATAGAAATGTAGTTTTCTTCCCCACTCCATGGCTTAAAGTCGATGCAGGACTTGAGACGGTACTGCTCAAAGGCCTTCAGAATCACACCTTTTGCATTGATCTCTACAGAGCAGATGATAAGTCAGTAGATTTCAAAATATGTCCTACGTATTCTCTTTTAAGGACGGCTGCAATGAAGTGTAAATGTGATAAAATAGCCCTGGTGAATTATTTAAGCCTGTTAAGGTTTAAGACCACAGCAGCTCTCATAGATCTCTCCAGTCCACTCACAGCATCAGCTGTCAGTGGCTGGAGATCAAACACACAGTACACACTATGCTATAATGTTGTAATGTTCTTTGATGTCAGCGCTAAATTCAAATTAAACATGCAGCATGGTTAGAAATTCATATTAATCCGAAAAAGCTCCATGTATGTTCATTCATTTTGCGCAGTACCACGATAGGTAATTTATTCCTGTAAAAGTACCAAATCAGCATTTTATCAGCGCTTCAGTAAAGGTCAAAGGTTAATGCTGGAATATCAGCAGGAAAATCTACTAAAAGTTTCCCAAAAAAAAAGGATCTTTATTGTGATTGCGGTCAGATTTAAAATAGTTTGCTATGTTGTATCTTAACTGTTAAAAGCAAAAGCGTCTCCTAAATGCACGAACATGATAATTATCTTTTGATTTTTTTCCTTGCCCACATCATTTGGACCTGTAAATTATAAATGTATGGATTAATATACTGTAAGAATGAACGTTTTTAACTTTCATCCACAGGCTTCTCATCTTAATCTGCTGAGATCATCTGTAACTGTAGATATGAATGTAATTAGAAAGGTGGTAAATGTCTGGCTCATCCTGTTCTCATGCAAAAAGGGGAAGTGACCATGTGAACACAGGTCTTAAAGCAGGGCTGTAAAAATACACCTTTCTTTTGCACAACACTTTCTCAATGCTCAACATAATTGATAGATTGAAAACCATTTGATAAAATTTTGATCAGCCGGTTTCAAATGGTTTCGAGTCAGGTTTCAAGGTTTAAGACTAAGAACAGTTACATCATGTAACCTGCTTGCAGAATACACTTGTAATAGACAGAAAAAAAAATCTTGTATTCGTAAGTATAAATACACATGACCTTGTTCAGGTTCTATTGATTTGTTTTGCATTAATCATCATCACCTGTATTAATACATTGACATGTAGAAAGCACAACGGTTATGGTACTTATTTATTGAGAAGAACCCTTTTCTACTGCTTCACATGCTGTTGCAGTTTAATCAGTTGTGAATTCAATCAGTGAATTCATGAGAACTTTCTCATCTTCTAAAAGGTAGTCTTACCCAAGTCATCTTCCATGTAGTATGGGATTGTTTTGGGCCATCTGTACTCTTCCCCTATAATGGAATTTCGGGTTTGCCTCTGCAGGAGCCGGTAAAAGCAATAACAAAGAACAACATAAGTAATCAAGGCTGAAGTCCCGTCCGCTGAATTCTCCAGCAGTAGAAAATTAAAAGCGTTCGGATTAGCATACCTCATCAAGCACAATGTCCCCCTCCACAAGATTCATACCGGCCTCTTTGGAGACAAAGGCAACAAAAGAAATTGGTCTTGTAAGATTACAGAGTTAAAAACATTAATGCGAGGGGAGAAAAAGATTATTCCACACACCTTCATTGATGTCAAAAATGTCAAGATTCCGTCCACCATCTACATCAAGCTCTGCAATTGACAGAGGTAAGGGATATACACAAAAAGAGTTAAAGAGTTAGAAGTGGTGAGGAGAACTTGGAATAGCAAAAGTGGGACATGGAGTGAGATGAGCACTTACCTAATGTCTTTGTAGTTGGCTAAACAATGAAAAATAAAAAGACATTTGGAAGTTATCAGCATGTTTCTTTGAGCTTATGCTTCTAATTATCAATTATAAAGTATCATGTAGAAAAGAAGAGAATCTCACCAAACAAAGACCAGTACCACAAAGAAGACATATTAGATGCAGAATAGGAACATATGAAGGTTTTGTTGCCATCATGTCTTGGAATCCCCCCTCTACAGGGAAGTATGCAGGTGGCAGTACTGAATTCTAAACAGCACTCGGGACGCAGCAAATACTGAACAAAGGTAATAAAATACACATCTTGACAAGTCAATAAGTGACAGAACTGCAAGTGATCTGAGTTATACAACAACTTTCATCCACTTTGCTGCCTCCCAACAAATCTTTACACGTTTACAGGCAGCAGCAAAGCTGTAACGTTGACTCTAATCTATCTTCCCATCAACAAGAAGACACACTGCGGTTCATCAGTCATTGCATCTGATAAGATACTGTAGCTCTTTTTACACAAGTTGCAACACCAAGATTACATAGATAAAAAGATCCCGTGTCCCACATCCACCCATAAACCACATGAGAATGAGTTTCCCATTCAGATACACAAGCTAGAATGATGATATTTTAAAGTAAAAATGCTGTTACAACCCTCATAAAGCAAAGCAAAACACTAGTGAAAAGTAAAAAATAAAACAAAATAGTCTAAAGTAAGATAAGATAGAATAGAATTCAATTAAATTTCATAAGAACCCTTAAATACATGGGCTGAGTATGAAAACAAATTCATTAACAGTTAAACATACAAGTTTAAGATAAATAATCTGGATAAAACATAAGAAAATGGACTAAAAAGATAGATCTTGAGTTTTCCTTTCAAAACGTCAACACTCTCAGCAGCCCTCTGGTCCTCAGGGATCCTGCTCCACAAGTGAACACCATAAAAACTAAAAAAGCCTCTTCACGTGTTTTAGTATAGATTAGAAAAAAAACAGCACCTGAGGACCTGAGGGCTGTACGAAGCAAAAATACATTAGGAGATTTATTCATTTAAAAAATAGAATTCTAAAATCTCTCAAAAAGCACGGGAGGTCAGTGCAGATGCTTTGAGACAGGACCAATAAGAGCTCTGTCTCTGACGAGCTGCTGAGTTTTGTAGATTTTTGTAGATAGATTCAAATTATTTTTAGGAAGACCAGCAAGAATTCCAATACTATTACACACATGGTGCAGAAGTATGCAGATTTAAAATTTGAATCTCACAGAATTTATTCAGAAAATGGGTCGAAAATTCTTCACATTTGACTTTTGTCACAGTCACAGTTACATTTTCCTAAAAGTAGCGCTAGTTAAAAGGTTGTTTTAGGAAGGAGCATTGGGTCATTGTGGGTTACAGTAGTGAATTATGAAGTTCAAAGATCATTCCAAGGCAACTGTTTCCAAAGGTGTTTTCAG
Source organism: Menidia menidia (assembly GCA_907169785.1). Classification (NCBI taxonomy): domain Eukaryota; kingdom Metazoa; phylum Chordata; class Actinopteri; order Atheriniformes; family Atherinopsidae; genus Menidia; species Menidia menidia. The sequence goes on along the minus strand of CAJRST010007779.1, from coordinate 7,600,405 downwards.
ATTTCTCACTACAATGCTTTGATCTACAGCACTTCCATTTTTCTGGTCAAAAAGTGTGACGCCTCCGACTTCTGAAAACCCTTCACACACATTATGACTTCCTGTTGCCACTGTTTTGTGCTCCTTTGGTTGCTGAATGACCAGGAAAAATTGAAAGCCGTGGTCCCTCATAAACCCTTAGAGAAACACAAAGGCTTTAGACCAAAACTTTGCCCCCCTCATCACTACAAAATTTAAAGACTGACAATCTCCCTTTGTCACAGACGTTACTCTTGAAAGCCAATGTGTTTGCTGTCATGCTGCATGCTGAGACATTCCGTGTCCTCTGGCAATTGGACAAAAAAAAAAAATCACCTTTGGTCTGTTTTGATGATCTTTTAAGTGCTGGATTTCTGGTGAAAACCTTTTTTGGGAAGTTCTTTGTTCAACACAAAAACAAAAGTATACATATATATGTCTCAAAATAGGAGTCATAGAAAAATACTCATATACCAACTTTGACCATGCTCATATTGTCTGACATTTTTAGCCCACTACATTTTCCCCATAATACACATTACAGACAAAAGTCTTTTTACAAACAAAGTTAAAAATGAAAGACAATCATTTGAATGAATCATCAGCAATAAAGGTTTTTAATTGTGATTTCATAAAAGCAAAAGGAGTTTGATCTTCATTTGTAGTGTAACAAAAGTCTGATACAATGTGGACAAGTTTTTTCTCTGTGGACAACGAAAGGTAGTACCAGATTATCCTCAATGTATTAAAGTCAGAAACAGTTTTTTTCAACTCTCTGAAAGACAGGAGGCCTTAGAAAAGGCCCTTTCTGCTCTGAGTGATGTCCATGATAACACTTAAATCTGCAGCTTTGTTTGTGGCTTACAGGCTGAAATCGAGCGCACTTATTAACGGCTCTTCCTGCAGTATGTGTTTGACTATGTGTAATTGGAGGAAGTTCTGAAACATTCAGATTTTTTCGATTGTTCAAAGCTATCAATGTGTGTGTGTCAGGAGTTATGATACCCTGGCAATCGGATTTGCCAATTTGTGTGTCATCTTAATAGCTATAGCGGTAAATGTTTTTGTTTGCATTAGTGGGATCATATAAAGGTAAAATAGAAGGGAATGTGAAACAGAACTCTGTGGAAACCAAGACATATTCACCTGTTTAAAATAGCAACTATGTCGATATATTGATTTCTTGCTCTGCTATTGGGCTGTTCTGTTGCTCCTTTGTTGGAAAATGGCTCATGGAACTGGTTCATTTGTGACCAAATAATGTTTTTCTTGCACACAGCAAACAGTTAGATTTGCAGTTCAATCACGGTTAACACGATAACACCAGCATGATAAACTGCTGTGTCATTTCTGTGTCAAGAAAAATAAAAAATGTTTTAACTCTCCTCCAGTTTCGTAGCACAAAATCTTTTTTTTTGTTAAATAGTATACACGGTGTACTTGTGTTCAAGTAAAGCTATTAAAAGAGCAAAACATTGTGCCCTCGTGCCTTAAGCTGACTTTCTGACTCTTTGATAGTAGTAGCAGCAATCATATTTTTTTCTGTCCTGTCTTATAGTTAACAGTTAATTTTCAAAAATGGAATTTAAAAAAGCCAATTAAACTTGTTTTATTGTATAAAAGTAGTGCCCAGACCGTTGTGTCACACTGTGCCAGTATTTGAGTGTAAGTGGGACAAACCACAAAGACAGAATCACACAACTTTCATTGTGAGCATACCTTGAATGGTTATCGTGGACTTATTTTCAGCTTGGTGATTATGTATTGACATTTCCTTCCCTCTGCTTTATATTACTTAAAAAAGTGAGCTCATGAGATGGATGGAATTATGGAACTAATGAAGCTGAACTGATGCAGCGCGGGCCGCATTTCCACCATGACTTACAAGTAGCAATGAGATATAGCTTTTTGTTCAAGAAGAAAGATGGAGAAAAACGGAGACATGCAACAGCTACTGCAGCCACATTGCAGAACAAAAACGCCATGTCCCAGAATTTTTTTTTTCAGGGTGGTGATTCAGTCTCGGGCAAAACAATTCTTTGTTACGTGAAGGTCTTGAGTGACCCCTGGTGACTCCTGGTCACAGGAAAGCGTCATGTAGATAGTATCTGTGCAGCACAGTTTGGACATTTCCTTTCTACTATTTGACCTTTGTTAAAGTTACAGAGATCACACAGAACAGATCATATTTATATGAGTTTCAATGGGCACATAGCCTTATTAATTCATCACAAAAAAAAAAACTTAAATTAGCATTTCATGGCCGTGGAGTTTTTTTTCAGAGCTATGTAAGTCTTTAAGCTTTGATCCACTGTCACACTGGAATGGTTTTGCAGCAGAAAACGCCAGCATGCGTGAACACGAAGTAAACATGACATGTAGGAAAGAGCGGTCTTACTGGCCGAACATTTTTTTGACAAGCTTTACAGTTTCAGTACCTTTGGTTGCCAGCATGAGTTATAACAGATTTTAGGATGATGAATTTTAATTGAGTTGTGCTTTCTGCTTCTCTGTGGGTTATCTATAAAACATTCATAGGACATACAGCTGGGGTTTAAAAAGTTCCTTAAATGCTACTGTTTTGTCAAACCTAATACATAATGTATTTAAGGTTTAACCAAAGGACTGGTCCATCCCCAAAAAGAAGTCAGGAATTAAAAGTGGGACATGCCAAATGATAATGAGTTGATGTTTGGTTATATCAGATGTTCTTAGACGTGTCAGAAGTTTGAACACAGCATGACTTCAACCCTTTCACCACAGCAATGATAACAAGCTCCTCTTTTCACTGATCTTATGATCAGAGAATACATAAATGTACTTTTTTTCCCTCCACATTCTTACTTTGTAATTCAAATGTGCATGAAAATGTGCATTGCCTGCGGTATTGAAGATGAGCTGTTTGAGTACTCAGACTGTTCCTGTAGGAAGGGTACATTGGAATGGTAACATTGTTGAGGTTTTACTTTTGGAAAACTGCATCTTTTGATCACACTTTTTCATACCTCGTGTGTGCTGTTGCTCTTCCACCACTCATTACCTGCGTCCAGGGCACGTCAGTGCTCCAGTCTGTTCTTGCCGCCCCACCAGAAGGCGGTGGATCTGGGCAGAAGAGCCCCTGCCAAAACCTGCTTGTGCTGGCTCATTTGCTGTACAGGAGATGCATGATTATTGTCAATTCCCATGCTGAACAAGCCTCGTGCTTGATTGTAATGTATGGTAATGTCAGTGTTAATTCATCATGATGGATAATTACCATTCAGCCAAAAAAGAGCAACCAGTTGTTTAAGTTGTGTCCATTTATTTTCCATTCTGGCTTGCATCCTTGGCAGCTGTGTGTGTGTGTGTGTATGTGTGTGGGAGTGGTGGGGCTGTTGAGGGTGGGGACTAGTGTTCAGGGACATCTGTTCAGAGTATGGGTTGACCCTAAGTCAAGATAGGAAATACTTCAAAAGGTAGAGGAGAATCACAGTGAAAAGATTCGACATCTTCCAGAACCAGACTGATAAACAAGTGACGACTAAGAAACTGGACATTATAGCTGTTGACAAAAGTAGGCAGCGGTGACTATACCATCACTTCCAAATGATGGCCAAACCATGAAGCAGGGAGGTGAGAAGCCTCAAACAAACAAAGGGCTGAAAGAGTACGTTGAAAAAAGTTGGATTTGAAGGCAGCAGTGGTAATCCGAACACTCAGGGCCGTGACCCCCAGACTGGGCGAGTGGCTCAAATAGAGTGAGAAATATCTAATTGTATATTATATTACCATATAGTGGTAATGTTTCATTAATGAAGCTACAAGATATTCAGTTTATGTGCTAAACTTCTGTGCAAAACGAGAAATGCTTTGGCGAAAGGCTGCCCACTCCTCTGTGGTCACGACTTTGTGGGAGGACTGTAGTATTTCCTCACAAATAAAGTTTGAATTAAATGCTTGTTCTGCACTCCCACCGGACCACTTTGCTGTGCTGTGTTTTATCTAATCAACAACATTAATTTCTCGCTACACTCTGTGGCCCTGACAATTAATCCTTTGACAACACCATTACACCTTGAATAGAGCTTTCATCTCGAGCGCTGGTCCAATCAGTTCCGGCCTCTATCTGAGCTCTGTTGTACATGAGCGTGTGCATATATGTGGGCATGAATTCGCGCATGTTAAGCGAGGGAGCAAAAGGCTCGCGAGGCAATATTTTCACATGGCGTAATTCTTTTGAAGATAATTAATCCCTGCTTTCAAAGTGTGACAAACTGGATTGTTTCCCTTTTCTCCATTTTTTTAAGACATGATCAAATTCATTTCAAAGTGCCCCAAAATGTGCCTTTGACCCCGTGTGATTTATTAAATTTGTGCTCATATGCTGGGGATGTGCGGTATTGAGTTCCAATTAAAAACAGCATTAACTTGCAGAAGTGGATAACTAATACCTTTGAGGTGGATCCAGGGCTGAAACTAACAGCTATCCTATAAAGCAACGCTTCACTCAGGACTCGGAGTTTCAACTTGAATTGCGGCGAAGGTCATGCTGAGAATTTACCTTCAAAGAGTGATTAAATCTACACTTAATGTGACAAAAATGAGAATGAATATTAACAACGATTAGGAAAAAATCTTATGGTTCTGTTTTAATTCAAAATCCAGCGCTCAGCCATCCACCCATCCATCCTATTGCCGGGCCTATTAGCCTTTCCCACCTGTCAATATGCCAGAGGTCTACTGGACAGGTTGCAAGTCCATCATAAAAGACACTCAGAGACAAAAGAGACGCACAACAAACACGTTCACACTCACTCCTACAGGCAATTTAGAATCATCAGTAACCTAACACGCATCTTTTTGGACTGTGCAAGATGGTATTCCCAAAGAGAACCAGACACAGGGACAACATGCACCATGGTAAATAGACAGAAGAATTAGGAAATTAATTGTAAAATGCAAATAAAAAAGGTGTGCTTTTGATAGTTGCAAATAGTCCAGAAGATGTGCTGATAAAATATGTCCTGTTGCTGTTTATGTGTGAACCCCAGCATAAAAAAACGTATCCAAAGCTAAGCTTACTGTCAGAGGGCAGTCAGTGGTATTCAAAAATTGTCATTCAATTGATGCGTTTTTCTATGCTGGATTCCCAAAGAACTTTTCCCGTGCGTGTGAACAGTGACACGGTCACGGGGACTTCTCCCACGTCGTGCACGCCACGGTGCAGTGGATTCCCTGTCTGCTCATCTTTTATGTCTTGCATTTGGGGTTTTTTTGTGTGTTTTTTGTGTTGTTGTTGGAGTTTAAGTTGAGACACCGTTGGATTCCTTGCCCCCCCGTGGAGAGGAGCGCGCCCACACGGACGCGCGTGTTCTCCTCTCAGCCGTAACTGACGTCATTGATTGACCAGAGCCGCTTGCGGTTTGGGGCATCTGGTTTTTCCAGCCCTTTTGTAGTGAAAACCCTTCAACACGGACGCACAGCCGCATCTGCTGCGCTCTCTCCTCCTCTGCTGGACTCCACAGACAGAAACTCCACGGTGGAAAGGTGAAAGTCATTGGGAAGACTTATTGGAAGTTTGCTGGACGCGACTGTTTACAGAGGTGTCTGAAATCTCAGATTTTTCCTGGGGTAAGGCAATTTAATTATTGATAGTATAAAATCACATGGTGCTGTTGTTTTGTAATTGTTCCTTCTATAGTGTAAAAAACAAAGCTAAATATAAAGTTTAGAGCTGAGACTGTGTGCTGCTGTGACTGAGCATGATGTAGTGTGTGTTGTGTTAGTCCATCATTACAGTTTTACAGCCACTGACAGCCAGCTGAATCCCTTTGAGTTTTCCTTTATTTAGTTGTCACATCGCCAGCAATTGATGGTTTATGAAAACTTCTTGCTCATAACATTGAAACGTAATATTCTGACTATTTAAACTCAAAGTTATGATCAATCTTAAATGTTGCTTATTTACATCGTGTCTAATTTTTCCAGATACAAAATAAAGTCTAAAATGATTAAATGAGTGTAGCTAACTGATGGAACAGCTGTTTAGACTGCTTGTACAGCAACATTAATTAGATGAATATGTTGAAGGGCTTAATGAATCAATGGTTTGACAGATGAAGTATGACATATCAAAGGACGGTAAAAGTTCCAGATCATAAATCTGAACAACTGTTACAGTTAGATTCTAAATTCTACATTTTTCTTTTTTTTGTTGTAAAAAAAAAACGGACATTTTAATCAATCATAACAATTTCTAACCTGAGAACTTACAATGGACACTTTTGAAGAATTTCAAATTTAAGTATGCAAGTAAAATATTATCTAATTACATATGATAATGACGAGCAAAGCAGTGTTAAAAAATTAGAAGTCTTTTCTTCTCACTTCTTAATTTCTCAAGTCTAAGAGAAGAAATTTAATATGAAAAAAGAAGAAAAATTATAAGAACAGATGTGCCAGTGATCAGCCTTAATGAAACAGTCTGTTTTCAGATGGGGTTGTTGGCTGAGGACATGGCATTCCACTCCAGCATACCTGTGCCAGTGGATATAGCTGTAGCTGTGGTCTACTCTGTTTTTGGTAAGTTTAGTCTACAGAATTTAAAATGAACTTTTAAAAAAATATTCCACAAAAGTAAAACAACTGAGTTAATAATGCTATAAATAAGTTTTTTGCGGCAGAAATTTCCCAGCACAAGGAAAGAGGGCACACTGAAAAATATGTTTCCGCTTGCTTTTTATTCCCCTCTAAATATAATATCCTTCCTTTATCCATGCAAATGGGTATTACAATTCTGAATGTGTAGTGGTTTCACATCTGTTTGTGATTTTAATTCTGATCCTACTGTGTGGATAGTTTTTGCAGACCTATCGAGGAAGCTTGATGTATTATCTATATTTGAACATTTGAAATTCCACTCACTGAGCAATGGAAAAAAAACCTTGCCCAGGTTAACTTTAATCTCGTCTTCTGATATTGGTATTTCTGAGGAATCTATGTAGTCAAAGGCTCCCTATAGATAGGGTGTGAAAGCATTATATTGCATATTTATTCATAATACCCCCTACTGTTATGCCTGTAAGACTGCAGCCATATCAGAGTCCTACAACTAAACCAAGTTAAAAATGTGAACTTGTGATACATTCATGTTCTTTTTTAAATAAGTAAAACATACACATACTACACAGCAGTTTATGGTCCAGTTTACAGTACTATTTGATGATTGTATTTCTAAATCAACCAATAATCAACAATCCTTATTTGCAAAATAAAAAATATTGGTTGCTAATCTTAATTACTCAAATTAAATCCTTATACTTCCACAAAATAATGGCTTTTGAACTTGAAAGAAATGTGTATTTAATTTTACATTGCTGTTTAAGTCCAATGCCTGCAGGGAGCCCTCTGTGGAAACCACCAGAATAGTTTGAGTGGTGAGAACAATTGTCCTACTGGCGATCACCACTTTGGTCAAGGAATTCCATGGGATGTGTATTCCTTGTGAAATTTCCAGTTGAATATTTCTGATTTTAACAGCAGTTTATCTACATCTCACATCTTCCAGTCTAAAATCAACTAATCTTACTCATCTGTACCTTAAAAGCTCTTTGAACTTTATGCATGGCCGAACATGCAAGGGTTTTGTTCAAACTGAACTGTTTATCTTGGTGATGTTAAAGTGTCACTTTTGTTTCTGCAGGAGTATGTTCACTGTTTGGCAACAGCACTTTGCTATATGTGTCATACAAGAAAAAACACCTACTGAAACCTGCAGAGTTCTTCATCATCAACCTCGCTGTGAGTGATCTGGGCCTCACTCTGTCCCTCTACCCCATGGCAATAACTTCAAGTTTCGCTCACAGGTACCAAACTTAACTCATTTGCTGCCATACAAATAATACAGCAAATCAACCAAAGAATGCCCAGTTTTTCTCCCTCCCAGAAAAATGGAACTGGTTGTAAATCAGAGTAGCTTTCGCATTACACGGCTCGTTTGATCACATGGTTGGTTACCGATATGATTGCCTGTGAGTTCACAGATATGGAGTGTCCTGTTAAAGCTATTCTCCTATTTCTCCTCCTCACCTTCTCCCTCATTGATCTTTTCTCTCTGTCTTTGCTCTGCCCTGCCCTCTTTTTCACCCCCCATGCAGGTGGTTGTATGGGAAAACAGTGTGCTCCATATACGCATTTTGTGGCATGTTGTTTGGCCTCTGCAGTCTAACCACTCTAACCCTATTAAGCGTGGTGTGCTTTGTGAAAGTGTGTTACCCACTCTATGGTAAGTGTTCAAATAAGGATTGCTTACATGAAATAGAGCTAGTCATAATTTCTGTAAGAGGTTCATTGTGGATAAACTGTAGCTTGAGAGGAAAACATCACCAGTCCTTGGAACACTGCACATTTGCCACGCTTTGAGTCTGACATTGGAATGAAGTTACTCTCCATAAGAATTACCTGTGATGTTGGTTAATGCAATGCACTTAGTCTTCTTATTTAGTGTCAGGAAAGTTTCTAAAAACGTAATAGAAATAGAAACGTAAGTAGAAATGTGAAATTGACATAAAGATATGAACTTTTGACTCCATAAATTTATAATCTCTGCATATTTACAGGAATCCTAATTTCCTTATGAATTGTTCTTCACTGTATGTTAAGCTGATATAACATAAATCAGTCATAAACCTACTCCTCCACCTATTACTGGAAGCTAATGAGGCATGCAGATGCCTAATGTTTTATGCTCTGCCTGAGCTTGTGTAGGTTAAAAATGATCAATTATTTCAATTATTTTATGTTCTTAAAGCGCTGGAGTAAAATGGTTTCAACTGCCACTTGTCTTCTCATTCTGCTAAAAAGGATAGTCTTTTAATTGCCTAGAAATTAGTAACTTGATCGATCAGTTAGACAATCAGTCATTCTACTGCATGTGCTCACACATAACCTGGCACTCATAAAACAAGCATGTGTAGTGAGAAAGCATGTATCTATGCTATGGCCCACATACAACAGTTCAAATTAGGCACATGCATGTGTGCAGTCACAAAAATTATATAACCAGTAAATGGAAACAGAAACACAAATTGTAAAAATTGACTGATATGCCCGGTTCTTCCTTTGTGTGCACACGTTATTAACCATGAATACACATGGCATGCACGTTTGTCAGCAGGTCTTTGTTGTGTGCTTGTTTCAAACCTTGAAACTATCATTGTAATTGTTTTTTAAGTCAGGGTGAGTAGAATCTATCAGGAGCTGAGGAAATATTTACATGGTATACAATGAAAGTCATACAGTTTTCTCTGTTTTCAAGTTTGATAAATATTTTTATAAAAGCATGAGAAAAAGACAAACAACATGTGTTACTGTTTCAAGTAGCTCTCGAATGTGATTGGTCAATACCTCTCAGAATACATATGAATTTCAATCAGAAAGCTGTCTAAAGGTAAGCCTCCGTCTGAAACAACTCAGTGTGTGTGAGGAACATCAACACCTTGCCCCTAACCTACTCCAACCCTTGGTGTCCCGGAGGGAGAGTGTGCATTCTTGTAAGAGACTTATTCAAGGAACACCTTCACCACAGTTTGAAGTATAGTTAAGCATGCTGCACGCTGTGCAAGAAACCGCTGGTGGCGACCCCATCCCAAACAAAATCGAGAGCAAAAAGATTTCGATAAATGCTTTTACCTGAAGTAAACCGCAGCGAGGACCTCCTGTTCGAAAACTTTAGTGAGTTTGCCTCATGCTTGCACTGCACTACATGTTCTGCCAGCACAGTGATGCAGCAGCAGCCTCATCATTTTCTCTCCAGGATGGACAATGGGGCTGTTATGTTTCCATCAGTTACACAAGCGGACACACATGTGGAATGATAACCTGCGAGAGACCAACAACCTCTTTGGAGAATTAAAGTTGATCATTCAGACGATTGATAACAAAAAGATAACAATGGGCTGTGGTCAATTTTAAATGCAGCCTGCAGAAGGTGACCGGGTGTGACACAGAATGAAAAGCTGGTTAATTACTTTTTCATTTCTAAGATAATCAAATGCCCAGGATGACTAACCTTCAGAATGGTAGAATCACAATGTTGATTTCTCCATTCTGTGTATATTCTAATATTGTTATTTTGTCTGTGTGTGAGTTTTTTCTTGTTTTTACAGTGAGTGTTTTGAAAGGTGGTTTTAATAATACATATTGTTGTTATTGTTGGGGAGGCTAACACTTATTAACTATATGGATGCTAGTGTGTGTTTGAGCAAGGAAGAGCCTCTGAGTGGACACTGAGGTATCTTAATGACGTAACATCTCAATCAAGCTGACCATTGATGGGCATTAGCCTCTAACTAAATATTTTACATAATTTGATTTAACATCTTAATGACATTTTGAGGTAAATATACGGATAAACGGAGTGATGTAACCCCATGAATGAGAAAATATTAACCCGGTCTGTTTTTCACAGGAAACAGGTTTAACTCGGTTCACGGCCGTCTGCTCATTGCCTCTGCTTGGGTCTATGCCCTGCTGTTTGCTGTCTTCCCACTGGTCCACTGGGGCGAGTACGGACCGGAGCCTTATGGCACAGCCTGCTGTATCGACTGGCGCCAGTCTAATCAGTACACCACAGCACGCTCTTACACCGTCGCACTCTTCATCTTCTGCTACATCCTTCCATGCTGTGTTATTGTTGCCTCCTACACAGGCATTATGGTCACTGTTCAAGCATCACGGAAGACCATGGAGCAGCACGCATCAAGGCAGACACACATGAGCAGCATTCAGACAATCATTGTAAAGGTAAGAAAAGCTCTATAAACAAAGTTAATAGAGGTGAGATTTGCATTACTGTGTGTGCCGGGATTAGTCAACACTGAGTCATGATTGCTTGGGGGAAAGGAAACAAACTATTTAAGCAACTCCTGAAATATTCATCTTTTTGATAGCTCCCTAAACTATCAGTTGCAGTGACCTGACCTAAATAGATCTTTGTGATGTAGGTTTTTATTAAAATGAATTGACTGCCTGTACTGTGATGGATGTAAAGTAACACTTGCCTTTGCTCATAAATTGTACTGAGCTCCAATTATAATAAAAAAGCATGAAATTGAGTACCTCTTTTTACAATCAATCATGACTTAGTTTTTTTAAGATAAAGAACCACTTAAATTCTGTCATATCTGTCATTAAAATGAAGTGTTAGCACAGCGTCTGAAAACCTCATACAATCTTGGCCTATCTGTGACTCTAAAAAGTCATTACAGTCCCATAGAAAGCAAAAACAAAGCAGTGAGCTACTCTGGTCATAATTAAAAAAGGGAAAGAATTAAAAATCAATATGAATATGTAAATAGAAAATAAGAATGTTGATGTAACCTAAAATAAGCTGCCATGGTCTCATCCTTTCAAAAAAATGTTTAAACACAAAGTGAGCTTATACTGGCCACATTTGTGGATGCTAAATTAGGATATGGAAGAGTTCAATGAAATGTTAGGCCAAAATTTCACGTCAAAATGGTCAACATCCTATACAATTTAGCCAATGGGTCCAAGTGGCCAGCTCCAGTGACCCATATGGAGGGTGAGGATGAAAGGGAATGTAACAACATAGCATTTGAATATACTTTTAGGGTAACACAGCTTTTTAAAAGAGGACACTTTTAAATTTGAAACCCTTCTCTCTCTTTTTTCAAGCTAAGTGTAGCTGTCTGCATTGGTTTCTTTGCGGCGTGGAGTCCATATGCCATAGTTTCCATGTGGGCTGCCTTTGGACGCATTGAAAACATTCCTCCTCTCGCATTTGCCATGCCGGCTATGTTCGCAAAGTCCTCCACCATCTACAACCCAGTAGTCTACCTGATGCTGAGACCAAACATCCGCAGGGTGATGTGCACAGACCTGGGTACGCTATGCCACACGTGTCTGAACGGGTGCCTTTGCCACAAGGACCCAAAGTGCTGCTCAAGGTCAAAAATCGGGATCAGATTTGGAAAAACTCCCAGAGAAAACCAAGAGTTCCCTTCATCAGTCTCATCTATTCAACCGCCTATCGTGACAAGAAAGGATGCCAGCTTTCAGAGGTGCGAGGATAGTTTTGAAAGCTGCAGACCCTGCCCAAAAATGTGTGGAATCACCAATCTAGCTGCCAGTGGAGCATCCTCAAATTGTCAAGACAGTCCAATTTCCCTAACACATAAGCACATCACAGAGAGGGAGTCTTGCAAGAAGGCCCTGGTAGCCACAGTAAGGACTTCAGAAACAGCCAACCTCCGCATCAATTTAGAGATGATTCCAAGACACATAAAAGAGGCTTGGCCCTGATCTTTTGTGTAAAAGATGAAATCTGAAAAAACATTCGTAAGTTTTAAACTCTTAAATCAATGAATTACTTTTTCAGGGAACCTTATTTGGGAATTGACAATATACTCGCACATTTTTCTAAGGCATAACCTTTATTATGCCACACTTGACAAATACAGGTATATAGTGGTGCTCAATCAGCAACGCAATATAATTGTGTACCATTATTTTCCAGGTATGTTTCTCCATTATGAACTTCATTGAAGTCATTATGTGTACAGTGTCTGATATGTCTTTACTGTCTGATAATGTAATATAGACAAAAATGAATTAAATAAAAGGAGAGAAGCTAAATTAATCTGTTGGACCATAGAAATGATCATATCATTTGTAATTGTTACATGTCATTCTATTGTATGCAAGAGTCATGATGACATTTTGGGAAAGATTCAGGAACATTCAGGATCGTTCAGTGTTTGAAATGACTGCTTTGAGTCCTAGCTTGTTAAAGAAATGTTTCTCTTGTGTCAGCTGATTGTAACGGTTAATGGTAAATGATTCCTGTCTAAGTGAAATATTGTTGTTACAGTGAGTGTTTCGTCTCTGTCACATGTTGCAATAAAAGTATTCGCTCAGATTTGATAAAATGGCCATTTAAGCATCCACTTGAAATCAAGAGATCTCAGGATTCAGTTAAAAAACTTGGATTCTAAGAGAAGGGATTCATTTTCCTCTGTTTAACTTTATTGAAATAAATAAAAATATGACTCTGATGTGGAAAAGGACATGACTACTTGCTTATTATCATCTCAAATCTAGCATTTTTTCAACGAAAAAGGAAAGGGCACACTTGCCTTCATGTCTTTTGTATTCAGTACTTTTTCAAATTCACAAACACTCGTTTTCAGGCCACTTTGGTTTTGTTTTTGGTGTTTGTTGTACAGATAACCTTCCCTACATGTCGCAGAGGGATGATTGAACTGACATGCCTGGGTCAGTAATATGGAGACAGCATTGTACAGCATAAGTAGATGAAAGGCACATATACAGTATATTAAAAAATCCATTACATTAATGAATACAATTCATTCTGAAAGGGAATCAAGAATATGGAAGAACTGCTGACCTGCAAACCACATTGCTAAAACAATCAAAATCATATGACAGTGTTAATTTAAGACACATACCTACATTAATTATTGTGGATTGCAAAACAGAAATTCTGCATATCACTGCTGGTAATGCTCACAGGTACGTGGAGAGGAAGAGGCTTGTGATGCCACACCTCAAGTCAAATACTGAGGAAGACATGAGGAAATATCCAATATGGTAAATCTAAAGTCACATGTTTTTTTATGGACACTCCAAATGTTCCCATTAGAGTCTGTGTGGTTGTTTGTCTCTGTGTGGCCCTGCGATGGACCGGCCAACTGTCCAGGGTGTACCCCTCCTCCCCCCCACCAGCCCGTTGGGAATAGGCAGTACAGAAAATTGATGTTTTCCTATGATATATTATTGCACTGCACTGTGGAGTTAACATTCAGCTTCTCTGAAAACTCACCTTTTCTGTGACTGAAGTCGTTGTTTGTGTGTGTGTGTGTGTGTGCTGGACTCCATAATTATGTACCTAGGATGAGTTGATGAGTTCAAAACACACATTCACTGTTCTGTTCACAAGGAGGTGATACAATACATCTTAGGTCTTCTTCATGAGTTAAATGTGAACAAATACTTTAGAAAGTAAGTATATGTATGTAAGATTACTTTTACTTTTACTGTTGCTTTGTCTGTATGGGACATCATGGCACGAACATAATCATTGTTGAAATAAATTGAATTAAAAAAAAAAAGACAATGATTAAAAATTCCAGAAAGAAAAATAAGATGATCCCAAAGTTGGGAGCATTATGACAGAAAAAAATGCATTTCAAAAAGTTTATCCAAGTTTATCTGTTGTGTTTCCTGTCTTCCAACACTGGGGTCAGTTCTCGTATTTTACGATAGTCTATAGTACTGTTTCACCAACAAAACACTGAAAGTTAGCTTCTTTTTTTTTTTTTTACTTTCATATCTCCTTTTTGGATAAAATGTGATCCATTAAATGGTTAGAAAATTGAGTAAGAGGGGATTTGGTCACAACAGCTTGAAGGAGATGTGGCAATTCTGCTTAGTTGCAAAGGACTATGTCATATAGGAGGAAGAACAGCATTTATCCAACATTTTCTGGATGACTTCTACCTTTATGGTTCCATCTAAAGCTCGACAAAGCCTCCCAATTGTACACCCAATACATCCCTCCTTCATTTTCCAGCGCTCAAGCATCTGGTGCACCATCTCTGGCAGACCGTCTCGGTAGTAGTCGTGTTCTATGGTTTCGATTTCCACATTATTCAGACCCAGGCGGCGTGCGCAGCGTTTCCATTTGTTCCCAATGTTGTCCCTCAGCAGATCCAGATGCTCCTCTGTCACAGCATGGTCGTCTTAATAAAAGCAGTCAACAAGTGGATATTTGTTAAACGGTGAAAAATTGTTGCAAAACGCTGTAAAGCTGGAATATATTGCAATAATGAAGAACTAATACAAAATGCTGCAGTTGGGTAACACATTGAATGTATTACTCAACTGAAAGACAGATTACTTAATAAATCCAAATCAAGTCAGTGCATGGTCATAGTCTGAGTGATTTTTACACGCAAAACAGAACTTTTTATGTTGGGTTCTGTTTGTAATGTTTAACCTTTAGTACATTTTAACACATTGGCATTAGTTTTAGTGGCTTTATTGGCTCTGATCTCACCAGCCAAAACGTCCTCTCACTGGACAAAACTAAACATTTATGGCTGCGGTTTCACTTCCCCTCCATGAATAAAAATCTTAATCATAAGCAATTTGAAATCACAAATTATTTGTATGCATCACATTAAACAGGGGCCTTTGATCAACACTTTACTCATACTTCATTATTTCTTATTTGACGTTTCTCATGTCCCTGGCTCCCTCCCTGTCTTCAGTTTCACAAAAAAAAAGTGGCATTCTCCAACTGCACCAGTGACTGAATCCCCTGCCCTCAAATATATGTGTATCTTCAATGTTATGTAAGAATAAATCTAAAAGAAGGAATCTAATCTAATGAATGAAGAAGGGAATCTAATGGAATATGAGTTTTTAACAACACAACAAATGTGCCTCATTCTGGGGGCCTGAAATCCCCTCAAAAGCTTCCTTATCAGACATATTTGACCATTTCTGTTGCAGTTTTTATCAACTCCTTTTCAAAGTTTTGTGTCTGTGGTTTTTAAACTCTCAGGTGTCTACTGGAAAAGAGATGCTGATCTTAATGTGGCTTATAGATTGATTTAAGTTCAAAGCGTCATGGGTCACTCATGACACATGCCAAGATTAACAGCAATCAGAGAGCAAAAACACACAAGTAGAAGGCCAACATCTATGTGACCTGTTGGTTTCATTCATGCTTTGCAAAGAAGGAAATTAAACACGTGTTACAGCCAGTGAGTGGCTTTTTAAAAAAACAAACAAGTCTCCTGCTGAAATAACACCTCTTTTAGTTTTTAAATCAACTGATTTTATAAATTAAAATAACAACTTAAACAAAACTCTGACACCCCAAATAATACATGCTGTACTGTACCGTATTTCAGAATTCCCTCTTGGATGGGGGAGGCAGCACAGCCAGAAACAGACAGGGAGCTAGGAGAGGTCTCATAACCTCTGATACTCATTGTGTTGTTGCTTCCGATCTGGATGCCACTAGCATTCTGGATGTAAAGGGACCCTGGACACGCACAACACAAGCACAGTGGAGTCATTCTATCCCATACCAGTCAAAGATAACACAAAAAGATGTATCTTAGCCAAAAGGGACATGCTCGTCTGTACCTGTATCCTTATGGGAGCCACTCTGCGAAGGTGTCAAAAGACGCCCGGGATTCATTTCTGGGGCAATGGTGTCAGACACTGGGTAAGCTGGACAGGACTGCTGCCGGTCAAAGCGGGAGTGTGGATGGTGCTGATTATACTGGGGCAGAGAAGATGTGCTGGCAGATGTATGCAGATGGGACGGAGTAAGCGAGGAGCTTGTGGACTCACAAATCCCAGAGTTGGGACAAGGAAAAGCCTCCTCCGGACTGGTTGGCTTCAAGAGCTCGGATTTGCTCCAGGAACAGACAGAGGATCTCTCTTGTGTTGGGTGCCTCACGCAGTAATCTGAGGCGCCGAACGGATTTTTCAGGAAAGGATTTGAAGTGTCATTTTGGCAGTTGCCAGCCTCCAGTTGGCCCTCTGAGAAATAGCTTCCATGTTTGTGATATTGAAGTTCCCGATACAGTTTCTCCTCCAGCTCTGAGCCTTCTCTGCTTGCCCTCGCATCTTCCTGAATCATTTCTCTACTGGGCTCAGACTGGATGTCGTGCAGGTCCTCGATACTGGCTTCAACTGGCAAGGGTACACTTCTGTCTGAGCTGACCAACGAGGCTGGGGAGTCTAAAGACAGTGAGAGATTACGGCAATAAATCGGCAGGACAATTAATATAGAAAAATCCATAAAAGTTCATGCTATCTTAATTACCAACCATGATCCCTTGAGGATAAACTTTGTGGGGTCATTGACAGTGATTTCATGATCTCAACAAGCTCTCCTGGTCCTTCATATTCTCTCTATAGAAAATAATAATATTATAGAATATTAAATAATACAACATTTAACATGAAATCCTATGACAAAATATATTCACCCTTAGAACACATAAATCCTCTTCCACTTGTGGTTCAAGCTTTTCCGTGTAGAAAGGAAAGAAGGAATCGTGGGCCTCTGCACGATAGAAAAAAAGACAGAATTTGAGTACAAATAAAAGATACTAGAAATCATTTTAATGTCACCTTCACCACAAACACAAGACTCATCTTTCGCTAGATGCATTTTTAAATCTTTTGAAAGTATAGAAGTGTGCAAAGTGAGCAATGATACAAAAGAGTAATTACATTAATATAATTTAAGGAGTAAGATTCAATCAAACTTTGAGCTTGATCAAAAATGAAGGAAACAACAACTAAACTAGTAGCTCTGGGGGATATCTTTGTTGCTTGAGACACGTGGAAGGCAGAGGCCGCACCCTTAAATGTTGGTCGCAGCTGGGGATCGTGATCCCAGCACCTCTTCATAAGCTGAACTATTTCTGCTGGTGTGTTCCTGGGAATGAGGTCTTCTGCTGGTCGGTCCCCGTTGCGAATACAGCGGCTTATCTGGTCTTCGCTCCTGGCGTCTGGACGAAGACAAATGCTTGGTTTGAACACCGTTTCACTGTTTTGCCTTGTTTTAGAACATCTGGACGTCCGCTCATCCCGGCTCACTTTCATACGGTTCTTTCCCCGTCAGAATGACCCAAATGACGACCGCGAAACTGTACACGTCGGACTTCTGGGTGGAGGGCGTGTGGATACTCTCCAGGTGCTCCGGGGCCATGTAGCTTAGGGTGCCGGCGCCCCTCGTCCCAGCGGTCCACCCCGTGCGGCTCTTCCTGCGAGACTCCTCCTTTGTGAGCTTGCTCCATGTCTTGCAGGTCGCCAGGCCGAGGTCTGCGATCTGCGCGCAGGAAGCACAGAGGAAAAGACATGCTGCCGTAAATGAGCACCGTAAAAAAGTCGTATATGAGAACTGACTTTTACAAACCTTGATGTGAAAATCCTTGTCCACTAAAATGTTTTCTGGCTTGATGTCCTTGTGTATGACATGACTTTCAGTCAGGTAGATCATCCCCTCCAAGATCTCTAAGATAATTCTCCCCTTGATGGATATTGGCACGCTAACCTGCAAACAGGCAGAATCTTTTTGTTCTTGGTTGTAAAAATTGACTTTGTGAGGCTGAACACTTTGGAGGAAAACTAGTGCAAATGTGAATTTTACATATGTATGAATAAATATCTCCCTTTTTGGCATTCCTAGAGATCTTACACCTACTCACAGTGTCCAGCATGACCATCAGGTTTCCCCTGGGGAGAAGTTCCATAACAAGAGAACAATCTCTATCCTCCATAATCACGCCAAGCAACTTGACCACTCGTTCATGGTTCAGGCTTGCCATGATATTCCCCTCCTCCAGCAGTGATCTTTGGCTGTCTCTGGAGAGCATAGTGACAAAAAGTATATTACGTGGAATCTTTTAGTAGATTTAGAGACAGAATAAAACGACACTCAAGTTTAATATTCTATTCTTGGTTGAATAATTTTTAATCAATACTTTTGCACTGATTCAGCTTGTTGCCCTGTTTGAAAAATTCCAAGATGGAAATTCTACAAGACAATACAAGAGAGAACCGAATGGAACGTTTAGAGATGTTCAATCATGAAGTCCCTCTATGCATGTGCAAGAAAGTGAGCTAAATTTATTTTACATATTTTATAAATGCTGATATGTGATGCTTCCTTTATTAGAAAAAAAGTCTATTACTGATTTACAAAGGATTTAAGGGAGGTATCTGATCTGAAAATTGGAAGCCTGTTCCACATCCGCATTTGTTAAAAGGAAGTGATCAAAACAAAGAAAGGACTGCGTGTGTTTTCTCAGTTGGATGACAACTAACATCAAGCAGTCTTTTTTTTATTTAAATGAAGAATCAAACTGTTAAGCTGCTGTCTAACTCCTGTGTTCTCTCATAAAAAGTCCAAACAGAGGCCACTGCACTGCGCGGCGTTCAAAGCCCTTTTTGTTATGTTGGGCCAGACACATGATTCAAGTTACGAGCCGAGGGGAATACCCAGGATGGTCCGGTCAATCACGAATGAAATGAACACTCACTCGGTGCGAAGAGGACCCGTATACACACTTTTCAACACCACATGGCCGAGGGTTACATGGTAGCACAAGTAAACTTCTCCAAATCCTCCATAGTCAAGGGCCTTCTTCCTAATGAGATCAGTCGATCTCATTTGAAGTGAGAACTGAGGCGCGGTGGCCATCCCTGCAAGAAGTCCCAAAAGCATGAGCTATAGCTCATTTACACTCATTGTAACGTGGCAAATATTTAAATACTTTTTCAACATAAATACAAATAATAATTTTAAAAACTCATGTAACAAAGAGGAAGACTGTCCCGACGTAATGACTGCCCAAAACTCTGACAACACTGAGGGGTAAGCTAACGTATCACATATCCCAAAGTTTGAGCAAAAAGTCCCAATCCAAACCCCGCTGTGACTGAACTCCGTTTACACGCTCAAACAAAAGAGAAGTAAGCTCAAACTGTTACCATAAGGTGCTAAAAAATCCAGATAAAGTCACTTCCTCTGTATATCCGGGATATTTCTTTGACGCCCGACTTTAAAAGTGAAACGACAGGTATGGACCACAAGCAGCCTGACGAGTCGATACCAGACACAGTTAGGATGGCTAGCAGATTTAGGTTGATGAGATTTTTTTAAAAACCATAAATCACAGCCAGAAGATAAATGCAAACACTAAACAAGATTTGCAAACGTGATTTTCGAGCGACTCGTCTTTTTGCCGATGTTTTTCTGTTTTTAGATAGAGAATTCTTTTGGAGCCGTGACTGCACATGGCACGGGGCTTTGCTGCCACCTGGTGGTCAAACATGATACCTTCAAGCAGTGGAGCAACCTTCTTCACAAGTATTGTGAGAATATGTGTTGCAGTAGATGCTGTGTTCAGTTTTTTTCAATTCGACTGTATCTTAACAGCATCTGTTATAAAATAAATAAATAAATAACATACTTCTCTCTGAATTTGAATAATGACTTTGAAATGTTGGAGGACAAAAAATTTTGTATATGTAACATTGCTAAATAAATCAATACGCTATTGCAGAAAAGACAGAGAGGGGGGAAACAAGTTCATTGATAAAACAGGCATTTATATAAAAGTAGAGCGGGAAACCACCTGAATTGTAGCTCATGGTAGTGTGGGTGATGTATGACATTGTAAACCTACTTTCTGGGCAGCCTATCTTTCAACGCCTACACGATAAATTCCTCCTTTTTGCACGCTAAAGCCACAACAAAGCAGTATCGGATTTACCTGTCTTGTGTTGTGCCAGTTTAGTGGCTTACTTTTTTTTCTGTTATTCACATTTATTGCTGTCAATCTACAGATTATTCAGAAAACCTCCAGGTTTCTCTCACATGAATTATATATGTAAATGAGCTGTTACTGACAGGTAGAGAGCAAACTGTTGAGCTTAATCATCTCAGTCTACAAAACTGTCAAATTGATAAAGTGTCATAAGTAGTAATCGCCCCTTTATTAAAAATTGAAAGTTGACCATCCTCACACAATTTAGCAACTTATTTGGAATATCCACTATGAAAATGACACAGTTTAAATCGCTTTAATCCTTTAAATGTTCATTGAAAAGTTCATTGAAAAATTTAGGTAACACATGTTTAGCAAGAATGAAGGAAACAACCTTGTTGCCCAGCAGAATTCTCACTACTTATCTGTCACAGACACTTCCTACTATACAAGTTGTAGTCGTATGTGGTCACAAATACAGAGAAGCAACAGAGTTCGCAATTACGTTTAAACTGCTGGTGGCTGCATCACAAACATGCTGTCAGTGTGGGGCAGTGGGTAGCAGAACTTCCTGTTGATGTTGTTATCATGACATTGATCAGCACAGAACTTCCAGGTACTACACTTTCTCTGTAGTACTCTGTAGCACACATGCTCACATGCTCATATCTGGCCTCTCTATGCACGTGGAGAAAATATTGCCCATGCCTATTGGAGGCATTTTAGAAGACAAGAGATGATGATGATGTTGATGCATTGTATTGCAGATCTTTCATTTTCAATTAAACATTTTCTCAGTGTCTTTTTTTCTGTTTCTGCCACACACAAATTCATTCGGTGTTATGATGCCAACATTGTGCAGCTGTTGCTGATTGATCTGAATAGTGAATTAGATCAGTCCCGTTTTTTTCTGATGATGATCATTGTGTTTTACAACTAAACTTTGAATCGCTGTCTCAATAACGATGATTTGCATTGACCTTAGGGTGAGAGTGAGCATGCATGGTTGCTCGTCTTGTTCATATCTGTGGGGCCCTGAATTGGAACTATGGAAAAATGGACGGAGGCCATGACTGATCATTGCTGCCATTGTTTATGAATATTGTGTATTGGCTGAAAATAAGTTGTTTGTCTGAGCTGCTCTCATTTTTTTTGCACAGCCATCAAAAATATATTTTTTTATCTCAAATTGATTTTTTTTCCTCGTAGTGGGAGAAATCTTTTTCTTATGTCATTTGTCATGTCAGAACCACAAATTCTGACTTCAGAACAACTGGATCAGATGTTCACACTTTGGCTTTATGTCTAACAATAATGTATAAAACTGGACTGATAATTAGTCACGATAAATATTACAGTTAAGAACCTGAATATCTATACTATTGGAAGGAATAAAAAGTGAGAATACATTCAAAGGGAAGCTCTGAATATTCAAAGAGAATTTGGTGAACTTTTCTAAAGGGCTAAACATATGACAGACAAACTTAATTAAAAAAGGTCTCAACGGTGATGACAGGTGCTTGCACTAACGGTATTTAGAACTTCACAAAATATATTCTTTCCTTTTGTTTCGTATCCATTTGGGGGCTGTAGTTAAGTTTATCCTCTTTCCTGTTTTACTATATTCATTGGGCTGCAAGGCTGTGTATAAACAAATGAACGTTCTAACCACCAGGTCAACCATAGATGTAGGCTCACGGAGCACTCTCACGTGAGAGAACTACACGTCCCATGATCCAACACGGGAAGCTCGGCCAGTAGTACTCCGCTCGCTCAACAATCTGTGAAGTGGATTTGGGAAGCACTCGGCTCGCGAGATAAGCATTTCACAGATTAAAGAAACAGATTGTGGCGTATCTTTCGGGATGGGCAATGGAATCAACAAGGTAGGGTTTTTCCTCTGACCCCCGCGGGTAGCCGTCCCCATTATTATAGAGAGGTTTAAGGGCTGTGCATTTTCTTTACATACAGTGCGTGTGCATTGTTGACAGATTTCTGGGAATCGCTGATGAATTACCCCAGTAAAATGCAAACAACGACTGTACTATTTCTATGCATGACTTCATATTTCCAGGTTGTCTGTTCAAGTCAGCTGTTCACTTGTCATCTCCGGTGACCAGTCCCACTTCTTTTTTCCCTTGTAGGTTCTCCCTGACTTATACTTGGGGAATTTCAAAGGTGGGCCACACTGTAGTTTATAACTTTATGGAGTTACACATCACCGCGATGTATTATTGAATTCATTTGTGTTTTTTTTATCCCCAGATGCAAGAGACAGAGAACAGTTAGCCAGAAACAACATTACACACATCCTGTCCATTCACGACAGCGCAGCTCCCATCCTGCAGGTGAGGACATTTCAGCCCTCAGGTGTGTGACAGGGAGTGTGTGTCTTACACGTCCCTCCACTCCTGTGGTGGAATAAAACATGAAGGCAGAACAACAGACTGGTTTGGTGGATCACATTAGACGCGGCCCAAAAAGCAGTCCATCGGGTTATTCAGGAAGACTTTGAGCTGTCATCGCTCATCGGATCCGATGACCGAGCGGGGGGGGTTACTCATTTGTTTTCTTGGAGTGGAGAATGCTCCACTCCACATTCAGAAAGAATGCCAGTCGACAACAGTTGCTATACTCTGTATGCAGCGTGGTGAGCCTGTGGAGGTGTCAGAGTAGGTGGTTGTTCTGTCATGCAGTCAGTGTGGACTGAGGTGTTCTTCATTATGCCAACTCTCTATAAATTATTGACTTAAGTATGAACATACTTTTTAAAGTTTAAAGTACAAAACGACCTGTTGTACTTTCAGTCCTGCCTAAAAAAAAAGCAAAAGCAAAAATGTGACCGCAAATGAACTCGGCGTAGAATCGTACCACATCCCAGACTGCATTCAGCCATGAGCAACATGTGCACGAAGATTTAGTGAAACCACAAATAGGTTCCTCTGTGAAGATTGTATTACCTTCTGTACAAATGATTGGCGCTAGATACGTCGTGTCAACTGACTGCTGACAGATAACTGCATGGTTTGCTTCGTCCACCAGGAGATGACCTACCTCTGCATTTTAGCAGCTGACCTGCCCACACAAAACCTGTAAGTACCAAACTGTGCAGCACGGCAACACAGCGCACAACAATGAAAAAGCTGAGGCGCAGAGAGAGAACCACATCCATGCGGGGCTGCACTGTGTGGGTGTCTGAGGTTCATTTTCTTCAGGCCGACGTGCATGTGATACGCTTTCACGAGCTCAACACTTAACTGTGAAATCATTGTTTCACACACACCACGGTAGCACAGCTGCATTCAACGTGTTGGATGGCTGTTGTTTTGTCATGAATACAAGATACCGAGGCTTGCATTTGATACATTTTTTTTATGATAAAGTGTGAAGAACAAAAACAGGGTGCACTGTCTTCTCAGGCCAATTTTACACCTCACACAGCCATACATCATTACAGGCCAACTACCCATTATCACAAAGACACACAAACACGCTCACAATCAGTGTGGTACAGTTAATTGACTTTTGTACGTTTTTCCAGTGTCACTGCTCAGTAAAGACTTGGTCACCTCTGTTATCTTCTTCTGAATTTGTGCAGAATTTTACTTATTTACTCCCACAATGTTTTCCGGCAATTTCAGTTTAAAAAACTTGCAAATAGATTTTTACATTTTTTTTAGAAAAACCTTTTGCGTATTAAGTGGTTAACATGAAGGGATGAAAACGCCTGTGTTTTACCCCAGCAACGGTGGTTATACAACTACTTTATTTCGAGAGCAAGTTGTGTTATGGCCTGTAAGGCTGAAAAGTAATGCATGGTAACTTCTAAGTGACAAAGACTTGGGCCAGAATTGATCTAGTGAGGAAACTCAGCAAAATCCCCGAGACAAAGAGAATGATCAGAAAGTCATTCACACAGATTTGCAAGAAGGATTTACAGTTACAGTAAACACATACTCATAGTAAACACATATATTCAAAGTATACATAATGGATTATAAAACTTTACTACTCACAGATCTATTACAATAGATCATACCCCAAAATACTTTAATCCCTCTCATGATCTTCATCAGTTTTTTTGAGACAACTTAGTGTTTGTTTTTTTAAACCTGTAGTTGGAAATATTACACCAGTTCTTTCAAACCCTGAGATTAACACACTCTTAGCCTAGTCTGTCCTGGGGGACATCCATCCATCCGTTATCATAACCGCTTATTCCTGAATGGGGTCACGGGGGAACTGGAGCCTATCCAAGTGCTCAATGGGCGAGGGACGGGGTACACCCTGGACAGTCCGCCAGTCCATCGCAAGGCTGAAACACTGAGACACACAAGGACAAACAACCATTCACACTCACTCCTAATGTCCAATCAACCTACATGCAGGTTTTTGGACGGTGGGAGGAAGCCGGAGAACCCACGCGGACGCAGGGATAAACATGCTAACTCCACACATTAAGGTCCTCCTCCCCCCGGATCTCGGACCCAGAACCCTATCGGTGTGAGGTGATGGTGCTAACCACCACACCACTCTGCCGCCCTCCTGGGGAACAGTTTTGATAAAATATGTTGTGGAAACATTACACCTAATTGGTCTAAAAAGAGCACACTCATAAGTGAACATGTGAGAAGCACGTCAGCTACCAGATGCATGCAAAAACCCCTCAGTATAAAGAAAAAACTGCATATTTTGTTTACACAGCCATGGGATTATGACCCGTTCTAACAACTATTTTCTTTTGTTCTACAGGACTCAGCACTTCAAACAAAGCATAATGTTCATGCATGAGTCCCGTCTGAAACGAGAAGGAGTCCTTGTGCACTGGTGAGAAAAAGACTGTAACCAGAATAACTTCTAACACTCAGAGTGTTAAAACACTCCCTATTTATTTAAGTGACTACACTAGGTAATTTCTTATTGTGCGTTCACAAACATATATTAATGTTTGCTGTTGACCTTAAAGAATTGAAGCCATGTGAAGCCATGTGTATCAGCTGCAGAGACAAGATTAAATGAAAAAGGAAGGCCTATTCTTGAACTTCCCAAAACAGTAAAAAGTCTTGCCACATTTTATCTGTGTAGAGTGGTAGCTCTGCATGTGTTAACAGTGTGAAGTTATAATTGGTAAGACAAAGGGTCTTCTCAGAAATACATTGGGCTATTCATAAGACACACAGGCACAAAAGTTCTACTACTGTACGAAATATTTCTTCTTCAAAGAATCGTCCCAATAGCCAAGGTCAATTCAAATGCCTGGCACCTGTGTGTCAGTGTGTGAGAGAGTGAGAGAGAGAGAGAGAGAGAGAGAGAGAGAGAGAGAGAGAGAAAGAGAGAGAGAGAGTGAGAGAGGGAGAGGGAGAGGGAGAGGGAGAGAGAGAGTGCGTGCATATGTCACTTCTATCATATTACTTTAAATTCCCTTCATGCTTTTTTGTCTATATATGTCACTCCTTACAGTATGATGTCCCTTATGAAACATTTTCTAATTTGATTTATTTAGCAATAACCATAGATCTTTGAGCAAGAAAAAGTTTCCAACAACCCTGATTTTGAGCTTAGCAACGTAATGATGGTAGCAAACCCCCCAAGAATCCCAAACTCCTGAAAATGGCATTGACCTAATGCTATTTTATTTTAGACATGAAGGATGAGTAATGCAAAGGTCTTCCTTTTGTCATTTGTCATTAATGTCAGGATTTCCATTTTACTCCATATAACCTTTCATTTTATCACACTGATTACTCATAGCAGTGACTAACTGAATGTGTCATACGTATTTCTTAAGCCAGGATATGGTGTTGACATGTGCAGAATATAACTGCTGTTAAACGAGACGGATATATCCGTGTCCAAGTCATTGCCTTCAATGTTCAGTTGCTAACAAGATCCTCAGCGCTGAAGCCATCACTTCAGATCTCCTCACACAATGAACTTTAAGGAGTTTATATTGACAATATCAAATGTAGACGTTTCATTCAGGTTTCTGAAAAAGGCTGTGGGGGCACAATACAGGGAGTGATTGTTCATCAGAATGTAGACGTTGGCATTCACATTTACAGTACATTTAATTGAAGTGTTGTATAATATTTTGTATAACACCTTTCACATTATGAGTTTTGTAAAGGAGTTTGATTCCCAAGAGCTAGTCAGAAAATCAGTCAATTGTAAATAGCTTTAAAAAAATGTTTCCTTGCAACTTTATTTATACGTTTGCATATTAAATCTAGAACTAACTGGTAAGAATAAAGGACCCTGAAAGCTCTGGTGCTCCATCTGCTCTGCCCTCTCTTTGGCCAGTCTGGCAGGAGTGTCCCGAAGCGTCACCTTGGTGGTAGCCTACATCATGACCGTGACGGGACTGGGGTGGCAGGACGCCCTGGCGGCTGTGCGGGTGGCTCGGCCTTGTGCTGGCCCCAACCTGGGCTTCCAGCAGCAGCTGCAGGAGTTCGAGACTACTCAAGCTAAACAGGTCAGTCGTGTGAAATGGGGTGTGAGAAAATTCAAATATGCCACAACATTAACGAGTAAATTTGAACGGCGCTTCATTTGTATTCTGTTTAATATGAAATAGTTTGCATTGCAAAAAGTGTTTTTTTGTCTTTTTCTCCCGCCCAAGTTCAGAGAATGGCTACAGAAGGAATACAAAAACAACCCCTTTAACGATGAGGCTGATATACGCGACCTGCTTGCCAGGGTGCCTAAAGCCAATAGAGAAGAGGTAGAAAAACATGCACCTAGCACGCCTGCAGATATTTGATCAGAACTCTTGATGGGATCATTGGCAGCTCAGCCCAGTGGATTGTGAGAGGCTGAATTAAATATATGGACCTGTGTAGAAGCCTACAGGGCTATCGTCTGGATGTTTATCATGCACTGAATAATCCACCAAACATTATGGACACGAATGGAAGAAAAGTTGATCATAATGTACAATACATGTATAGATTTGGAAAACTTTCTGGTAGATAGGTTTAATGTTTTTTTTTTCTCATTAATGTTTGTTTTTCACCATGTCTCTATAATTTCTGTTTTTTCAATAAAAGTTTCCAACTCAGCTGCTCTGTGAGGCTGTTGTTCGGTGGGCTGATAAAACACACTGTGTACTCACTTTACACTGTGT
This sequence comes from Menidia menidia, assembly GCA_907169785.1. Lineage (NCBI taxonomy): Eukaryota > Metazoa > Chordata > Actinopteri > Atheriniformes > Atherinopsidae > Menidia > Menidia menidia. The sequence continues at coordinate 7,572,940 of CAJRST010007779.1, read as the reverse complement.
TTCCTGGTTCTCTTCCTGTTTGTCTACTTGTGCAAGGAAGGTCATGCATGGTGGCATTAAAAACACCTAGATCATTTTCTTTGATAACTCTGTTGGTTCAAATGTCTTCATGGGCTCTAAGAAAGTAATAAAATCCCAATTTGTGCATCATAGGCTTTGAATAGGACACAGTGAACTACTACACAATATGCACTTATAAAGCGTGGCTTGTGAAAGGGTACCCACTGGGGGGCAGTATTACTTACTGATTGATTACCATTGAAGGAGTTGATCTGTAATTGTTCGCTTCTGCTCACACTTACTGTCATTATCCATAGATATCGTTCATTCTAAAATGAATATTTTCCTCCAAATTATATAGAAGTCTTTTTGTTTCCAGTGCGCAGGTTTGTCAGTGGAAATGAGGAGGATTCGGCTTAATTTTAATACAAATGGCTTATATGGCAGGGGATGTTTTTTTATTTTGATAAAGGAACAGGTAATTGTTCCATTCCGTGGGTACTTAGGGTGTCACTACAGGGATTCCCCACGCAGCGCGGCGTGAGTTTCACAGAAATGAAGGCGCGTCTGCAGCGCAGCGACTCTTAAACTGCTCACAGTCCGAGAGACTCCTCCCAGCAGAAATCAAGACGTGACAACGTTTAAGAATTGGACCCCGACAGTCTTTAAACAGATTGCAGTGGTGGATCCTACATATGCAAAGGTAAGCAACAGAAGCTGATTTTTAAATAGAAGAATACACACCAGAGATTTTATATGTGAACTTCATCAGTAAAGCAAGTGTCTGAAAGGATTACAGGCTGAACTGTCTATTTCAGATTTAGTAGATAAAATGATTAAAACTACATGACGTTAGTCTTTTGGGGAGATCTTTTTCCCTTAAACTTTTCTTTTTCGTGATGATGTATTAAACATAAAATGAACATCTCATCACTTATTGATCGAATGAACAGATTCTGCAATCAAATCTATAGTAGTGTTAACAGAATTGTCTTGTTGTCATCCATGCATTCATCTCAAATGAGTCACGTTTATTTCCTATGACAGAAAGGAAACATGCCAAGCTCAATGAAGATAATAACTCACCTCAGCAACTGTTTGTTTACATTCTTGAATGAGTATCCAGAATTAATGATTTTATCACCTTCAACACTGTAATACTGGTTCAAAACTGTTCAAACTGCTAAATTTGCAGCTACAACTCCAAAGGGAACCATGTTGGGTCTCAATTAACAGATTAACATTGTTCACTCTTTCTGTTCTAAAAGAAAAAGTGTTTGGAAATATATTTGAACCTACAAATGAAATTATGGCTGTTGAAGTGAATGTTTTTTTATGATCTCAACTAACAAAATAGATGCACCAATTGTCCTTTTGACTGATATCTTAAAGTACTGTTGTATTAATTTAACTAACATTAATTAACATTTTGTAGAGATGAACCTGGATGAGGACACTGGCCTGTCAGTTGGTTGTGGCAATGGAAAACTTCGACAGTGGCTGATCGATCAGATTGACAGCCAGAGGTATCCCGGCCTGGTTTGGGAGAATGATGATAAATCCATCTTCAGGATCCCCTGGAAGCATGCAGGAAAGCAAGACTACAATAGAGAGGAGGATGCTGCACTCTTCAAGGTCAGGCCATCGCTTCTCTCTCCGCAGACTGCAACCAGCAAATCCGATAATTGCCACTTTAACACTGTACACGTATATCTAAAAACAGTGAATAGTGTGGAAAATTATTAAATTAAGAGTTGACCATTTTTATGAAGGTTCAGCCAAAGAGCTTTTTTTCCCCATTCATTTGTTAGGCTGTAACTTGATTTATTGGTAGTAAAGAGGAAGTAAAATAAATGGTTTCAATTATTGTTTCAGGCTTGGGCAATGTTTAAGGGAAAATATAAGGAGGGTGTAGACAAACCAGATCCCCCTACATGGAAAACCAGACTACGCTGTGCCCTTAATAAAAGCAATGACTTTGATGAAATTGTGGAAAGAAGCCAACTGGATATCTCAGACCCATACAAAGTGTACAGAATTATTCCAGAAGGAGCCAAAAAGGGTGAGTATTATGTAACGCTCAATGTAGGTCATCGTTAACATTTAATTCAACAACCAGTGTATCAATGTCGGTGAAATAAAAATATCCGAGTCTGCTACAAAACTTTTGAAACTGTAGTGCTGTGAGATAACATTTGTTGTGATTCGGTGCTAAATAGATAAAATTGAATTGAATTGAACTTATTCATACTGAATGATCTAGAATTTAACAAGATTTGAAGGCTATGTGTGATTTTTCACACACATTTCTACTATTGTTGCTGATTCTGATGAGGCAGGAAGCACAAAGGAAGCCAAAGCATGAACCAAAAAGGCCGTAGTGCTTTTTTTAGAGAGCTTCGGTTACGAAGTGCAGGGTGCATAGAACACAACCAGACCACCTCAGCCTTGCATAACTAAGTCTCTGCCATCATACAACAGTTTCTGTCACACCAGGCTAGTTTTTGTTATCTGGACCAACAAAGCTAAAAATGAGCATGGTTCATGCACTTAGTCACACTTTGCTCTAACTTTGCAAAATCACTCAACTGAAAATAGTAAAACTCACAGTTTGTTGTTCATTTGCCAAATAAAACAGTGTTAATAGCTTGAGAACAATTTTACTTTAATCTCTTAACCACCTTTTGGTATAATCATGTTTTATGTTCAGAGAAAATTGCTTCAGACACTGTGGACAAATGATGTGACTGACGTCTTTCTCTTTTGAACGTACTCAGGAATGAAGATGAACTGCATGGAGGAGACATCACCTCAAGTCAATGCCATAGGCTATATTCCACCGTATACATCACTACCTAACCAGGTGAGCAGATTTTGTCGCTGTCGTTCTTCTAAACCAACCTGAGCCCACATATCGGAAAAATATAAATAAGACATAGGGAATTGGTCGAGTTACATTTTCTCTTAGTCACTATCCCATCTCTTCTTCCTCAGGTACCCACCTATGTGGTTTCTCCGGAGAGAAGGGAGTGGAGAGATTATCATGCACTGCCTGAACAACAGTCTCTTAACATGCATCACCACGGGCCACACGGAGACCTGCAGTATAGTCAGTGTCTCTTCCCATCACCTATCAACAGGGCTTGGCCTGCATCCCACACAGATAATGGTGAGATTTGCCTCTTTTCCCTTCATGTATCCAGTGTGTCAAATTGAACCAGCTATTGACTGTTTTAGGAGGTTTTAAAAGCAATCATGTGAGTTAACCAGAAAACCAAAATCGAAGCAGCTCTCGTAAACCACATTTGTCTTATAATTTTCAAGTGTTGATCTTCAAGGTGTATAGATACCATAAAAGGCTATAAATTTAGGTCAATACATGGATGAAGTGAGGTTAAATAAAAGTTTCTTATTTACATAATTAAAATTAATTATATGAATATATTCCAATATTTTAATTTGATATCCTCTTGTACAAATAGGATGGTACAAGATTAGGAATATTCATTGCATTTGATATCAAGTAAAAAAAAAAGAAATAAATAAAACAAAAGCAAACCTTAAGAAAAAAAGTGAATGAGCTTTCAGAATTTTCCATTCAGTAATTTGATTAATACAGTTATCTTTTTATTCTGTCATACTGCAGGTTTTCAGCTCTCATTCCACACCTACTTTTCAGAATCACAACCACCTATGTATACAATGGACCACAACAATGTCATGACAGGTTAGGAACTATAGCTGACACACTAAATTTGACATGCACAGACTTAATAATAAGTCTGTGCATTCTGGAATTCACATTCTATAATGTGAATTCTCATGGTTGTTTTTAAATGTTTGCTATTTTCACTGTATTTGCATGTACTGATAAAAACCTACAACCATCGCATACAACATTTACTTCCCTTTTCTGAAACTTAGAACAGCAGCTAATGATATTGATTTTTTTTTTCTTTTCTCTTCATCACATGACCAGAGATTAAAACAGAAGGGTTGAGAAGATCCATAGAATGATTAGAGAGTAAGGGAGACAAATGCTCAACCTAGTAATGATTCTTACATATAAGTTGTTGTTAAACTTAAAATGACTCTCCTGAACAAGCTATGTTGCTCAGGGTCCACGTACCATTTCGTTTCAGTATCTTCTGAATGCCTGTCTCTTTCTTACAGATTTCAGTCTGCATGTGTGCCTGTACTATAGGGAATCGCTGGTGAAGGAGGTTACAGTCACTAACCCAGAGGGTTGTCGGATCACCTCCACCTCCACATCCTCCCCTTCCTCTTCCTCTTCTTCCTCCCCATGTCCAGAAGACACGTTTCACAGTGGTGCAGAAATCATTCTTTTTCCATCTCCATATCCCGAGTCTCAGAGACAAGGTGCTGAGCTGCTTCCTAACATACTGGAGAAGGGGGTGCTTCTGTGGATGACGGCAGACGGGCTGTATGCCAAACGCCTTTGTCAGGGACGAGTGTACTGGGAAGGGCCTCTGGCCCCATACGTGGATAAACCCAACAAGCTGGAGAAGGAGCAGCCATGCAAACTATTTGACACCCATCAGTTCCTTGTTGGTAAGCAGCAGTACACAGATGTTGACATGAACTGTGCCACACAGCTGTGGAGTTCATTTTCAAACAAATTCTTCTTCATGCTCCCCAGAATAAGAGATCAGAAATTTCCCTCAATGAGCTATAAAATAGGATGTCCATTTTAATTAAATGGTCCACATTACAATACTTAACAGAGATAGAAACTGCATGGATAAATACCATTATGATTTAAGATCTCTTTACATTAGCCTTCAAATTGATCATATGGATTTTCAGTTTTGTATAGGGGGTTAATAAAAGATCATAAGTATATATAAGCAGCTGAGTGGAATCAGTCTGGAATACTTTATCTCCAGTGTGGCATATTATAATGAAACCATTGTTTCCTCAGAAATGTTAGTTTGGTAAAGGTGTAGTCTTGACCATGAAATAAAGCAGAAGTGTTTTAGTTGTCCTGTAAAGGTAGTTGTTCACACGGAATTGCTTAGCTAGCAAGGCTAGCAAAAATATTTTAATTGAATAATGCGGATGATCATAGTGATTATGATAGAAAATCTTTGGATTCTTTAGTCGGGTAAGTCCACATTTGAGGCCGGTAAAAAGAAGGCACTCTTCTCACCGGGGGGTCCATGTATGTGGAGTCCCCACCCACCTCCTGTGGTCCACCACATTGAGTAACAAAGTCTTATTATCTGTGCTGTTTTATGTTGAATTACCATCATCCTCATCAGTACTTTCCAGAAAAGACACGGTGACTAAAGAAAATGTCATAAGAGCAAAATGGGATAGTGGATGTTATTTACAATGCTTAACAATGCCACATGCCTGAGAATCCTGCAACAGATCACAATTTCAACGGTGTCTCCTTCTTTTAGATCTACAAAATTTTGCCCATAATGGCCGTCATTTGCCACGACACCAGGTGGTGCTATGCTTTGGGGATGAGTATCCAGACCCCCAGCGTTCAAGGAAAATGATCACAGCACAGGTATTTATTTATTGATTCATTCATGTTGAATAGGCAAAAAAGAAACAATAGTCACAGCTTAAGAAAGATAGAAATTCAAAAGGAACCATTAAATAGTGGTATGCATTCTCTAAACAACTTCATCTGGTAGGGGAAAAGGATACAAATGGTTAGAATGAAGACTAAGCATGATTTTGGAGACTTTGGGGATGTTTGCATTTTCCAAGCAATCGCCTACAGTCATCATTATGTCATGGCAGCCAGTTGATGACATTTCTGGGCTTCCAGTGAAATCTGTGTAAATCCTGTTGATGAATGGATGAAAAGATACCTGGACCCAGTTCTCCTGTTTTTTTGCACTGGTCTTTGTTTTCAAAGCTCAGAAGTTGTTGTCTTAGATCATGGCTAATTCTTTGAAGATATCACTTTATAATAATTTATAACCAAGGCCAGTATCAATGTAAGAGTAATTAGCCAATAAAACAAGAGGCAGAAAGTTTCTATTCTAAACATTTTGTATACAGGTACTTTGCTACTGAGCAATGGAAAATGCAAGGAAAAATGCACGTTTTTGTCATGTCTGGTTAAATATTTATTGATTTTAACATATTTAAATGACTAAACTTTATGAAAATGGATGAAAATGTAAAGAGTTGATCACAAATCATAAATCAGGCTACACCAAATAACGTGCTCTGTGAACTGTGAGCATTAGATCAAGGTAAGACTGGCTGTCACCGATTTAAATACCTATATGTCTTTAAATAAACGTATTTATTCATATAAATATTAATGTTGGTTCATAGTCATTCATATACAAATGAACACTAAATTGTTTTCTTTATTACTGGTAAATATCTTATCTCTCTAGATAAAGCTAACTGGAAGGTAAAACATGAATTTATGTCAGAATAAATTAAAATACAAATTACATGAGACCTTTCCAGGGTGTAACGAACCACTTATCCAATGACACTAGGAACAATGTCCAGTCCCACTGTGACTCTAAATGCCATCCAAACAGGCCTGTAAAATGGATGGCTGGAATAATGTATAACAGTAGTGATACACAGGGAGACACTACGGAGATATAAGCCATATTTAAAGCAATATTTGTTGTGTTATATGGCCTTTCGACACAAAATACAAATGCAATATTTAGATATTTTGTAGGAAGGAATATGCCTAAAAAATTAAGTCAGTTAGCATTATTTTGTAAGTGTCGCTGGGTACATGCTCCCTTTGTTGAGACAAAAACACTGATATGGAAAAAATATTTCAAACAGATATTATTTTATTTTAGGTGGAGCCACTGTTTGCCCGGAAACTGTCATACTATTACCAGCAGAACACTGGTCACTACCTGCGAGCCTACGATCACATCCAGGAAGAGAGCATCTCTCCGATAGCTGACTATACCGCTCAAAGACCTCTACAGCATATTCAGGAGTGAAAAGCACCCACAAACACATGTGCACATGCAGGGGTGATTGAAGATGGCTGTAAAGTTGTGGCCTTTCGTGACACCTTTCGACTGCAGTCCCGTGAACTGTTAGTGATAGTGTGGAGGGGCAAAGATGGGGAAGACCCTGTCCCTTTTACTTGCACACCTATGCTCTGTAGTCTTTGTGTCTGTGACTGTGGAGTGAAGTTCTTTCTGTTTTTTTTCTTCTACAAATATTATTGTGACAGTGTGAAGGATGCGGTTTGAGGGTGGGGAAGATGAGGGGAGCGGAGGGCAAGCTGAGACAGGAAGTACTAGCACAGGTGCACAGGAAGAATGGCCCCTAAGACAAACACAGATATGTCAACGTGATAAACCAGTTTAAATGGATACTTTTTCATTCACAGGTAGCAGTTGACAGTGTGACCCGTGCTGTTGTAGTAAAGTGGCTGTGAAGACAAAATCACCATTTCTTGATTCTGATTTAGTTTTTTCTGTGGTTCAAAATATACATGCTTGCAAACAAGGCTAAACTCAACAAAGCCAACAGCTCTGTTTCCAAGCTGGTTTATTAATTCCCTCAATGGCTCCAGTGGCTCTCATTGGTTATGAGTAGCAAATACCGTAGTCCCCTCCATGTAAAGAACAACATAGTTTAATTTATTGGATATAATATACTTTTAGAGATTATATTATTTAGAAATCATTTGATTGCAGCTAGAAGGCATGAAAATAATGATTATGATTGTGCAACAAAATAATAAATTGTGTTTCATGCTCACAAAAAACACATTGCATAGTTGCATATGCACAAGATGCATTTGAATTACAGAAGTCGGCTTCTCAAGCACTGTTTTGCTGTGATGAACCTTAACCGAACTGGGTTGAGGGACACTGACTGGAAAACTTACAGGGAAATGATACCTGGTCTGAAAGATCTGAAACTGGTGGCCCCACAATTAGGAAGGAAAACCAATTTCATGGTTGATGTACATGTTAAACCATAGGTGAGTTCCCATGAAATCCTTACTGTAGAGGTGCAGACACTGGTTTAAGTGTCCGGGCTAAACCTACAGACATCACAAAGTGCCTGAGACGTGGAATGCTGAAATTTCCTTGAGTTGGATTCCTCATGGTACTGTTGTCCCGTGTGTTAATACCGAAGGAGGAGGGATAGAAATGTTGCTGCTTTTCTTCTGTGGTCCATAGTTTCAATCTCAACATTTACTTCCCTCTCACTTAGACCACATCACTTTCTCAGAGTATTACCAAAATCACTGTCAGGAATCTTTTTTTTCATTTTTATTTCATGAATCATGAACCCCTTCTAGACACCTTAGAATGTGAGCTCTCTGATTTTCTACTAAGTGAGTTTGTTTGTTATTGCTTCACAGTCAAGAAATTTGGCCAAAATCTCTCAGCTTCATCTTCAGTGTATGTTTTTTGTGTGTGTTGTATTGTGTGTGTCTGTGTGTGTGTATGTATAATGACCATCTGGTTATTGCTATTAATTTGTTAAGTTTGAGTTGAGAACATGTAAGTTGTATATTAACAAAGTTGAAGTTCATGCATGTGTGGGAGGGTACGCAGTTGCGGTATTACTGTTATCAGGAATTGACATTTATGGACTCAGGATAAAGCTCGTGACTCCCCCACCCACGACACCAGTGACTCAAACACACACAACCAACATGCCCATCTCACGTCACAGATTACAGTCACAGCTCAGACAAAACTATGGTGGGAAAAAAAGATCACATTTGTCCATGTAAATGGTTTCAATCAGCATATGTTAATTGGGATTTTTATTAAATATAAAAGTGGTATTTTGAGATTTATTTTTAAATAAACACATGCAAAACTATTCAAATGTGCCCTGCTTTGTTATCTTTAAAACACCACTTTTGTAGACAAAGAAAGGAAGAATAAGAGAATCAGATTTGGTTAGAAAAAGGAAAAAAAAGGAAAAAAAACATTTGCCATGGTGTTTCCCCCTTTGCAGGAAGCCACATCATTTGTAGTCAGGCTTCAGTTTTTCCGCCTCTATAAGCCGTTACTCTAAGTGACATTGTTTTTGCCTTTAACCCGAGACTGACGCTGACTGTTCAATCAACTGATGCTTCTATAACTTAGACGGATAGACGGTTTACAGTTAAAAAGAAACTACCAATACCATATGAGCTTTTTCCAAAAGAAAATGTGATTGAGTATGTTTTGACTTTACAGAATAGATGTATTGAGTTTGATTTAGCTGACTCACAGTGGACTAAAATCCATCATGTTTTTATGTTAAAGAAAATATAGGTGGAAACTTGACCAAACAATTCCTAAAACACTTTTATTTAGAACAAAATTTTCTGACTTATGAGAAAATGTCATTTAAAAACTTAGTTCTTCAGTGGCATACGGAAAATGACATGAAAAGTTTTATTTAAAAGTGAAAAGTTCAATGATAATTGCAGTTAAGAGAAAGAAACTAGCTCATTCTACAACTTCGCTGGTACTCACAAATGTATCACCTAATTATTGGATGGTGTTAGTGAATTTTATGTTTCCATACCTCCATTAATATATATTTCAGTGACACAAAGTACTGTACCCTTAAAATGGGCCGTGTTTAAAACTATTTGATGCAAAACAAACTTGAAGATATTCAGTCAGGATAAAAACTTAGTAATGCTTTAGTGACATCTGCTGGTTTGTGTAGCTTTGGCTTTAACATAAAGCCCTTTTCGGGGCAGTAAAACACACAAAAAAAATCTACACAATCTATTTCCTCTAATGAGTTTTGGGCTTAATAATGAAAAAAAACAATGAGTGCCCACATTAGCCTCTTAAGCGCATTGCATTTCCAATTGCTGAACCCTGTAGATTTGTAAAGAGTGAGTTTAAATCTTAGATAGCTAGTGAATTCATCTCATGGCTGAGGGTAAGAAGACATTTGACCCCTCAAAGTGACCTCGTAAACCCACAAGTCATCACCCACTGGCCCAAAGCTAAATGTTTGCTCACAGGAGGAAGTCAGTGATGGTCAGAACTATACTGGTCAACTGTTGACAGGTGATCCGCTCAGCACTTTTGACTTTTGGCAGAATATAGGACTGTCAGGAAAACTGACCTAGAAAGTATGTGCTGGCGTATAATCTTTTCTAATAAAATGATTAATTCTGTGGATGTTGTCTACAGGAATCATAAGATATGAAACAGCAATGTAATACAAATCAGCCGTCAGAGGAACTGAGAAGCAAAACAATATGAGAAATATGAGCAGAACAATATGAGAATACGAGAATTACCTGGTATTGATGCAACGCTGTATTATCTATTTAGTTTTGCTGGAACCTTCCACAGATTTTAGAGATAAATGATGTTACGTGTAAATATCATTAGACAAACTAGCAAATACAGTAATTTTACTAAATTGAGAAGATACAGATTTCAAAGCTTCTACGTTTCTCTGTATCGTAAAAAAAAAATGTAGTGAGATAAATGGCCAGCAGAGAGTGGTCTATCATCGGTTGTTTGCTCTTGAAGGAGCAGCAGAAAGGTGAGTTGTGAATCATAATGCCTGCATATTAGTATGGTTGGATGGAACTGCAGTATTCATGTTACCAGTACATGTGCCAAGTACATATCTAGAAAAAAAGTAAAGAACACTCTTTTAACTGACTTCATTAACACTAAACATATATGCATAATATTACAACATAAATTACTTACAGCTCTTTTCTTATCACAAAGGTAGAGTTTTAAGGATATTCTTAAAAACAACAGCCTTGCTCAGTTTGGTAAAGCACATAACTGACAGAGAAACATAAATGGCAAAAATGGCAGTTCATTGGCCTTGTTGTTTGAGTGTGAGTGGCGTAGTTCTCAGACTCTGTGTGGTCTGGCTGTGTGGTCTCCAGATGACACGTAGGGGGGTTGTAGCCACAAACACACACATGCAAACGTATATGTAAACATATGTATATAAGTACACTTATATATATAGATATAGTCCAAACACTTTGTAGCTGTAGCTCTGGGGGGTGTGACCACTCCAACAAAACTAATCAAGGATCAGCTTTTTATCTATCAATTCTAAGGAACATCCAGATTAAGTATTCACAGGCTTATATGCGACTGGTTAGAGGTGTAGTGGAAAGCCTGTCAGTCATGGGTAAAAATCTATCAAACTTTATACCTCTACAGAATTTGATGATCACTTCTGTAAATAATGTACAAACAAAGTACTTTGTCATTCCTTTTTTACTTATTTAGGTCTTTTTGTCTTCATTCACTATAAGTATAAATCTTCACAGTATTTTTATCTATGATTAAAGTTGTCATGGCAGAAAAGGGACATTTTCCTGCGACATCATGTGGTACTATGTTCTTCATAGAGTAGAAAATTGGACCCCATACAACCTCTGTCACTCTACCCTCCAACACACACATAGAGCCACTAGGCTCTCCTACAATTCCATGCTCCCTCCCTCTCCCACAGTGATCTCAGGGGAAAGCTCTGTAATGCGGTACTGCTGAGAACGCGCCATGAAAATATAAATACAACCTTGCCGCATTTCAACCATGTAAATAAACAAGGCCACCCAAATTTCCAATTAGAACTTGTGTTGAAAGCAGGAAGTCTTGTAGACAAGAAAAGACCACACCTTCTCCTTGATCCTCCACTCCCAAAAAGGAGTCCAGGTCCACAACCAAGTCAGACATGGGAAGATGGCAGAATAGACCCAATGGTAAATATGGAATTAGCTCTGCATTTGGGGCTGTTTTCAAGCATCCTGATCTATTTTCATTGTATCCCCCCTTTTTTGTCTTTGAGGGACTATACTCACAAACGTCCATAAACTACGGATCGTTGTTTGGAATAACGAATGTAAGATTGTATTCTTATGTCTACAAACTCATCGCAATTTTGGGGGATTTTTTTTATGTTTAACATGTTCAACAAGTCTCGTGTTTCAGTTTGGAAACCAATTTTTACGCCAACTTGCGTTATCTGTTCCATCAAGGTTATGAGGTGATTCCTATCTGGCTGAAATTAAGCATTCCCACTGTATTCCACATCTTCTTGGAAAAGCAAGGCACCAGTGTTATGCAGCTAAGCCCCGAGACCACCCGGGAGATGCGGTCCAGTTGTAGAAGGCAGACACAAGGTCCATATTGTGATAAGAAAACCAAGTCCTTTCTTGGGAGTGATGGTGCTTTGATAGCATGTTGAGGTTTGCCTGATATCTGCCAGTCATAATCAGCTCAAGTCAACGTAATGCCCCCTCTGGTCACTGCTTCAGCCGTGGTCAGTCAGCAAATATCATGGGACCTATTAGTCAATATAAACACCCAACTTAGTGTAATTACCCAAGCGAGACGCTGACCTGTGTCATGAAAGTCACTTTCACTTCATGATATGCTTGTAAGGGAACTCACAACAAGTCTTAATGACAGTAATCCAACCGGAAAGGGAAGAGCTCATTTAGATAAAGTCTAAGGGAAATAGGCTGAGGTAATGAACTGTCCAGAACATGAATATGTGCACAGCAGGTTATCAGCATTGGCATGAGACATATTGAACTGTCCTTGTGTGGCACCAGCAACGAACCACAAAACTGTGTGTTCTTAGTAAATGTTCTTCCATCCATCAGTCATTCTTCTGTGTTTATGTTGTATTAGTCTCTCATTGCAGTGTCTTTTTCCTCACAGACTCAAGAACAGCCTCACAGGAAACAGGCAACATAAACATAGGGATATGCACAGCCTCTCTTGAATTGGCTCTGAACTGTATGTAAACACTGTGAGTTTCTGGCTATTCATTTTTGAAAATTCTTGTAAAACTATGATATATCTTTTGAAAGAAATTCTTAATGTCTGAAGAAGGATTTTCTTGCGTATTCTACATATATTTTTACCTTATTTTTCTCCATTGCTGAATTTCCAGAATTATTGAATGTGTAGCATTTAGTTGATGAGTTTAATTAGTTATATATAGTGTAAGATTAGGGCTGAAACGAATTATCTATATATTTGATTTAATTAAGAATAAAAAGATGATCAATTAAAATCCTATGTGGTGGTTCATTTAAAACATCACTTCCTGTCTGTATTTCCTACTTCCGACACGGGCTTCCGGGTACGGTACGCCAATTTGATTAAAGGTAAGGATATATATTGAAGTGTTGAGAGAAAAATCGATAGAGCGAAGGAAAATGGATAAAGACAGCTAGAGAAAACATCGAAACTTCTCTTAAGTGCCAGATACCGCAACACAGAACTTGTCCCAACACCTGAGCAGACAACACCTGGGCACCTGAGCGGAGGAGGAAGAGGAGGAGAGGGTATGTGATTGAGAGTTTAAATCCAGGTAGGTGCAATCGCTAATAGCCAACCATATTTCTCTCTCGTGTTGCAAACGAGGCTAATATGAACAATAACTGCGATGAAGGTTAATCGTTTTACATCTCTGCAATGACATTTAGTACAGTGAAAAAATATTCAAAAAAAGGAAAAACGCGATTATTCAATGAATAGGCCTACATTTTTAAAGCAATAAACATCAAATATACCTTTTTAAACATATTATGATATTCAATGGAAGTGGTAAGGATAAAAATGATGTCTAATTTTGTTTGTATGTGGTAATTATTGCTGATGGTGAAATACAACTGAGGCTGTTCACTTTCTTGAGTTTGTTGGAAAAATGATTTTTAGCTTTTTAATAAAAACCTTAACTTAAATTCTGATCTCAGTTGTTAATAGATTAAAGTCGCTTACTCAAATGTCAGGTTCATGGCAGAGTCGCATATAAATGGATCACCAAACAATGTTGGTAAGGAGACACAATCAAGAAATTGGTTTTGACAAATTTTTTGAATTTTTAATTATCGGGGAATAACCACAGTGCTCTAATCATGATCAATGATCTAATCATCATATTCACATTTAGCAATGTTTTGGAGATCGAGATGAACTGATCTGTCTATTGAATCTTTTTTTCTTCTGACTGTTGTGTTAAACAGCTCAGGGTCCAGACCGCCCAGCTGGATACAGAACATGGGAACACATGGGAAGTGTAGCTGCAATTAAGTGCCCGGTCATAGTTACACTACCCTAGGAATGAAAAGGACACACCGCAAACTTAACACTAATATTGACCTTCCATTAAAAGAGAATTAAAGCTTTCTGTCCTGCTTTCATGTTAAGACCCTCGGGGGGAATGTATTCTTAACAACTGCTCTGTGGTTTTAACTACCCTGGTTAGAACAACATGCTGCTGACTAGTACAGGACGGGAATACCTTGCTCTTGGATTAGATAGCCTGTTGAACATCGCTGAGAACAGCATCAAGGTGTATTTAGCTAAAAGATATTCATTTGCTATACAATAATAAATATTTTGCCACATGCCAGTCAGTTAATACGATATGAATGGAGCCCTTGTTGGGCAAGCCTGAGTTTTAATGTTGTTTTAGTCACTTGTCTCAGTATGCTGCATGAATTATTGTAGCTCCTGGTTTGCTGTTACTACATGCAAAAATGTATAGATAAGGATAATCAAAACAGAATTTTACTTCTCGAAATCCATCCAGATTTACATTCTCTCACTAAAATAAGGGTTTCTGTTTTATTTAACTGAATCCTATATCCTCTTACTTTACTTAAGGTATGGATAAGTCACTGCTGTCACAGGATATACTCCTATTTGTTTTAGTTAATTTAGAATGATTATAACTGTTGGACAGAAGATTGTACATATTTTTCACAAGGAAAAAACAAAGAATAGACAGAAAATGTCTCCTCTTAACGGTAGAGAACAGATAACAGGCCAGTGTGTCTTTTTTTGCCCAGCAGAGGGCGTTTCAGAACACCAACGTGATCATGTTCACCTCTAGATTGAAGTGAAACGGTAGTTTTGAGTGGAACACTTTTGAATTTTAAGCAAAGCTAATGATCTAACAGCATAAAGTGAAGATGGAAATGCTAAAGTAAACAGACTATTCAGCCGTAATATGCTGCAACGTGTGTGTGAGTGAGCCAGCCATCTGATTGCCTTTACATGGTGTACAGCTTAAATGTAGTCCCACTCTTTTCTCATTTACATGGGCTGGACCTCCAGATTTGCTCTTGCACAGCCATTTGCATTGCTTCTCAATTTTCCAAATTGCCTTACCCTCTCAGTTACTAAGTTATTTACATGATCTTCTCAAATTTCGCCTGTAGATGGCTCATCTCAGAGCTTTACACAGACTTAATGTCCATTTGAAAACTCAAAAATGAATTATGTAGTGTTTCAGAGCATGGAGTTATTGGCAGATTATTGTTATGTTAGTTTTCTATCTACCCATTGTCAGTACCCACCATTATTGTTGTTATTTTTGATAAGACATTCAACATCTTCAATGAAAGAAAGTGAAAGAAAAGTATCTCAAAACTTCATGGTTCTGTTAAAGAACAGGGACCGTCTGATTATTTCAGTATGTTTATGGAAATCAGCCATTGTATAAATAAGCAGACTACTGAGGATATTTAAAAAAAAAAAAAGCTCTGTTGACACTTGTCAATCTGGAAAATGTTACAAAACCATATCTAAAGACTTCAGTGGACACAGTCAGACAGATCGAGTACAGATGGAGGAATTCAAGACAATTGCTGTTTTTCCCAGGGCTGGTGAACCAGCAAGGATCACCTCAAGATCCAGTGAGGTCACAAAGAAACTGAGGGTAACTCCAAAGGGGCTAAAGTTGTGATGCTTGGTAGTCCGCAACCAAGACAAATCGAGCGGCAGTGGTGTGCGCTGCAAGACTCTGAGAAGAAACTTCTCAGAGCTTCAAAACGTCTGCAGCCAGTTTGCCAAAAGATCATCTAAACAAGTCAGAAGAGTGTTGGAAAAATGTTTTGTGGAGGTGCAAACAACCCTGTCTCACATCAAAACATAGTCACAAATCAAAAAAGAAAAAAAATACAGTAGAAGCTAAAAATGATTAAAAAAGAACAGGAAAAAAGATCTGTACTTCTTTTGCCTGACATCAAACTTCAAGGATGAATTATTTCATAAACAATATATATAAACTTTGGAAAATGCATGACTTTAGATCCATCTCATTTGACATAAGACTCAGCTTTTCCGCTAAAAACACTCTTATTCCTGGTGATGATGTTTAACAAAGATGGAGTCCACCGTGTCCTCCCTGCTCTCACTCAGCTTTGAGCAGCTAGCTCTGCTCGACTTTGCTAAAAGTTTTTGATATTTTACAGTGTGAGGCTGTGAACCGTAAATGAGCACAGTCTGCTCACATCAGCTCTCCTGTCATGAAGATGGTAATTTGGAGAGGCAAATTCCTGCTGATTTAAGAACAACTACCAAGGAAAATGAAAGCAAGTGTGCAGGTGGTTTCATCGCATGCCTTCATCTTCCACAGGGTCTCCCACTCGTGCACACTTTCCAAGTCCGAAGAACTAACCTCCCTTTGCATACAGGATCTCTAAAGCATGTAAAGGGATTTTGGCCTCGTTCAATGTCACTTGTCCCGCTCTATGTGAGAGCTTTAGAGTCCTGTTATTTAACTCCAGAAGACCCTGTAGTCAGACATGGAGACCACTGCTGCACATCTGTAGCGTGACTGAGCAGAACACAGCTGTCACGATGTGTGGAAAGAGCTCTTTGCTGGGCTCAGCTGCAAAAACAAGAAGCCCCTCTCACACACTCACACACACATTTGTTATTATGTGACGTTTCCCTGCTGATAAATTAGTCCTGTTGTTAGTCATGTTGCATTTTACTGCATCGGTGTTGATTCATATCTGACTGACCCTGAGAGGCACTACTTCATGTTATGGGTCTGTTGAACAATTCTGCCACAGCGCCATAATGTCAGAGATGAAAGTGACACACTACCTGTTGTAACCTGATATAAAGTGTAATAAAAGCTACAGTTTATTACACTGACACACATACAGGGATGATTTGAACACAACTAAACCTTTGTTTTAAAAACTGTTCAGACAATAATTCTAAATAATATCTCCTGACTAGTGTGTTCACACACACACATTTATATGGGTGCATATGTTCTGGATCTAAATGCTTATCCCTGGCTCTGTGTTCTACAGTAACAACTTTTTGAATGAATAACCATGCATACAGAAAGAAAGAGATGTTTTAAGCACAATATATTTTTCTATGAGAGTCAACGTGCAGCAGGCGGTCACTGTGCTGTTAACGACGACTAATCTTTATATTGTTTTGTGTAGAAAACCTCCATCTAGCTCTTATAACTGCATATCTGCTGATTGCAGCTGGATCAGACGAGTCATTTGATGTGGGAATGTGTGCCTTTTTCCTACTTAAGACAGAACTGAGTATCAGTGAAGTGGAATTGGTCTTCTTTTTCTTTTCACTCCTGGCTGTGAAAGAATATACCACACCACCCATGACTGCCTTTAGTTAACACTTTAAAGGCTTGTTGATAATCCCGGGTAGATGTGCAGAAATAATCAAAATTAGCTGAAAGAAAATTAGCTGAAGGTTTCTTAGTAAAGTGGTCCTTACTTCCTGCTATCAGGTGGGCTATCTGCTACCTATAAGTGCAGGAGGTGTGTTTAAGCAGAGGTCTGTCCTGCAGAAGTCATGGATATTTACCTGCTCTAACCTTGTTCTGTATGGATAGGAATGCACTTAGATGTATTTTTATTTGGCGTGCAGCCCACTGTGGCCTGGATAATTTAGCAAAGAATTTTTTTTTAAATTTGTGATTTGGTAAGACAACAGTTTATCGTCTAAAATGTTTCACATTGAGCTTCTGAAACTGACAGCACCCCACAACCGAGAGGGGGAGGTCGATCAATTTTACCTGCCATCAAGACGGGTTAAGGCACTCGTCTAAGCTACCGGCTTTTGGTATCAGAATGGCAAAGAATTGATCCTTTAGGAATGCATTTTGCAATCTGATCTGTGTTTTTCAACAGAAATAACAGAGCGTTGAATGAGAGACACAGGTTGTAGACAGCACTGATTATCAGAGACCATCAAATGTCGCGAAAATTCTTGTATAATCTCCCCTTCTTTTCCCCCCCTCCCCCCCCCCCCCCATCTCCCTCACTAAACCAGTTTTTATTATCTGGAACTGTTGGGACATTCCTGTGGGAGGATGTTAAAGCATGTAAGAGTTGGGCGGGGTCAGACAGGTTTGTTTATGTCCTTAATCCAACATCGCGTGCCAGACAGCAGTCACCTCATGTCAACACCAATCCCAAGGCATAGAATTTCCTTTCATAGAGACATTAGTCATTACTGTTTACTATTCTCACTGCTTGTGTCATTACTCTGTGTGTTACTCATCGGTTTGCTTATTAAGTAAGCTTTGAAATCCCCACAAGAATAACAAGGAGGATTTCTCGGGCTGTCCACATGTGAGCCACATCACTTATCAGATTGTTTAGATTCGAGCCTCACCCCAACTGACGGCCTTCATTCAAGCATCCTGCTTTGAGTGGAACCGTTTCTCACCATTGAGAGCATTTTCATTAACAATTGCTAAACAGGAAGCATATTTCATTAGTTTAAAAATGGTAATCTTAAGGGATCGAGTTGGATTTCATTTCAGTTTACTACATCAAGAAAGATAAACCCAGTAACAGGGGCACACCAAATATAGCCTGTGACAAAACCTGTGTTTAGTGAAGTCAGCCTTTGCCAAAAAACATAATGAGAAGGTGTTTACAGCTACTGCTGACTTAATGTCTCTTTAGTGCTTTGTAGAGCAGCTGCTTAGCAGCATGTGTTTAACTGTGTCTGAGCTTAAAAACAGTGATACAACATCATGCTGCGCTCACACACAGCAGTTATTAAAGTTTCCAAAAAGCTGCGACGATACTGATGACACCAACTGCACAATTACAAGAATCCTGTGTATTGCCAGCAAGGAAGGATCTGATCTGCTGTATCATTTAAAGTCAAATCCATCATAAACTTAATACAAGGTAGTAAGTGTATTAGAAGGTATTAAGTGTCTTAGATGAGTACTCCGGTTTTTAGTAATCTTTGGACAACAAATCAATCTGCTAATAATGCACAAATACGAAACTGACAGCTTCATTTTCCATATGTGAAAGACAGAAAACATCTATACTGCACTGGCTGGCAAAAAAAATTACCTTAAATGTAAACATTGGAAAACTCAACTGTGTTACTGTATACACACAATTGCAGTTTGGTTACGTACATGTGGATTGATTACAACCTTTTAACAATTGAAAAAATCAAAATATAAAGTACACATTCATATATTCCCAAAGACTGAAATAGGGCAAGAACTTTCTTGGAAATTTCCGAGTTGGTACATTTCTGTGGGGCGTTCGTGTGTTCTGTCCACGCACGAGGGGGTTCTCACTTGATTCTTTTATCTTCATCCCCATAGAAAAGTGCAGCCGATCATAGAATTGAGTGATTCTTAATGAATGTTGTCTTTTAGCTGGTATTTTAATGGACTGATGACCAGTCCTGAGTGCAGACTGCCCTCTGATTGCTGCTGGGTTGGCTGCATAGGAGAGTGGACTTGTGGTACTAATTAGTTATACACTTCAACACTGACTGTACTTTTCATTGTGAATACTTTTTTTTCCAATTGGCAATGCCCTAATCCACAGAAGTAAGACTATTGGAATAAGAAAGCTTTTTGGCATCCTCCATTAAAACTGTATTTTGGAACTTTTCTCAAAACATAACCCAGTTTTCACCAGTATTTAAAGTGTAAATATCCTTTGCTCACTCCCTAAACGTTTAATAGCATTAACTTATTTTCAGAAGTTTTTCTTCATAATCCCTAATGAACAGCAGTCATCACCCAGATTTCCACATTTAAAAAGGAACAAAGAATTTGTACTGCTTGTGTTAATTTTGAATAGCTAACATCCTTTCAAATTGGGATGATTGTTTTCCACTTTAAAAAAAGCATCCCCTGGTTCATGATATTTTTTTCCCAACAGAACCTCGTGATGGATTGTTTTCTTCAGTTCTGTCTTGTTCTGAGGAGATGAGCTGATGCTGAAACACTGCAGACCACTAACTGGCAAAGGGATTCATCATCTGTGGATATTACACCAATGTTTCAGCCAAACACCCAAAGTCGAATAAAAAACACTACACTTCCTTGTTCTTTGAAGTGGAAATTCACAGACACAGTGTACAGATCTGTGAGCTCTGATTGTAAATTGAATGACTGATACATTTGCATAGGCAAATCCACTGATCAGAAAATGTGTTATGATCACTGTCAATTAAATAATTTTATATAGACTTATATATACAGGCTGGCACTATAACCACTTTCTATTTATTGAAAAAAAGATTTTGTTGCTTAAAAACTCACTTGAGAAACCATTTGAGCTCACAGCTACTAAGCGGACTGCCAGCCATGTCGCTTTCCTCTAAGCCTTGACTTTCTCAGAACTGTTCCGCATTAGGAAACACAGGTTTTGCGCCAGTTAAGGAATGTGGATCACGTCCCTGCAGTGGCATTAAGATGGAACATATTTTAAAGTATATAGAAATGCTTATAGCTTGAGAACTGACAGCAGTAAAAAAAAAAGAAAAGAAAAGAAAGAAAGAAAGAAAACTGAAATGCAAAGATTTCAACAGCTTCTGAATAAATAGTTGCTGAGATGTTGAGATGTTTTCTGCATATATACATGTGTATGTTATGTTTCCATCTATGAAAGTGCCACAACAAAAATACCTGCGCTCACAGTCAATACCTGGGGTCATGTGAGAAGGCATTTAGCTGCTTCAGTTTTAGCACATACGTTTTCACCGCTATCAGTTTTCTGTCCCGCTTGTGTGACTCAGATCGTAAGCCAGTGAAAAATGTTTTTGTAAAGCTGACCCAATGCGGTCTGATGAATCAGCCAGTGTTTATGAGTTTCTAAAATGACGTTGCCATCTCCTGCAAACAGGGAGTGCTCTCTGGTTTTGGAACTGTAATCATTCACCAGGGGAAAATCCACGTGTCTCTATTTTAGCCTCACCAGTGGTGTGTGAAGTTTGAGTCAATGCTAAATGTTCATAATAAATCATCCAGATGCACAGGAGATAATTCAGATGATATTTGGCTTATTAATGATGTAAAACTAGGAGTCCTGTAGTCCATTGATTTTTACACTCACTATAACTAAAGATCAGACTTCTGTGTTGTGAGCAAATCTTGCCATTTCTTGTCCATCTAAGTAGCTCTCTCGTAACTTACAGATCAACCTAATTTGAGTGTTGAGGACAAAATGTTTTTGTTTCTTGCCAAAAACTAAGCCTATCGTCCTTTTATTCTTCCTGAACTGAACAGAATCAGTTAACGAATAAGGTGTGTCCAGATTCAAAAGAAAATTCCAGCTTCTCTTTCCACACTCACAATAGCATTGTGTAATTTCCCCAGACTATGGCTTTGCTCTTTTACATCGACATTTGCTGTTTTGTTGGATGCGGCTGTTTTGATGCTGAATGAGAATCGTATTACAAAGGCCTTGTTCGGCTCTCCCTCAGCAGTATAGACTGACTGGGAAATGCTTTTATGGTGCCCGACTCCTTGATGCTGACCTACATTGTGTTTTAGCATTTTGCTCTTTCATAGTTCATAGTGATTGTTAAACAAAGTACCAAATATTGTGTTGAAATGATGAAAGGGAAGAGTAACTTCTTTTTGTTCTCCATCAAATCTACTTTATCTCCTTTCTCCTCTTCCTAGGCATTTTGGGTCATAATGTTGAAATCAGATAAGAGAGAGTCGACAAACTTCCACAGGTTAGATGTCTTTGTCTCAAAACAGACATTTCAATTGAGCCAATTTGTCCTTTGACCTCATAATATTCCACCATCCCTCCTCCACCCAGACAAACACTGGATGTGGTAAAGAAATATCCTCTCTTGAGTTTTTCTCTGGTGAATTTGCCTTGAATGGATGGCCCTCTTATGTTTCAGAAGTTGTCAAAGGCTGGACTCTCTTAATAACTTAAAAGATTAGTTTAGATCTTTACATACCAATCCGAGGCCTTCGGTGTCACACATTAATACACACTGGGGAGTCCCTTATTCATTTTGTGGGATGATAGAGTTGCTTCTAACACTTTGAAAATCTCTTCAACCTTTGATAGAAGAGCACCCCAGTTTGGCTCAGCTGTGCCACAGCGAAACATCAGTGAAGTAAGCAGAAGATTCACCTGGAGGTGACTGTGGGGAGTCAGTCACATTGACTTTGAAATCCTGATTAACGTGGAAAAGATTAAGGGGGCCAAAATGCACAATGATGACCTAACTTTGTTTTCTTTTAAAGTAACTTAATGTTTTTTTGTGTTCCAAAATGCAGAATTAAAATATAATTTTAAGATCTGATTTGTGGGGAAAAGTAGCTTTTAAAATCATAGCAAAATTGTAAACAGTCTTGGCTCATTTAAACTGTTAATATCCACCCCTGCTATATATAATCAGGAATACTTGGATAGAAGACTGATTTATGTTAGTTTATCTGATGTAACCGATCAGTAAAACAAAGTATGAATCATGTCAAAGGGTGGAACAATGTGTCACGCACCTCAGCAGACTGGCATTGACAGACTGGATGATTGTGCAAGATTGCCTTATGAAAGTTTTTTTTTTTTGTTGGTCGTGATAGCAAGATGGCCTTTTGGGTTGACAGAAGTTAGCCTTTGAGTGCCTTTCCAATTAACTGTAGGACACAAACAACAATTCATCATGTTCAAAGGTGTTACTGAGGAAATAATCATTAAATGTTGGTTCTTAAGATTAAATTCGGCTTTACATTATGACTTAAAACGAGTCGAGTTTGGCCTTTATCGACCTGAGCTTCAGACCGTTTTAAAAGAGAGAAAATCCAAAAGGTTTACATTCTCATCATTACAGTCATTCCTCTCTCAGAGTGGACTGATGTAATATTTGCACTGCTGATGAGTTGAAATGTCTACTGTGCAATGGGGATTATTTTCTTAGGAGGACAGGAATGTAATTTTAGATTATATTATATTTACTTGAAATGCCTGTTCTTATAAAATATTTCAATATGTAATTTGAAAATCTGGCTTAATAGAATGAGTACATTTGGACAAATCTTTTTTATTCCAATAACTGCTATAGTTATTACGTGATTACTATAACAGAAATAGGACCATTTTTATATTATAATTCTTATTGTAAGTGTTGTCATTATACTGACTTGATTTTAGTAGAACAGGAAACAGTAGCACAATTTTATCTGGATCGGTCCAAGACTCGTGTAGGCACAACCTTGAAAGTGAATGTATTGCCTGTCCTGCAACTCAAATGCCTCCAGGAACTGGTGAGACATCTGAACATGTGACATTCTTTTAAGGAACATTGACAATGACATCAGCCATCTGACATTCAACCATGATTTTCCACAGATTATGAGGACAATAAAAAAGGTGTGGAAATGTTCTTTCAGTTATTGATAACTGACTGTTATATAAGAAAGTGAATCATGTAAAAAAGACTTCTTCAAATACAAAGACTTCTCAGGTGACTTATGAAGAAAACTGGTCACTCCTTTTCTTTCTCCTTCTTTTCAAAAGCTCACACTTATTTGTGAACAATAAATTCTTAAACATTTGCTGCATGACCAGACTTGTGCTTATTTTTCTACAAGAAAGGCAAGGTGAAATGTTTGTAACAAACTAATCCTGGTGAAACTTCTGAAATGATTAGCACATTGCTGGCAGTTTAAAAATAATGATTAGTTAATCTAAACTTTTATATTGGATCATATAATCTATCATATATGTGTGTATGTGTGTGTGTATATAAATATTAGATGTGAAGCAACAGTGACTCAAAAATGAGATAGAAGACATAAACACACCCAAACATTATATACGGAATGACGCAAATCTTATTGCCTCAGTTTTAGTGAATGCTACAAAACCGCCTACATTTTGCAATTGAGATCATAAAATGCTTTTGGACCGTGACATAATGGTGCTATAGTAGCCTTTGGACTTCAGATGTGGGTCATCTCTGAAAACTGTTCCACTTATTGTTTTCAATTTTATTCTGATTATTACAGGAAGTAGAATGCAGATCAGTTTCAGACTTTCTGGTAATCACCAAAGCTACTTAAAATGCAGTATTTCAAATAACGCCCTTTAAAAACATACTTGTAGAGATGTATGTTGTGGGGCAGTGTTACCTCTTCCAGTCTAAGAATGCATTTGATACTGAGCTCAGTTTGAGCTGAGTGCTGACCTGCTGCGGCGCTGTGATGGAGCCAAAAGTGATAGCAATGGCAACAGCAATGTGTGAACTGCAGCTGGGGTATTAAATCTTCACGGCTGGCAGGTAGGAGCAGGCTAATTCACCTTCAAGATAGTTTGTGTATTCAAACTGTCATAAAAGACCCATTGCGGCTGTCAGCATGTGTGCAATAACACAAGGAGTCAGTACATGTACTGAGTGCAACGCATGCCAGCGCACAGTCGTATCTACACACACTCATCAAACAAGTTGTAAACATTCCCTATTCACAGACATTACGGGTAAACTCTCACCAGGTTTTAAGCATCGAGCTGAATGGAGTCCAGTTGAAAGAACAAACCCAGAACCAGTCTGGAAGTGTATTGCTTGGAAATAAATATCATTAAACTTAGCTGTCAGATGGTATTCGGTATTTCCATAAGATCTTGGCTTCCCTCCACACAATTGTTAGTTTCCCCTTTTTTCCTCCCTCTTAAACACATATATGGACCCTAACATGCTTAAACCACGATTCACAGAAACAGACACAAGAGCACATGTAGACATATCCACATACACAGATTTATTTACCCTTGGACCACCTGGGAGATCTGTTTGTAGGACCTGACAGAAACCAAAAACCAGACATTATTTTTATTTCCCCTTAGCCAGAAAAGTTGCTCTCAACCTCAGTCATTCTTAACTAAAATATAGATTTGTGCTTTAGGAATACAGATTGCAAAAAAATGGTGTTATCAGTTACAAAAACCTAATCCTAAGAGCATGAGTAATGGCAACTGGACTTCTTCTTGGTTCTTGTAGGAGAAGGAAAACTCAAGTTGCCTTTCCTGAAGCTCTTAGGATTACTGTGGCCTGGATGACTGAGAATGCACATATGACAAAAACCCTTTTTGCTATAAATGTGGTATTTCAAAGAGATGGAACCATTTAATTAGTAAAGGCAACCCTTGTAACAAGACAAACAACTACAGGATATAGAAAATACAGGATATAGAAAACAATTATTAGGATCAATTATGATCACCTCAGATCCATGACTTTAAATCATGTTGACATTTGTCCTCTGATTGACTTCTGGGTAGGTGTAAACAAGGTGTGTGTCAGTGAATCTGTGGCTGTGTCGTGCAAAGCCAACAATTTACAGGCACTTATCCAAAGGGAGTTCCTCCTTCCATTTGCACGCAGGGTTCTTTGTTGTTTGTGCAGTGAGTCTTTTTTTTCCCGCTTGTCATTCTTTCTCTTTTGGAAAGTAACCCAAACAAGTCCAGTAGATGTAGTAACTTTGATATTATCTAAACATACTTCAATTGAAGGGGATCCCAACATGCATTGTGTTCCTACCTTCAAAAGAAAGACTTGCATACCTGAAGGCGGCCAAACCAGGTTTAACACATTTTAGACAGATTGAGTCATGCTGACAGCTTTAAGACAGTTTTTATCCTTATAATTAGATTTTTTTTTTCTAAAAGGTTGTTGTGAGTTCACCTTGTAGGTACAAGCAAGTCAGCAGGAGCTTGGATACGGCATTCATTAACCCTGTGGCATTTTAAGTCAAGGAGCACACACTAACAATTATATCCTGTAAAGTCATTCAGAATGAATAAATCCAAGTTCTGTATGGGTATCGACTAAAAAGGATGATGTTCAGCGTCCCTTACTGCGTTCATCTTCATCCGTCAAATTAAAAAACAGAATGCCTGAAATGTTGTAGTATCACCACTCCTATCATGATCCCACACGTTGATTGACCAAAGCAGCGATAAATGTTTAGGTACAGGGTAGCAGACCATGGCCTCACGCAACTCCTGTGCATGCAGATAAAGGTTGTATATTTCTGGCCTGTGGTCATACTGGTATTCTAAGTTGTTTCTAACAACAAAAACAAGAAAATGATCCTGTTTATCAGTTGGTCGCTCTGTTTGTCTCGTCTTAAGACTTCAAGTAGAATGACTCAAATATTCAGTCAAAATATGTAAATTCAGTGTCTGTGCACACTTTTGCTTTTTACATTTTCCCTGAACTAGCACAAATGAGTCATTGGCAGACCGTTGCAGTCTGTTTCTACTTTTTAAAAGCTTATGTTATCTTTCTTGTTTATAATGGCCTCTAGAGGTTATACCATCACAAGTTTCCTATTTGTGAATTTTCTACATCTCTGATTCACCTCAAACTTTATGTATGTGGTGCTTTCTTTTATTGGGTAATTCTTACCTTGCAGGAATTCCTGCAGCAATATAAAATAGAGAAAATACAGAGTTCTGTATCATCCAAAAAAGAAGTAGCGGTTGAAACTTATGTTATACCTGGGAGTGTTTAGGCTTTCAACTAAATGATAGTAGGGATGTGAGCATATTTATCAAACTTTGTGTCGCTATCAGATATGTGCTTTGGAACTGAAGTAACCAGTTGATAATGAAATCCTTTGCTATTCTTGTTTGACGCAAAATTGAATTTTAACCATAGTTTGAGGCCTTCCTGGTGCTTTCAGACGTTGACAGGTCCTCACTGGGCAGAGAGCTCCTTTCAGATCTGAACTCAATGACATGGATAATTATACCTACATAGAAACACATCACATGACATTCTTATTAAAAGAGTTATTTTTAATTTCATCATTCAATATATTGTCCTTGGATTGTGTATTTGTTGATAACTTTGTTGTCAACCGTTGGTTGTATTGTTATCAGTTCCTTGAAATGTATTTGCTTTTGCTACTTTTCTTTGTCTCTCCATCTCCAGAATGATGGGACCAAAATAGAAACGTTTGAAACCACAAACAGGTGAGGGCTTGCCTATATTCTTTCTTTGATGGCTTTTTCTGTCTGTAGACATGAGACAACATGAATGTTGTTAACCATCATTAAGATAAGTCTTGATGGCCACCTACTATTAATTTTTCTGGACAATGATAATGATTAACCTCATTAAGGGAGTCATTAAAGATACATTCTACAGGGACAGAATGTGCTTTCACAGGGTGGGACAGCATATACATGAAGAAACACGTAGAGCCAAATGTACATAAAGAGTGTGTTTATGAGCTGTGTAATGGTGACTCACATGCACATGTTGCAAAACTATAATACGTCTGTTAAAGACTGAGAAACTAAGACAGTTTCAAAACATAGCTGCCAAAATACTATAATTAGTGGGGTCTTTTTAGTGTCAGGCTTCATAAATAGCAAGCGGGAATAATGAAGGTCACCAGGAATTGCTGAAAGTACTTTTCATTTTAGAAGTAACAAAACATCCCAACATCAAACACAATTTAGAATTTTACATACAACGACTTTCTAATGCAAGTGAGCCTTCAGCCAGAGAAACCAACAATCACAGGGTTATTTTTAGACATCGTCTGGAATTTGCCTGAACAGTTTACATTGCTGGGATGCTCTGCGAAGCTCAGATATTTTTTTTTCATGTAAATGTAACCTTAATCTATGCTAAGCATATGATATAATGATAATTTTGCTCTTTTGCATCAAAGAAAGGTTGTTTTTTCTGAAATGGAAAAGCACAAAAATGTAAGGATCGTATGTAAGAGTCGCCACCTATTATGAGCAAAGCAATGTTTTTTGTTTGACGTTATATACGTGCTTACTGCTCTGAAGTATGAAAAGTATTTTCTTAAATCGCCACAACAACACATTTCAGTTTAGTTTAACATTTAGCTCATTTAGTAAACCCCTCTCAAGTCCTGAGAGATTCAAAAGTCTTGTCTTATTGCTGTTCAAAATATGTTGTGCGGCCATTATATAACAGGTAATATTGGTTAATTGTTTTACTTTTCCCATGAACTGTGCTGTTGTTGTCTTGGCACAGTGGCAGGAAAAACTGGCTCTCATTTGGGTGGCTTGGTGTGGCCTCAAATGTGAATCAGTGCCTGCAAATCTAGAGTTGTGCTTCTCTTGCGGAAAAGTATGGAATGCTCTTTTTGATGTGGAAAGTGGGTAAAGTTGGAGGGATTTGACTTATCTCAGCATCTTATTCATGCTGTGCTGGGAAAAAAGGACCAGCAGATCAACTCTTGGTTGGGTGCCACATCTGTGCTGGTCTGAAGTGGGGAAGAGGCAGTTGAGCTGTGACACTGATCCGCTCAAGCCGCCACACCTGTGCAGTGCTATTCACACAAATGCTAATCAGAAAATGTGCGTCCACAGACAGAGTTTATGAAACTCCTGTTTCATCTTAAACAGCACAAATACATAGTTCTCTGTCACAACTGGTTCTGTTGCTTCAGGCACATGTCGAATTCTGGGCCTCTCGCTTTAGAGCTTAACTGGAGGCACCCGATAGGATTTGTCATCTTGGAAGCCAAAAATAGAACACTTGTATGCAGGTGACACTGTTGGCTATGAAGCATGATGTTTGCTAGGCTGTACATATTAGATTACATTTCTAAGCCTAATAGTTTACCTTTTAATGACACGGAAATTGTGAAATTGTACAACATAAAGTCACTGCCAAGAAAGAAATAGGTCTTAAATATAACATAGCAAGCATCCAAAGGATTAGAGTGAACGTTCTGTGCTTGAATGTAACCTTGTGTTTAATTACCGTACATTTACTCATATGATCAGTAAAGAGTCATTCATATTTTTACCTGAGGAGCCAGAAAATGATGAGCACACTTTTTAATCACAATAACATGAAGTTTCTAGAAAACCCTGTCTTAAGTTGCTTAAAGTACACTGACATGTTTACTGAAATCAGTTCACCTCACACCTCACATTATCAATGTATGGATAAATCAGTGACAGGACTCACACTGTAAGCCTAATTTTCCCTGAAGATTGGCGATTACAATTTCAAGCCACAATAGGCAGCTCAGCTTGTCACTAAGCAGATCATAATGAATGCCCGAACACGCAGCTGTTGGCCTCACAAGCTGCTACCTGCTCTGAGGTTACTGAGCACATGCTGTTTGGGCTCCTGTCATTGTGAGGTTAGCTTACACAAATCTACTCTTGCACGCAATCAGTCAAACATTGTGACCTCATCACAGATTTGGTGTCACAGTCAACACAAACCGATGATTATCTGATATCAAAACATTCAGACTCGATCAAACACGTAAAAGCAACACTTCGAAATCTACATTTGCAGAAAAAAAGACCTTTAGCACACTTGGTGACAGTTGTGGGTAGAAATAACACTTTGGTGTTGTGACCGACATCGAGGAGTTTTTAGCCTGAAGGATATAATTATCTGCTCCTCTGTTGTGAGATCATTTAAAGTCTGAAATTTCTCCTTTTGGTCTTGCTGTGTCAGCCACAACTGATGATTTCTCCTGAAAGACGGGAATACCTCAATACTTCGTAACAAAAAAACATGCTCTCTCGGTCACTTTCTTTAATGAGGTAATTGGGATTTATTTTTAAAGTATCTATTTCAAATGAAAATCACACTACTCTTAATGATATTTTCAACACTCCCTTCACTGAGCTTCATTTTTACGATGCAGGGCATCTCCAAAGATTTTAAAGTAATTATAAAAAGGTCCATATGATACACAGCCAACCCAGTAGTTTGATTGAAGAAATTATTTTCTTGTGATCAAAATGATGGAATGATAAAATAACATGCTTTCAATGGTGATCAATGGAAAGTTTTAACATAAACCCTAGATTATAGACCCTATATTTAGATAACAATTCTACATAATTTGGAAAGTCTATTAATTCATCTGTTCATTCATTTACATCTGTAATAAGCTTGGTTCACTTAATATCATGGTGAATATAAAATGGGCCTAATTTGCCCTGTTATGTTACAGCTTTAGTTACATGCAGACACTATAAAGCCTAGCATCATGTCCATGCCCTGAGTGGACCTAGGTGGAATTCATACCTTTTGTTTTGGCTTCAGGGATGTCGGAAAGTAGCTGTAAATGTGCTTTTCTGTATTCTTTTGTAAGTCTATGTTTGGACTATAAAGAGTCTTGCTTTGAGGCTAAAAATATATTTTTCTTTCATAAGCAAAAGTACAACTGTGTCTCTCTTTTTTTGGTTTGTGGACCATTTCATGTTTTTCAGGTTCATGGCATGACACAACCTGCCCCCAATGGAGAGCCTTTCCCAGAATGTGCTGTGATTTGTTCATTCAAGCTGATATATTCATTTTACGCAATTCATTATTTTGCAAACTCTACTTATCCTGTACACATGCAAGATAAGGGTAGAAATGATGTCCAAGCACAGCCACACTGTGAAAGTGTTCTAGATCTAACCATGATTGTTTTTGACCTAACCAAAGTGCAATAATGTCAGTAACAGCATTTTATGCCCAATAAAAAGAGCAGCCTTGGCTCCATTGCTGCTTTGCCAAAGCACATGTTTAAACCCAACCTTAAAGTTACAGATTCAAGCATCTGTTGTGTTTACAGGTGACCAAGGTAACCAATAAAAGGGAATTTATGAAGGTGAATGATGCATTATAAAAAAAAAAAAAATTATTTCAGACATAATCATGTTTGAATTCTAACCGTATCCAATGTCATATAAACTAAAACCAATGAGGAAGTAATAAAAAAAACAATTTGCATCACATACACACATCTTCCTCTCCGCTGTTTTTAGGAACAAATTCAGAGGAAGACACTTTTAAAAGTTGTATTAAAGGCTACCAACAAATTAGTAGTAGACTGTTGTTGTAGGACCTTTTGCAATATGCATCTGCCTAAAGTTAGAGAAGGAAGTAAAAGACTCAATTAGTCTGAAGGATTTCCCACAGTCTTTTTTTCTGCAGTTAATCATTTGTAGCATCATAACCATGACAATCAATCAAAGACAGGCTGAGCGCAGTGTCACTGCTACATGAATGAAGGGAATGGAATTTGTAATAATGATATATTTTAACTCAACAGTCTTTAGATTTATCCTCTATGCTTAGTTCCTCTTCCAAAATCTTAACATACTCCATTCTGAAATAAACGGAATAACAACTAAATGTCTTTTTAATGAACACAACTTGGTTGTTAAGATGGAGAGAGTAACAGAGGTTTCTTGGAGTCAAGATTGCTGCAGCATAGGCAGAAACTTTTGCTGTGAGAGATATTAAGAGAACTTTAGAGTTTAATTATGCTGGCACCATATACAATAACCTCGGAAATTAATTAGCTTGTGAAAAAAATCTTTTTAAAACAAATAAATTGGAGCTGTGGATGTGATAGTATTGCATGAAAATAAGAAATGAACTGCATGAATGAATGCTTTTTATTTTACCGGAGACGTACGCCACCTTGGTGTGTCAGGTGAAACAGGCGCCAGGTGGCAGATCGCATTTCACAGGAGGGACAGGTGAAATGACATCGAAATAGAATCTGGGAGGAATCCTCTAATGATTTATCACACTAGATATTCTATAAACAATTTCCCTTTTCATTGAAAACGGCCAACGTCGT
This sequence comes from Menidia menidia, assembly GCA_907169785.1. Taxonomy (NCBI): domain Eukaryota; kingdom Metazoa; phylum Chordata; class Actinopteri; order Atheriniformes; family Atherinopsidae; genus Menidia; species Menidia menidia. The sequence continues at coordinate 7,541,311 of CAJRST010007779.1, read as the reverse complement.
TTTGTAAATATGTTGCATGATGTTTTTTTTTTTTTTTTGTTGGATCCTCTTGCCCCACCTCTGTGGGTCGGTCCCTAGGTGAGCCGGTTATAAAGCCACGCTCAAACGCTCACACGCAGCAAAGGTGAGTGGAGCTGCACTGCTGTGGCAGGTGTGATATGACAGACACGCCTCTTTGGAAACGGAGCAAGGACGGACGCGTCTTGATCACAGAGTTTTACGCAAAACGCTCTTGTGCCTTTGTGACTCTGCCCGGCATCACAGGGAGGATGAAGCTTGAAGTGCTGTGTGGAAGTCAGTATGACACGAACCATTTGGACAGGTCCGGCGTTGAAAGGAGCACGCTGCGGTCCCCTGTCTCCGCAGAAGAGGAGCTGGGGTCGGATGGAGACTACGTGGTCCACAGCCCTGCACCTGTTACCCCGTGCGCGAGCAGCAAGTCCAAGCCGTACACACGGAGACCCAAGCCCCCACTCTCCTACATTGCTCTCATTGCCATGGCCATCCGGGATTCTCCCTCCGGACGTCTGACTTTGGCGGAAATAAACGATTACCTAATGAAAAAGTTCCCTTTCTTCAGAGGCAGCTACACCGGCTGGAGGAACTCTGTACGACACAACCTGTCTCTGAACGACTGCTTTCTCAAAGTCCTCCGGGACCCGTCCAGACCTTGGGGAAAAGACAATTACTGGATGCTCAACCCCCAGAGTGAGTACACGTTCGCGGACGGCGTCTTTCGCCGTAGAAGAAAGCGCATCAGCAAGAAGTTCAGTCGGGAGAAGGAGCTGTGTGAGCAGGCAGAGGAGGCAGGGAGAAACCGACAGCCCGCTCCGGACACCGGTGCTGACGCACGGCCCAAGTTCACCAGCTCTTTTGCGATCGAGAGCATCCTCAGCAAGCCGTTCGAGAAGGAGTTAAACGCCGGACCAGTCCCTCACCCCCCGGCCTTCCCCTGGTCACTCTGCAGTGACCTGGCGATGCGCCACTCAAACGCACCTGCCTCGTTTCCGTACTCCAAGCCTCCCTGGCACTTCGGCCCACGTTTTGCCAGCGCGTTTGGTCCCGGGCTGCTTCTACAGTCGAACGTTTACGGTAACTGAGTAAAAGAAAGGGACAGGACATTCATCATTGGATGATCAAAATCATTAGTATGCACTGACCATAAGGGGGATGAGCGTGGAACCACCACGTCAGAGAAAAAAGACTTTGAGCAGATGTTGGGACTCTAACTTGAATATTACAATATTTTGGTGGATGGGGGATTTATTTTTTGTATTGTTTCCCTTCAATGCACCTCCAATGTTTATTTAATGTTCTAATAACTTGCAAATGTTACTTAATAAATCATTATTTTATTTGTTCAGCAACCCTGAATATGCACTTTTTAAAATCTATATCTTTAAAAAAAACTTACATAAAATAAAGTAACTCCTCCTGATATGCCAGTGTATTTACTTTTGTTGCACTTATAATGGATGTTATGGAGGGCAGTTTGACTTCACACCTGCACACTCTTATTTCCAGTCCGGTTTGTCAATTGCGCACGTGGATGACAATATGTATGGCCTTAATCTCCTTTTTAGGCCATAAATTACAAATTGCATCTTGCGAATATTAAGAAGTATTTTGGAAAAAGGGATGAATGAAACGATGAAACCGTCTAATAACGTTTCTCCCAATGCACTTTCTGAAAAAAGAGCCTCCTTAGTTTTTAAACAGATGCACAGAAGCACCAGGTATTTGTGTTCTCTGCATCTTTCACCTCCGTCACCACATGTGCTGAAGGAGATGAGAAATAAATTATTTTCCAAACTGACTCGTTTTTCTGAGACTTGAAAATAAGTTTTTTTTAAAGCAGTTCAGTGAGTTTGATTTAGAGTTTTTTTTTTTATGGATTAGAAAATGATGATGGGAAATACTTTTCTGTCCTAAAGTCGTCGTTCATTCTCTCCTCATGATGATTTTTTTTTAAATTCCCATCTGAACAATTCTCGTGACTCTTGTTAAATTCTACGATATACTAAATTCTCCTGGGATTTAATCCAGGCTCTGTGAGGTAAACTGACACTTGCACGCTGTGTGTGGTATGTTGGCACGCTCTGATGGAAAAAGCATGCTTCCTCTCATGTCAGAACGCTAACCCTGAGCAGATCCCAAACAAATCAAATCTTGAGACCTCTCATGGACCGAAAGCAGCCAGCTGTTATCATTGCTCCAGTCGAAGGCCTGTTCTTAAATCTATTTGAACTCCTCCGTTTCATTAATGGACAGTTGGTCATATTAGTACCTTATATTGGCTTTCAAGTGTGGACAGGGGTGTTTAGGAGAGGGGGAAGTGGGAGGATATTTGTCTTACTCCGCTGCACTGCGTCCGGCTTCTTGTCTGGATCCTGGCCAGATGGGGAGGGAGCAGTTCCTGGCGATTTCTTGGAGGGATTTGGGGGAGGAGGGGGTAGAAGGGCAGAGAGAGATTTGAGAACTGATAGGTGGTCGAGTTGTGTTTGGCCGGGTGGTTATGCGCAAGGAAAGTCGAGGATCTTTATCTGTGGGATTTTTGCCAGCAATGGACGTAGATGGGAAGGAAGAACTGCAACACGGTCAGAACCCCACGGAGGCTGACTGAGGGACACCGATCTATTAAAATGCTTTATTATTAGGAATAGCAAACTTTAGAGATTCTGCGGAACTGAAGTCCGGCAAAAAGGCGCAAACATGACGACTGAGATGACCCAGCCACATCTGGACCCGTCTCTCTCCGTGCACTCCTGTCCAGCTGCCGGGGCTTTGGGTTCAGCTGTGGTCAGCGCACAGCCAGTGATGGAGAGCGCCCGTGATAAAGGGAAAAAGGCAAATTCAGGACTGAGGCGCCCTGAAAAGCCCCCTTACTCGTACATCGCCCTGATCGTGATGGCGATACAGAGCTCACCTGCTAAGAGGCTGACTCTAAGCGAGATCTATCAGTTCCTGCAGGCCCGCTTCCCCTTCTTCAGGGGAGCATACCAGGGGTGGAAGAATTCTGTCAGACACAATTTATCTCTGAACGAGTGCTTCATAAAGCTGCCAAAGGGTCTGGGCAGACCTGGCAAAGGGCACTACTGGACCATCGACCCGCACAGCGAGTTTATGTTCGAGGATGGCTCCTTTCGCCGCAGACCCCGAGGTTTCCGCAGGAAATGCCAGGGTTTGAAGCCGATGTACAGGATGATGAACGGCATCGGGTTCGGCGCGTCCATGCTGCCACAGAACTTCGATTTCCAATCCCCCCCGGGCTCCTTGTCGTGTCACAACGGCTACAACTTGGACTTGATGGGTAACGCGGTTCCAGGTGGGTTCGAGGGACTCGGAGGAGGGCAGCATGGGTCACACGCGTCATCCAGCCCCGGGTCATCCTACATGTCCGCGTGCCAGGCTGCCTCGAACGCAGACTATTGCGCGGACAGCAGGAGCAGCCCGTCGCAGTCCTCCCCGGTGGTGGCAGGGGCCTTGGACTGTCAGCCCCCGTACGCCAACACGGCCTCCCACTGGACTTCATCTGGCCTGTCCTCATACATCAAACAGCAGTCCGTGGCATCCAGCAGCAGCTCCTCAGCCGTGCACACGGGAGTACCATCTTACTCTTTGGATCAAGGATACCTGCACCATAACGCACGAGATTCCTCTGACATTTCAGGTAGAACATGGGTATAGTTGACGTTAGCACTCAACGGTTAATCATCACAGTTTATGGGATTAAGTGTTAAGCATGGATACATTTTCCTGATCTGTTTACACTAAATGCGCAGAAAAGTGGGCAATCCGAAATATAATTCAATTGTTTCTGTGCCATCCGAGTCTATATTATGAATATCAAATCAGAATATTGAGTAACAGAGAGAATCACACAAAACAGGCATGTTTTGCATGTAATGCTTCTTGAAAGGTTGAAGGAATGGATCACATTTTCCAACAAGAAAACCTGGCATTTAAGATTTCTGTTATTTAAAAGCATATCACACAGTCTTTCTCTAAACTAAAGGCCTGTTTATTTTAAATACAAACGTTCATTATGACAAAAAGAGAAAGACGTGCCATTAAACATAAAATCAGGCATTTTTAAAATAATTCCAACATGTCTACAAAGGCCTTTAATATGAGAAACCATTTATAAACTATGGGCCCTCTTACTATTTATTGTGGCTTAGTAGTTGTTTTAATTTTGAACGACCGTTAATAATAGTTTTAAACACTTTTTTTTTGTAGAATGCAGACTTTTTTTTTAAGTCATACCTTCCAACGATTAATAAAATTGTCTCTTTATTCGTCTGTTCATTCATCCAATTTCCATGCTTAAATAAGATTATGATTTGACTCCTGTAAATTCGTCTTTATCTAAATGTACTTTTCTTGAATGTGTGGTCTTTATTGATTAATTGAACATATGACCAAACGCAATATTTGAAACACATTTTAGAAGTTAATCTGCAAAAAAGCTGTCTTTATAGGGTCCATATCTATAACATGGGTTTAAATACCAAATTCTCAAGGAGAAATTTGATAACGAATCATTCAGACAATTTTCATGTCTAAAGAAAACGTGTCAAATATGGGCCTAAAAAAAATCTAAAACAATCCAGCAACAGATCGACTGATGAGATGATGACCTTCTGTGTCCTGTTTGTTTACAGTGGGGTTGTCTCGATACTCCAGCCACTCTTCTGCTCCTGTGCGTGACAGGAAGGAATTCCTCTTAAACCTAAACGGAATCTCCTCTTTCCATCCCAACACCGGCGGGTCTTACTATCACCAGCTTCAGCAGCACCATCAGAGCATCTATCAGGACGTAAAGCCGTGCGTGATGTGACGTGAAGCAGCGAGAGGAACACTTTGCATTTAATTCCAGCTTTTCAGATTGACCATCCTTGTAAAACTCATCCGTTGTGATGCACTGACAGACTTTGTTACTGATGATGGCACATCCCATTTTCATCAACTTCGCCCACTTTGACGGACAGCATTGGAATTGGAATTTGCTCAGGCATGAAGTTCTTTGCTGATTTTCGAAAGAATCTGGCAATCACAAAAGAGAATGATGTTTAAGAGGTCACGTGTTTGATGTTTTTAAAAATAAATGATTCTTTATCAAAGTTAAACAAATATTAACTTAAACCTTCTCTCGCTCCGTCTCTTCTTTTGTTGTACTTCATAGGCTACACACGCAAGAAGGAAAAAAATAATGACTATGATTTGGTGGCTGTAGCCTCCAAATGACACGAAATCCCAATTTCTGAGTAGGTATTTTCACATTTAAATAATTCAATTTATACAACAAATATTTTTTTGCTTGGCATAGTCATTTTGGAGAACATTATGGGGCAAATCCAGCTGTGTATAGCTCCAGTTCTCTCCCTTAAAAGCCACAGTTCCAAACTTAAACAGAACACTTACCTTAAACACAAACTGTGCATAATTTAAATTTAACTAAAAACACTTTGACTCTCTCCGTTTTACTCAGTGTGCGTGGAAAAGGTGTCCACTTGATCTAAAACAAGAATATTTCAGCTGCTAACTGAGATTTATCCCTCCATTTAACCTCCCCGTTGTGTTATCTTATCCTACACCGCCATCTCATGGCGAGTGAAGGTTCAAACGGCTCAAACGGAGCTCTGATTTGATGATCCAGCAATCCAGTCTCCTGGCCACTTCTCCAAGTAAAAATACGGCTCACTCAAAAGCCCATATGTTCTGTCAGGATGGCCAAATCTGTCAGATTACAGACACAAAGCTCTGAGTTAAAGTGGAACTCCTCACTGTTGCAGTCGACTAAACTTAAAACGAGACTTCGATTTATATTCAGTTCGATTAATCACCTGGTTAATCTATTTTTGCTCTATATTATTTTCCATGTACGATGTTGGAGATACAAAAATGTTGAAGTTACAAAACTATTGCTCATACACTTTTCAAGACATGTCATTCTTATAGCAGTAGCTTTATTATCCCAACATGATACTTTCCAAAAAGTGAACGTATACGTGTCTGTTTGTGTGTCAAGTTATTAACGCATCTGCTGTCCATGGTGCTGAAAAGAACAAGAATTCCCAAACCTATCGTAGAAGATTAAGAAAAAAAGTGCTAAGTAAACGTTCAAATCTAAAATTTCGACAGGACGTACGAATTATTTCAGGGTTGTAGTGATGACGTCATATCTTGCGTTGTTAGATTCATTTTAACATTCCAAGCCACAGTTTTTTTTACTGATCTTTTTATCATCAAAAATATTCAGCACTCTGTGAGAAATGTGTTCCTTTGCAGATGATCTTGACAATTAATTCAAAACATGTGACGTCAAGAAGTGTACAGCTCTAACATGGAACACTCAGAGAATAGCTTATCTTACTTTGTCATATTTAACTCTTACTATAATGATAGCTGTAAACATAAATTTGAGCACAACTGATTCACTGATTTATTTTTTCACGTGAATACTGTTTTCCCTATGGAAGCTAATTTTGTTCAGCTGCCACAGAGAAAGAAAAATACAATAATAAATAAAAAAGAATAAGACATCTTTTCTTTTCCATTTTGAGTTCTCAAACTGTTCTTGTGCACCCAAAGACCCAGTTTAACATGCAATGTTTAAACGTTTTATCTGTGTATAAACAATATATCTATCAAGTTAACAACACATACTTATTCAAATAATCTCAATGCCCCTAACTAACAGAAAAATAGCAAACACTAAGCATCAAACACAATTATGACCATTCCTTTTTGCTCTGAATGTCTATCATTAAGGACCGGGACTTTATTTTTGTTTATAGCCCATTGAACAAATGATATAATACATAAATTCCTTGTCCAAAGTCATTGGGCTGTGAACATTAGAAAAGATCTATAACTACACTCTCAATTAAAGTCGTTTTAACCCAATTTATTTTTTATATTCTGACATATGCAGGGGGATCATGTCTGATCTGCACTATTCAGGAAATTAAGGAAATAAGCAAAAGTGAGGCTAATGTATTGATAAGGGTCAATATTACTGAAAAAAGTGTTGCACCTTTTGGACACTAGTCTAATTTATCGTGGCTGTTTATTTAAGAAACAGCTACATGGAGTTTATGGCTGCAGTACTGATATTCACCAGGGGGTGGCAGCAACCTCTCAGAAATGGATTGTTGTCGATGTGTGGCTCGTGTATTTATCACTCGTGCTGGGGGGATTTACACTGCTGCAGCACGGATTCACAGAGAAAAGGGCTGTTTTAGGGCCCTTTAACAGAGACATATAAAAGTCTTGGGATATTCTAATTTTAGATTTTTATTTGGAGAGATAAGGTCAAATGTGAAGGATTTGGTCACGAAATTAAGTTTAGTAAGTTCTGTATATGACATTTGCGCATAAAAAAATATGTTTTTCGGATAAATCATCTATACTGTCCCCATATTCGACCGCTAGGGAGAGCCAAGTTCATGACAGTTATGATAAACCTTAGATAGGCTCTATCTATTTTATCCTCGTCTCTTTCAAGACTATGAACAATGTCAAGAATGTGGATCTTAAAAATATATATATTTTTGTCTTCTGATATCAACATATAATGTTAAGATCTTACTTGATACGTTATTCATTTTCAGCTGCATACACTATGGTTTTGAGAGCGACTTTTAAAAAAGATTATAGGTTGCAGAAATCGGTTTCTGACAGAAGCGTCAGCAGCAAAACTGGGAATAAGCGCTAAAAAAAAGCATCTGTTCTGAAAATAAAATTCCTCTCAAATCAAATACAAAATCAATCCCCATATTTACACGAAGGACGCCTGACCGTGGGGTATCTATTTCATTAATAAAGTTACCCTGATTATTTATCATTTCGGTGGTTAAAAGAGCAGCCAACGTCCATAAATATGGCGCCATGTTGTTTTGTGCATTAATTTCACACCAGTCTTGCTTTTCACTGCGCCTTGGTGGTGAATACTTAAAATAATGAGGAGTTAAAGAGGACTGGGTGGGCAGACCGTGGTATTAAGTAAAAGGCCCGTGGTGAATTGTGTAAACAGCCCAGGGCGGTGGAAAAAGTTCATGCCCCGGTCCATGTAAGGAGAAACCGGTGGAGCTCTGCAGGCCACTGCACGGACATTTAATTAAGGCGACCTGCGCAGGATTACGGGGATATTGGGACTGTAAAGGGTTTTAAATTATCATTATGCACCAACGCTAACAGCACGATGTTATAGAGACCATCAGGGTATAGAAAATGTGTATTTTTCTTCATTTACCCACAGTTTCTTCGATTTCATTTAATACATTCTGGTAAAACGCGTCTTAAAACAACTATCAGTCACGATAAGTGAAATAGTTTTTTAAAAAAATCTAACATTTTTACACCAACTTTAGTCGACTAGATTGACCTCAAACAACAGCACAGATTATTCAAACATTTGTTTAAGGTAAGTAAGCAACCTGGGTGTGCTGGCCCCCCATTTGGTTCCCACATGCCTCTCAGATGCGCTCCCTGAATAAACTCCAACATCTCTTCTCACATTTAGCACGAATAATTCTTAATTCCCACTGTGATGAGATCGCACTTCGCCGCCCACTGCAAATGAGGAGAGCTCCTTCCCTGCTCTGGTCTCACACTGATCCGCTGCCGGGGTTCAGTTTTTCAGCCACACTTTGAAGACGTTTAAGCGTTTTAAGTACGCCATTTGTTTGAATGTCGTTTGGATGTTTTCTGGTTTAAAATGAAACTCAATTTATGACAGATAAATGGCGTATTCTCAAAGCCAACATCTATTTAAAAAGTTTATTCCTTTAACGCATGAATTTTCTTTTTAAATGAGATGGTTTGATACTGTCATAGGCCCTACAAACCTTTAGATTTTTTTTTCATTTTGAGAGACGGTCTCACAATCCTCTCCATTTTTCTTGATTAAAGAATCAATTACATCTCCATTGGAGGATGCAAAGTGCACGGATATGCATCCATCTCTGCGTACATATGAGTTAATCTGTCACGTCTGAAGATTCTGGCAGGCGTGGGCTGGGAGTTACCGACACCTCCTCTACTTTTTTTTTTTAATCTAAGCCTTGAGTGTGGTCAGCAGCTCCCTACTCTCTATGCATGGCCTGACTTCCCATTGGACGACCCGTGCGCTTTTGGAGGAGGAGCTACACTGGCAGCCAAAAGGACGAAAGAATTCAACTGCGCAAAAGTCATGTATGGTGACGGACGTCCAAAGTACAGAGCTTTTTCACTGTGCTTTCCATACGGTCTCAAGGATGGGGACAGCTTAAACTGAGCAAACTGCCTCGCAGTGAAGACTTTTCCCCCTATTTTTTTCCCCCCCTGTGTAAGTCAGCACTGTCAGGAACTGTGATCGGCGCACCTCAGACTTCAGAGGAGGGAGGAGTGGAGCTCACTCTCAAGCGTCTTTTGGAGTTTAATTTTTTTTTGCGCAGGATCAAAAGCGAAAAAAAAAACATGCAGGCTCGCTACTCCGTCTCCAGCCCGAACTCGCTGGGCGTCGTGCCGTACATCAGCAGCGACCCCAGCTACTACCGGGCCGCGGCCGGGGGGGGTTACACGGGGATGCCCGCGCCCATGAACATGTACTCCCACGCGGCTCACGACCAGTACCCCGCCAGCATGGCCCGCGCGTACGGACCATACACCCCGCAGCCGCAGCCCAAGGATATGGTCAAACCTCCCTACAGCTACATCGCGCTCATCACCATGGCCATCCAGAACTCGCCAGACAAAAAGGTCACCCTGAACGGGATTTACCAATTCATCATGGAGAGGTTTCCCTTTTACCGAGACAACAAGCAGGGCTGGCAGAACAGCATCAGGCACAACCTGTCCCTGAATGAGTGTTTTGTCAAGGTGCCCCGTGATGATAAAAAACCCGGTAAGGGCAGCTACTGGACCTTGGACCCGGACTCTTACAACATGTTCGAGAACGGGAGCTTCCTGAGGAGGAGGCGGCGGTTCAAAAAGAAGGACGCGATAAAGGAGAAGGAAGAGCGGCTGCAGAAGGAGGTGCCCCCGCGGCAGCAGCAGCAGCAGGGCCGGGAGCAGGAGCAGGCGGTGCAGGGCTCCCAGCCCGTCCGGATCCAGGATATTAAGACCGAGAACGGCACGGTCACGCCGCCGCAGGCCGACTCGCCCTCCCTCAGCACCGTCCCCAAAATCGAGAGCCCGGACAGCAGCAGCAGCATGTCCAGCGGGAGCCCTCACAGCAGCATCCCGTCCAGCAGGTCCATCGGCCTGGACAGCTCCGACCACCACCAGCACCACGGCCAGGCCTCCACGCAGGGCTTCAGCGTGGACAACATCATGACCTCCCTCCGGGGATCCCCGCAGGGAGCCACCGAGCTCGGCCCCGGCCTCACCGCCTCCAGCAGGACAGGTATAGCACCGTCTTTGTCCTTAAACTACTCCCCGAGTCAGACGTCCGTCTACAGCTCGCCCTGTAACCAAAACTCCATCTCCACTACCTCCAATGCCACCTATCATTGCAACATGCAAGCCATGAGCCTTTACGCCGGGGACAGATCGAGCCACTTGGCACCGAACACCACCGTGGACGAAACGTTGCCAGATTACTCGGTCACGACCACCTCATCCTCCCTGACCCACGCCAATCTGAACTCCGGCCAGGAGGGCCACCACCCCCACCAGGGGAGGCTGGCCTCGTGGTACCTCAACCAGGCCGGAGACCTGGGCCACCTGGGCGCAACGTACCCGGCACAGCAGCAGAACTTCCACTCAGTCCGAGAGATGTTCGAATCCCAAAGAATTGGCTTGAATAACTCGCCGGTGAATGGGAATAACAGCTGTCAAATGTCATTCCCACCGAGCCAGTCCATCTATCGCACTTCGGGAGCTTTCGTATATGACTGCAGCAAGTTCTGACCAAAAGAGAAAAAAAAAACAGCTCAATCTTTATACGGTGTTTGAACTCTGTCATTAAAAATCCCCCCCCACCCCCCTTTTACTTGTCCACACCGCATGGACTTATATCAGACGAGAAACAAAAAAGAAAAAGACTTGATCTTGGTTTTTCTAAAGAACAGTGTTACTGCAAATGACACGTAAGTCTCCTTTTTGCTTTTGTTGCTTAATGCCATATGTTTAAGATGTGTCACTTTTCTCGGACGTGTAAATTGCATATAGTAATTTATTTCTCAACTGTAGCCGGATATTATGGACCAAACACCCAAAATCTGTTTCTAAATTGAACTGCTTTAATTGTCCAAACATTGTTCCACTATGGAGGAAAAAAAAGGAACGTGTATATCGCCGTACTATTCTAAAGATTCTTCATTTGTTGAAAAGTATTCTGAAGGATTTGTCTGTTTGTTTAATAAATTGTCATTTTATGTGAGTTAAAGTTACGCCTCATTTGTTACGGACTTCAATCCTGAGCAGTGATTTTTCATACTCGTACACACTGTGTGAGCTGTGTGCGTCATCCTAACCCAGATCCTTTCACGGCAAAAATAAGAAAATACTTCGATAATGTCAGCTTACCAAATTCATTTATGAAAAATAGTCTATTTTGATAAGATTTTTCGGTAAAAATGAACAAACATTCTTTTATACAAATAACAAATATTCTCTTATAAAAGTAAACAATATTTTCTCTTTGTGCTAATAACAAAAAAACAATCAAAATCAAAACTAGTCCCTGCAGATGTGCACATGTCTAAGAAATAAGACATGTCTTTTTCTAGGTTTTAACGTCGTTATTATGACCAGACATTAAATCTCTATATTCAGGGTAAAATGATGCTTCATGGCAGAGCAGGCTGACCCTGAGCCCCAGAGCTGGAAAACCCACTCAGCACAACTTTGTTTTGGACTGCAGTGTGTGTTTACTGGCGCATACCTGCGCTCACTTGATATCATAGTACACATGCCTAAGATATTTCCCTTGTCATTTCAGTTTTGATATTTGAATTCACACCGTCTGACACCGTGCTGACCTACATGGAGACAACATGGCCGTCCCGTTTTATAACGTTCAATTTTGGTTTGGTTTGCGTTCTTAATTTTCTTTTTCCCCCTGAATATTCAATGGAAAGGGAATGCATGTTTAATTTTCCTTTATAATTTCCCTGCTTCACACTCTGTAACAGTTGAAGTGATTTTTTATTATTATTGTCACTACATTCCGCTTGTTTGCACAATTACAGCGGTAGATGTTTAGCTGGTTTCTCTCAGCATAATTTGACCTCGTGTTAATGAATCTGATTAATTCAATCACTTAAAGGAGATTCAACCAATAACCTTATCGATTTCTTTCTTATTATCAAAAATACTATTTACTTTTCAGTTACATGAACACGTCAGCGTTTTTTAAGATAATGGGGATTTTAGCAATTTTAGCATTTTATTTCTTTATAGATTTGAAAAAATATCTAAACAGTATTTGTATCAATTTTTATTTTGAGTAATTATATTGAATGAGAGATGTACTTTATTACATGTGTAAGTCCACAAAACGAAAAGGCATGCATAACTAAAGTCTGTGAGAATAATAATAATAATAATAATAATAATAATAATAATAATAATAATAA